>CM062819.1:1430072249-1430806438 GCA_031772625.1 Pinus tabuliformis | reverse complement strand
GAGGAGTCTTGATATATTAGTTTTGACAATACCTAAAGCCTTCAATGGGACTTGACCTATACATTTGACCCAAGCATGAAACCCCATGCTTTAATAAGTCAATTAAAATAATAATAATAATTCTTTTGCTTTTCATTTGACAAAAATATATTAACATTTGACTTCAATACAATTATGAAGACCGAACCTAGTTACATTTTCCGACACTCCCTCTTAACTAGGAGGTATTCATATTTACATATAACCAAAGAGGTACATGGAAGATCTCAAACCATGTCATCTATGAAGAAGTTTAGGCACCGCAATGTCATGGACTAGATTCCTGACTAGGGTAATCTATCCATTGGTCTCTCAATAATTTAGGCATCGCAATGCCACAGACTAGATTCCTGACCAAGGAAATCTATCCAGGTGGGACTAAGATGGACTCAAGCTTTCAACCTCTCTAGGTACCATCAGGCTTACTTGCTAACCATCAGCCTACGGATCTAGGTGTGTATCCAAAATCAGAGCTCAACACCACCTTTCCAACTTCGGGATCTCGACATCAACACAAAGTGTCGGCCAGATATCCTTCCAAACAATGCTTCACTCACAAAGCCTCAACACCCCTTGATCCAGTGGATCAAGGACAACAAATCTCTCTCGATCAAACTGATCAGTAACTAGCATGCTATAAAAACCAATGTTGCATTAATCGTTATCGGGATAATTTCGGCACTCGGAAAAAATCATAATTATCGGGAAATAATTGGAAATAATCGGGAAAAATTAGTTTGGTACAAAAATATTCATTTTTTTTCAATTTTTTTAATATCTAAACCATCTACAACATAAAATAAATACATTGACATATAAATATGATAAAAGAACTAATATATAAGATTTTAATATCATTTCTAGTGCTAAAATCACACATAACATTGAATCATGTCTTGAATAGTAAGTCCTGACCACTGAGTCCCAACTCAACCTCAAAATATCAACAAAAAATATAGTAATGTATCTCATCATGTCATAATGTCATATACAATAAAATGAAGAAAATAACTAAAGTCTAATCCTATTGATTTCCTCTGCCCCTCTTGTGAGAAAATGCCACAGCTTTCCCTTTCCCTCTAGATGTAGATGCTGATGCTGGTGGAGTTGGCAGTGGAGTTTGCCATGCTCCAGAAGCTGTAGAACTAGAAGTAGGAGCTATAGGAGGTAGACCATGTCCTCTACTGGTGGCAGGGGTAGCCCGGTCAGGTGGTGTCACCTCCTCCTCTTGTTCCTCCTCCTCCTCCTCTTGCTCCTCCTGCTCCTCCCCCTCCACTACATCCTGCACTAACCAATCATCAGCAAACTCCATGAGAGGCCTCTCGGCCTCAACCCTCCATGCAGCAGTGGTGTCAATCCCATCCAATGAGATGGCCTCCACATTAGGTGGCCTCTCAAGTTGCCTCACCCACAATCGAAGATTGTAGTAGACGTAGACCATGTCATTAAGTCGCTGAGACTCCAACCTATACAAAGATCATGAAATAATAATTAATAATTAAAAAAAAAATATCGTTTAATGAATTCAAAATTTATTTGGAAATTTGCAATATTTTAAATGTTTAAGTGTTAACCTGTTGCGTTTCTTGTTGTGTATTTTTTCAAATACACTCCAGTTGCGCTCACATCCTGAGGAGCTACATGTTTGGCTGAGGATGCGAATGGAAAGATTTTGCAGAAGGGGTACCCTGCCACCATACATTCTCCACCATGCATCTACAACAAAATTACAAATAAAATTTTAAATAAACATAAGAAAAAATGGAATTTGAAGAGACAATGAAATTTGAAACAAAGTTACAAACTAAAAAATACCTGGCATTTTAATCGTCCTATCAATGACAGCCATGTCAAAGCCAAATGTGCCACCTGCCATCCTATATGTCTCAATTTCTTTAGAGATCTCTATACGTTCTTCTGGAGATCGCACCATCTTCTGGACACAGGATAAGAATCCATCCATGATCTCAGCATCAAATACAAACCCACATGCGTAAGAAAATGCAGGGTTCAGGAAAAGCCCAGCAGCATGAATGGGACGATGGAGTGTGTTGTTCCATCGCTCATCAATCACTCCCCATAGGAGGAGTTCTCTGAAACCCATCATCTCCCTTATCATCATAGTAGGCCCAAATGGCTTCTTTGGCTCTGTCCATGGCCTCATACAAATAGCCCATTGCGAGTTTTTCACCATCAACCAACCAAAGAACCTTTACCAAAGGTCCAGTGACGACGCACACCTCCTGCACTCCCGCCCAGAAGTCTTCCTGGTATGAAACTAGTTTGCATACGGCCTCTCCCTCTGGTTTGTGGCTCATTGGCAAAGCATGCCACTCCTCTGAAAGAAACATTCTCTTCACATCCCACATAGAATTCAAGAGGGATTGAAGAGATATGAAACTGGTGGCAAACCGTGTAATGGCGAGGCGCACCAACTCTTTGTTGTTGGTGAATCTTCTCATCAAGCTAAGCACATGTGTATGGTTATATATATAAATTTTGTAATGCTTTTGGATGAATCAACAATATCTTTGACAAAGGGAATTTTCCCTATGTCCTCCAACATCAAATCAATACAGTGTGCAGCACAAGGTGTCCAAAATAAAGTAGGATGCCTGTCCATAAGCATCCTGCCAGCAGCAACATAATTTGCAGCATTGTCCGTTATGACTTGGACAACATTTTCTGCACCCACCTCCAAAATAAACACATCTAGCAAATCACATAAAGTTCTTGCATCTTTGATTTGTGCAGATGCATCAACAGATTTGATAAACATAGTCCCCTTGGGACAACTAACCAAGAAGTTTATAAGGGTTCTCCCCTTTTGGTCAGTCCAACCATCTGACATAACAGTGCATCCTGTTTGTGCCCATGATGCCCTAAAATCCTCCAATCTTTGGGTGCAGTCAAGCTTTTCATTTTGAAGAATCCGGCCTCTGAAATCATGATAAGAAGGGATTTTGTACCCTGGGCCAACACTTGCAATAACATCAACAACAGGTTGGAAAAATAGATTATTCCTTACAATGCCGAAAGGAATATCACTCCAGAGGAGAAATTTTGCCAGCAACTTCTCAACTTGTTCTTTCTCAGTTCTTTTTAGCATTGAACTGATAGATGGCTGTGAACCAGGTGTGGTTCGAAGAACAAAAATGATGTGGCAGCTACCAGATTGGTTGATGCTGCAGTAGAACTAGAGACACTTGCTTCAGCTGACTTTTTTTGTAGCCTCTTCATTTCTTCTTTGGCCTCTCTATTCTGGTCTAAAACTTCCAATGCTTTGATGGCTCTTCATATGAGTTCAGGATTTGTTTTTATGCAAGGCCCCACATCAAATCCAGGGATTTGTGCAAGGTGATACTTCAACCTGTACACCCCCTCGGACATAGGGTGGCCACACAACTTGCAACTCAAGTTTAGTCTATCATTCGGAGTTTTAGGTTCACCATATTCCCAGAAAGGATCCAATTTCCTTGGCATGTTTGTTTTTGAACTTTGAAGTTGAAAACTTGAATCGTGTTTCGGTGAAGTTGTGAACCTATGGGAAAATAAGGATTACAATTTAATATTTACAAGTTACAAATTTACAATTTAGTATTTTAATTTTTACATTGTACAAAAACTAAAAAAAATTACATACATTTCAATAAACCCCATTCCAGAATCCAAACCCAACCAAAAAAAACTAAAAAAAAGTAAAACAATACAATGAATACATCAAAAACCCCATTCCAAAATCCAAACCCAACCAAAAAAAAAAAAAAAAAATTACATTGGGCAAATTTCATAAAGCCCATTCCAAACTTAAGTTACCCAACCAAAAACAATGAAAAAAAAACAAAAACAATGTTTAAAAACAATGAAAACAAAAAAAAATTGGTGCCCATACCAAGTTACCCAACCAAAAACAATGAAAAAATACAAAAACAATGTTTAAAAACAATGAAAACAAAAAAAATTTGGTCCCCATACCGTTTCTATGGATATAATCGGTCTCCTCCTCTTGATTTTGTCCTCTAAGCACTTGAAAAATCTTCAAACCCTCTCCAAGCAATATCTCCCAGCTCTCTCCAACGCTCCTCTGCCCTCCGCGCGCCTGACTGTGCAAATGAAATGCCAAAAAAACTAAAAATTCATTATAAAACCTCGCTGCCCCGATTGCCCGCGATAAAATTGGAAAAAATCGTGATTTTTTCGAAAAAATAGAGTATAAAAAAAACTGGCGATAATATCAAATATTAATCGCGATAATATCAGCAGCGAGAAATTATCATGATAAAACGATAATATCGCGATTTTAACAACACTGATCAAAACCTTCGAGAGATTTATCTGTACAAACACAACCCCAATCAATAATATACTTTCACATGTACATAATCAAATACAAACCTACGGGGTCTTTTAGACAACTTGATGTTGCTTCTCAACCTTTTATAGTAGGACTATCATCCGAATCTTTGACAGAAGATTCCTCAATCATACACTTTCCTTTCCTACTTCATATGCAGCAACATATTCTTCAATTGGATCCTGCTTTCCTTCTTTCAACAACACCTCAAAATGCATTCTCCAATTTCCTTCTCTCACTCATGGCCTTCACTAAAACTTATGACTATTAGTCCTAGTCTAGTGCATGACACATGGAGTAGAGAATTATATCTGTCACTCCCTCTTAAACAGAGAGGATCTAATTATTCCTGTACAAGGAATATTCTCAACCATCCTCTTATCCTAGGGAGATTCCTTTCATTCAAGCTCCCTCTTAACCTAGGGAGATTTCATCCAGACTCCCTCTTAACTTAGGGAGTTCTACTTCTTTACGACATTGGAAAATATTTCATGGCTTCCATCCTTCTTATCAGAGTCATTCATATATCATGCTTATCACATCAACTTTACTTATGATCATCTTCACCAACTTGAAGATGATCTACCTGCACAACTTAGATAGCAATTACAACCAAAATTATAGAAGCATGAAGTTAGCCATATTAAAATCTTATAACAACGGAAGCATTTAGACTTTACAAACATAATCAACAAGAGACTATACTTCAATATTTCAACTTCTTGCCCAGGTTTAGTTACAAACCCTAAATCACATTCATAGCTTCTCAAGTTATCACACTCAATATATCTAGGGTTTCAACATTCTCTCAATAAAAAGTTCCTATATATAGCAAACCCTAGAAACAAATCAAATCAATGAATCTAACAACTTTCAAAATTCATATGTTAGACTCCTCACTAAGATTTCATAGATATCCTAGAGTGAGATTCAAAAACCAATCACAACTTAATCAACATCATGACTAGCATCTACTAGGATTTGATGTAAACCCTAGATTTCCATCTTCAAATTCTCAGCAATTACTATATATATTCATAAATTCCAAACAGTTATACATACTACTACTAGGGTTTAGTTGCTAAACCCTAGATTTTCCAAATATCATCCTAGACCATCGAACTTTGACTAGGGCTTGTTTCCAAACCCTAGGTCTCATGACCATTAACACTTAGATCAACACATATATCTAGGAATTCATTAGCATATCATAAGCACATCATATTAATTAGTTAGACATATAGCAACCTAGAACAGGTTAGGGTTTCAACCAAATGAACACATACAAGGGTTTCATTCCTAGGACTCTAAATACATAACAAGGGTTTTGCTTATAAACCCAACCAAACCTTATATAATTAGGGTTTCATAACATAGCAAAGTAAACCCTTATTCCAAAATTTCAAAGGTTCAAGATCTCAGACAAACATCATTCAACCCTAACAAGTTAGGTTTTCATGATCATACCGAAATCCTAAACATGACATCATCAACAAAAACTTCAAATAACTTTTTCCAATAACCCTAAGCAGTTTTAGGGTTTTAGACATTATCATACCCTTAGGTTAGGGTTGTTCAGAGAACTTGTCTAGGGTTCTATAAAATCAATTAAGAATATAGGGAGGGTAAATTTATCAAAAGATGAGTCACCCTAAACAAGAATCTTATGATTCAAGATAGCTAGACATAACGATGTTAGTAATGTAATGCAAACTTCAAAAATGGGATGATCATACCTTTAAGAGAATCTTGTAAGGAGTATAGTTTGAGACATACCTGGAGATGTTCCTTGGAAAACCTGATGAGGATTTCTTGAAGTGCTCTCTTTGTATTAAGCCATCATCTCTCATACTTGTAGTACATACTTACAAGCATAACATGTGATACTAAGGACATGATTTAACTTCTTAAGTTAGATCTTTTAAATAATCATGGAGGATGGAATCCTATGATAAGTTGTTCATTCTTTCAATCAACAGTAGGACCTTTTATTCGACATCCTAGATTATTTGCAAACTCTAGAAAACAAGTATTAAGGTTCTAATCTAGGGAGAACTATCCTTATCCTAGTCTAGTTATAAACAAGGATCATATTAACCATTAGAGATAATAGAAATTTAAATGCCTATGAACATACGTACCTTTTGAATTGCATACCTCTAATTTCATTAGACTTGTTGAGTACTTACTTGATTTCCTTACGCTGGTTCCTTATTTCGACCATTGTGGCATCCTTGTGTCATATTTTAATCAAAGCCTGGCTTTTATTACATTTCTGTAGTGACTTCATTTAGTCCTGTGATGGAAGCATAAGTGTGTCTTGGTTATGTAGGTATTAGACCAAGGTTGTGGTTCTGTGGAGGCAACCCTAAAACATTTCATCTTCCACTGATTATATTACACTGAAACTTTACCGAATTCCTTACTGAGGTTCAGCGAAATTCGACACAGTGGTATCAAATCTTTTACTGTGATGCATCACAGAAAGTCTCCACTATAATCTGCATTATCTCAGAGAGGTATGCCGAGGTTGTCTTCTACAATTCAACCGAGACTTGTCCATTGTCCTATCACCGAAATGCATCTACTATGACATCTAACTGAGGTTACTTAATTCCACCGTAAGTCATCTGAGCTTATCTCCATTCTAGAAAAGATCCGAACTTGTTATATCACTAAGGTTATGTTCCTTAGATCAACAAAATCTTCTCTCTGTGGTGGTATTGAAACAATGATTGCACCTCAATCAGCGTTTACCAAAATAATCTGAGATTTACTGTGGAGTAAGATATATCCTCCTTCTCAGGTTGGCTTGATATTCAATACAGAACCTTCCTCAAAGATTGTATAAGTGGTCTTCAAACTACCTTTGACCATGACCATAGCTCGATATCATGTTGGAAAATCCAATAAGGTGCCAGTTAAACGATTTCCCTTATTATGACATTAACTTGTGATGTTTTCATTATTAGTATTAGATCTTTTAATTATCTTTTCTTATCATCGAGATTAAAGCCAAGCAACAAATAAATGAGAACAAAAGATGTAGGCACTCTACTAGGGAAAAACCCCCTCAAGGGAAAAACCCAATCACAAATTCTTCCTTAAGCAGATTCAAAATGAGACGACCAAGACCCTTACAACTCATACTCAAGACTACCTCCATCCATCAAGTCAACCTTGTCATGCTTCAATTTGCTCCTGTAGCAATCAGTGTTCTTCATACTTGTCTTTGAAGAGATCACCTCTGCAACCAATCCGAGCTCTTGAAGTCACTGTAATATCACTGCGATGAGGTCACTATAATAGCACTGAGATGATGTCACTGTGGTTATGTGAGAGCATCAAGTTAAGGTCACTATGATAATCATTGAATCCTGTAGTCACTGCAATGCGAGTTCATCTTTGTGATAACAATGAACCTTCTCCTTCTGAAATAGCACTGAGCTTAAGTCATCCGAATTGTGCACACTGTGATATCCAAACTTTTCACTGTAAAGACTCTGAAATATATGTCTCTGAAATTATATTCGAACTTCTTTGTGATCACCAAAAAGAAACTCTCTGAAATCTGAACTTGTGATATGTATTTATGCGAAGATCTAGTGCTTGTATATATAGTGGTTATCCAATATAATTGAGTAGACATGAGCATTTGAACAGTTGTCTATATAGGTCGACGTGTGATCACCTTATGGAAGCCGACTTGATGGAGATTCTTTCAACAGCGAAAGGAGACTTCGATGGATGGAGTTGTCTTCACAAATTAATTTTGACAATAACCTAAAGCCTTCAATGGAGGCTTGACCTATACATTTGACCCAAGCATGAAACCCATGCTTTAATAAGTCAATTAAAATAATAATAAAAATTCTTTTGCTTTTCTTTTGACAAATATATATTACATTTTGACTTCAAGTACAATTATGAAGACCGAACCTAGTTACATTTTCCAACAAGTCTAACTTAGGAAAGGTGGTTAGTTAAATCAAATTAATTGAGACAAATTGGTTTTGCTCTAGTGACTTTTGGAAAAGTCATGAGAAAGGCTCAAGATGATCTTAGCCATCAATTGGAGTTAGATCATGGACGTTGATTCGTCAATGAAAGATTATAAAGAGCGAGTCGATGGGGCTTTGGAGATCACTTAGAGACAGTGAATTGCAGTGATAGCAAGGGCACAATGGAGGACACCAACAGCGGGGTTTTAGCAGAGAGATTGAGGAGAGAATTTCCAGAGAAATTTTCCATAGAGATTCCAACATTCTAAGAGAAGAAAGGAGGTTGAATTATTCTGCAAGAGGGAGGTCAATATAGCTAGTGCGCATTGCCAGTTTACCCAGTGCGATTTGTTGAAGCTACAGTTCGATTTCCAGTTGTCGAAGATAGCTAGCAGAGGAGGTGTGAGTGGCTTCAAAGTGTTGTTGGAGGCAGTGTATTTGCCAGAACGAATATCTGGAGGTTGAGCAAATTTCCAAAGAAGGTCGTGCACATTTATAGTTGCTGATGTGAATTGCAGGGGGAAGGTGTGAGTAGCTTGGGAGAGGCCGAATTGTTTTTGCAGAAGGAAACTTTGTATTTCGAGTTCGATTTTACCAGTGGGAGTGGAGAAAAATATTAGTTGGAGCTTTTCCAGTGAAAGGCAAGCAGTTGTTGTAATTCTCAATTTGTTGAAGATATAATACTAATAAAACCCTCATCTACAGAATTGGTTTTCCCCACACTAGGGATTTTCCAGCGACAATTGTCCAAAAATATTGATGTCAAAATTTTTATGTGAGTGCATTATTTTCTCAATTCCTGCTATTATTTGCGAAAATTGTAGTAGTGATTTTATTCGTTATTTTTCATAATTCATTTTTGAAGACAGATAATCTGTATAAGATAGAATGATAATTTCCAATTACTACAATTAAGGAAATTTCACACTTTGTATCACTTGTTGCATCAATCTTGTGCATAAGCTCCCATGAATCACATGTTGTATCAAATTTCTTTATTAGATCCTCTCTGTCACAACTTGTATCAAACTTTTGGATAAGACCATTTGTTGACTGTGGTGTGTCAAGCATGCGACCAAATATGTTTTGTTCATGATATAAGTTCCACTCAAGTACTTTAATTTGATTTACAATTCATGGTTGTACTCTTGCAACTTCTTGATTTTTTTAGAGCCATTTTGTAAACGCCTTCCTACTTTACCCATTTAACTCACTTGCCACACTCACTTTTACTCGCTCACTTTCCCTTACACACACTTGCGTTTATATTAGCTTAGAGTATCGGGGACTACTAATCATGCACCCTAAAGTGTGATGTTACTTTTAACCTTATTATTCAATTCGAGGCAAAGTCACAATTGATTTTTAACTTGAAAACATTATTGCCTTGAAAGAGTTTACAACTCTACCCTTGTAATACTCAAATTTGATGAATTATCCTTCAATTTTTACAATTTAATGTTTCAAAAGACTAGAGTCTTGGATATTTTGTTGATGTTCAACACAACTTTTTGTCCTCTTCTTACATGTGCATAATCAATTTGATTTTAACCTCTTAATACTCCTTGTGCATTGTGACAAATTGCAATTAAGTGTTGAAACCAGATACAAAATAGAGTATCACACATCCAAATCACAACAACAAATGTCCTTAGACCCCCTTATTCAATTTTGGGGTGGTCTAGGACTAGCCACAAGAAAAAAAAATGATAATTGTACTATCTGAGATGGTAAATCAAGCTTTCAATTAAGCCTCCCTTCTCCTCACTTTACAAATTTATCCACTATATACCTTTTATAAACTATATTTACCAAAAATCTTCAAACTTCAAACCCCTTTCAAACTTACCATAAATATTCAAACCCCCCTTTACAAGTTTAGCATGTCTTCCAAATGATATATTTTCATGACATTTTAAATTGAAAAATCATGTTAATGACCACAATAAACATTCAACAACAACTTAATAAATTCACCCTGATACCTCCCACTTTCTCACAAGGCTTACCTCCAAGCTTCTAAGCTCTTTTAACAATTGGTGGAGTAATACCAAACTAATGGAAGCAAATACCAACCCAATTTGAAGCAAAACAAACTTATTTCAATATGAACTCCCACAATTTTCCATTGGTAGTCACTCGTCAATTGATGATGAGTTTCAAAACAAACTTGAATCAATTTGGGATATGTGACATTAAAAGATACCTCTTTTCTAGTTGTCCATGGGTTTTTTCTTTTTATGATTTATGATCCAATGGCATCCAAGAGCCTGATAATTAGAAAATTCCTCTTGTGGTGTGGTATGTTCATTGAGATGTGCAGTACAACCCTATGTCACAGGGTTCGCCGAATTTGAACCTTGAGGTTCGAAATTCGGCGAACCCAAAAAAAAATTTCAAATTCGTTCAGGTTTGGTAAACCTGATAGTCGAACCTCAAATTCGAACCTCAACGAATTCGAACCTGAAGGTGAACCTAAAGACGAACCTGAAGCCCAATTTTATAATTTTTTAAATTTTTTTGGGGTTCGAGGTTAGATTTTGGGCGGTTTTTGTTAGTTGTTTTAAGGTTTATGAGAAAAACCATGGGCAACACATGGTTTTCTCTTGTTCCGCTTCCCACCAATTAGTTTCCCGCGGTGGACACTGGTTTGGCTTTATTTACCATGGTTGTCGATAGATTTTCACAAGCCAACTTCAGTCTAAGTGTACTCACTCTATTGTGCTCAGTGCTACCGCTGCGTGTTGTATTCTTTGCAATTTCCTAAATTCAATTTCTAGACGCTGCTTTGGAGCGTGAAGTTAATAGTGGTTTTGTGGCTCGTGGGTGCTCACTGCTACTCATATAGTTTTATTGATTGATTTTGATTTTTATTATTTTATGTCATATATATATAGTCGAACTTAATGCCGAACCTCATACGAACCTCATCAGAAAATTCAAATTCGAATCGAACTTAATGGTTTCCGAACTCGAATTCGAACCCGAACCATGTGACATAGGTACTGCCTACAAATTCAAATCTCTACATTTTCTTCATTTGAAATTTAATCAAACTTCAACATAATCCTTTTAGTTGTCGAAATCCAACCTGCACGCTAAACTGCCAGCCAGCGAATTCCAAGCTCGCACCTTTGATTAATCAAACTAGCCCTCCGTACATGTCATTGCATGGCAAAAAATATAAATTGTTAAAAATGAATCATTATATTGCAAGTCATTGCAAAGGAGTAACATAGATCTAAAAAGGTATGATCACCACAATTTGCAAACGTGAGAGAAGATGAACCTGTCTCAAACTCTCAAACACCAATGCACTTGCAATGAAGGCAATGGAAGGTTTGTAGATCATGGGTTGTAAACCGTTGGCAAAAGATGGCTGGACACGGGCATGTGGCACTACAAGTGAGGGCTTAGCATATAATGCTAGCAGATCTGTGTATATCAAGGCCAAATTGTTGGGTGATTGGCAAAGGATCAAATTAATGTATTGTTGATATCCCTAGGGCCACACCTGCACTTCTTCTTGGCATCTCCAAGGACTTTGAAACCCTTTAGAGGGTCTTTTTAGAGAGATAAACCATAGGTATCAACCGAGGATCAGTGTCCCTATACTACTTTCACTCTATTCATCAATGTTGTCCTAGACAGAAGCACAGCCAGACTAAATTAGAATGTCACTGGAATAAGTTCTGATGTGCTGCAACCTCGATCTAGAACTCCACGAAATCTACAGAAACAAACTGAGACAAGCACATTCTGTCGATTTTAGGTTGAAGTGCAATCCTATTCGCTCACAATGTGCAAACCTTAGATATGGCCGAGTGCTCCTCCAACCCTCTTTAATACCATCAATTATGTCACAAAAGCTCCAGCTTTGAGTGTGATATAAGTGAAACATAAAGTGCAAGTGATTAATTAAAATTGGGCACACAAAGTGCACGGACAACAACAAGATTACATGTAACATGCCATAATTAGATTTGAAGGTGAATTTGGAAACCCGATTCAATTTGAACGCCTTATCAATTTGCGTTCAAGGATCTACATATCCATAGCTCTCAATAGCTCACAGCTATAAAGAATATTTAGAAACCATGACATTGCAATATATCAAATCCACAAGAGAAATAATTTATTAGATTTGCTCATTAGCATCTTTCTCATGGACTACTACCATGAGATTATCAGGCCCATGAGCCTAAACATCTCTTTGATATCATGTTAGGAAATAAGCACAAGAGACACCAAACAAGAGAACTGGTGGGAAAGAATTTAGCCATTCTTAACTAATTGTATTGATCTCATGATATGTATTATAGCATTGTTGCAAACAACGTGATAAAATTGTGAAAATATCGTTGTATCGCGATTTTTTTATGCTAGTGATTTTATCGCGACAAGATCAAAAAAATTGCCACACCGTGCCCAGGACTGGATTGAAGTCAAATTTCGGTTATTTTGCAAACAATTGTTGAAAAGTAACTAGGTTCGGTCTTCATAATGACATATGTAATTTTATATAATTGATGAAAAGAAAGAAAAATAAAATTATTGTAATGCTTGTCTCATGGGTTTCATGAGCAAGGAATTTTATTTTCGTAATGGCTCCCATTGTGAGCCTTTAGGATTGAGTCATCTAGTCATAAAAGTCAAATTGAGTCTATGTCATGTATGAAGGACCCTTCTTGGGCATATTATATTTTGTATGAGTCAATAGAAGTGTCAAAGAGCCCTCCAAGACAAGCACTAGCATCCTCCTACAGGTCGGCTTCAAAGAAATAATTTTTTCATAAAAAGGACACTTCGGTTCAGTGGAAGTCATGTCGGTTAATTATGAGACTCCAACCACTATAAATAGGCAGCTCAGCCTAATCTCAGAACGCAGAAATTTCAGAGCAGAATTTCGGTAGGGGTCTGCGGTTAGAGAAGTGTGAGGTACAACAAGGTCTGCGGTTAAAGAAGCGTGAGGTACAGCAGGTTTGAAGCAAAAGGTGCAGCGAAGTACAAAAGAGGAAAGAGGAGTATAATATGAGCTCCTCTCTGATTTGTTTGAGTTTATATTCACCTCCACTGAGTTTACATGCAGCAAAAGGAGAAGAGCACAGCTAAGTTTATTTGCAACAGAGGGAAGGCCAGAACAAGAAGGTACAGTTTAGAAGGAATTTTGAGATAAGAAGAAGGCCAAGTCTAGAAGGAAGGCCGAAGGTTTGAAGCTGAAGAAGGTCGAAGAACAAAAGGAGCTAAGAAAAGGAAAAAGAGCAGAAGGTCGATTGTCGTTATCAAAGGATCTCATCAAGAGAACTTGTGTCATGGTCTTGGAGTGGCAACTAGGTCAACGGCCTTGGTCTTGGTATTCATCAATTGGAATCTTTGTAAGAAGAATTTGTTCGGGTTTTCCTCTCAAAGAGTGAGAGGTTTTGGCCCTGGATGATAGCCCATATTCTGTGTCTCTAGTCTCTTTATGGTCTATGCATTGGTAGTTGTTTGATGAAGAAGAACACTAATAGCTTAAGTGAAAGAAGACTCTAATCTAAAGAAGTAAAAAGTACTCACAAGTAGTTACTAATAGAAGAGAAACCACTTAATATCGATGCCCTAGATTTTTCAACATGATATCTGTTGACCACTCTATGTCAACGACCCCATAGCAGTACACCCCTTTTTTCGCAAAAGGGATCTATCATGTTCGAATGTTCGCATCATTCAGATTTCATCATCAGTGGATAGTTTGTTAAAGATGTAAACCCATTATGCATGGTTATAATGTAAATGATCTTAGTAAGACCATCATATATGTAACAACCTAGGTAAGCATAGTATTTTTATGACGATTTCTAGCTTAAGAGGTTTTTTGTCTCACTAATTCATCTGTGTCTCTAGCCACAAATGATCAACAGAGTTTTTCCCTCCAACCTCACCCCAACGCTAGGGTGGATTTTGTCATCAAGATATTAAGTTAGTCCTAGTGTTTTTTATCGAATCTTTGTCAAAGTAATTTGGGAATAATCCTGGCGAATTGGCTAGATTATTTTATTACAGATTACTTGATCTACTAGATCATATTTTGTGTCGCAGAAATGGGTAAAAGTTGAGGGTCTATAACGAATGGATGCTCCCCCTTCATGTATTAAATTGTAAAATCTTCATGTAAAAAATATTTAGTGAATGGTCCCTCATAAGTAGACACCATCGCTAAATATTAGAGGGTTGGAAAATTTATTAATCCCCTCATAAGTCAATTAATTAAATTTTCTGGCAAAATTAAATTAAATTCTAAGCTAGAAATTTAATTAATGTTGTCCTAGGGAAAATTAAATTCTCCAATGCTCAAATTTGTGGGTTTTAGAAAAGTTAATTTTTGGGGGTCCCTGGCGAAGGGAACATTGAAGAACGCAAGAAATTTTGGACCCTTAGGCTTGGTGGTTAAGTCAAAGTCAATGTTTTGAGGAAATTAACTTAAAATAATTAATTTTGAGTTAATTAAAAATCAATTAAATGAAAAATTCGATTTTTCCTCAAAAATATAAATAATTTCGACGACAATTATTAAAGATTAATTAAATCTTTATGAACAGTCGAGATTAACTTGACAGGGATCAAGCCAACTAGTTGTTGGAGATTTTACCTATAAATTAGAGGTCGGTGTTAGTCCGTCTTTTCATCTGATCTTTGAATCGTGTACTAAGCTCTCAAGCTCTCTTGTATACTTTTTTGAATTAATGCAAAAGTCTTTGAGGTTTCAACGTGCGGTGGTGTTCCTCTTCATGAATTTATGGTAATATTGTTTTAATTCCTACTTAATATTATGTGAAAACCATCAATCCATAGCTCTCTTAGAATAATCTGAATACAGGCATCTTATTCAATTTGTTGGATCTAGGGTAACATTTTTAATTTTGATTGAAGTAACAAGTATCTCTATTGCTTTAGAATTTCATTGTTGCTCTATTTCCCTACTTGATTTGTTGGTTGATCTAGTGTTTGCAGGAGACCTCTCAGGTTTTTTGTTGAGCGTTTGGGGGTAGTCCTCGGTTGGACCAGCCAACTCTCAACATATATTTTCTAAAGAGCCTACCTCATATAAGCTCCAAGACTTATCTTAAAATTAATTTTTTTTTGCAGGGTGTTTTTGGGCTAGTACCTCTTTAAAAATTTCAAAATATTTTAAATATTTCGTGGAGAAATTGATAAATCTAACTAGTAAGAGCCTTAGATTATTAGATCTGGGAGCGGAGTTGGATTCATACTCCTAAGATCTGATAGATCTACAACCTTTGTTCATAGATCTGTAAAAAAAAATTATATAGATCTGGAAATTTTCTAAATTGGGTTTTAGGGTTTTTATTCATTTTTGTTTTATATCTAGGTTCTGGGTATTTTTGTTTCGTTTTGTAGGTGCAGATCTGAAATAGAAGTTTATTTTGAAGCCAGATCTAGACCTTGGAGGGCAAGATCTGGCCTCAATACCATTTTTGCAGGGACATTATTCAAAATCATTTTCAATTCAAGGGTTTCAAATTTAGATATGAAGTTTTTCTGAGAGCAATCTTTAAAGAAAAAATATGTTGACTTAAGATTTAAAATTCTGGGTAAAAAAATATAATTTTTTTTAATAAATTTCTGGGATTCTTGGGCTACCATTTTCTGCTGCGTTCTTTTCCTCTCTCTGGAAAACGTTGATTTTTTTCCCTCCTCTGTTTGCTACATTTTTATTCTATCTTCCTCCTTGTTGTAGCCCTAAAGCATCCTTGCAAGCGAACTCGCTCTTCCATTTTCATAGCTTCCTTCTTCCCTATTGTTTTTTTTAAACTCTTGTTGCACCCTCCCTCTCAGCTTGTTGTGTCCTCTCCATTCACTTCCTTTCTTCTCTGTCCGCCCTCATCTCTGTGCGTCTTTCTCCTAACCTACTGCCCTTCGCGTAAGCTCCTTACCTTTTCCCTTCCTGCTCTGCATTCCATCTCCTCCACGACCTCCATCCCTTGCTACCTGCTTCGTATCTCCTTCCCTTGCCGGCCAACTCACTCTCCTTCCGTTATCTTTGCAAATCCCTTCGCTCTTCGACCATCAACGCATCTTCCCTCTCCTCTTCCTCGAGCTCCCTCCTTCGTCGCCATCGACCTGCAAACCATCTCCCTCAACTCCCCTTTGCTTTTCATTTTATTCTTTGTTTTGATTTTTGTTAGGGTTAAGTGAAATCGATTTTTTTTAAATTTGCTCGCTTTTCCTTTTCGTTTTGATTTTTATTTTGTTTTTTCTTAAACAAAACCAAAAATTTAAAATTTTCAATCTTCTTTTATGAGCTTTCGTTTCATTTTTTTTTTTTGTTTTAGAATTTCGATTTTAATTGTGGCTTTGATTTTTGAAGGTTTCAAAATTTCGAATTTAATTTTTATGTGGCCTTTGGTCCATGAAAAATTTAATAAATCTTTTTTATTTCTTTTTATTGGCCACATTAAAATTTTAATCATCATTCATAAAACTTAGCACATTAAATTTGTCAAAGGAATAATTAATTTTTTTTTTAATCTAAAGTTCCTTTTTGGGGTTTTTGTGTCAAGGGTTTGGGATTTTCTAAATCTTAAAAGCAAAATCTTTTGAGGGTAAAATTGTTTCTAAATTTCTGTATAGTCAAAACATATTTGTATATTTTTTAAATTGTCACTAAAGTTTGACTATAGGAAAACAATAAATTTTTTTGGATTGAGGTCACTTAAGAAAAATCATTTTAATTTCGGGATTGTTTGAGGGGTCTAGCATTTGAATTTGATGGTTCTTCATGGTAATTAATTTTTGAAATTTAATTGCTTCAGTACTTTTGCATGCTAAGGATTTTGAACATATCTGTTAAGATTGCTCATCGTTAAAGTGATTCCAAGTGCGGTTTAATTACTGGATTTATTGAATATTTATTGCCTATTAAACTTTTGAGAATTCTTCAAGTAATTTTTAAGTACTCTTTCATGGAATTGTGGTAAATTGCATATCTTTCATTTCTTAAACTGAGTATTTTTGAGCATCTATTGGCATTGATATTAAATTGTGAAGAAGCTTTTGTTCTCTTTGAGCTATAATTGTATTAAAAAGATTTGAAGTAAGCTTGTGGTTTAATTGTGATATTGCTGAGAAGTTTATCTTTCAATCTTTGTCTAGTGAAGTGAACATTTCATTTGGGTGATTAAGGCCTCTGAAACAGATCGTGGCATAAGCGCTTTTAATCCTTGAATCTAACTTCATCTCATCTTCTAATCATCTCGTGCATTTGCATATTAAGTTAGTTCTGCATAATTAAAATTTACTTCCAAGCATAAGTTCACCTCATCTTCTCTCTGCCAATTACTACGAAATCAGGCTCAATATAGAAAGGATCGAAGGATTAAAACTTAGATAAGCATTTAACTAAAATTAACCAAGTTTCCTGCATCTCACATTAGTTTTAGGATCTGCATTTCATATAAGATAGTTATTCATCCAAGCAGCAATTGCTAATCAATTACTTGGTCTTAAATTTCCTAGTAAGATTGTTGACTCCATAAGGCACTGGTATCAATCGTTTAAATCTAATCGAATCCTATAAGTCTTGTTAAATATAAAACAAGTACTTGGTCGCTTCACTGTGTCTCCCGAATTGGTTGGTTCCCAACTAGTTCTCCTTCATTCCACTTCTATAGGGTCTACCCCGCTTAGCCTGTTGTAGGGAGACAGCTTAAACAGAGAGATTGGGAATCAGGGTGACAACCCCCGATCTGAGTTGTTGTCGTGGTGCCTAGACATTCTGTGTGACAATAGTATCAAAGCTAAGGTAACTAAGTCAAGGAAGGGCATCTTATCAAGGGACACTCAAGGATAGAATCTCGAGGAAGGCATCAAAGCGAAGATCATCTTGAAGTCAAGAAGTCTACTAAGAAGTATTAAGATCATCATCAAGAAAATAAGGCCAAAACCCTACATTTACTCAAGATTAAGTGTTTTGAAGACTATTCAAAACAAAGAAAGTTATATCAAAAGGCGGTGTCATCAAGACTCTCTCTCGTTGAAGCAAGCTGCTTACAATTGAAGACATCACGAAGGAGTCATCACTGATCCTCACCAACAAGACTTCACCATCAAAAGGGATCTCCCTCTCTGCGAGATCAAGGATCATTATTGAAGAAAACTATCCTCAACAAAGAAAAAAAAATTATTCTCTAACATCATCAACATCAAGGAAGCGGTAAGAAGAAAGGAGCATCCTATCAAGTAAGTATATGACCTTATCTAAATATGTAAAAATGTCTTCTTGCAAGGAAAGCAACAAATTGGTTGGGGCTTCAAACTAACTTGCATGGAAGAAAAGGGCAGATCTAAATCTCATTGAAAATGAGGTCATGGATCATGTCAAAGGATCTATCACCAAACCAGGAGAAGAAGATGCTCAAGAACTTGCAAAGTATATGAAAGGGGAAGTTAGGGCTCAAAGGATTCTCATAGAATCCATCAATGATCCCCTCATCCCATATGTATCTAAACTCAAAACTTCCAAAGAAATCTATGACAAACTAGTAGAGTTGTATTCCATAAGCATTGTTGGAGAAGTAATTTCATTAAGACAAGAACTCTAAAAGTTGAAGATGTCTAGGGAAGATGGAATAGCCTCATACTTTATGAGGATATTTGAGATCCGAGATCAACTACAAGATCTGGGAGAAGTTATATCTGATAGTGAAATGACTACAGTTGTATTAAATGCACTACAGGAGGAGTGGGGTAACTTTACTTCAAGTATCTATGGGAAGAAATAAGCTACTCCATTCCAGCATCTATGGTCACTATGCAAGATTGAAGATTTTGACTAAAGGCCAAATCTGATGTGGGAGTAGGTGAGCAAAATCAAGCTTATGCTTAATGATGAGAAGAAAGGGACAATTTGGAAAGTTTGGTCCTCAAAAAAAGAAAAAGAACATGGCTAAAATCCAATGCTATGGGTGTCAAGAATATGGACACTACAAAGGAGATTGTCCTAAGATCAAGAAGGACAATAACGAAAGAAGAAGGGGAGAAGCACATATCACCGAAGAAGTGGAGGAAGCTAAAAAGAAGAAGTCCAAGATAGAGGAAGTAAGAGATCTCTACTATGACTGAGATAATCTTCCTCACCTAAATTCTTTTCAAATTCCTAAGTCTTCTGATGTAAGATATGGCTATCATAATTCACTAAATGGGATGAATCAAGGCATCATAGAAGCATTGAAAGAAAGAGCTTGGGACATCATCATAGAGAAGCAAAAAAGATGGTCACAATCTATGGAAGTCAAAGATATAGCTCTTGGGAATCTCATTGGAAACATAAGTGGCAAGGTCATCTAGTACAAGGTTCATCATACATCTGACAAAAGGAAACATTTGCTGATGGGGATACTTTAGATCCTCAAGATTCTCTGATGGAATCTTCATCGAAAGGTTCACCGATCAAGAAAGGAAGCAAGTGTTTCATTAAGAATTCCAAACTTGTGGAATTCATGGGATGATGGTATGATGACATAAAAGTGAAGCAAATCAAGGGATTGAAGCTCTTTCAATCAAGGAAGTTGCTGCAAGAAGTCTGGATGACCGAAAAAAAAATGAGGTATGTATGCTTACATTTGATATTGTAGAAGTCATGTCATATGGTTGCAGGTAACATGGATCAATGCTGTATCTTGAAAGCATGATCAAAAGGAAGGATATCCTCCCTCGAAGAAATGCAGGAATGCATGAGTTATACATTCACTAGATGAAATCAACATAATATGTCCTCATATGAAGTATGAGGTTCTTAACAACAATTGAAGAACTCTGATTGGAAGGTCCTGGGAATGAGATGTGTGACGAAAGGAAGGAAGAGATAATGGAATATGCAACCATGGTAAAGGCTATCAACATCCGAAAGACCAAGAAGATTTGACTAGGATATCGCCATGGAATATATGAAGACTGTGATGAAGTTTGAAAAAGAAAGAGACCTTTGACAATATATATCTATGGGAGATGTGTCGATATGTATGCAAGATGCTGATGCGAACTTGTAGATGTCATGATGAAAGACCATCACAAAGGTAATGTTGATTTTAATGTTCATTCCTTATTTTTTGAATATCTGGATGGGTTTATGCAATGTTGCCAAGGGAAGATCTCTGGATGTCTTCCACCATCAATGCACATGTAGTAGGATGAAAGATCCTTAAGTAAACATGGCATGAAGAAAGCAGCATGGCATAAAGGAAGGCCAGATATGGACTAATGGATCATTTTTTGATGATGACATGGCTGACTCATGGATGAAAGTGATGAATGGTCGGTTCCCTATGTAGAAGTCCCAAACATGAAGACTCCTAAATAACGATAAGAAGTTCATGACATCGTGAGGAGTTCTTCAAGCAACTGGTTGCATCATCTCCACCTAAGGAGACGTTGTAGGTCCCTAATTAAGAGGGAGCCTAGAATCAGGTTTCTTACTTAAGAAACTTGGAAATTCCTAAGCCAAGAGGGAACTTAGGTACATTCCTTCTATAGGAATGAGTACATTCTTTATTGGAATAGATATGTCCTCCCTAATTAAGAGGGAGAGATAGAAACATCATTCTTGTCTTCACTTGGGAAGACAGAATGGAGTATTGGATAAGCATTTGGAATCCGACACTCTTTGAGGATGTATTAAGGCATCCAAGATAAGAATAGTCATAGAGGACCAATATTCTTTGAGGACTGGGAATCCAAGATAAGAATAGTCCTGGTGGAACACACGCTAAGAACCCGGGTGGGGTATGTTCCAAGACAAACAATGATTAGGGTGTCTATAAATCATTGGTCTCGCCAGCATTGAGCTCAGATCTTGTGGAGAGATAGAGTTGTTAGTCAAGGCCTTGCTATGTGACAATGTTGGTTGAAATGATACTATACAGATGGGTTACCAATCTGATTCTTCTTATGAGAAATTCTCCAGATTGAGAACGACCAAGTACCATTATTAATACCTCCCTACTTAAGAGGAAGAGTTGAAAAGTAACTAGGTTCGGTCTTCATAATGACATGTGTAATTGTGATTTTATGTAATTGATGAAAAGAAAGAAAAAGAAAAGTATTGTAATGCTTGTCTCATGGGTTTCATGAGCAAGGAATTTTATTTTAGTAATGGCTCCCATTGTGAGCCTTTAGGATTGAGTCATATAGTCATAAAAGTCAAATTTAGTCTATGTCGAATCAGATGATATTTAATATTGATGTGCTTCGTTCGATCATGGAACTTTGGGTTCTTGGCCAACTTTATTGCAGAGGTATTGTCAATCATGAGTGGCGTTGATGGTACTTGTTTTACCTGCAAATCTTCAAGAATTTTCCTAGGCCACACAATTTCTTTTGTTGCTTCAGTTGCTGCCACATATTCTGCTTCTGTTGTGGAATCTGTTGGAACTGATTGTTTGCGTGATCTCCAGGAGATAGCTCCTGATCCAAGACTCATAGCATATCCTAAAGTAGATACCCCAGCTTCTTTGTCTCCATCAAAGTCTGAATCAGAGTATCCAATCAAGCTGAAGTCGTCCACCTGTGTATACTTGATTCCAAAGTCTTGAGTTCCCTTCAAGTACCTTAGAACTCTTTTTGCAGCAGACCAATGTCCCGCACAAGGCTTTTGCATAAACCTGGAGAGGATTACAACAGTGAACGAAATGTCTAGTCTGGTAGTAGTTAGGTAGTTGAGACTTCCTACAAGCTGTCTATTCCTTCAATAGATGTGAGCTTTAAGTTTTGTTCCATTGGAGTAGTAAGAGGATTGCATTCTGTCATGCCAAACCTGTTCAACAGATCTCCAATGTATTTCTTTTGAGAAAGAAATATGGACTTCGGATGTTGGGTTACTTCAATACCAAGACAGTAATGAACATAGCCCAAATCATTTCAAAACTTTTCCCCAATTCCTTCTTTATGGATGCAATGTAGCTTTCATTGTTCTTTGTCATTAAAAGATCATCTAAATATACCACAAAATATACAACTGTTTTTCCAACTTTCTTGACAAATAGAGTTGCATCATCAAGATCATAATGTTTGAAATTGAGTTTCAAAAGATGCTCAGTTAGTTTTTCATACCAGGCTCGTGGTGCTTGTTTGAGGCCATACAAGGACTTCATAAGTTTGCATACTTTATGTTCATGTCCTTTCACAGCAAATCCTTCAGGCTGGGACATAAAAACATTCTCTTTTAGATCTCCATTCAAGAAAGCAGTTTTTACATCCATTTAATGGACTTTCCAACCATTCTGAGCTGCTAGGGCAAAGAGTGTCCGGATGGTAGCCCATTTTGCTGTGGTGGAAAAATTCTCCTCATAATCGACCCCTTCCTTCTGTGCAAAACCTTTTGCCACAAGCCTAGCTTTGTGCTTGTCAAGTGAGCCATCAACGTTATATTTGTTCTTGTGGACCCACTTGCAACCAATTGGTTTGGTTCCTAATGGAGGATCAACCAGCGTCCAAGTGCCATTCTTTATGAGGGCATCATACTCCTTTTGCATCGCTTCTTTCCATTCATCATGAGAAGCAGCTTCTTTGAAGGAAGTTGGTTCAAAATCTGTAGACAAGTTCAATTCACAATCATAAGAAACATCCATATCAACAGGTGAATTAGAGTCATCTACATCACCTCCATTTTGCCGGTTTGAATTTCTAGTTCCTATCTTTCCAACCTCATCAGGATGAACACTTTCAAGTGTCTTTGTCAGCCACTTTGGGGGACCTTTCTCAGATGGTCCAAGCTGCTCCATTGATTGAGTTGGGACTGAATCAAGATTGAGTCTCCCAATTCTATCAATCACATCACTTAAAGCATCATTTGTTGTTGGAGTTTCATGCAAGGGAGAGTGTTCTTTAGAAGAAGATTCCACATGTTGATCTAGTATAGGAATCCCCCCTTCAAAATGTGGAATCTGATTATCAAATTCTTGAAATGATTTTGCTTTTGCGAATCTATCCAAGCGATCAAGTTGCCGCTCAACAACATTGTCAGTTTTGGATGATTCAAGAAAAATTACATCTCTAGATACAACAAACTTTTTATTTACTTCATCATAGAGACGGTATGCTTTGGAGGTGTTTGAAAACCCTAGGAAGATACACTTACGACTTCTTGCACCAAGTTTGTTTCTATGTACCTTTGGTATCAAGGCATAGCGGGTGGCACCAAAGACCCTGAGATGCTTTACCGAAGGAACATGTCCATACCACATTTCATATGGAGTCTTGTTTCTAATAGCATTAGATGGACATCTATTCATTATATATGCAGCACATAGAATAGCATCAGCCCAAAACATTATCTTTACATTTTTGAAGAAGGGCATGGATCGTACCATATTTAATATTGTCCTATTCATTCTTTCAGCTACACCATTCTGTTGGGGATTATAAGGCACAGTTGTTTGATGTTTGATCCCATGTTGGCGAAGATAGTTTTCAAATTCATTTGATGTGTATTCTTTTCCATTATCAGTGCGAATAGACCCAATATGAGATTGTGCATCATTTTCAATCCATTTATGAAAGTTCTTGAATGTTTGAAAAGCATCAGATTTGTTCTTCAATAAATAAACCCAACACATTCTGGTGTAGTCATCAATAAATGTCATCATATATTTATTTCCATTTGCAGAAGGAACAGGCATTGGACCACATAAATCTGAATGAATGAGTTCAAGTTTTCTATGTGCTCTTGAATGTGAATCATGAAAAGACTGTTTGCTATGCTTTCCTAGAATGCAAGCATCACATTGCTTAAATTTCCTAGGAATTGTAGGCAAACCAGCAACACCATTTTTCTTCAACAAGCGAAGGCTGTCATAGTTCAAATGTCCAAATCTAGCATGCCATAATAAACTTGATGGAAGTGTACCTTCTTCATAATGAGAATTGTATGAGAAATGTTGTGCACGAACAGAAGTACCTTGTAGCTTGAGCAGCCTTTCTTCTTCGATTCCCCTCATGACAAGTGAGTGGTCAGATGCTTTTCTTCCCTCAAGCTTGCCATCAAACATATGAATGGAGTGACCTTGCTAGCGGATGTGAACCAAGGACAACAAGTTTCTCTTGAGCTGTGGGAGATATAGAACATGATGCAGAAGAAAGTCTGGAAGACCAGGGAGTTTAAGCTTGATTGTGCCAAGCCCTAATGGCTTGATTTTTGATTGGTCTGCAAAGTATACTGCTCCATCATCATTGTCAGTGAATTCTTCAAAAAAATCTTTTCTATGAGTCATGTGGCAGGTTGCTCCTGAATCAAGCAACCAATCATTTTTCCAAGAAGCAAGTGAAGCATTAAATAAATCTTCATTTACTCCAATATTACATTGTGCCACAACATAGGGAGCGGATTCAGGTGCTTTACCTTTATCTGTATCATCAGTTTTACCTTTCTGTTGGTTTCTTTGCTGCTCAATTTTGTCCCATGGTAACTTGCATGTAAAGGCATCATGTGATCCATTTCTTTTGCAGCGTATGCAGTGCAAATCTATCTTTTCTCCTTGAGAGTGTCTGCCCCCCCTGCCTCTGAAATATCTTCCTCTTCCTCTTCGACCACATCTTCCTCTTGAAGATTCTTGAGCAGGATGCTTTTCTTTATGAGCAAGGCACACAGCCTCTTCAAAAGATTCAGGGGCTGTCTTCTTTCCAAAAGCTTTCTCTCTTTTAGCAAACTTTTTCACAAGAGAGTCAAAGGTGATATCTTTGAGATTTCCATTTGCTTGCAATGACTCAAGATAATTGGAGTAAGTAGGATAAAGTGCCTTGAGAAAAGCGATAAGAGGAATATCCAATTCAACCTTAGTGGATTTGATATCATGCATTATAGACTTTACTTCAGATGCAAGAGCAAGAGGATCATTATTTTTCAGTTCAAGAGTGAAGAGTTTAATCATGAGTTGAACAAATTCAAGTGCAGAATGTGAGTCATAGAGTTCTTTCAACTTTTGTAAGGCTTCAAAAGCAGTTGAAAATGGCGAAATATGGCGACTCACCTCTTCATT
This sequence comes from Pinus tabuliformis, assembly GCA_031772625.1. NCBI lineage: Eukaryota > Viridiplantae > Streptophyta > Pinopsida > Pinales > Pinaceae > Pinus > Pinus tabuliformis. Next base: position 1,430,781,014 of record CM062819.1, on the reverse strand, counting down.
TACAGATGCTGCGATTAATGCATAAGCTTTGTTGTTCTTGTTTTCCCAAATGACGAGCTCTTTGTCTGATGTAGGTTGTTCTGGCTCTTTGTCTCTGTCTCCAACACACACTCCTTTCCACAACTCATTGAAAATGAGCGTGTGTTTTATCATCCAGGACCACTCAGGATAGTTCTCTTTGCCAGTGAGAACTATTCCCACGATGGATATGATTGAATGCATACTGTAACAAAAAAACTTCTGCTGCAAAACTTTTACTCTTAATGGGAAAAAAATATAGTTCTAATATGACTCACATCATAGGACAGCGCTTCATAGGCAGCGTACCAAAACAGTTCAATATACCATGTACATTCAACGCATGGCTCAACTCACATACGCATTTAACATATTTTACATGGCTTACCAATGTCCCAAAACAGCGTTCAACGTATAGCATTAATCACATTTTGCATGCCATGAATAGCGTACCAAAACAGCGTTAATACAATGCCAAAACAGCATTCAACGTATGGCATACCAAAACAGCGTTAATAAAATGCCAAAACAGCAGAGGTATATACCAACAGTGTTCCAACAACGTTCCAGCAGTGTGATACCAACAGCGTTCCAACACCGAGCTTATAGTGGTCCTTCACGCAGCACTAATTTTCTTCAACGGATATGCCAACTCAATAACCGGAGCAGCTTTCAAGATGCAAGATCCCCTGACGCCCGAATTGACATTTAGCTGCCATTCTTCATCTCCACCGCGGGAATCGATCTCGAGTGCTATCTCTCTCTGGTCTCCATGTCCGTCACAGAGAAAACCATGCAGAGAGGTTAGTGATACAGGTTCGCGTGTCTGTCTGTAATGGTAGAGGAAATAATTCACAGCAACGGCGTGTAAATTGCTACTGGATGTGGTCCGACTTAAATTTGTGCGCAGGACTGGTGCCCTTCCACGCAGGAACGAACTATCACGCAGATGGCTCTTGGGGCCACGCAACAAGAGACCGTTCGGCAGATTGGGGTAGCGATCAATCAAATATATGTTGCGATAGTTCTAGTTTCAACGGAGATGGCTTCACGCAGATAGGATTATGAATGGATTATGAAATGGCTTCAACAGAGCAGGCGAGCATTTGAGTTTGTTGTCCAAGTGAGGAAGACAGGCGGTCAAGATCAACAGCGGAAAACCATGCAGCCAACCGTCCCGCCGCGCAGTAATGGTTTCTGAATTTAGGCAGCAAGAAAACAGTGGATAGACTGCGCAGTAGGCATGCAAAGAGGCAGTGCACAGACTGCGCAGTAGACAGAGAGCACAGTAGACAGAAGGGAGTTACAACTAATTTGGGAGCTGGCTCTGATACCATGTCAGGCCAAGCAGTAACTCCTCAAAGCAAAATTGATTCTATATTTTATTCCTTCATGTTGGTCCTTATTATATACATGAGGGAGAGACTGTTCACTTCATCTCCCAATGACTGTTCATATTACTTATTTATTTATTTACATTATATTCACCCAATCCTGATGATTAGGTGTCAACAGATTGAGACAAGCCCGTAATGGACTACTTGTATAAGGCCATGGATAGGGCCAAAGAAGTTATCTGTGCCTATTATGAGGATAAGGTTGATGAAGGGCTTGAGAAATAACAATTGATATGAAGAGTAATTGATGTACGATGGAACAAGACACTCCATCGTCTCATCCATGCTGCAATGATCTACCTCAACACCATATTTTCTTACTCCTCTGGTTTCAAATTTGATCTTTAGGTGATGGATGGAATCTTTAGTTGTGTTCATAAGATGGTGCCATCCCCGGAAGAATGTGCAGAGATTTCTTAAGAAATGGAGATATATAGGATGGCAAGTGGCACATTTAGCTTTGACACTGTTATCCACAATAGGAAGAACAAAATGCCAAATAAGTTTTAGTTTGTTTCAAATTTCATTGTCTCTTCATACTTTGCTTTAAATTTCAAATTTCAGTGTTTTTTCTTATGTTTCTCTTATTTGTTATAGATGCTTGGTGGACTAGAGTAGTCAATCTCCAAAAGCTTGTCATTTGAGTGCTCAACCAAACATGTAGCTCCTCCAAATGCGAGCACAATTGGAGTGTATTTGAATAAATACATACCAAGAAACACAACAGATTAAAAAATTTAAATTAAATTTGAGTTCATTATAAGTGATAATTTATCACTTTTATAATTATTAATTTATAATTTATGACCCTCATACAAGTTGGAGTTCCAACAGCTTATTGACATGGTTTACATCTACTACAATACTCGAATGAAGGTGAGGCAACTTCAAAAAACACCTGACATGGAGGCCATCTCATTGGATGGGATCAACACCACTGCTGCATGGAGGGTTGAAGCTGAGAGGTTGTCATGAAATCCACACTTGACTAGTTAGAGGAGGCAACAGCGACAAGGGAGAGAAAGGAGGTGGACAATCTACCTTTTATTTCTTCTTCTAGAGGGTATCATAGTTTAATGCCAACCCCAAGGCCTTATTCCTCTAGAGGAAAAGCCTTTACCTTTTCCCGCAAAAGGGGCACATGAAATCAATAGTTAGTAGTTTATATATCTAATTTGAAATTTCATTGTAGATGACTCATGATGATGAGACACATTTATTATATTTTTTGTTGATACTTTATGGCCGAGTCAGGACTCAAGATTCAAGATATGATTCATTGTTGATGTGTGATGTAGCACAAGGCATATTATACATCTTATGTATTAGTTTTCTTTTCATATGTACCTAGCAATGCATTTATTAGATGTTGTGAATACATCATATGCTAAAAAAATGACAAAAAATGAATAATTTTGTATTTTTTTTAATTTTGCCAATGTTTTTTCTTGATCTTTTCTGATCTTTATGGATTTTTTGTTTTTCGAACCCTCGCCGATTTTATTCAACATTGATTTATAGTACATAAATTTGACCATTCTAGATTTAGATCTCATTAAAAACTCATTAGCAGATCATGACAACACCTCATCAAAGATAAGGTTTACAACTCATGGCAATTGTACCCTCGGACATTGTGATTGTATAAGGATTGCTACCATAAAATCTAGCAAACCTAGTGCAAAGCCCCACTAAGCAGCTCCAAAACTCAAGGCAACAAGAGATTGGCTACTACTATCACCTCAACAACTTTTCTCCAACTATTTAGTGGTATTTAAACCACAAGAAAGGCTTCCCTATAAAAACCACCTAAAGGATATTCAATAAGGAGGGTTCAAGGTGATTGATGAAGTCTAATGATTGGTATAGGGTACCTGTGGAGCCTGGAGGGCAGGCTAAGATAATCTTCACCAAATTTCAGGGACTCTATCCTTAGACCAATTAAGCAAATTAGAAGGTTATTATAATTTAGGGTTTTACAAATTTTCAATAATAGGGCATGCAATGTCATATAACAACCACAAGAAATAGTCTCACAATGATAAATCAACAAAGGATCAATATTATCAATTAGATATGCGGAATTTGGGATTTGCAATGGAGTTTTTATGGTTATAATATGCATAGTAATAAAATGATGGCATCAACCTTAGAAATAGGGTTTTAGTTTGCATTAAATGCTAGATTTTGTGTTTAGACAACTATTTAATGCAATTCCTGCCAAGAGAGCAATGACACATCAAACAAAATTACTTTTTAGCAATATTCATAGAAACCTTAACCCTAGAATTTAAAGGAGGAGAGAGGATTTAGTAAAATTAGATGGTTTGATCACCATCCCCTAGAATAGTTCCTTGATCTAAATGGGCAATGGAGTCATCTAAGGAAAACTCAAAGAGGACGACCTTGTTAAAGAGGGTAAGATGGAAAGGGCATCAACTTACAAACCCTAGTAGCTTCATTTTAGAGTGATTTTAAATTTAAGAGATGCACAACTCGAAGTTCTCTTAAAGCATTCAACGAAAACAATTTTGCATACCATATAGAAGAAAAATTTCTAGATAGATTTAGCAATTTTAACTATGGCATATGTAGCATAGTATTCAAAACTGGTCAGTTCATTATGCTAAGCCATCAAACCGGTGGAAAAACTAGTTTTGAACCTTACAGGCTAGGGTTTATGGACCTAACCGGCGAAAAACCCGCTAGTTTATGATGGAAGCAGCTGGTTTTCCCATAAATCGGCCAGTTCCGTCATAAACCGATCAGTTTATTTCCAGGACGACAATTTTGTGCTTTTGAAGCAATTTTGAGGGAAACTAGAGGTTGTTTCCCTCCGAAAACAACCCCTCCAAGCCTTTAAAAGCATGCCTCCCCTCTCATTTACTCACACATATCAACCCTAACAATGTTGGCAATCAATGGTAATGTTAAATTCTTAAAGTAAATGTGACATTTTCTTTATCTTTCATTTTCATCCTTTTACTTAAATTTTTAACATTACCATGAATGACTCGAGATGTTTGAGAGTGGTTTTAATTTAGGAGTGTATAAATACAAATGATGAGCGTTCATTTCTCATTGTCACTTGGTTTGGACTTGTATCTCTCTAGAGATTTTCGTTATTCCTTCTTGATGGACGAAATTTTGGAGCATGGATCAATTTTGATGCGTGGATTATCCTTTCTTATGTTGGAGCTTCTTGATTGGCAAGTTTATTGATGGTTGGATATATTCTCTTACATGTAACTACAAATTTAATGCTATTTCTTCTTTTACTTTGTCGCATGCATTGATGATGATATTTTCATTATACTAGGGCTAATTGTTGCAAGCATTTACTGCGAAATAGTGGAATTTTGTTTCTATATAGCATCTCTCTATGTATGGGCCACGTATGTTGAACGAGTTCTCCTAGGGATAATTGTATGGTTGAATTTATCTTGACAAGCCATCCTGTCTTGCAAAACAAAGTGTAAAAGCTTTTAAGGTCACTCTCCTTTGCCCTAATGACAAGCAAAGTTGTCCTTGAAGCCTCCATGACCTAGAAACGAAATCCATTCTCATATTCTTCTTGACTCCAATCTCCCCAAAGGATTAGGCACTAGTATACTATAAGGCGATCACTTAAAGAATCATTTTTCTACCCCTCTCCTTTATTCTAGGTCTAGACACATTAGGGCTCCTAGGGCATCATTTTCCCGACAAACCGCCCATAGAAAAACTTCAATCTCTTGGCCTCTACTACGCTGGTGTGTATCCCAGCTCCAAATTTGAGGGAATTCTGATGATGGGGTTGTGAGAAATCCCAAGCCCTAGCCTTAAGATTGGTTTTTGCCCTAAATTTCCTTAGGCTAGTTCCTCATAGGGATCATTTTGCACCTTTAAGTGAAAATCATTTCTTCAGTCCCCTTCTCCTCCTTGTTCAGGTCAAGTTCATCATTGGTTGCTAAAATCCCTCCTCTTGACCTAACCTAGGTCCACTTGGTCCCGTGTGGTCCCATACCTTATCAAAGTCAATTCTTCAAAAACCACTTGGGAAACCAAGTTCCATAAAGATTTCAAGGATTGGGAAGCTCCTTTACAATTCACATTCCTTAAACCTACCCCTTAAATCCTCATCCCCTTTCCTAGAAAACCTTATACCTTGCTTAAGAAGCAAGCAAGTCCCATTCTTGAGTCTTCCCTAGGAAAGGGTCCTCGAAATCACTTCACATCCATCTTAGTTGACCTATCCTTCATAAGTGATTTTCTATATATTTGATCTCCTCCCATCAGTGAAAGTTCGTAAAGAGTAGGAAGTTATAGAGGTGGTGACAGTGGGCTTGAGCTCCATTGTTTCTCTTAACCTGGAAAGTGCCCCTCTAGGACTCCCTGCTAGTTTGAGCGGTAATAGGCCCTAGACGAGCCCCCTCCATCATTAAGGAGCCCATGACTGTCCCAACCCCTGGCGGGCGATGAACTACCACACCTTAAGGGGGTATCCACTGTTATATATTACACATCACGCTCTCATCCCCTGGAGCCTCGAGCCATTATGAAGAAAAATCAACCAAAGGCAAAAGGCATATGAAGAAGGGTGGAATAACAAAGGTCTGGGTAACTCATGTACCACGATTTTCTCCCTCCTACACTCATATACCCAAGTGTGGGCTTCCCTTGTTATAGCTACCCTTGTACCATGACATGTGGTATGGATGATTCCCCTAATCCCCACTTTGTTCCATTACTATATCATTTGCCACCTACCACTTGAGGAATGTACCATGGACATGTCACCCCCTTTAAAGGTTGAAACCACCTAATAGGGTCCTCGATTAACCCCCCTATTGAGCTTGGAGACACTTGTACATGCCAAACTCCACTATGGAAGGGCATGCCACCATGAAGTGCCCTATTGATTCCATTACTTGTAAGCACTTTACTTGATTATTCTAATGATTTGTTGTATTGGACGGCAAGGGGACACATTGGATCTTATGCATGATTACAGGGGGGTCTTCATTTGGGGCTTGGTCTCCCTATACAGGGTCCTAGCCCTCCAGAGGGCCACATTGGCACTTGTAGGGTGAGCATTGAGAGCCATGGGCCTTCACCATAGCAGAGAGTACTTCATGGATCCCCAACACCACTCATTGATTGCTCGTGTTCCACCTTTTGGATGAGGATGATGCACCTAGTTCACCATGCCCAGTCGGCTCCACACTTCCATCATACACTTGGCAAATGATCCGGGGTCCAGATGAGCACCATAGAGGGCTTATGACATCATCCTAGCCCTTATAGATGGTTTACAAGCATTTTCAATCCACTTGGAGACCCATGAGGATGTCCTTGTGCCCCTCACAGCCACTTGGGGGCACCATAGGGATTTTCTTGGAAACAAGGGGCCAACCTCTTGTCCACTATGTTTGAGGCCCATTCTCATATCATGGCACATTCTGGACTTCATTAGGCCTCCTCAAATGCCCAACGACTCACTTTATTGATCATTCGACCCTCTTGAGAGGCTTATTATTTAGCTATCTTGGTGGGCTTGTCACCAAGGAATGTTATTATTGCATATTATTTTATTATTTGGGGCTCAAATAGGCCTAATTAGGAAAATCGAACTCATTAGTGATTGTATAAATAGAAGTGAGGTGATTCATTCTAATCATCATCACTTGGATTGGGATTTAGTAGCTCTTGTGAACTTCGCATTCCCTTTTGGAGGACGAATTTGGATGTTATGGATGAATTTTGATGTTTGGATCTACTTCTCTTTTTTTGGAGCTTCATTATTGGCATAATATGATGATTGGATATACTCTTTTGTACATGTAAGTAATATTTTTCACGCTTATTCTTGTCATTTACTTTGTCACATGAATGTTGCTGGAATTTTTGCTATACAAGTCTGAAATGTATTGCTTTCTTGAACGAAATTGTGGAAATTTTGTTCTTTCATAGCATTGCATCATTACATGGGCCATGTATGAATGGGTGAATATTCCTAGAGGTTATTTTATCAAAATATACCTTGATAAGTTATCATTTATTGCATATTGAAGTGTAAAGATCTCAAGTAGCTGCTCCCATGCCCTAATGCCATGTGAAGTTGCTTGAAGACCTCCTTGATTGGGTGAACCTCTTCCAAACCATAAATTCTCCTGACTCCATCTTCCCCAAAGGATAAGGCACTAGTCCTTCCATAGGTGATCACTTTAAACGCATATTTTTCTCACCTCTCCTTCTCTTTCTAGGCCTAGCCTTCATAGGTCACCTAGGGCATCAATTATCTCATGTTCTAGCCATCAAAAGACTTTGATATCTTTCCCATTATTGCGCTAGGGTTTCCTCTAGAGGCCCTCCAAATTTCACGAAATTCCGACAGTGGGATATTGAGATATTGCAAGCCCTAGCCCAAGGATCGTCTCTTGCCCTAGGTTTCCCTTGGCTAGTGACCTCATTTGGATCATTGCACTTTATTCCAAGAATATTTGTCCATTGATCCTCTTCTCTTCCACAATTAGGTCAAGTCCCTCCTTGAGTGATCAATTCCACTTCCTCGACCTAATTCTGGGTCCACTTGGTCTCGTGTGGTCCTGCAACCTAACAACTCCAATTCCACAAAGATCATACAAAGACCAATTCTCCATAAGGATTTCTAGGCCTAGGAATCATCTTTACAAGATATATTCCCAAACCCTAGCCTCAAGAATCCTTTTAGCCCTTCCTAGAGAGCCTATCACCTTGCTTCTCGAGCAAGTAAGCCATAAAATTGAGTCTCTCTTGTGAATAGGCCTTGGGAATCACTCCTTATCCTTTTATTGACCTATTCATCTAATGATTCGCCTTTATATCAGGTCTCCTCCATCAGTGAAAGTTCGTAAAGAGCACGGATCATTAGCTGAGGTGACAGTGGGCTATTGCTCCATTGTTTCCCTTGACCTAGTAGTTTCCCTTTAGGATCCCCTCCTAGGACCCCTACTAGTTTGGGCGGTAACAATCACAAAAGAATATTCGTGATAAAACTCCCAAATTATTTAGAAAATCCAATTATGCAAGATTTGCATGTCACTTACACTAACCGTGTAGATGCCACGTTTGGTTCTTTGAATTCCATATATACTTATACATAATAGAAGAGTGTATCGAATGTGCAGTCAAGCAACAATCTCGTGTATAGAGAAGACATGCACTTCAAATTAGTGTTCGTTGCCAATCTCTTTCCTCGTCTCCACTACAAGCCAGATCTTCTCAACATCATTTCTTAAGCAAGCTTTTCATATTGCTCTAAAATGAAAAGCCCATGCCCAAAAATTATTTCAAAAACAAACAAAAAAGCCTTCATGTCAACTCATTAGCAACAATCACTAAAGATCTTCATACCTCTCTCTTCATCTTTTGTTCCTACTACTAGTGAGCAACATAATAACGAGCCAAACAAGAGATATAGGAATTATTGCACCTATTGTAAGAAACCTATCTCAAATCATAAATGTCTTGTGTTGTAAGCAAAGAAGGCCAAAGCTGTATTTTATGAATTGCATCAAGGCTGATAGCAATGAGATAAATATACCAAATCCCATACCTTCAAATTCTTAAATAATTCTCATATCTACGGACTGTTCTGCAAGCAATCAAGAAGTTCTCTAGTGATGGTTGTCAAATCAACACAAGTTTAATCAGTTGATCACTGAAAATGGAGGTCAAGAGGACCTAGTTTCTTAGCATCTAGTTTGCAGGTAACAACATCCTACCACACCACATCCCAACCCGTACCACCTTGGATGGATCAAGGAAGCAAGGAAACCAACATTTGTCAATCATAAGTACTCAATATCTTTTGCCATAGATCCTTTTATATACACAATCGACTATGATTCCATGCACCTATTGATCGTTGCAACATCATTCTTGATATTCCTTGCAGGTAAAATCAGAACACAATCTACAATGGCTTCCACAAGGCCTATCAAAAGAATGATAAAGTATACTAACTTAGCTCTGCCTCCCTTAATTCCTTGTCATTTGGAAGGACAGCTACCAAGAAAGTCAACCGCATAAATTCAAGGATCTTTATTCTTCACTGGTGCTTACTCCTCCCAACCTGCAATAGCCTATAAAGACAAACACATATGAAACAGATGGCTTTGCAGGGTTCACATTTCAACAAGGAGAGGCACTCTCAAGCACCTAGCAACATCTCTAATCTTCATCTATCCCATCCTGATTCAAACAATAATTCACTCATCCTTGCCTGCACAAGCAGCACCTATGAAGCAGACTGAACTAAAGCCTTCTGAATTCAACATTATTTGTGTAGTTCCTCCAGTTCATATTTCACCTCAACCCAAAAGAATGGAAGCAATATCTCATTCAAAAGTGCTTCAAAAACTACAGTAGCTTCAGTTCTTCAACAGGGAGGAGACATTCGACCGGTGTCTACTCTAAGCCTCTTCAGCCTGACAGTCTTTTGCACGTGGTGCAAGTGCTCCACCTCCAGAAGATGTTCTTTCATTCCTAATATCAGCAGACACGAGTCCTCTGGCTGATCCTGAGCCCACAGCAGCCAGGTTGGGGCTGACCGCCAAGGATAAAGGCCCTCCTCCCAAAGTGCACACGATCCCAGTAGCTGCATGATATGACTATATGCTCCAGCCAGTTATGAGACGAGCATATGCTAGTAGTTTTTCTTAACATGTCAGAATCTGAATCAACTACTTCAAAAACCATGTGCAACACGGGTAATCCTTCATTATGAATTTAATTAGACTGCCATTTACAGACACCTGAAAAAACTCAAATTTGATCCAAGTTGATAATATTAGAACCGTTTATAACCGAGTCTTTCCATCATCTCAGAGGTGACACTTAACAAGCCAGCCAGTGAAAGAAAATTTAATTAACACACTAAAATGGCTTGTAGCTGTTTCAAAAAAAGGTTAGAACAAATTTTGAATGAACAAAATAAATTTATATTTCCAATCTAAGAAGTAGCATCATGCATGTTTTGCTAGAAATATAAATGAGAAAGGAGAGGCCAAAGGATTACATTTGTGATGGTTGATCCAAGATGGTAATGCACCCCCACAAGAGTCAGTTCATATTTATATTTCCTTATTTCATCTAAAAACCATTTCAATTTCTCACTTCTGATGCCAAATTTTGAGTTTTTTTTTCCACTTGCAACATAAGGGTGCACCTGTAAAGAAATGAGAAAATAAGTATGTCTACATATATATAAACTAACAAAAGTATTGAATTGAATATTGTTCTTTTTTGCTTAATATTTCAGCTTTAGCTTGCCTGAGGATCCACATCTGGATTGATGCGAAGTAGTACACGAATCTTGTCTCCTGCAATTCTTGCAGACATCACAAGAAGTTCTATATCAAACTCACTTTCTATATTCACCAATGCTCCTTTCTGTGCTGCCACAACCAGCTCACTTAAAACTTTCCCATTTCCGTTGAATACACACCTAGTTGTTCAAATAACAAATGAACACCACATTTCAGGAAACTAAGAACTCTTCAGAAAAACATCCATAGGTGAGCACAGCAATGCTCAATTGCAAATGTCAGTAGCATCGCCTGAACATTATTTTATTCTTTCATGCCATAATTGCAAGTAGTTATACAACCAACAAAGTTGTTCAAATAAATTTCATTTTCAAATAAGCTTCAACACCATTTGAAAAAAACAATTAAAAACTTTTTTAATAGCAAAGCAAACTTGACCACCTATATTTTTCAAGAATGTGGCCTATGTCAAACAATGAACAAAGTGTATTCTATCGTACTATTGGTATCCAAAGTCTCTCACCATATATATAGAGATTCACTCCAAGATAATAAACTATTTTTGAGCTTAGATGTATTACGTCAATTGCCACAAGTTTGTTGCTTCTAGTAACTTGGAAGTCCGAACACATTTGCTGTGGATTAAAATTTTCTTGATTGTGCAACTGATGTTAGAACAATGGTATAAATCCAGAAAGAAAAAAAGAAAAAAAAAACTGAAAATTGAAAAAAACAATACAGCATATTTCTCATAACATTGGTGACTTGCACTGACACGTTCACTGAAGGCTTATAACAGATACAACCAAAGTCAATGATCAAGACAAATCTGCAATTTATTAAATTACCAACTCCTCTTACCACTAAAATTTTGCCCACAAAATTATACATTCAACCCAGTTCTATGCCAAAGAACATACTGGATAGTGGGGTTTTGACAATCAATTGTCAAGTCCCCTCACCCATTTCACATGATAACCACGAGAAATCTACAACTGATGGCAGGTGTGAAAGCAATAGTTGTTATGTCACTGACTCACTGTTACCCACCCAAGTAGGTAACCCCTCAGAGAAGATTTTTCTCCTATTGATTCGGCTTGCCAGCCAGCAGCTCTATGATGACACACATATAGCTAGCCTCAGATGGCCCCCATCTGTGTTCCGATCAGTGCTTTATTTCATCTAGCCTGCTCATCAGATGAAGGTGGGTCATCAAATAAGAGGTACTTTAACCATTTTTGTATTCCAGTGCTTTCATTTAATTTTTAAGGGAATTCTAGCATGAATCACAGCTTGAATTGGATGATAGACTGCTTTTGGTTGTATTCTTGTTCCCGTGCTTCACCTTGGTGGTTATCATTTGCCCCTAGTCCAGTGTGACCTTCCTTGAGGCCTTTCTTTCACTGTCTAGGAGGGGCACAAATAGGAGGCTCCAATTGATGTTGTGTGTCCACAGTAATCCATACTTAACATTTTCCATCTCTCCTTAGTATTCACGTCCCATCTTCAGGTTGAGTGCCATCTGTCACTAGTACTGGCTCCCTGTTTTCCTCATTCTTGAGTAGGGACCTAGAAACTGTCATAAGAGGTTAATGCAACAGAAAGAAAAACAAAACATGTGCCACAATATTAAAATGCAAAAGATTGGTAGGGATAAATGAAAGTGCGTGAATGAAAGCCTAGACTAAGTTCTACCCCACTAATTTACCCTCACTCAGTTCTTGGCTAATGCATAAGCTATCTAAATAAAAGGAACTTTGATTATCCCCACCCCGATGAGCAATGAAGTGCTTCATCTTTAAGGGGTCAGATAAATAATGAATCAGTAAAAGCTTGTAACCCAAGCTATATCTACAAAGAAAAAGAAAAATTAATAAAGAAAAATGGGCACAAGAAAGGTGGTAAAAATAGGTCAAGAAAAGGGTTAACTTAGGCCCCACAATTACTCCCTGTTCACATCATAACGCTCAAGGATCTCATAACTAGTACAAAGATTGTGGCATCCTCCATGAAGTAAACCCTTACCATGTCAGTCACCACTTGTGCCTGCTGGTTAATGGGTCAGCCTAGGAATTGTTCCTCCCCTTGGGGTTGGAAGCACCTAATGGGGCCTTGTGATAACCTTCTCATATCTAAGCATAGTAACTTCACAAATCATAAGCTAGAAAGACATTTAAAGATGATGCTTGTATGAAGTACTTTGAGCCTTTCACATCAAATACAACCCACTCTGATACTCTTACCCCAAGCCCCCCGGAGCTCCCAGAGCTCAATGCATGCATCATGCATGATGCAAGACCCTCATAAGAGGGTCTCTCAACGACTCCAAGTCGTTCTCAGAAAGTCACAAATTTGACCTTTCCTCGGGGCTTTGACAAAATGTCTGCGACTTGCACATCAATACAATGCGATGAAGCTTTCTCGCTCATTGATGTACCGTATCCCAGATAAGGTAGTATCTGATGTCTATAATGCTGGAGCAATCATAGAATACGGGATTCCTTAATAATCGAATCCCCCTCCGGTTGACACAAAAGATCACGGTGGTATCCATCATGTGTCAAACAACTCACTGAAGAGCTTCTGCAACCAGGCAGCTTTACACGTGGTCATACTCGTAGCTATGTATTCGGTCTCGCCAGTGCTTATAGCAACCGACTTCTGCTTCCTGCTCATCTAGGATATCGAAGCAGAACCCAAAGAGAATCAGCGCTCAGAAGTGCTCTTACGATCCTCCACACTGCCTGCCCAGTCAACTTTCGAATAATCATGCAACTTCACATTTCCGGCAATGTATCTCAATCCATGAGAGATTGTGCCTCGAAGATATCTCAAAAGATTCTTGGCACCAATCCAGTGAGGCTCAACCAAATATGAGCCCAACATACTAACTGCAAAAAATATATCCAGACAGACGTTCACCAAGAACATCAATGCAAATGAGTTTATGAAACTCAGAGGCAGTTTACCAAATCTGGTCCGGCATCACTATCACATAACTTCTTAAAGTTAAGCTCCATCGAGGTAGTCACAGGCTTGCAGTTTACCATTCCAAATCCGGAATCCAACTCCCTCTTACTTTTTCAAATGATAGGGTTTGCACCTGTCAGAAAGAGGTCGTCCTCATAAGGTGCTAGTATGAGAGGTCTATCATCCACAACCTTCAAGCAATGGTTTGGATCGGCTTCACTCATAGTGAATCTCAGCTTCATCAGACAGTTATCAATCCTCTCATACTAAGCCCGGGGTGTTTTGCCTCAAGCCATAGAGGGCTTTCTTCCACCTGCATACATGAGATTCCCGATCATGAATCTCAAACCCCTCGGGTTGTTCCAAACCAGTGGACCTGCTACATGAGGGGAATGGTCCCCTTGTAAGATTTTCCTTTGGTACATCTCAAACATGTACCTTCATGCTCTTTTTGAATTCAGGCATCCCTGTCACCATCTGACTCACATCAGGTAGGGCCCCATAATAAGTAGACCTCCAGTGTTATAGATGAGATGTGACAACTCACATGGTCCCCAATGGATCATCCTGCAACTCGATACAAATTGCCAACCCTGGACCCATGAGTAAAAGCATCTTTGAAAATTCAATTTTCAAACACATACCTTTCCATCGATGAATGCCACCCTGAAACCTTTGACTTCCATTGCCGAAATGGACACCAGGTTCTTCTTGCGATCAGGTACATAAAGAGCTTCTTTTAAATGAATCGAGTTACCCTCATTCAATTGAGAGGTAACATTCCCTACACCCTTTCCGAGATAGGTGGCATTGACTCCAAGTATAATCCCACGAGTGTTTCCATCTCTACCAAATTAGAGAGAGCACCCTTCTAACGATGAAGTGCCTTGAAGCACTACAATCAATAAGCTAGATTCCCAAAGAGTCTAGAGGAGAGGGCCAATATAAGATAATGCTTCTTTATCTTATCAGAAACAACATTTGATTCTTCATACCTGGGGTTCCTTGCTTTCTTCGAAGAGTCGGCTATTTCCTTGATGACCTGCATTACCTGTCATTCCTTCGATCATTGAAGATGTCCCTAGAATGATTGTTTTCTTCATCAAGTGATGTGTCCCTGCCATTCGGACACTCCTTCGCATAATGGCCGAACTTATTACAAACAAGGCATCTGCCTTTCCTTCCACCCTTAGATCTGTACTTCCCATTGAAGTGATCTTTAGGTAGGCCATCAAAAGCTTCCATTGCGCCATTCTGATAATGTTCTCTGCTTCGACTTCACCCTTGGTGAATTTGAAGAGGGATGAGGGACCCATTGATCCTTTTGTCCTTTCCCGACTGTCTTCAGTGATTGTTGTTTCACTCTTGCTTGGGCTTTGTCTTCACCTCAGCTCTGATACCATGTTAATTTTAGGTATGTTCTATGCTTAGAGCAATTTATTTCAATTTTCACAGTTAGCTCAATATCTTTTCCAGATTAGCAATCACATCAGCATTAAAGTAAATTGCAAATAGAACATAAACATAGATCGCAGAAGACAAGCCAAGACAAGAGGACACAGGATGTGGCGCTAGCCAGGGACAAACCTCAATGTGGGGAAACGCTTGATCAATTCTTCTTATATGTTCTTCAATAGTTCAGCAGAGAGAGAGAGAGAGAGATAGTACATACACAACAGAAGTCAACACTTTGACTTATGTAAATAAGAGCATAGATCATCTCTAAGTAGATGATACATGAGGTAGTTGAAGACATGTTGTTTCAACTGATTCTCCCAGGTGACTCCATCACCATGTTGCACCTATCATTGTGTTGCTCCTCATCATCATGCTGCACCTCACTATGCTGCACCATGTTGCACCCATCATCACTATGTTGCATCTCATCATGCTTCACTAATCATGACTGTGCCCATCGATGTACTGCATCATGTACCATCGTTGTCCCATGTGCCATTGTTGCACCATGTTGCCACACTGTTGTCCCATGTGGCATGTTGAACTATGTTGCCATACTGCATGTCCCATCTGCTTGCAACACCATGCTTGCCATTGTTGTCCCATGTGCTTGCTGCACCATGCTTGCCATGTTGTCCCGTTGTGCTTGCAGCACCATGTTTGTCATGTTGTCCCACTATACCTTGCCATTGCTGCTGTCATGTGGCATTGCTATGCCTTGTGACATTGTTGCACCATGTTGTCACACTACTAGCACTGTTGTCCCACTGTTAGTCATTGCTGCTCCTATGTGGCAATATATAGAATCTCCTCATCAATGAAGAGACCTTTCCAATCAAACAAGTCAAAGCACAAGTTACCATACTTCTGCACTTCTGTTTATGGGCAGTGTTTTGGTCACTGGTTAGGGCTCCCACTGTAACCTACAACAACCCAATAGTCATGCCCAAAACATTAACTTATGCGGCCTCCTTTCCTCTTCAAGTTATGTGACCTCGCTGCTTGAGGAGGCACCTACAGCTCTATGTTTGACCCTCAAAACAGCACCTACAGGCCTGCGTCCTAATCACAACAGAACAGTCCCTTACTCGGCCTGTTTCAGGAGGAATCCCTGTGTCTACTAGCCCAGATCAGTCCCTTACTATTTCGGCCCTCCAGCATGGTACTTCGGCCCTCCTTCCAGCACTCTGTTACCTGAAAACGTCCCTTCAAACTCGCTGGCCTGTCTTCCTAACTACGGCTAGGGCACCTGCGTATTTGGGCAGCATGAATAGGCCTGCTATATCTCTCCTTTAGGCAGCGTAGAGGGCAGGTTGGGCAGCGTATAGAAGTAGGGGTCTCCTCCCTTGAATTGCGGCTAGATCATCCTCCTTAGGACTGCGGCTAGAGCATCCTCCTACATCTAGGGCTTCATCATCTAGATTTCTCTTGCGACTAAAACCCAGAACAAGTGGAGAGAAATCAGAAGTGAAGTGTGTGTAGAAATGACTATCAAGTCACCTCCTTTTATACTAAAATGTTGAGCACATGAGGGGGTTATTTTGGTCGTTGGCCAACCTTGACGAATTGTCCCATAACACAAATAAATTCATATCTCCATGAATACTTATCGAAATCGGATGATCTTTAGATCAATCCTACACCTCTCGATGTGAGGGATCCAAGAAAAAGATCAGTTGCCATAAATAAGATGACCCACATGGAGTTTGGCCCTAGTTGCCAATTTTAACATATAGGCCCTGTGGCTGAGTTTCTCAACCGCACACAGAGCCTCAATAATTAAAATTAAATTAAAAGAAAAATCTCCAATTCTCAAAAATTATAAATTAAAATTAAAATCCTCAAATTTCAAATAATTCTCAATAATTATAATTTTATATTTGTTTTTCTTCCAGATTCCATGCCACCGAAGGGTAGTAAAAAGTATCGTGATCCGGCATGGGCACATTGTATCCGACTCATTCCCAGTAATGACCACCATGTCAAGTGCAATTATTGCAATGCCACAATGTATGTGGGCATAAACAGGCTAAAATACCACCTAGCTAGAATTCCTGGGAATGGTGTGGAATGTTGTGAACATTGCCCTCAAGAAGTCACTGCTGAAATGGTAGTTGCGTTGGAAGCCATTAAAGAACAAAGTTCTAAGAAGGCAAGAAGGAAGGTTGATGGGTTCATTCGAGAAATTAGTGTGCAGAATGTGGTGCAAGTCATAACAGACAATGCAGCTAATTATGTGTCCGCTGGCAAGATGCTTATGGAGAGGCATCGCACATTGCTTTGGACTCCGTGTGCAACACATTGTATCGATTTGTTGCTTGAGGATATGGGGAAACTCTCCTTCATCAAGGAGGTGGTTGATATGGCTAGGAGCGTCCCCAATTTTATTGATAACCATGCTTTTGTTCTTAGCCTCATGAGAAGGTTCACTAGAAACAAGGAGTTGTGGCGTCCTGCAATCACACATTTTGCCACAAACTTTATTATTCTTCAGTCTTTGCTTCGATGTCAGTTCGAGTTGAAGCAAATGTTTGTTTCTGATGACTGGAGTAATTGTAAATATAGGGGAGAGACATTGCAAAAATGGTGTACTCTGACACATTTTGGCAGGGAGTAGAAGAAGCATGCCCAGTTAGTGAACCTATAGTAAAGGTTCTGAGATTGGTAGATAGGGAGAAGCCTGCAATGGCTTATTTGTATGAGGCCATGGATAGGGCCAAGGAGGCCATTCGTTCTTATTATGCAAACAAGGGTTCTGTTGGCCTTGATAGGCATATGATGTTATGGGATGTGATTGATAGTCGGTGGACAAGGATGCTTCATCGACCCATTCATGCAGCAGCACTCTTCCTCAACCCTGCATTTTCATATAAATGCGGCTTTGATTTTGATAGCGAGGTGATGGAAGGGCTCCATTCCTGTATTCATAGAATGGTCCCTGATCCTGAGCTTCGTAGCAAAATCAATCGCAAGATACAGTTTTATTGGGATTGTGTTGCCTTATTTGGCTTTGATGATGCTATTAGGGAAAGCACCCTCTTCATGCCACATAAGTGACAAGTCATCACTCATTTGAAATTAGAATTTTCAATTTAGAATTTCCTTACTTATAATTTTAGTTTTTTAAAATTCAATTATGTAACTTTTATTTGAAAGTTTAATTATGATTTAAGTTTTTGAATTTTTTAATTCTTTATTTTGTTGTAGATATTTGGTGGCGAAGCTATGGTGCAAAGGCACCAAATTTGCAAAAATTGGCCATAAGAATCTTGAGTCAAACATGTAGCTCTTCAAGGTGTGAGCACAATTGGAGTGTATTTGAGAAAATACACACAAAAAAGCGCAACAAGTATAACTTTGAGCTCCAGCCTTCAGTTGAGCAATTACACTTATTATAATTTTTAATTTTTAATTTATGACCTTCAACTGTCAAGATTCAAGACTCAAAACTCATTAGTTTTTTTGACACTCTTACAGGTTGGAGTTCACACGCCTCAATGATTTAGTGTATGTGCATTACAATATCCAACTTTGAGTGAAGCAAATAGAAGCATCAATGGGTCCAGATGCCATTTCCTTGGACAATATTGATGTATTGTCTCAGTGGAGGGTGGAGTCTAAGGAGCCCATCTTGGAGGAGTCACCTTCATGGTTAGAGCCAGATGATCCATTAGAACAGGGGCAGCAAGAGGAGGAGGACTCGGAAGAGGAGCAACATGAGGAGGAGGAGGAGGACACTGTGGGAGCATCAGCATCAACACCATTTGCTATAGATATAGGAGAGCACAGCTCCATACCTACCACTCATTATTTGACATTAGGTGCAGAGGCAGGGCCAGGGCCAGGGCCTTCTACTACTAGGGGCAGACTTGGCAAACAACCCATCATGTTTTCTCGTAAAAGGGGGAGAGGGCAGTGATTTCAGATAGATAGCTGCTAGTTTTATTTGTTTTGCTACATATAACTCATGATGATGAGATACTTTTATATATGTGATGTTATTTTGTATTGGTTCTTCACATTTGAGTCCTTGATTGGACAATTATCAGGGATCAACAGGATTTGGTATCGCCTTTCATGTATCATTTCTATTTGACATCATATATATCAGTGCTTTCTTCATATTTATGTGCCAATGTGCTTAATTCATGTTGTTATTGCTTTATATGTTTAAAAATATGAAAAAATGAATATATTATGCATTTTTTATGCTTGTCGATATTTGCTAATATTTTGCCGATATCGCTGATAAGATGTTTTCTGGACCCTCGCTAATATTTTGTCGATATCGATATTATCAACACTGGAAAAAATTAAATCCCTCCTAAAGTTTGCTAAAGATTGCTTTGTACATTCATTATTACTTAAACTTCTGAATATTAGTTCCTTGATTACAAACATCTCCAGGAGTGAAGTTGAAGAGCAGAGGTATCAGCTTGTTGAGGCAGAACAACGTTGACATCTTTAGGGTATTTTCATCAGCAATGGAAAGTCAATGCATTTTTAGATTGCAAGCATATCAGTGACCGTAGATTCAGGGCAGTTTTTTGTCAATCAGTGACTAAAATAAGGCATGAAACAATGTCTTGTTCAGTTTGCTTAAGTGAAGGGCTGGCAGAGTTGTCATGGCAATATGAAGACTTGTGTATCTTCCATGTATTGATAATGGTCAAAATACTTGTAGAATTCATGATGATTCTAACTATGTTGCTAAGTTGACTTCAGTACTAGTGTTTCACAGTATTGTAGAATATCAGATTGACTGTTGAGCAGAGATTTGATCAGCTAGGTTTTCGGTATTTGATTTGAGCATAAGCTTGTGTTGCAGAACTATTTGTGCAGTATGATGAGTTAGGGTGATTTAGTTGAATGAACTAATGAGCAGATTTGATCGTTGAGCAGAAGTTGTGTCGCAATTCATTTTGCATTGATATTGAGCACAGGTGGATCAAGTCTGAAAAATGTGAAATGTGGTCCACCGGCTGATTAGGGTGGCAGGGTGATGCTAGGGCAGGGTGGAGCCTGCACAAGGCGTTGGAGCGTCCTTCCAGTCGAAGCTGGTAAACAGGGGTTAGCTTTTGTAGCATTGGATGTGTTCTAACCAGGAAATTTGATGGAGAGGTTAGAATACATGAGATCTCCAAAACCCAGAAATCGTTTCTGGAAATTCCACCTAGAAGTGTCTCAATTAAATTATTAACCATTTTTTAAATATTTCGTAAGTCTAAACTTAGGGAATATGGTTAATTAATCAGTATTAATTGAGATAAGGTGAGAATCATCTAGAAACTCACACGGATCGATCTAGAGATGATCCTAGCCATTGATTAAGTTCTAATCTTGGTTGTTGGTGCTCCAACAGTGGATTATAAGTGGAGGTCGATGTGGTGATGGAGAAGACACCAGTGCAGATACTCAGTTGCACAGGCAATTCGATTTTCTCAATAGTGGTCGTTGGTGCTCCAATAGTGGATTATAAGAGGAGGTCGATGTGGTGATGGAGAAGACACCAGTGTAGATACCCAATTGCACAGGCAATTCGATTTTCTCAATAGTAGCAGCACAGTAGAGAAGATAGAGCGAGAGGGTGAGTAACAGGTGGAAGAGGAGGGCAGCAACGTTCCTGGAGGAAGGTTTCCAATCCCTGGAAGATGCAAAGGAAGTAAGAGCAAAATTCTCAAAGGGTCAACGTAAGCTCTGCGCAGGCGATCACGCAGAGAGCTCAGCGCAAAGGCTAGGGAGGCAATTTCGAAGGCAGAAAATCACTGTGGGGTGAGAAAATTTTCACGATAATTTTGTCAGCATTTTCCTCAAATTAGATTGTCAGTTGGGCATCTAAATCATTGTACTCAGAATTGCTACAGAAGAATAATAATAAAACCATCATCTACTGCAACGGTTTTCCCACATTGGGTTCTTTTAGGGACAATTGTCAAAAAATAACTGTGTCAAAATTCTTGTGTGTGCTAGAATTTCTCAGTTTTCAATATTTATTTTCCACGGTATTTTTATGATGAAAATTGCAGTTGTGATTTTATTCGTTGTTTATCGTAGCAAATAAACTGCATAATTAAATTTTCAGTTAGAAGAATAATTTCCAGTTGTTGCAATAGATAAAAATTTCACATGGTATCAGAGCACAGTTGATCAGCCAGAGAGCTCAGGAAAACGAAGGAAAGGAATTTTGTTGCTCAACAAGGGCAGCAGGTCGAAATTCCCAAAGGCAGCGTAGTATTTTGCCAAGGGGCCGAGTTGCTTGAGGAAAGACCGATTTTTCTGAGAGAAGGGTAGAAAAATTCGATCCTTCCAAATCAAGTGATTCCAGAGGCAGAGGGAGCAGCTCAGTACCTTCGTTGGGCAGATCTCTAGCTGGACGCAAAGGGTTTTGCAACACACTATAAGTTTTTCAGCATAACCATGGACAGAAGTAACATTCAGGAGACTTCAGATTTGTCTTCCAGATTGGAGGACGAATTTGCTTGCTTAGCAAGATCAGCTTCACAAGGAGTCTGGTATATAGACAGTGGAGCATCAGCTCACATGACAGGGGTTAGAGAATATTTCTCTAGCTACAAAGAGGAGCAGATGGACTTCCAGATTACTATGGGAAACAGAACGAAATGTACTCCAATAGGGAGAGGTACCATAGATTTTCAGAGGGAGTCAGGAGCAAGCACCAGCGCTATAGATGTATTGCATGTGCCAAGATTGGGTATGAACCTGATTTCAGTATCCCAGTTACAGGATAAGGGGTATGATATTCACTTCGTAGGGAAGAAAGTGTATGTCAAACACCCAAGCTGGAAAAAGGTAAGACAGATTGGAGTTTGAAGTAACAGATTGTACCGGTTACAAATTGATTCTCCAATGGCACTAATAGGCAGTGACAGTAGCAGTGGGAAGGAGTTGAATGAGTTATGGCATAGGAGAATGGGACATCTACACCATGGAGCACTCAAGATGCTTAGAGAAACAGTAACAGGGGTTCCAGAACTTGGCACAAAACACGATGATGTGTGCAGAGGATGTGTACTTGGGAAGTATGCTAAGGCAACATTTCCAAGAAGTGACAGCAGAGCTGATGGCGTGTTAGGACTCATACATTCAGATATTTGCGGCCTGATGTCCACTAGATCTCTCAGCAGTGTCGAATATTTCGTCACCTTTATTGATGACCATTCCAGGAAAACTTGGATCTACTTCTTGAAGACCAAAGATGAGGTCTTCGATCGTTTTAGAGAGTTTAAAGCTCTTGTGGAGAATGCGACAAGGAAGAAGATCAAGGTGCTTCACTCAGATAATGGTGGAGAATATATTGATAAGGAATTCACATATTTCTGTGCGAAGGAAGGCATCAAGAGAGAATGGACAACTCCATATAATCCACAACAGAATGGTGTAGCGAAGCGGAAAAACAGAACCATTGTTGGAGCTGCAAAGGCTATGTTATATGACTAGGATCTACCCAGATTTCTATGGGCAGAAGCATGTAACATGGCAGTATATATTCAGAACAGGACTCCTCATAGAACATTGGGGAAGAAAACGCCAAAAGGTGTCTTCACAGGGAAGAAGCCAGAAGTTAGCCACTTCAGAATTTTTGGCAGCGTTGCTTATTGCCACGTGCCAGATGATAAACGTACCAAACTGGATCAGACTGCAGAGAAGGGGTTCTTCGTTGGGTACAGCAAAACCTCAAAGGCATATAGAATCTACATTCCTAGCAATAGGAAGATTGTAGTAAGGCGAGACGTGAATTTCATGGAGGACCGAGCTTTCAAGAGATCTCGTGAGATGCCTGCAGGTGATCAGAATAAGTTAGCATAATCTCCTTTGGTCTAGCAACAAGGGTACCCAGTGGGACAAGCAGGAGGATAGTCACAAGGATCGAGTATTGTGACCAATACCAGCATTTCCTCAGGTGCAGGAAATCCGAGGAGTTCTCAGCAGATGGAGCAGCAAAGGCAGGATGAGGAGGAGCTGGTTGAACCTCCCACGACTAGTGGTCGAGCCAGCAGAGAGGTTTGTCAAATATTAAGATATGTAGAGGAGTTTATTGGAACTTCTAGGACGAACAAAAGACAGCGCAGACAGCCTGATAGGTACCAAGTGTTGGTGGCACAGGTTGCATAACCTTCCAGCTTTCAGGAGGCTGCACGGCATCAAGTGTGGGTAGATGCCCTGGTAAAAGAGTATAGCTCTATCATGACAAATGATGTTTGGGAGGTAGTGCCAAGGTCGAAAGACAGATCAGTTGTAGGTTCTAGATGGATCTATAAGATCAAATATGCGGCAGACGACAATGTGGAAAAGTACAAGGCTAGGTTCGTGGCAAAGGGGTATGCATAAAAAAGGGATAGATTATGAGGAGACCTTCGCCCCAATTGTCAGATACACTTCTATCTGGTTAGTTATATCCCTAACAGCTCAGATGGGATGGCAGATTCACCAGATGGACGTCAAGACAACCTTCTTGAATAGGGTGATAGAGGAAGAAGTGTACATAGAACAGCCAGAGGGCTTTGAGACTCATGAGAGGCACACTCATGTGTGCAAATTGAAGAAAGCTCTATACAGACTCAAGCAGGCTCCCAGGGCATGGTATGGTAGGATTGACAACTACTTGCAGCAGATGGGATTCGTCAAGAGTGATGCAGATCCCAACCTTTACTATTTGATGGTAGAGGGTGAGCCACTCATTCTAGTTTTGTATGTGGATGATCTCTTTTTGACAGGACCATCAAGGCTCATAGAGGACTACATGAGGAACCTGGCAGTAGAATTTGACATGAAGGATTTGGGGTTGATGCACTATTTCCTAAGGTTGGAAGTGTGGCAGAAGGATGGGGAGATATTCCTTGGGCAAGGAAGATACGCTACAGATATTCTGAAGAGGTTCAGAATGCAGGATTGTAGACCCATGTCTACGCCCATGATCACCAACTGGAAGAAGATAGATGCATCAAATGACAAAGATGTCGACCCCACCTTGTATAGATAGCTTATTGGGTCTCTCATGTATTTGGTCAACATTAGGCCAGATATCTGCTTCGTAGTCAATACCCTAAGTCAGTTCATGGTAGAGCCAAAGAGGGTACATTAGGCAGCAACGAGGCATATTCTGAGGTATGTTCATGACACAGTCAAGTATGGGTTGAGATATACTCGAGGGGATGACGTCAAACTTTGTGGGTACACAGATGCAAATTGGGCAGGTAGTTCAGTGGACAAGAAAAGCACCTCCGAGTACTACTTAAGTGTTGGATCAGGGATGGTTTCTTGGTGTACTAGGAAGTAGAAGTCAGTAGCATTGAGCTCTACAAAAGCAAAGTATATGCCAGCCAGCAGAGCTACACGTGAAGCTATATGGCTTTGGAAGTTGCTAGTAAGCTTGTTCAGGCAGAGGATGGAGTCGACCAATGTCTACTGTGATAATCACAGGTGCATAAAGCTCTCGGAGAATCCATTGATTCATGACAGGTCGAAGCACCTCGATATTAGGTGTCATTTCATCAGAGATTGTGTACAACGTGGAACAGTCCAGCGACAATATGTTCCCACAAAAGAGCAGTTTGCAAATATACTCATGAAAGCTCTAGGGAGAGTTAAGTTCGTCTATTTTAGAGAACAGATGGGCATGGTGGAGAACTCGTTTCAGTGGCAGGGGTAGGCTACTTTGGATGATTTTCAGTTGCAGTCAACAGAAACAGATGAGAGGGAGTTGCAGTGCAGATGTAGTGTTCGCAGCAGTTAAGCAGGGTCAACAGCAGCACAGATGCAGCAAATATCAGAGTTGCGCAATGGTTGGTGGGCAGTATGGCCAGACATCAGCAGCGTGATAGAAGATGATACAGAGACAAGGTGCTACTACAGGTTGTGCAGTAGCACTAGAACACATTCCTCGCAAAGAGGGAGTGTTAGTTTTTGTAGCATCGGATGTGTTCTAGCCACGAAATTTGGTGGAGAGGCTAGAATACATGAGATCTCCAAAACCCAGAAATCATTTCTGGAAATTCCACCTAGAAGTGTCTCAATTAGATTATTAACCGTTTTTTAAATATTTCCTAAGTCTAAACTTAGGGAATATGGTTAATTAATCAGTGTTAATTGAGATAAGGTGAGAATCATCTAGAAACTCACACGGATCGATCCAGAGATGATCCTAGCCATTGATTAAGTTCTAATCTTGGTCGTTGGTGCTCCAACAGTGGATTATAAGAGGAGGTCGATGTGGTGATGGGGAAGACACTAGTGTCGATTCTTAGTTACCCAAGCAATTTAATTTTCTCAATAGCAACAGTTGAGCAGAGAAGATAGAGCCAGAGGGTGAGTAGCAGGTGGAAGAGGAGGGCAACATCATTCCGGGAGGAAGGTTTCTAGTCCCTAGAAGAGGCAAAGGAAGGAAGACCGAAATTCTCAAAGGGTCAGTGTAAGATCTGCACAGAGGGTGATGAAGGAAGCTCAGCACAGAGGCTAGGGAGGCAATTTCGGAGGCAGAAAATAGTTGTGCCAATTGGGCATCTAAATTATTGTACTCAAAATTGTTGCTGAAGAATAATAATAAAACCCTCATCTGTTGCACCGGTTTTCCTACATTGGGTTTTTTCAAGGACAATTGTCCAAAAATTATTGTGTCAAAATTCTTGTGTGTGTGCTAGAATTTCTCAGTTTTCAATATTTTATTTTCCGCAGTACTTTTGTGGTGAAAAATGCAATTGTGATTTTATTCATTGTTTGTCGTAGCAAATAAACTGCATAATTAAATTTTCAATTAGAAAAATAATTTCCAGTTGTTGCAATAGATAAAAATTTCACAACAGGGTTGAAGCATCCTTCAAGTTGGAACCTGTAAGCCAAGGCGTTGGAGTGTCCTTCTAGTTGGAGTTGGTAAACCAGAGCATTGGAGCGTCCTTCAGGTTGGAACCTGTAAACCAGGGGGTTGGAGCCTCCTTTAATTGGAGCTGAAAATCTTGGAAGTTGGAGCTTTCTAATTGATGTAAATTTATTGAAGACAAATATTAAGAAGTGTTCGGTGGTTTTTCTCCCGGAAAGGTTTCCACCTAAAAATCTTGTGTCTATTGTCTTCATTATCATGCATTGTTGAATGATGTTGTTTAATGCTCATGTGATGTTGATTTATGTTTGATCTAATGTTAATGATAATTAATGCTCTGTGAAGTTAAAAAATACTAATTGAAGAGAAACATTGATTCACCCCTCTTAGTATTTCCAACACTAACTGAACTTGTAACTGTCACCTCGTCCTGTAATCAAACTGAAGAAGACTCCACTTAACTGAAGCTCCAACATTAAGCATGCAACCTTGATGACCATTCCAGTAAACTGGAAATCAACTCATCATAACTAAAGTCTATCTCATGAACTCACATCCATGCTGGAAAAAGACTAACTCAAGGTCTTCATTCATTAAGGCACAAGCTAGAAGACCTTCCACACTACATTTTCAACAAAATATGAAACCTTGGGTTTCAAACCCTGGCTCAATTTTTTGAAGGAGCAAAGTCAATGAGGAGAACTAGTTGAAAGATTCACTCATGCGATTGTCACACAAATTCTATAGTGGCTAATGCATACAATACTATTGCTAAGATTCCATAGAATAATTTTCAATAATAATGAGCACATAGAAACCCTAGACAATTAACCATTCCATACAATAGCCACAAAATATAAAGATATATCAAATCCAAGGAAAACTTACAACATAGAATGCATGAATCAATCTTTTAATGCTCCAAAATGACATCTCCAATACCAAAGTATAGCTCCATAAGCAAAAATCCTCAATAGATTACATCTTCACAAGATACAAGGTGAATTTCAGCTATGTTGAAATCTCTAAGAAGACTGAAATTGATCCCAAGTGATGATGAAAATGAAATGTGAGCAACCTCTATTTATATGAGATTTATCTCACCTATTTTAGCCTAATGAAACCCCTAAAAACAAGTTTTCCATTAAATGATCTTGTGTTACAAGCCAACCCATTAGCTAATGACCAGATTAGCCCACACGTGTGAGTTGTGGCCTCTCAAAATGCTGACGTCATGCCCAATTAGAGCTCAAAATGTCATGCCAAAGTGTGTTGAGGTGTCAAAATGTGTGTAGATGCTTGAATGATCCGAAATTTGAGGAATGGCCCTCAAATCCACCTCAATATCTCCTCTAGGGTCCCAAGTGCAGCTGGGGTGCCATCAAGTGGTCTCCATGGGTCTCCAACTATCAAATAAGGCCTCCTTCTCTCTAGAATTAAGGATTCCTCTGGTGCAACAAGACCTCCCTAGTCTCTCAATGGGAGATCATCCTCATCTGGGCTCTGAATCAGCTCCTGCCCATCAGGTTGCATCAAGGCCAGTCTGGGGGCAAACTGGGTCTAGTGGTGTCATCATGAAGAGTCCTCAAAACCACGTCAAAGTTGACCAACTTCATGGGTGTTGGGGGTACTCTGGAACATGTATCATCTACTACTGTTGTTAGAAGGCTCCAGTCTCTCAACATTGCACCTGCTTAGACCATGCACTTTTCTGAAAGGCCTGGATGCCTGAGTGGGTGCCCTCGAGGCCTAGGCTGCAGTGATCCACCTAGCAAAAACAACATGGATTCTAGCGAAAGCAACCATCCATCAAGGACTAAGAGCAACAATGCATCTAAGTGATGCAAAACTTGAATGTTAAGGGCATACTAATACTTCAAACAAAGATCATCTTCAGAAATCAGGACGAAGTCCTCACAAAGGTGTTTTTTTCCCTTGGTAGGGGTGGCTAATGGTCAACCCTATTAGGTGCATCCAGCCCTTAAGGGGAGGTGACATTTCCTTAGTCCACCCTCCAATTGATAGGTGTCACTGTATAATAATGTGGTAATGAAAGGGAGAAGACATCATGGTCAAGTGCCATGGTCAAAGGGATTAGTTGATGGGGGTGTCCACACCCTAAGTGTATGGATGTAAGGAGGGAGCATTCATGGATGCATGAGTTACCATCTTAGCTTAATTTTTCCACCCTTCTTGTGCGCCCTTTACCTCTTCTTGATTATTCCTAGTACTACCACTTCTAGGTCAAGGGTTAGAGCTTGCTCTTTATGATGCAGCAATTTTATTACCCCTTAAGATTAGTCAGTTCATCGCTCATCGGGGTTGGGACATGCAAGGGTTCCTTCTTTTGATGTAATGGAGCATCTTGTGCTCAGGAACCGAGCGATGGTCGTATGAAGGAGGTAGAGCACATGCTAAGGCTTTTGCCCACATGCTAATTTTTATGTCCCATCCATCTTTTACATTTTGATTCTTTCTTTTGTTTCATTGAGAGCCATGATATGTTTTTTCTTTTATTTTAGCTGCATCAACCTCCTAGGGAAAAGTTTATGGACCTACTCAAGGTATGTGAACATATGAGTGCCAAATCCCAAAGAACTAATGACAAGTTGTACTAAAAGAATGGAGGTGAGATATAGGGCTTATAATGTGGCATGGAAAGTGTTAAGTATGGTATAGAGAAAATGGAACACATTATCTCAATCATGGCTCCCCTCCTATAACCCAAAGGGTCTTAAGGGAGGTCCCACTGGACTAGGGTCAAAGATTAACCACCTTGGTAAGGTGAGAGAACAAAATTATGGTCAAGGTTTGTCAAACTTCTAGATCACCTTGTTATTCATACTGAATGCCCAAAACAAACAAGTATTAAGCACCCCATTGCAAAATTATCAAAGTATCTTATGAATAGCAGCCCACCTTCACCCAAATGTAAATGTCGAATGGTGAGAGGCACATGGCAGATCATCGTCTAATGGTGGCTTGCAAGGGTCGTTAATTGTCTAGTTGTCTAGCTAGGTGTCAAATGTAGGAGAAAATTTTCCTCAAATGGGTTTACCCATTTTGGTGGGTAAGGGTTCATTAAATCTAATTCAATTTGATTTGAAAACCCGGTTTGTTAAGTGACTAATTTGAAGACCGTTCAGAGTTTTAAAACTATGTTCCAAATCATGTGTGGCATAACTAATCTCATGCTCTTTCAATTTCCTTGATTCATAACTAATAACATGTCCACCCTGAGCAAGTGCTCCCCCAAGTCCTTTGCATGTGTCTATACACACCAAAATATCTTCATTTGGATCTACAATCTTCAAGATTGGTACACTTGTAAGTAAATCCTTCAATGCCTAAAAACTCTCTCCACATTCAAATGTCCATACAAATTTAGTTCCCTTCTTTTGTAAAGAAGTGATGGGATGAGTAATCCTTAAAAATCCTGCTATAAACTTCCTATAGTATCCAGCTAATTCCATAAAATATCTGACTTTTGAAACATTCTTTGGTGTTGGACATCCCTTAATGGTTTCAATCTTCTTTGGATCCACTACTATGTCTTTATTTAAACGATGTGCACCAAATAATGAGAATGCTCTAGGTAATAAGAATGCTTGCTTAACTTGGCATAGAGCTTATGCTCCCTCAATACTTGTAGTACCAATCTTAGATGATGCTCATGCTCTTCCTCCAACCTGTAATAAATTAGTATGTCATCCAAAAATATAATAACAAACTTGTCCAAATAATTTCTAAATATAGCATTTGTTAAGCACATAGAGACAATTGGTGCATGTATCAACCCAAAAGGCACCACTTCAAATTCAAATGCCCATACCATGTTCTAAAACTTGTCTTACTTATGCCTTCTTCCTTGACCCTCACATGGTGATACGCTGATCTCAACTCTATTTTTAAAAATATCTTTGCTCCTCTTAGCTAATCAAAGAGATCATCAATTCTAGGTAGATTCTAGGTAGAGGTTATCTTTTCTTCACATCTATCTTTGAAAATATCTTTGCTCCTCTTGGTCGATCAAAGACGTCATCAATTCTAGGAAGAAGGTATTTATTCTTCATTATAACGTTGCTCCATTGTCTAAAGTCAATACATAACCTCATATTGCATCATTTTTTTTGACAAAAATTATTGGTACTCCCCAAGACGAAACACTTGAGTGTATGTACCCTTTCTTCAACAATTCTTCTACTTGCATTTGTAACTCTTTTAATTCTAGTGTACTCATTTTGTAAGGAGTCTTTGATATTAGAGGAGTTTCGAGCATTAAATCAATAGAGATATATATCCCTCTTTGGTGGAAATCTTGGTATTTCTCCAAATACATCTTCAAACCTTGGCAAGTCGAGCTATACAACTTCAAAGGTCAAGCAGAGGAAGAGAGTTCGAGCTAGAAGGGATGCAGAGGGGCAGAGACAGTGATTTTGAAGGAAGATTCCAGTTCCAAAGAGTCAGCAGAGGAGGACGAGTTTATTCTCCATGAGGTTGCACAAGGGTTGTGCAGTGCCTTAAAAGCAGCAGCTAGAAACTTCAATTTAGTTGTGGGGAAGTTTGATTCAGCGTCCAGAGTCTGGAAAGTCTTCTAGAAGGCCCAGAGGATCGATTCCAAGGCAGAAGCAAGAAAGGTGGCTTGTTGTGAGAGGGTTTGTCAGCCACGTGTGGAGGCCAGCGCAGGAGCAGCGTAGAAGGGTCTACGCAGGGGCTGGACGACTAGCCTTTCAAAGGGAGTCAGTTGTCAAGATTGCTTAGAGAGGAGGGTAATTTCCCTCAGTAAATTTTGCCAGTATTTCTCTCAAATAGAAATGCCAGTTTGGCGGCATTTTATTGTACTCAAAATTTCACTGTTGCATAATAATAAAACCCTCAGTTGTTGCACTGACTTTCCCGCATTGGGTTTTTCCGGGGACAATTGTCCAAAAATAATTGTCATTTTTATTTGTGTGTGCTAGCATTTCTTTGTTCCTATTTTTGCTTCCACGGTATGTTAATTGGTGAAGAAATTACAGCGTGAATAATTCATTATTTTGTCATAAACAAAATAAACTACATAATTAATTTATCATTTAGAAGAATTATTTCCAATTGCTACATTTCAAGGAATTTTCACATGGTATTAGAGCTTATTTGACGAACAAGAAGCTCAGATTCGAAGAAGAGAAAATTTCGTTATTCAAAGGGAACAGCAGGATGAAATCTTCAGAGGTTGCACATTGCCTAGCCAGGTTGTGCGAATTGTTGGGCAAGGGTTTGATTTTCAGTTGCAAAGTGGTAGAAAAATTCAATAATGATTCCAGCAGGCAGAGGGAGCAGCAACAGCTCAGTATTTTCGCAGAGAAGCTTTCTTGTCTGGGCACAGAGGGTTTGCAGTAGTTTGCTAGAGCAGATTCAGTGTCGGGTGGAAGAGAAATAGCACACAGATTTATACTCAAGATGTCTTCAGTAAATTCTCCAGAATTCTCCAATATGGCCATGGACAGATTTGATATTCAGGGGGCTTCAGAATTGTCTTCCAAATTGGAGGACAAATTTTCTTGCTTAAATAACTCAGCTTCACAGGGTGTCTGGTACATCGACAGTGGAGCGTCAACTCACATGACAGGGGTTAGAGAATATTTCTCTAGCTACAATGAAGAGCAGATGGACTTCCAAATTACGATGGGAAACAGGACCAAGTGCACTCCAGTGGGGAGAGGTACCATCGATTTTCAGAGGGAGTCAAGAGCAAGTACTAGTGCTACAGATGTACTACATGTGTCGGGATTAGGTATGAACCTGATTTCAGTATCCCAACTACAGGATAAGGGATATGATGTCCACTTCGTAGGGAAGAAGGTGTTTGTTAAACACCCGAGCTGGAAGAGGGTGAAACAGATTGGAGTTTGAAGCAACATGTTGTACAGGTTGTAGCTCGATTCTCCAATGGCACTGATAGGTAGCGAAAGTAACAGGGGGAAAGACTTGAATGAGCTATGGCATAGGAGATGTTAGAAAATTAGAAAGGCAGAAAGATTTTCTTATTCTTGATAATTACTTGTGATGTTTCTTGTTATTACAATTCTTTATATATTCTTTCTTTTAGTTCATCGAGCAATTAACAAAGCAACAAGACATAAAACAATTGACACCAGATGTAGGCACTATGCCAAGGCAAAACCCCCCTCGAGGGGAAAACCCAATCAAGAAATTCTTCCTTTCAATAGTATTCTTTAAGACTCTTCACCCTAGACCAAGACCAGACCTTCCCTCCACACCAAGTCAGCCTCCCAGAATTTCGACCCCTTTCCAGCAACTTCCGGTAACTAGGCAGCAACTTCCGACAACAGTGAAACTTGGAAGACTTTGATCTCCCAATCTAGGGCACAAAATAGAAAGAGAGAGAGAGGCACCAAAATTTCGATTTTCTTCTTCTCCTTAGACTCCACCCAACTCGCACTTCCTTTGGCTTCCTGGCAACAGACTTCACACTTTTCCCAGCTACAAGAGATATCGAACTTCTTGTGAGAGAGTGTGTTTCAAATGAATTCGATGTGCTTGTATTTATAGGCTCCATGTGAGGTCGAATTAGGGTCCTTAGGCCGACTTGATCTCTTCTAGGCCGACTTGGTGTGGAGGATACATAAATTATATTTGACTCAATACTTAACCTTTTTACATGATTCAAAAGCCCAAGAAGGGTCTCTTTAAAAGTACAATGATTCTATTGACTCAAAATAAATCCTAGAAGTCCTCAATGGGGACTTTGACCTAAAACATGGTGACCCAAGCATGAAACCCATGCTTTAATAAGTCACAATAATAATAATAATAATTATTATTTTCTTTATTCTTTTGACAAGTACATTACAAGATGACTCAAATACATTAAATGAAGACCGAACCTAGTTACATTTTCCAACACTCCCTCTTAACTAGGGAGGTATTCATCATATACAAGTACAATGGAAGATCTCAAACTATATGAACAATGAAGAACTTTAGGCACCGCAATGCCATGGACTAGATTCCTGACCAGGGCAATCTATCCATTAGTCTCTCAACAATTTAGGCACGCGATGCCATAGAGTAGATTCCTGACCAGGGCAATCTATCCAAGTGGTAATAAGGTGGACTCAAGCTTTCAGCCCCTCTAGGTACCATCAGGGTTACTTGCTAACCACCAACCTAAAGACCCAGGTGTGTATCCAAAACAAATCTCTTTAATCAACACCACCTTTCCAACTTCAGGACCTAGACATCAACACAAAGTGTCAGACATATGTCCTCCCAGGCAATGCTTCACTCATAAAGCCTCAACACCCTTGATCCAGTAGATCAAGGATGACCAATCTCCCCTAATCAAACCAGCATGCTATCAAATCCTTCGAGAGATTCACCTGTATAAACGCAACCCTAATCAATAATATACTTTCACATGTATATAAACAAATACAAACCTTTGGGGTCTTTCCTCATCTTTCCATAGTAGGACTATCAACCGAATCTCTGACAGAAGATTCCTCAATCATACACTTTCCTTTCCTACTTCATGCAGCAACATATCATCCGAAATTAATTCTTCAATCAAAACCAAGCTATGCCCTCCCTCTCAACCAGGGAGCATCTCTTTATCCATACTCCCTCTTAATCTAGGGAGATCAACTTCTTTTTGTCATCGGAGAATCTTCTGTGGCTTCCAATCATTTCATCAGAGTTATCATCATCCTCATCATGCTTATCACATCAACGAACATCTTCACCATATTGAAGATTGTGTACCTGCACAACTTAGAGCAAGTACAACCAAATCTATAGAAGCATGAAGTTAGCCATATCAAAATCACGAAAGCATTTCAACTTTACATATATCAAATACCAAAACAAGAGACAAATACTTTTCAACATCTTGCTAGGGACTTTGTCATAACAACTTTCATTTCATCTAGGGTTTCAATGTTTCTTTCAAAGGTGTAACTTACCCTACTACAACATATAGCAAACCCTAGAAACAATTCAAAATATAGATCTACAAGGCATCAAACAACTTTCAGAACTCATATGTTAGACTTTCCACTAGGGTTTCATACAAATCCTAGATTTCATACAAAAGAATCAATCAAAGTTAATCACAGCTTAGTCATTAACATGACCAGCGTTCACTAGGGTTAGTTGCAAACCCTAGATTTTTCAATCAACCATCAATCTTTACACAAATCTCAAATCATCATATTGTCATTAGAGATTTTACTTCTACTAAGGTTTAACTCCATAAACCTGGAATTTCATTTTCACAATCTCAACAATCATTATATAAATAGATTGCAGATTGTTATATCACACATACTAGAGAATTTAATTCCTACTAGGGTTTAGTTGCAAAACCCTAGATTTCCAAATATCATCATCCTAGAATCTTAGACAAGGACCATTAATAACTAGATCAAGACATATCTAGGAATTCATAATCATACATAAGCATATCATGTCTGACAACATTAGCACATTAGACATACATTAACCTAGACCAAGCTAGGGTTTCGACCAAATGGAAATATCTATATACCTAGGGTTTCATCATCATGCAAAGGCAGTTCATATCATGTGATGGTCAAACCCAACTTCAAAAATATCAATAAGAGTTAGACATACAACAAACTAGGGTTTGATCAGACAAACACACACATACCAAGGAAATCATTTCTAAAACATTACAAGGGTCTTACACATTCCACCAAACCGTAATGAGTTAGAGTTTCAATATAGGAACATAGCAAACCCAAAAATTACCAATACTTCAAAGGTTTGGGATTTTAGACCTTATCATTCAACCCTAAGTTAGGTTTTCCTGATCATACCAAAATCCCAATCATGACATCATTAATGAAACTTCAAATAGCATTTCACAATATCCCTAAGCAGTTTAGGGTTTTAGACATTCAAATTAGCATACCCTTAGGTTAGGGCTTTCCAGAGAACTTGTCTAGGGTTCTATAAAATCAGTTAAGAATAGGAGTGGGGTAGATTTATCAAGTGATGAATCACCCAAAATAAGAATCAATGTGATTCATTATAGCTAGACACAACAATGTCAGTAATACATTTTCAAATAAACATTTATTATAAAGAAATCAATGTTTTAAAGCATACCTTTGTTCCTCGACAAACCTTGTCTTGAGAGGTCCTCTTTCATACTCCTTGAGAATATATCAGAGGTTCTCCTAATCAAGACAATAGAGGGAGAATGATGATTACTTAATATAATCAAAACTAAATGAGTACATGAAACCAACAACTGAAAGGAAATTAGATACTTATCTTTGGGAGTTGTTGGGGGCTCCCTCCAAAACTTGAGGGATACCTACAAACTTATAAAAACAATAAAAATGTCTTTTTCAAAATATCTTAAAAACCTATAAATTCTAAAACGTATAAAACAAGATATCTAAAGCTACAAGCAAAGGACTTAGTAGTGTAAGTCCCTAATGTCAAATTCTTCGGGCTTGACTTTCTTTGAGTCTCCTTCTTCAGCAAAGTTGGCTTGATCTATTTTTTTCTTGTTTCTTGGACTGTCGGGACAGTCACTCCCATAGTGACCTTTCTTATGACATTGATAACATTCGACCTTAAACATGTCAACTTTCTTCCTTGGTCCTTTTGGTTTCTTTCCTTTATGTTGCGCAATGTAGGCATTTGATACTCCTTTAGGATTGGCAACTAATGAGATCCTTAATTCTTCCTGATTGCAAGCAGTCCATAGTTCTTCAAAGGTTGGAGCTACCTTCCAACTGTTAATTCCTGCATCACATGCATCCCAAGTAGGTGGCAATCCTAATAGGGCAGTGATCACGAGTTCTTTGTCTGGAACAATTTCAACGATGGCCAAAAGATCATTCCTGATTCTCGCTATCTTCACAAAGAAGGATGCCATTGTGTCTTCTTGAGTCATCTTTGTGGTCCTTAGCTCATTCTTCAAACTTGCTACTTGACCAATGTTCTTCATAGTAAATAACTTTGACAAGGCTTCATACATTTCCTGAGCATGATCAATGTTAGCTATGAATGGGACAAGGTTGTCCTTTATTCCTTCTACCATCATAGTCATGGCCACCAATTCTAGTTCCCTGAATTTCACTTTGCCGTCATCATTGGAATCTTTTGCAGGCTTCTTTACTTTTCCTTTGACCAAGTCTAGTATCTTGTTCTTTTCAAGGATGAGGTCAATCCTCTTCTTCCAGGGCCTGTAGTTAGAGGCTCCTTCAAGTGTATTCTCTCCCTTGATTGTGTCAAACATATTCCTTGAATATAGTAGATTCCTTCCTTGAGATAATCATTTTGAATGGTTCCTTGATCTAGTGCTTGAGACTGCCTTTGTCTTCCTTCTTCACCAAACCTCCGATACCATGTTAGAAAATCAAAAGGGCAGAAAGATTTTCTTATTCCTGATAATTACTTGTGTTGTTTCTTGTTATTACAATTCTTTATATCTTCTTTCTTTTAGTTCATCAAGCAATTACAAAAGCAGCAACACATAAAACAATAGACACCAGATGTAGGCACTATGCCAGGGAAAAACCCCCCTCGAGGGTAAAACCTAGTTAAGAAATTCTTCCTTTCAATAGAATTCTTTGAGACTCTTCACCCTAGACCAAGACCAGACCTTCCCTCCACACCAAGTCAACGTCCTAGAATTTCGACCCCTTTCCAACAACTTCGACTAAGCAGCAGCTTCCGACAACAGTGAAACTTGGAAGACTTCGATCTCCCAATCTAGGGCACAAAACAGAGAGAGAGAGAGGCACCAAAATTTCGATTTTCTTCTTCTCCTTAGACTCCACCCAACTCGCACTTCCTTTGGCTTCCCGACAATAGACTTCACACTTTTCCCAACTACAAGAGATATCGAACTTCTTGTGAGAGTGTGTTCCAAATGAATTTGATGTGCTTGTCTTTATAGGCTCCATGTGAGGTCGAATTAGGGTCCTTAAGCCAAATTTATCTCTTCTAGACCGACTTGGTGTGGAGGATACATAAATCATATTTGACTCAATACTTAACCTTTTTACATGATTCAAAAGCCCAAAAAGGGTCTCTTTAAAGGTACAATGATTCTATTAACTCAGAATAAATCCTAGAAGTCCTCAATGGGGACTTTGACCTAAAACATGGTGACCCAAGCATGAAACTCATACTTTAATAAGTCACAATAATAACAATAAAAAGAAAATTCTTTATTCTTTTGACAAGTACATTACAAGATGACTCAAATACATTTAATGAAGACCTAACCTAGTTACATTTTCCAACAGGATAATGGGACATTTACACCATGGAGCACTTAGAATGCTCAAGTAGACAGTGGCAGGTGTTCCAAAACTTGGAATGGAACACGATGATGTGTGCAGAGTGTGTGTGCTTGGGAATACGCTAAGGCAGCATTCCCAAGAAGTGACAACAAAGCAAATGGTGTGTTGAGGCTAATACATTCAGACATTTGTGGCCCTATGTCGACTAGAGCTCATAGTGGGGTTGAGTATTTCGTCACCTTTATTGATGACCATTCCAAGAAAACCTGGATCTACTTCTTAAAGACCGAGGATGAGGTCTTCGATCGCTTCAAGGAGTTCAAGGCTCTGGTGGAGAATGCAACAGGGAAAAAGATCAAGGTGCTTCGCTCAAATAATGGTGGAGAGTACACGGTAAAAACTTCACAAACTTTTGTGTGAAGGAAGGCATCAGAATAGAGTGAACAGCTCCATACAATCCATCGCAGAATGGGGTAGCGGAGTGAAAGAATAGATTTATAGTTGGGGCAACAAAAGCGATGTTATATGACCAGGATTTGCCTAGATTTCTATGGGCAGAGGCATCTAACACAACAGTGTATATTCAGAACAGGGTTCCTTATAAGGCATTGGGGAAGATAACACCAGAAGAAGTCTTCTCAGGAAAGAAGCCCGAGGTAAGTCACTTCAAGATCTTCGACAGCATAGCTTACTGCCATGCGCCAGTTGGTTGAACCTCCCACCACTAGTGGTCGAACTAGCAAGGAAGCTCGTCAAACACTGAGAGATGCAAAGGAGTTCATTAGAGCTCCGAGGACAAGCAAGAAAGAGCACAGACAACCTGACAGGTACCAAGCATTGGTGGCACAGGTTGCAAAACCTTCCAGCTATCAATAGGTCGCATAGCATCAGGGGTGGATAGATGCCATGATAGAGGAGTACAGTTCTATCATGACAAATTATGTTTGGGAGGTGGTGCCAAGTCCTGAGGACAAGTCAAAGGTTATCAATGGATCTACAAGATCAAGTATGCTATAGATGCCAGCATGGAGAAGTACAAGGCTAAGTTCGTGGTGTTGACCACTGGAGTGGCACCTGATGATTATGTGAAGACTCCATCAGTGTTTTACAAAACGGACTCGGCCGAGGATCGACTCGGACTCGGACTCGGAAACGGCAATGACTCGGCCGGCTCGATTTCAATGACTCGGTCGTTGTAAAAAATACATTAAATATTTATTTTTTTTATAAAAAAACATAATTTTAAATATTTTAAACATAATTTTAAAGATTTTCATTCAAGTTTCCAAACACACAACATTATAATATACATGGAAGACAACATATGATCAAAGTAGGCTCATGAACCAATCCATTATATCAAAATGGTACGGTGTACCCAATGGCAATAGTAAATACATAGTCAACTGTAGTCTGTCATACATGATCAAAGACTCAAGAGTCAAAACAAAATACAAATAACCAAGGAGGCTAGTAGCTACTGGCTACTGCCAGAGGAGCCAAGATCATCTCGACCAATCTCTGGATCATCATCATCAGAGTCAGACAAGGGGCCCCATGGCTCCTCCTCATCATCATCGTCTCCAACTGCAACTGTAGAAGTGGTGCCAGTACCAGTACCACTAGGCTGTGCAGCAGATGCAAGCTGAGATAGAGTACAAATGCGGCTGCGCTTCTGTCGTGGCTGAGCAGAGGAAGGCGAAGCACCTACAACTGGAGTCCTACTAGCTGGCTGTGACACTGAGGCTGGTGGATTGGGATCTGCATTCAACTGAACACGCTGCAGTGGATCTCCAACATCAATTTCATCAAGATCCTCATCAGGATCAAACTCTGGTAGACGACTCTCCACTACCCAATCTGATGTTGGATCAATGTCTTCCAACACAATGGGATCTGAATCAGGTCTTTTGTTCAGCAATTGGTTCCGTCTGAGCCGAAGGTTGTATTGGACAAAAACTAGATCATTCAACCGTTTTTGCTCCAAACGGTTTCTCTTCTTTGTGTGAATCCTCTCAAAGACAGACCAATTGCGCTCACACCCAGATGCACTGCAAATTTGACTCAAAATACGAATTGCAAACCTTTGCAATTCAGGGCACTGGCCACCAAAGGCCTCCCACCATTGTGCTGCAAAAAACATAGGAGTGTAATGAATTATGAGTTAGATGAAGGCTGAAGCTCAACAAAATTACAAATTATATCTAACTTTCAAATTATAAATGATTTAACAAACTTTAATAAAAATAGTAAAACCATTAAGAAATTGAAAATTGAAATTTTTGTTTACCTGGCTCATCTGCTTCTCTTGCAATCTTTGCTAGGTTCTTCCCAAAGGTACCTGTTGCATTGCTGAAGGATGTGACCTGCTGATGTATCAGTAGCTGATCAGACTCCGATGGGACCATGCGCTCAATGCAATCAACCAGTCCATCTCTGACCTCCCCCCTCAAAGCTCCTGACTCCTTAGCTTTATAATGATACCGTGGGTTCAAAAAATACCCAGCTGCATGTATAGGGCGATGGAGTTGATTGTTCCATCTTTCATCAATGATTGCCCAAATGGGCCCATACTTTGCCACTCTATCCTTGTATGTTGTCTTTATTTGCTCCTTTGCTTGATCCATAGCCTCATAAATGAAGCCCATAGCCAACCTTTCCCCATCCACCAACCGCAACACCTTAACTAGTGGCTCAGCAACCTTCACAATCTCTGTTGCCTTTCTCCAAAAAGTTTCATCATGGACTTTCCTTTTCAATTCTCTGCCTTCTGGTTTGTTAGACCAACTGCTTTGATTCCAATCATCACTGGAAAACATCTTTTGCAAGTTTCTATGTTGGGAAAGCATAGATTGCAATGTCAAAAAATGTGTAGCAAATCTAGTGATGGCAGGCCTAATAATATCCTTGCCTCCAGTGTGTTTCCTCATGAGACTCAAAACCAGTGTATGATTGTAGATAAATTTTGTTATGCTTTTGGCATTATCTACAGTGTTTCTGACCCAATCTAATTTTCCAATATCCTCAAGCATGAGGTCTATGCAATGTGCAGCGCATGGGGTCCAAAAGATGGTCTTGTGTTTTTCCTCTAACAGTCTACCAGCAAGAACATAGTTAGAGGCA
The DNA here is from genome assembly GCA_031772625.1 of Pinus tabuliformis. NCBI lineage: Eukaryota > Viridiplantae > Streptophyta > Pinopsida > Pinales > Pinaceae > Pinus > Pinus tabuliformis. The sequence continues at coordinate 1,430,740,633 of CM062819.1, read as the reverse complement.
TTGTCTGTGATGATTTGAACAACATTAGCCACCCCCACATCCTGAATAACCTCATCCAATAGCTGAAACAACAAGTGGCCATCTTTTACCTTATCAGATGCATCAACTGATTTTAAAAACATGGTTCCCTGTGGGCAGAAGACAAGAAAGTTTATGATGGTACGGTTTCTTTGATCAGTCCATCCATCTGACATGATGGTACACCCTGTTCTTGCCCATGATTCCTTGAAATCTTGCAAATACTCATTAATTGATGTAATTTCTTTCTGCAAACGAAACCCCCTTAGCTCTTGCATAGTAGGGCCTTTGAAGCCTTTTCCAGCAGCATGTATGGCCTCAAACATAGGCTCATAATATGGTGAACGAGCAGCATTAAAGGGGATATCAGCATCATACCACCATCTAGCTATGTAGTCACAAGCAGTCTCCCTCAATTCTTTCTTCCAATGGTCATCTAAAGTGGGCTGAGCAAGACCTTTACTAACTTCAGGACCATGTGCATCTGATGGAGAGGAGCCTGAGTGAGTGAAAAAACTTTTGATAGTCCCATCACCCTTCATTCTACCCTTTCCCTTATCTTGAACAGAAGCAAAAGAGGGAGGAACATAACGGAAAGGGTTTGATGCATCAGTTTGAGGGATAGAGGAAGAACCCTCAAACTCATAGTGGGGGTTGGCCTTGGCAGCCATCATTCTTTGTATCTCCCTCTTCCTCCCAATTTCAGCCTGTATCTCTTTTTGCCTAGTCTTTTCTGCATTAAATTTTTCAAAGCTTTCCAACAAATTCTTTCTAATCTCCCCAATTTCCTCAGATTTACATGCAGTAATATTGCCTTTAATCCCTGCCAAGTGTTGTTTCAGCCTATTAATCCCCCCAGGACCTGACTTAATTTTCCTATGGCAAAACTTGCAACACATCTCATCACCGTCCATTTCAACATATGCCCAAGCAGCATCTTTTGCTCTAGGTGCCATTTTTTGACTAGGAAAACAATCTGAAAATGAAAAATAAAAATAAAAATTGATTCAATGTTCATTTATTTGACTAAAAACACTCTCTAAGCTATCTTGATATGCACCTAAAATTTACTAAGTAAAAACAGATTTATAGAGGTGGAAAAAAATACCTCCAGGCACAAACTGCCTCCTCAAGCTTGCTCCAAAAATCAGCTCCTCAATGCTGCTCCAAATGGCTGCCCAAGAAGCTCCTCACTCCAGCTACAATGCTCCTCCAAGACTCCTCACTGCTGCTCCAAAACAAGCTCAAGAACTGCTCACTAACTCTCAAAGAAGACTCTCACTCAAATGCATAAGACTGCTGTGAGTGAAATGAGAGCATTTGGCTGTCTTAAATAGAGTTTGGGAGGGGAAATGGACCCCAAAAGCATTAAACAAATCACAATAACCCTTTCAGCTCCACAAACCCTACAGCACTTTATTAAAAAACAGCAAAAAAGTCATTTTTTTTGGGTTAATACGCTGCCACAGCCGGTTTGTATCGGTACGGCCGAGTCATGACGGGACCCGGCCAAGTTGACCGGGTCAGCTATGACTCGGCCGGGTCATTGGATGACCCGGCCGAGTCATAGCTGACCCGGTCAACCGAGCCGGGTCAAGGGCCGGGTCAATGCGGAGGCTTTTGAAACGGAATGAAACGGCCGTTTCCGTTTCGGTTCGGCCGTTTCGTAAAACTATGGACTCCATGCCCAAGGATGATCCAGAGGACACTTGTACCATCAGATATCATCAGTCAACAGAGTTTTTTAACTCTACTTCTATCTTCTCATCATCTTTCTTGTACCCAGATTCCACACCCTACGAGGAATTGTAATAAGTGATACTAGTAATGATGAGTTTTGAATTTGTAACAGGCCTAGGATGTTGGGACTCAATCAGCAAACGAATACACCTTGGAGTGTTTTTTTTATCCGGTTAATTATCCCTTCTTTTTCAGAGGCGGATAATTTTCTGGATTTTTTCACTCATTTTTTACCCCAAAGCCAGGGTGACGGTTTGAAGGTTGAGCCCCTAACACATCTTAGTGTCTAGAGTCGATGTATATTACCATACTAGATCACACAAAAAATTTCGTGGAATTTGGCTAGGTCTAAGTAGGATTTTTTAATAATTAAAAATTTCCCACAAAACGGGATTTTTTAATTATTTTCTATGTAATGATGTAAATAAGTGGCCTTAGGAAATGTCTGGGGCATGTGACTACTCGAAATTCATCCTCAGAGGCCCAGCATTATCCTAGGACCCACTTTGGGGGTCAAAAAATGACTTAAAGTCCCTCAAAAGCTGATTTTTCAAGTGACAGTAGCAAAAATGAGGAAAAATTCAAAAAAAATGAATAATTGAAAAAATTTATAAATTTTTCCAAAGTCAAAATAAGTCAAATTTTGACATGGAAATTATGTGGAGAGTCAAGGGTGATGTGGCAAGCAAAAAGGACCCACCTCATAAGGTACAACAGGCTCAAGTCAAAGTCAAAGGGGCCCACAATGAGCTCATGAGAAGTACATACAAGCAAATGTATGAAGTGACTTTGATTTAATTTAAATCAAATGTTAATTAAAGTCTAAGGTGAAAAAGTTAAAAGAACTTGGAGGGACCCCACATAACTATAGCCTACGCATTAGTTTGATAAAAGGCACATGATAAAAGATATCTCCACGTACAGCTACAGCAAAGGAATATTCACGCCAGTCAAAGTGTCAACGCAGCCACTCCAGCTCCACGCAAATCAGCCAATAGCAGTTCAGTTCAGCTTCAACGTAGCAATTATAAGTAGTTTTAGGTTCATGATATTACACAACAGAATTTTAAGAGGATATTTACGCTGACAATCAAGGAGACAGGTCCACGTATGGGCAAATTATGCGCATGTTGGCGGTCAAAGATCAACGCTACAGCAAGGCATCTCAATGCAAATTTGGAAAGATCATTTAAATGCATGAAATCAAGGACATATCTCCACCGAACTGTACACATGTACCAAACAGCTCAACATTGCCAGTGACCTACAGCAAATACTCATATGCCAAATCAAATTACACGTTGTCCCAGTTAAATTTTGAATGCAGCTGTCAAAGTTATATACGTAGATTTGTGAAGCAGATTGGAAGGTTCAGTCAACGCATAAGTTATGGAGTGTGTCACCACTATTCTACGCCCATCCATCCACGTGTATAAAGCTAGCTCCTTCAGCTCCTACGCAGATCAGATTTGGCAGCGAACAACAGTTTAGAGGCAGCCTATACGCACAGTTAACAGCAGTCAATACAATCTTCATAACAGCTTACACAGCAGTTGGTTGGCTTGACTGTTTGAGGTGTCAACAGCAGTTTAGAGGCAGCCAAACACACAGCAGATTTGAGGATATTCGATGGACAGTCAAGGAGTCAAGTTTTCCACCTACAGCCAGTCATCTTGCCACTTGTGATTTGATTTTCTACATTGGGATTGTCAATCCATCTCCACTTGTCATTGGAATTTTCCTTGGGATCATCTCCCATTTTCTTATTTATATGAGTCTTGAGCTCTCATTTGTGATGGATAGAATGAGCTATTGGGCTTGCGGAGACTCTGTTGGATTTTGTACTCATCTTTCATATAAATAAATAAAAGTCTTTGGGGTTACTAGCTTCTCTTGTGGTGCATTCTTTGGTTGACCTGTGTCATTTGATGTTATTATTCATTTGATTATACATTGCTATCTAGTTGTTTTTTTTTGTGTATTTGCCTGAAGGCATTATTGTCTAGGGAGGAGAGATTTGCAACGATCTCAAATCTCCTTTGGGCTTGGTATATTTTGTGCTCTTGTTGTAGCTTGTCATTTTCGGTTGAATGACGAGCTCAACTTGGTCTCTATATGCCAAGTCTCTTTTGCGCTAACAATTGGTTTGCAGGCATTTTTGTGTTCAAAGGATAGGTTTCCAATTCTATTGGAGTGTGAGGACTTCTTCGGTTGGGATAGTCACCTCCAAGGATATCAAAGGTCTCACAAGTTGTTCAAGCCAACAATCTCATAAGACATCAAAAGATTTATTTAAGAGGGGGTTCCCTGAGCCCTTTGCTTATTTTCTATCTTGAAAAATTATCCCATATTTTCTTCTTTCATTTGTGTGTATATTGGTTTTATCTAGCATTTGAGGCCGTATTTTTTTTGCATGCTAACTCTTTTGCTTTCTTTCCTACAGGTGTTCCTGGAGGCAATTCAAATTTGAAGATGAAAGCTAAAGCATAAGCTAAGTAACCCTTTTCCGTTGGGAAACCCAAGTACAAGGTTATTTGGGCTTTCATTTGAAAGCGTTTGACTTCACTCTAAGAAAAAATCAAATAAAAAATTCGTTTCTTAAAGAGCAATACTTTGAAGGCACTGGTTGTTTATGTATCTCATGCTTATCTTATGTGTTTATGGTTATTGCTCATATCAGGTTTGCTTATAAATCTTAAATAAATAATCTATTTGGCTCTAACAATTCTCCTAGAAACTCACATCTTTGTTTTTTAACTTAACTTTCCATTAGGGACCACCCCCCTTAGCTAACCTAGGAGATAGCTCAAACGGAGAGAGTTGGGATTAGTGTGACAGCCCCTTCTCTGAGTTCCCTGCCACCAACCACACCTTGTGGGGTTGAAGGCTTTTCTCACTGACTTGTAGGTAGGTGTAGGCGGCAGGGTCAACATTCTTTGGCGCCATTGCCGGGGACAAGCTTTCTTGTACCTGGGAAATCGACTAACCTTTTGGTTTCAACATTTTGAACTTTAGATTTAGATTCTTGCTCAAGTGGCGACTCCACTCAATCCAAATTTTGCAAGAGTCTCTACTAGGAGAAATTCAAGTGGTCTAGTTAGCCCCTCTCCTGATCCTAAAAGGGTTTTTAGAGAGAGGTTGAATAGACTTTCTCGTAGTAGAGCTCTTGCTAGTCTTGGGCAAGAAGCTATTTCTGATATTCATTTGTTTTTTCAAGAACAAGTAGAGCCTAGCATCATGAATGATCTTTTTGCTCCTTGTGACTTTACTAACATAAATAGCTATCCTCACAATATCCCTGACAAGGCTATTGAAAAGTTGCCTTCCTTTCAAGGTAACAATGCCATTAGTGCTACATCACATGTGAAAAACTTTAATGTTTGTATCTTTAAATGGTGTAACACTGCTAATTATGAGGATGTGAAGATGAGGCTTTTTGTTTTATCTTTAGAAGAGGATGCTCTTGATTGGCTTACTGAGCAACCTGCTAACTCATATAACTCTTTACAAGCCATTCTGACTGCATTTTTAAATAAGTTTGGAGAGAAGAAAGAAAATAGGCATTTGATCAATGCCATTAGCAACATGAAGAAAAATGAGAATGAGACCATGGAGGAGTTTAACAAGAGATTCAATGAATTAGTAAAAAGCATGCCTGCTACTGTTAAACCTCCTGATGAATTTCTTTTATGCTCATATCTAGATGCTTTTGGGGTTGACACTGCCTATGAGTTGAGGAGGAAGGAGCCTACGAATCTGAGTGTAGCTCAATCTGAAGCCTTAAAGATAGAAAGGGCTAGAAAGCAATCAAGAAAATCTGAAATTCTTGGTTTCAATAGAGGGCCATCGAAACCGAACGATTCCAAAGGCAAGGCCAAAGAAGAGACTACGCATGATCCTATTAAGGAGTTAACCCAACTCATCAAGAGTATGGAGGCAAATCACACCAGTCAAATGAATGCTATCCAAAATCGATTATTGGCCATGAAAAGAAATCAAGGTGGGAGATTCCCAAATAGAGTAAATGATAGATGGCAAAAGAGAGGACCTCCCAATGGCCATAGGCCACCTAATCCACTCGAGTCTACAAACTTAGTTGATGATTCCATGCCTTATTGTAGACCTTGCGATGACATACATGATGAACTCACTTGTCCTTATGCAAGAAGGATCCTAGAAGGAGATATGATGGGAACAAGTGAACAAATCAATGTAGTTGGAAAAGAGCATCATTTTCCTTGGAAAATTGGATGGGAGTTATGGAGAGTAGTCAGAAGGTAAATAAAAAGACTCCATCCTCCTATAGTATAAATAATTTTGAAGATTTGGATAGGATCACTGAATTATATGGAGAGAAGCCTTCATCAACTCAAATTTTAGAGATAGCCAAGAATAAAGAAAGAAATCATAGTAAAACTTTCACTCCACCCACATCGAAGTTGACTATTGACTTAGGAGGATGGATTAATAATGCTAAGATTTTAGTTCCTGTCACTGAAATCATGAAGATTCCCTCCCAAAGATATAAATTGTTGAAAGCCATTGATGCTCCCAATGGAAAAGAAATGTCTAATTTTCCTAAGGATAGATATGAGGTTGCCCCTATCACTCTGCAAAGTAGTGATATGTGTAGAGATAACAGAGACCACCAACATTTTTTCATAACTATGTTGGTCAATGGAATGATTTTACACAATTGTATGTTTGACTCTGGGGCATCATCTTGTGTCATGACTAAGAAAGTCATGAATCAGTTAAATTTGAGGATTTCTAGACCCTACCACAACATTTGTGCAATGGATTCAAAGATCAGTAAAGTGTGTGGTTTGATAAAAGATCTTCAAGTCCACTTAGCTGTACATCCTGACATTATGATCACCATGGATATTGTGGTGATTGATGTGTCTGATGCTTGGGGGATGTTATTGTCTAGAAAGTGGGGAGCTGATATTGGGGGTAGTTTGCAAATGGATTTAAGTTATGCTACCATCCCTGATAGTGAGGGCATCATGGTTAGATTGGATAGGGAATTGGAGAGAGAGTTTCATATAGAAAATCCCAGGGAACCTCATAATGAAATTGTGTATGAATCTGATAACTTGGGAAACTATGCTATTCTGGCTAATTCTTTTCCTCCTTTGGAGGAGGAGGTTGATTGTAAAAAAGATGGAGTTTGGCACATGAATTTTGATGGTGCCCATTCTAGGTATGGTAAGGGTGTTGGAATTGTCCTTACCTCCCCTCTTGGTCACATATTCAAGTTTTCCTATAGATTGGAATTCGATGCAACCAACAATGTAGCAGAGTATGAGGCTCTATTGTTGGGTCTTGAGTTGGCAAAAAACTTGAGGATAAAGTTGCTTAGTATCAAGGGGGATTCTGATCTAGTCATTCTTCAAACTAAGAATCAATTTGCATGCAAGAATGATAGATTAAAGAAGTATCGAAACGCTGTTTGGGATAATATGGAATATTTTGATGCATTAGACCTTCAAGCAATTCCCAGGGAAGGAAATAAACAAGCTGATGAGCTGGCTATTGCTGCATCTACATTACAGCTTGGAGAGAACTTGGTGGATGAAAAAATTAAGATGTAAATTATCTTTAGGCCATCAGTTCCTGACAATCTAGAGCATTGGCAAATCTTTAATGATGAAAGCCAGGTGGTTCGTTTTTTAAATAACATGGAGGAATTTTCTGAATTTAAGGCTGGCTACAAAGAGGAAGGATGTGATTATGAGGAGAGTAATGTGGTGACAAATCCTACCCCTAGGGAACATGTAGCCTTGGAGCAAGTGTTTGACAGACATAATGCATCAAAGAGAAAAGATGATAAGAAAATTGGCCCAGGGGAATTCATTGAAGTGAATATTGGTACCCCTCATGACCCAAAGGTTATTAAAATAGGCAAGGGTACCAATGAGCAAGAAAGGAAGAATTTGATAAATTTACTTCATGAATATAGAGATGTTTTAGCTTTTTCATATGACGGGTTGAAAGGTTATAGGGAAGATGTTATGGAACATATTATCCCTCTTAAGGATGAAAATGCCAAACCCTTTAGGCAGAAACTTAGGCAAATCAATCCTAAGTTAGCCCCCTTGGTACAAAAGGAGTTGCAAAAGATGCTTCAGGCTGGTATTATTGCTCACACTAGGCATTCCACATGGTGTTCAAACTTGGTTATTGTGAGGAAGAAAAATGGATCAATCAGGCTATGTGTAGACTTTCGAAATCTTAATTTAGCATGTAAAAAAGATAATTACCCTTTACCTAATATGGAAACATTATTGCAAAGGGTAACAGGATCTGGAATGATGTCTTTGTTAGATGGATTTTCAGGATACAACCAAGTCTTGGTGAAGAAGGAGAATAGGCATAAGACAACATTCACCACACCATGGGGTACTTTTGAATATTTAAGGATGCCTTTTGGATTAACGAATGCTGGAGCAACTTTTCAAAGGGCTATGGACTATGCCTTTAAGGGTTTAATTGGGAAATTTCTTGGGATCTATCAAGTTGATTTAACTGTTTTTTCTAAAAATGGAATTTCCCATATAAGCCACCTAAGGCAAATTTTTGATAGGTGTAGAGAGTATGGAATATCCTTAAATCCTGCTAAATCTATCTTTGGAGTGACTGAAGGGAAGTTGCTTGGTCACATTATTTCAAAGGATGGGATCAAGATTGACCCTGAAAGAGTTGAGGCTATTCAAAAGATTCCTTTGCCTGATAATATTAAAACTCTTCAATCCTTCTTAGGCAAGATTAATTTTCTTAGAAGGTTCATTCCAAATTATGCTGAGATTGTCAAACCCATCCAAACCCTCTTAAAGAAAGATGTTTGGGGAAATGAGGGTAGAAAAGGTTTTCGGGAAATAAAAGATTCTATTGTCAAAGCACCTGTTCTAATAAGCCCTGATTATTCAAAGGAGTTTTTGATTTTCTCTTTTGCATCCGAAGATACTATTGCTAGGGTGTTGCTTCAAAAGAATAATGAAGGGCATGAGCAGCCTATTGCTTTTATGAGTGGGTCCCTCCAAGGGTCTGAGTTGAAGTATAGCACCATGGAGAAACAAGCTTATGCTTTAGTCAAGTCTCTTAAACAGTTCAGAGTTTATGTAGTGTATTCTAGGATAATTGCATTTGTTCCCCACTCTGCTGTAAAGGATATTTTAGTCCAAGTTGATTGCTTAGGAACTCGAGCTAGGTGGGTCTCGAATATTCAGGAGTACGATTTGGATATTAGACCTACCAAGCTTGTGAAAGGCCAGGGATTGGCCAAAATCTTGACTGAAGGAAATGAGAAAGCGATAGGAATGATTTGTCAAAATGATTTGGAATTAACTTCATCAAAACTTCAAAAATTGGGTCAACTTGAATGGTATAAAGACATTATTTATTATTTGCAAAATTTATCATGTCCTAACCATTTAGTTAGCCATAAGAAAATAGCATTAAGGCTTAGAGCAACTAAATATTGCATTATGAAGGATGGTATGGGTTGGAGAAATCCGGAGGGGGTAATACTTAGGTGTGTTGATGAAGTTGAAGCCAAAAAGCTTTTATCCGAGTTTCATTCAGGATTTTGTGGAGGGCATTATGCTGCTAAGACTACTACCCACAAAATCTTGAGGGCTGGTTATTTTTGGCCTTCTATTTTTGCTGATGTGCACAAGTATGTTAGAGGTTGCCAAGCTTGTCAACTATTCACTGGGAAGCAGAAGTTAGCCTCTTTTCCTCTTCAGCCTGTGGTCGTGGAGGCTCCCTTTCAACATTGGGGGCTTGATTTTATAGGGAAATTTAATGAAAATTCGAGTAATGGCTACTCATGGATTATAACTGCTATTGATTATTTTACTAAATGGGTAGAGGCCATCCCTACAAAACACGCCACCAAAAAAGTAGTGATAGATTTTCTTGAAGATAAGATTATCACTCGTTTTGGTGTCCCTGCCAAAATAACCACCGACAATGCCAAGGCTTTTAGCTCTGCTAAATTCTCATCATTTTGCTTTAAGTATGGCATTGTTTTATCCCATTCATCAAACTACTATCCTCAAGGTAATGGCTTAGCAGAGTCTAGTAATAAGAATTTGATAACCATAATCAAGAAGATAGTAGGGGATAACAAATGGGCATGGGATAGTAAAATTAAATATGCTTTGTGGGCTGATAGGATTACAAAGAAGAGTTCTACTGGGAAGAGTCCCTTTGAGTTAGTTTATGGCTTGGATGTTACCCTTCCTGTGCATTTGAGGTTACCAGCTTACCAATTGCTACAAAGTTTTACATCTGATAAAGATGTTGTGCAATGCAGGATTGACCAAATTGTAGAATTGGATGAAACCAGAAGAAGAGCATTTGAGCATTGTTGTAAAAATCAATCTAAAGTAAAAAGAAATTTTGACAAATCATCTAGGAATAGAATGTTTTCTAACAATGATATGGTTTTGCTATGGGATCGCAGGAATGAAAAGCCAAGAAATCATGGTAAGTTTGACAGTTTGTGGCTTGGACCATACATTATCAGGGAAGCAGCTGGACAAAATTCCTACCATTTGAGCACTTTGGATGGAGAACCACTCGAGTTACCTGTGAACGGCCAACTGCTCAAATTGTTCTACAAAGAAATTATCTGATGCCATGGAACATCTTTTTGTATCATATTTCTAACCTTATCTTGTGTCATTTTTGTTTCAGTAGTTTTATTTCATGAATAAATTGCCATTTATGCTCTTAGAATAAATTTTCATTTCTTCGTTTCTGTACTTTATTTCATTTGATGATATTTTGAATGGATATTGCTGATATATATGTCTTTTGTCGGTGGATGCAGCTTCCAGGTTCTTGCACACTATCACTTCACATCTAGCATGCATCCCCATATGGAGCCAAATGTTGACCACAGGAGTGGCACCTGATGATTATGTGAAGACTCCATGCCCAAGGATGATCCAGAGGACACTTGTACCATCAGATATCATTAGTCAACAGAGTTTTTTAACTCTACTTCTATCTTCTCATCATCTTTCTTGTACCCAAATTCCACACCCTACAGGGAATTGTAATAAGTGATACTAGTAATGATGAGTTTTGAATTTGTAACAGGCCTAGGATGTTGGGACTCGATCAGCAAACAAGTACACCTTGGAGTGTTTTTTTTATCCGGTTAATTATCCCTTCTTTTTCAAAGGCAGATAATTTTCTGGATTTTTTCACTCATTTTTTACCCCAAAGCCGGGGTGATCGTTTGAAGGTTGAGCCCCAAACACATCTTAGTGTCTAGAGTCGATATATATTACCATACTAGATCACACAAAAAATTTCGTGCAATTTGGCTAGGTCTAAGTAGGATTTTTTAATAATTAAAAATTTCCTGCAAAACGGGATTTTTTAATTATTTTCTATATGATGATGTAAATAAATGGCCTTAGGAAATGTCTAGGGCATGTGACTACTCGAAATTCATCCTCAAAGGCCCAACATTATCCCAGGACCCACTTTGGAGGTCAAAAAATGACTTAAAGTCCCTCAAAAGCCGATTTTTCAAGTGACAGTAACAAAAATGAGGAAAAAATTCAAAAAAAAATGAATAATTGGAAAAATTTATAAATTTTTCCAAAGTCAAAATAAGTCAAATTTTGACATGGAAATTATGTGGAGAGTCAAGGGTGATGTGGCAAGCACAAGGGACCCACCTCATAAGGTACAACAGGGTCAAGTCAAAAGTTTCAAGTAAAAGTCAAAGGGCCCCACAATGAGCTCATGAGAAGTACGTACAAGAAAATGTATGAAGTGACTTTGATTTAATTTAAATCAAATGTTAATTAAAGTCTAAGGTGAAAAAGTTAAAAGAACTTGGAGGGACCCCACATAACTATAGCCTACGCATTAGTTTGATAAAAGGCACATGATAAAAGATATCTCCACGTACAGCTACAGCAAAGGAATATTCACGCCAGTCAAAGTGTCAACGCAGCCACTCCAGCTCCACGCAAATCAGCCAATAGCAGTTCAGTTCAGCTTGTATGCAGCAATTATAGGCAGTTTTAGGTTCATGATATTACACAACAGATTTTTAAGAGGATATTTACGCTGGCAATCAAGGAGACAGGTCCACATATGGGCAAATTAGGTGCATGTTGGCGGTCAAAGATCAACGCTATAGCAAGGTATCTCAACGCAGATTTGGAAAGATCATTTAAATGCATGAAATCAAGGACATATCTCCACCGAACTGTACACATGTACCAAACAGCTCAACATTGCCAGTTACCTACAGCAAATACTCATATGCCAAATCAGATTACACGCTGTCCCAGTCAAATTTTTAATGCAGCTATCAAAGTTATATACGCATATTTGTGACGCAGATTGGAAGGTTCAGTCAACGCATAAGTTATGGAGTGTGTCACCACTATTCTACACCCATCCATCCACGTGTATAAAGCTAGCTACTTCAGCTCCTACGCAGATCAGATTTGGCAGCGAACAACAGTTTAGAGGCAGCCTATACGCACAGTTAACAGCAGTCAATACAATCTTCATAACAGCTTACACAGCAGTTGGTTGGCTTGACTGTTTGAGGCGTCAGCAGCAGTTTAGAGGTATCCAAACACACAGCAAATTTGAGGATATTCGATGGACAGTCAAGGAGTCAAGTTTTCCACCTACAGCCAGTCATCTTGCCACTTGTGATTTGATTTTCTACATTGGGATTGTCAATCCATCTCCACTTGTCATTGGAATTTTTCCTTGGGATCATCTCCCATTTTCTTATTTATATGAGTCTTGAGCTCTCATTTGTGATGGATAGAATGAGCTGTTGGGCTTGCGGAGACTCTGCTGGATTTTGTACTCATCTTTCATATAAATAAATAAAAGTCTTTGGGGTTACTAGCTTCTCTTGTGGTGCATTCTTTGGTTGATGAGGTATACCTGTGTCATTTGATGTTATTATTCATTTGATTATACATTGCTATCTAGTTGTTTTTTTTTGTGCATTTGCCTGAAGGCATTATTGTCTAGGGAGGAGAGATTTGCAGCTATCTCAAATCTCCTTTGGGCTTGGTATATTTTGTGCTCTTGTTGTAGCTTGTCATTTTCGGTTGAATGACAAGCTCAACTTGGTCTCTATATGCCAAGTCTCTTTTGCGCTAACAATTGGTTTGCAGGCATTTTTGTGTTCAAAGGATAGGTTGCCAACTCTATTGGAGTGTGAGGACTTCTTCGGTTGGAATAGTCACCTCCAAGGATATCAAAGGTCCCACAAGTTGTTCAAGCCAACAATCTCATAAGACATCAAAAGATTTATTTAAGAGGGGGTTTCCTGAGCCCTTTGCTTATTTTCTATCTTGAAAAATTATCCCATATTTTCTTCTTTCATTTGTGTGTATATTGGTTTTATCTAGCATTTGAGGCCGTATTTTTTTTGGCATGCTAACTCTTTTGCTTGCTTTCCTACAGGTGTTCCTGGAGGCAATTCAAGTTTGAAGAAGAAAGCTAAAGCATAAGCTAAGTAACCCTTTTCCGTTGGGAAACCCAAGTCCAAGGTTATTTGGGCTTTCATTTGAAAGCGTTTGACTTCATTCTAAGCAAAAATAAAATAAAAAATTCATTTCTTAAAGAGCAATACTTTGAAGGCACTGGTTGTTTATGTATCTCATGCTTATCTTATGTGTTTATGGTTATTGCTCATATCAGGTTTGCTTATAAATCTTAAATAAATAATCTATTTAGCTCTAACAATTCTCCTAGAAACTCACATCTTTGTTTTTAACTTAACTTTCCATTAGGGACCACCCCCCTTAGCTAACCTAGGAGATAGCTCAAACGAAGAGAGTTGGGATTAGTGTGACAGCCCCTTCTCTGAGTTCCCTGCCACCAACCACACCTTGTGGGGTTGACGGCTTTTCTCACTGACCTGTAGGTAGGTGTAGGCGGCAGGGCCAACACGTGGCAAAGGGATATGTACAGAAAGAAGGGATAGATTACGAGGAGACCTTAGCCCCAGTTGCCAAATACACTTCTATCCGGTCAGTTATATCCCTAGCAACACAGGTGGGGTGGTCAAAACACCAGATGGGCGTCAAGACAACATTCTTGAACGGGGTGATAGAGGAGGAGGTGTACATACAACAACCAGAGGGTTTCGACACTCATGAGAGACGCACACATGTGTGTAGGTTGAAGAAAGCTCTATACGGCTTCAAGCAAGCTCCCAGGGCATGGTATGGTCGGATCAATAGCTTGATGGTAAAGGATGAGCCACTTGTTGTCGCCCAAACTGTACAGGGAAGATGCGACAACGCTCAGGACAGGGGTTGTCACTTTGATCCCCGCCCTCTCTGTTCTAGTTGTCTCCCTACAACAAGCTATGGGGGGTAGTCCCTATGAAATGTGAAGATGAGAGACTTGTTGGCAACCAACAAATCCGGCAAACACAACTAAATGGCCTAGTAACTTGGTTGAATTAGCAAGTTAAATGATTGGATTAGATTATCGTGAACAACCAGTACCTTAAATGGAGTCAATTATTTGCTTAAGACAAATTAATTACCAAGTCACCGGATGAACAATTGTTTCTTGAAGATGCTCCACTATCCTATATGCAATGCAAATCCTACAATCTAGGTGAAATGCAAGATTGGTCAATTTAAGCTTATATGCCTATTCTAAGTATGTTCGTTCTCTTAACTGTTTGGAAATCAGTCTCTAGAGTAGGTTGTGAGAGAGAAACCGAGGGGAAGAAATCTGAGGTTTGGTTAACGATACCTCCCCTGGGGTTCTAACCACCCGATGCGTCCGGCGCTGCAGAAACTATGGCTCTGACGACTGCAAGGTCACTTTGTTAACCACTAAAGAGGTGCTAAACTCCTCAAGCTAGATGAGAAAGGTGGGCCTATATTCTATCGACCAAGCTTATGCTTGGAAGTTAATTAATTAATGCAAGAAGCTAATCCTAGAATGCAAGTGCAAGAGATGAGTGTTCTTAAGGTGAGATTATTTGGTTACTTAAGTACCCAATTGCAATGATCTTCAACAACGAAATACTTAAACAACAAACAACCTCAACCACAAGAGGAAAAGTTCTCAAACTTAATGGTGCCAAAAAATGTGACAAGTAATATCAATAGACAATTGCTTAAAGGACAAGATCAATGCTACTTCAGGATTATAATCAATGAATAACTAATATGCCTAGATACACAATTAGATTATCTTATCACACTTTTGATTAAACTTGATTATGAGATCCACAAGAGATATCCAATTCACCAATGAGAAATGTATCTACTTATCCAACAATGATAATAGCAATGAGATCACAATGTCACTTAGAGCAATTAGCCAAACTTATTAAACATTTTATCAACTTGATTAGAGCACTTGTGTGTGAGGATGCAAGAGTGCAAATTGGTGCCAATAACCAAATTTCAAGTCCAAAATCACTTCAACCACAAATGATTATAAATTACAAGAGCCTATAGAGACTTATATGTGATCTATTATTGCTGCAACCATGTTTCCAGAGGTTTGCAATTTTATATCAGCAATTAAGAAATGATGCTAGATGCTATAGATAAGCTATAAAATCAAAGCATTCAACTTCCAATGATATCCAATTGATTATAAGACTGCCTGAAAACTATAGATCAGACTTTTGATGCTTAGATCAGACCTCAAAATTATGTATATCAGACTTGAAACAACTCAGAAAATCATTGATTTAGTCCTTAATAAACCCACAAGGAGCCAAATTATTAATGTCACAATAGCTCTAATGATTAGCTAATTAGGTTGAGTGATTATTAAATGATCTTTTGGTTATTATTAATGGATTTATTTGAATTATATTACTGCATAAAGTGGTTGTAGCAAAACAGAGAGAAAAAAAGAGGGAAAGAGGCAAATCAAGAGGCCAAGAGGCCTAATCGAAGGCTAGAGGGCTTGAGTTTTGCTTCTACTCCCTGCAACCACTAAGTTAGCAAGAAAATCGCTGCAAACACAAAGTTTTAAAGATGAAAAACAATGTAAACCCTTACCATAAGCTTGCAACCACAAGAAGATGTCGAGATTTGATGCCAAAACCCCACAACCAAAGCCCAAAAACCCCAACGATGGAAGGGAAAGGCCCAACAAGGCCTGCGGCTAGGGCAAAAGGGTCACTAAGGCCTACAGTTAGGGAAGAAAAGCCCTAAAAGGGTAGACGCTAGCCCAAATAGGCCTACGGCTAGGAGGGAAAGCCCCTTAGGGGTTGCGACCTAGCCCTAAAGGGATGCTACTAGAGGGAAGAGCCCACAAAGGGCTGCAGCAGGGGAAAAAAGAGGGGGTCGAGGCCTCCAAGGGGCTGGTCGGCTCCCTTAAAGGGAGGCTGAGGCCTCTCTAAGGCTACGACTAGCCAAGGAAGAGGGCCAAAGGTCCTAAAGGGTGACGGCAAGCCCTTAATGGGCTGCGGCTAGGCCAAAAAGGAGGGTCGAGGGCCCTAGGAGGGCACAAGGGTGACATCTAGGGCAAAAAGGCAGACGGCTAGGCCTAGAAGGCCTAAAAAAATTTTGAAACCCCTACAAATGAAAAATTATCCATAAATTCGCCACAAAAGGCTAGATGGCTAGCTTGGAGGCCAGATCTTGCCTTCCTAGGCCTAGATCTACCTCAAAACCCCAGCAACAATCCTTTGATCAAATTTGAAAATCAACTTCATAAACGAATCAAAAAATATCCAAACCCCAAATATATATGTAAAATACAAGGAGGCTCTGACGACGTTTCGAAAAGGTCTGGGTTAAGCCGCAGCTAGCAGCACAGGACCACAGTTTAGGCGACGGATCGGGAGCTGGACAAGCGAGTAGGTGACAGATCGACTGCGGCTTGCAAAAAGGAAGAAGTTACTAACCGTCATGGAGGGTCAACAGGTTACGGACCTCGTGGATTACACCGAGGATCCGTTCGAGGGACAGACTGTTTTCCAAAACCCTAACCTAGTTTCGCCGGGTTTCGTTCCACCGTATTCTGAGAGGTCACGCGCACAGGATGCTTTCACGGTGGTATCTCTGCCGGAACCATCTAACATAGCCATCGGCTTGGAGGCACCGCCCCTCTCCCCAGGTACCGCTCTTCTTCTCACCTCGCTCTCGCCCGATGCTCTGAATTTCGACCATTTATCCTCCCCGCTCCCGGGTACTCCAGTGGTACAAGCGAATCAAGCGGGGTTCGTGCCAAACCCTAGCTCGAATACAGGGGTAAAATCTTCTGGTTTCTTCGGCACCCCCACGGTAAATGTAAACCCTCCGAAACCCTCATCACAGTCCAGGGTTTCAGATCCGCTAGCTGAACATCCATCGGCTCCTAGATCGAAGAAGCGGAAAACAAAGTGTGTTAAAGCAACCTCAAAGGACATCACTGTGGAGTTCGGCAACCCAGCGGACTTTGAAGAAACCATGGTACTAGCACGTACAATGCTGGTTGGTCATGTGCGGGGGCGCTCTTACACGACGGAAAGGCTGAAGCGATGGGTTAAGGAAATTTGGGGAGGCATGTTTACACAGATGCCAGCAGTCCGGGTGCTCCCACGAGGATGGTTCTCCCTTCGATTTGCTCACGAGGATCACACGGACACCGTACTCGAAAAATTTTGGCACATAGAAACAGCACCTGTCCTTTTGAAGCGATGGAATCCGCTCTTCGATCCCGAGCGGGAACAGATTGCTGCAGGGCCTCTATGGGTCCGACTGCCAGGATTACCCATGCAATTCTGGAGAGACGAAGCATTTATCAGAATCGGTAATGCCTTAGGCACATATTTGGACCATGACCGATCCTACATTGACTCGGGGAAGCAAACGGTGGCTCGAATTCTGGTGCACCTGGACACCAGAGAAGGATTGGAAGAGAAAATTACCCTGAAATCGGGAAAGCACAGGCGCTCACAGATTTTGGACTATGAAGGAGTCCCCTTCCGCTGCAATCGGTGCCATCAAGTGGGTCACCTCTACAGGGACTGCCCACTGGTCAATAGTCCTGTCAGCTCTCCAAAGATCTCGCCCATTGCATCCAGAAGGAACTCTCCTCTCATTCCACAAGCGGTCCAGAAGCAAGCTGAACAAAAGGGCGACACCGGAAACACTGAGCAGAACAAGAAGGATGTGCCCTCCCCTCCCATGACTCGGGCACGGGCAGCTGCTGCAGCCGCACAGGCATCGGGTACTTATCATCTCTCTTCCCCTATCTCAAATGAGAATTCAATTGAATTTTTAAATTCAGTATCATGCTCCATGGCGCACTGCATTATCCCTCCACCTCCCATCGTATCCTCCACTGCCCCCCCCACTTTGACTCGCTCTCCATCTCCCCCATCAGAATCATCCCCCAAAAAACCTCCTCCCCATTCATATTCCCTTCGCCCTCGGACTTCTCATGCAGAACATTCTGACCCTCTGATCGGGCTAGGTATTGTTTCCCCAGGGATGGGAACAATCTCCACTAGGGGTAGGAAATCTGATCTTAACAAAGCTATCAAGCGCGCTGGTGTCGAAGTCGCATCAGGGCGTCAGTCCACCATTGACGGGGTCCTTAGAGCATCCAAACCCCCAAAGAGGGGTCCCTCATGAAGTGTCTCTCTTTTAACTGCAGGGGTTTGGCTAGTCCCCCCAAAAAACTAGCCATCAAGCGACTTTTTGAGGTCGAAACCCCTGATATTATCCTTCTTCAAGAAACCCTAGGACCTGCTGAGTCCATCACCCTTACTCTCAGCCACATCTCGGCTCGATGGAACTACATTGCCCTGGATGCTATTGGCAGATCAGGGGGATTGGCTATTGGCTACAACCCAAAATCCATTAGACTGGACTCTTCCTGGGGGGGTCCTGGATTTTTGGGGATTGATATCTTCTCAGCAGAACTTGGGATAAATCTGCGCATTGTTAATACTTATGGGCCATGCCATCAGAGGGAAATATTTTGGAGACAGCTCCTCAGCAGCAGACTGATGTCCCTGGACCGCATCATCTTGGGAGGTGACCTAAATTTTTCTTTAGGTTTTCGAGAATCATGGGGATCCATGGCGCAGAGAGATTCCATTTCTGACTTCATGAGAAGCCTCCTGGAGCAATATGACTATATTGACATCCCTATGCAAAAGCCCCTTCCTACATGGAGAAATAGAAGGGTAGGTCGAGCGGCTCTCGCTCGCAGACTTGATCGATTCCTGCTAAAAGGACCTTTGATCCACAATCTCCACCGGTACAAACAATGGGTAGGATCCGGAGGCATATCAGATCACTCCCCAATCTTAATGGAGATCATGGGCCCCCTCCCAAAGCCAAAAGCTCCATTCAAATTCAATCATCACTGGCTCAAGGATCAAAGCTTCACAAATCTTGTATCAGATTTCTGGAAATCCCACCCTATTGACCGGGAGTCTTCGATGGCAAGGGGTTTTGTCAAAAATTTGACAGAACTCAAGCACATGGTGATAGAATGGGCAAAAGCAAAGAAGATTAAGGAGGACGAACATCTCATCAGAGTGGAAGAAGAGCTCAAAGCCCTCCAGGATGACAGAAATCTGGCTTTTGGATCTATGGAGGACAAGACTCGCTTGATTGAATTAGAAAACCAAAAGCAGAGCATTCTAAAGCTCAGGGAGGAATCTCTTAGACTTCGGAGCAGGGCTGTCTGGCTCAAAGCAGGGGATGAGAATTCGAGATTTTTCCACAATTTTGCAAAAGGGAGGAGATTGGCAAACACCATATGGAATATCCCCATGCCTGATGGAGGAGTGGCGGACACTTTCAACAAGCTCTCTCAGCTAGGAACTTCTCATTTCAGAGGTATTTATAAAAGCCCTGCTGGCACAAATCTGGCTGAAATCATCAGGGTGGCCTCGCATTTTCCCAGATTTGTGAACGAGGAGGACATGGATCCGCTCACTGACCCGGTCACAATGGAAGAGCTGGAGAGCACCATCAAGTGGTTTCAGAAGGAAAAGAGTCCTGGACCAGATGGATGGACTATTGAGTTTTACTCAGCTTTCTTTGAATTACTTGGCGAAGATATCCTGAGGGTGGTTGAGGAGAGTAGAATATCGGGGCAAATCTATCATGCTATAAACTCCACCTTCATTGCCCTCATCCCCAAATCTGACTCCCCTTCATCCTTCGATGACTTCCGGCCCATTTCTCTGTGCAATGTCCTCTACAAAATCATCTCAAAAATCATCGCCAACCGGATCCGGCCCATTCTGTCCAAGCATATTGCCCCCCAACAGTTTGCTTTCCTGGAAGACAGACAGATCCATGAAGCCATTGGATCTGCCCAGGAAGCAATCCACTCCATCTGGACCAAGCGACTTAAATGCATTCTCCTCAAGATTGACCTCTCAAAGGCTTTTGATCGAGTAAGCTGGCTCTTTATCAAAATGATCCTCATTCATTTGGGATTTCCCCTCCACTTCATCAACTGGATTATGGCTTGCATCACATCCCCTACTTTTAGCATCCTTATCAACGGCGCTGCTTCCCATTTCTTCCACTCCGAAAGAGGTCTTCGCCAGGGCTGTCCTCTGTCACCCCTACTTTTCCTCCTGGTGATGGAAGCCCTGAGTCGATTAATTATCTCAGCAAAAAGGGATGGATCCATCAGGGGCCTAAAAATCTCAGATGAGTGTTTTCTTACTCATCTTCTGTTCGTCGATGATGTGCTTATCATGCTAGATGGCAGCATACAGGATACCTCCACCTTCAACAGAATCCTAAAGCTCTTCGCTCAAGCTACAGGGATGGAGGTAAATCGGACAAAATCTTCTATCACTCTGGTTGGCACTTCAGTAAATGAATCATATGCTGCAAGCCAAGCTTTTCCTTTCTCCACCCATCCTCTGGACAGGGGGCTAAAATACCTGGGATACTGGCTTAAACCTACCTCTCAAAAGATCGCGGACTGGGTGTGGCTGGTAGCAAAAGTGGAGAAAAGGATCTCTTGCTGGAGCTTTAGATATCTATCCAGGGCCGGCAGACTAACCTTGATCAAATCTGTGCTGGAAGCAACTCCGGTATTTTGGATGGCGCTCGCTTGGATACCCCGGAACATTTTATCCAAGCTTCAGAGACTTTGTAACAGATATCTATGGGCTGGCAACAAAGAAAAGCGCACCTTTGCTTGGGTTAGATGGAATTCGATTGCCCTCCCCAAGAAATGGGGTGGTTGGGGTTTAAAGGATCTTCCCACTTTCGCCTGTGCTCTGGCAGCCAAGATGGGCTGGGCCCTGATGACAACACACAGCTTATGGACCTCCATTGTCTACCACAAATACATTTGGCCCCTAAATGTGTTGGACTGGCTCAGACTGCCATCTTGGAACAAAGTTGGAATATCATCCATCTGGAAGGCCGTGCTTCATGCTCTGCCGCTCATCAGGAACAATATTGTTTGGAGAATAAAAAGTGGGGACAGAGCACGCGTTGGTCTCGACCCTTGGAATGGCAGTGGCGGGAGACACTTGCTGCCGCAAGCCCTGGTCGACTTCCTTTCTGCACATGGCATCAAGGTGATTGCACAGATTGCGGAGCCGGATCACTCAGACATTTTTCACCAGGCTTGGAAGACTGCCATCCATCTCAACCTTCCAGAGAGATGGCATGCGACCTGGAAAGATTATTGTGCTGCTCTGATGGAATCCCATATCCAAATAACTGAGGGTCCGGACGAATTGATTTGGTATCAGGCTGATAATGGATTGTACACTCCAAAGGAAGGATACACCCATCTTATCATTCAGAAAAAGCCTGAGGTTCTTGACAGTTGGTGGCAGAAAATCTGGAAACTCACAGCCTCACCCCGGTCAAAGCTTTTTACTTGGTGCGTCCTGCGAAACAGGGTACCCACGGGAGACTTCCTTATGCGACGAGCTCTGTATGGTCCGACGAGATGCGCCCTCTGTAAAGCGGACTCTGAATCCACTGCGCACCTATTTCTGCATTGCAATTCTGTACAGCAAATATGGCTCAACATAAAGCCTTTCATTCCTTACAACGGAGATTGGGGTGGTCCCGATCCAATCAGTGCTTGGATTGATTGGGACAAAAGGCACAAAGGATCGAAGGCAGCAAACCTTCCTATTATTGTAAATTGGATTGTTTGGAAAGTTAGGAACAGCCTGATCTTTGATGATAAGGTTCCTCGATGGCCTCTCATTGAAGCCAGCATCATCACAGCCTTCAATGAGTTACCTGACCCGCCTCCCCCAAAAGCTCGTCGACCAAACCCTCCTCCCATCATCGAACCAGGCACCCCATGGGCATATTTCGATGGAGCTGCTAATTCTCATAGCTGTGGGGGTGGTTTCATCCTGCACAAAAACTCAAATCACTCCTACCATATCAAAGCTGGCTTGGGGGCAGGAACAAACAATTATGCTGAACTTATCTCATTGCGTCACCTCTTGCATTTTGCTCTTAGTCATCACTGCACTAGCATTAACATATATGGGGACTCTCAGATTATTACAAATTGGTTCAATGAGATTTCTACATGTCACATGCACACACTCAGAGTTATAATGGATGAAGTTCGGCAGCTCAAAGAGGCTTTTACTCATATCACTGTTGCACACATTTACAGGGAACACAATATGGAGGCTGACAAATTGTCAAAGGAGGCCGCGCTGATGGATCGTGGCTTATGGGAGATCACTGAAATTTTGGATCAACAGGAACGAAAATTCTACCATCGGCCCTATATAGACCCGCGATATCCTACAGCGGGTCTACCCCATACATAACATAGCAGAAATGGCAGCAGCTCTACAGATTACAGTTTTTGTATAGACATTTTTGACAAAACTGAAGGTTGCGGAAAGGCAACAACTTTTTCTATAGACAAAACAAGCTTGCTCAAGTCTTTTATATCAGGCAAATGATCAATGCAAATTTTTTGTAAATTGTACAGATCCACAGCGATCATGGCATATGCGAACAAGCATCTACATATGTAACTTTTTCATATTAATGAAAACTTTACGGATTTTTCCAGAGGAAAAAAATGTAAAATACAAAACCCCAAAAATAATAAAACCCCAAGTGCTGCAAAACAAATGGGTTAGAAATAATTTACAAATATACAATATTTACAAAATTTAAAATTTTTTGAGAAAATAATTTTGGATAAATAACAATGGATGAGTATATTTTCGAAAAATAAATATTGGTTGAAACCCTCCTACAAAATCAAATACCATAAAGAAATCTCAAAGCCCAAACATAGTCAGTCTTTCCCCACAGTCTGTGAACTTGGAGCCCAAGGGCTAGCATACCTATAAATCTCTATTATATTCTCAAGAAAATTGTTAGATCATATAGTGAATCAGATCACCTAAGATAAAATATATCAATAGAATGTTCTTATCACCGACAAATGAAATAACAATTATTAATCAATATTTAGCTCAAAATAGGATCACACATAGCTAACACATACCACAGATCAGCGAAAGAAAAACACCATGAACTGAACCCCAAAGTCTTTCTATTATGATACAAAATGTTCCCAGCAGAGCAGCAGCTCAATACTAGCGTTACAAAATTTTACATCATCCAA
The DNA here is from genome assembly GCA_031772625.1 of Pinus tabuliformis. Taxonomy (NCBI): domain Eukaryota; kingdom Viridiplantae; phylum Streptophyta; class Pinopsida; order Pinales; family Pinaceae; genus Pinus; species Pinus tabuliformis. Next base: position 1,430,717,278 of record CM062819.1, on the reverse strand, counting down.
AGATATCACATAAAAGCAAAATGACTTCTATTTATAGAGAAATCCCTCCAAGTGGAAAATAATGGCTAGTTGGTTTGATTCTCGTCAAAATACTCTGGATCGTTGAAAATAGCTTGATGAGTTTTTAATCTCCACCGTCGAATTTTTTATTTTGAGGAAAAATTCGAGTTTTTCTTAAAACCCATTTTTAATTAACCCTAAAATTAATATTTTGGATTAATTTCCTCTAATTTTGGCTTTTGACTTAACCACCAAGGTCCAAGGGCTCAAATTTTCTTAAAATATCCATTTTTCCCTTGATGGGGGACCTCCAAAAATTGACTTCTCTTTGACCCATGAATTTTCCACTTGAAGAGAAATTAATTTCTTTATGATTATTTTTTTACTCAAAATTAATTAATTTTCTAGATTAGGATTTTTATTTAATTTAACCAGAAAAATTAATTAATTGACACTAGAGGGGATTAATATTTTTCCACCCTCAAATATTTTAGCCATGGTGTCTAAGTATGAGGGACCATGCACTAAAATATTTTTTACATCAAATATTACAATTAATTCAACCCTCAAAGGGGGAATACACATTTACACATAGACCCTTATGACATTACCCAATTCTGCGACACAATATGATCTAGTATAGACCAAGTGGTTTGTAATAAAATAATTTAGCCAAATGTGCTTAAATTATTCCCAAACAAACTTTTACAAAGACTCAATATAACACTAGGACTCACCTAAGACCTTGTCAAGAGATTTCACCCTAGCTTTGGGGTTTAAGCTGGAAGAAAAACTTTGTCGATTATCTGTGTTTAGAAACACACATAATTCGATAAGGTTAAAAAACTTTCTAGGATGAAATCCATTGCCAAAATAAGAGGCTTACCTAGGTGTTGTTACATAATTAAACGGTCATACTAGCATCATTTAAATTACAACTTGCAAAAATTGGGTTTACAATGATAAAAATGTGTGATTGATGACTTTAAATTCTGAAAAAATTCTTCTTGTCTTCGCATTTTGCTTCCTTGGATTGTTGACAAAATGTGGTCAACACCACTCATCCTAGTTTTGTATGTGGATGACCTCTTCTTGACAGGGCCATTAGGGCTCATAGAAGACTGCAAGAGGAATCTGGCAGCAAAGTTTGACATGAAGAACTTGGGGTTGATGCACTATTTCCTAGGATTGGAAGTGTGGCAAAAGGACGGGGGATCTTCCTTGGTCAAGGGAGATATGCTACAGATATTCTGAAGAGATTCAAAATGCATGATTGTAGAGTCTAGACCCATGTCTATGCCCATGATCGCTAACTAGAAGAAGATAGAATCATAGATGCATCAGATGATAAGGACGTTGACCCCACTTTCTACAGAAAACTCACGAGTTCTCTCATATATTGGTCAACACTAGGCCAGATATCTGCTTCGCGGTCAACATTATCAAACACTTTATGGTGGAGCCGAAGAGAGTGCATTGGACAGCAGCAAGGCACATTTTGAGGTATTTACTCGGCACAATAGAGTATGGGTTGAAATATACCTGTGGGGATGACGTCAGACTATGTCAATTCATAGACGCAGATTGGGCAGGAAGTTCAGTGGACAGAAAAAGTACCTCTGGGTAGTGCTTCAGCATTGCATCAGAGATGGTTTCTTGGTGCAGTCGAAAGCAGAAGTCAGTAGCACTTAGCTCTACAGAAGCAAAGTATATGGCAACTAGCACAGCTACGTGCAAAGCTATATGACTTCGGAAGTTGTTGGTGAGCTTGTTTAGGCAGAGGATGGAGGCGACCAATGTCTACTGTGATAATCAAAGTTGCATCAAGCTCTTTGAAAACCCAGTGTTTCATGACAAGTCGAAACACGGAGATATTCGGTGTCATTTCATCAAAGATTGTGTGCAGCGTGGAGCGGTCCAGCTACAGTATGTTCCCACAAAAGAGCAAGTTGCAAATATACTCACGAAATATCTAGGGAGAGCTAAGTTCGTCTATTTCAGAGAACATATGGGTATAGTGGAGAACTGGTTTTAGTAGCAAGGACAAAGTATTTTGGATGCTTCTCAGCTGCAATAGCAACAGCAACAGTTGAGAGGGAGTATTAGTTGGGTTGCAATGCAAATGCAGAGTTGGTAGTAGTACAAGATATATAGTGCAATTTCAGCAGCGGCACAGATGGAGCATGGTTCAGCAACAGCCAGTGGTAGATGAATCAGAGTTAGCGCAGTGGCTGATGGGCAGTGGCAGGCAACTATAATTGTCAGACATCAGCAGCGTGTATGGAGGATTCTGCAAAGACAGGGTGTTGTAGCAATGCAGCGCTAGAGAGAACACCTTCCTCGCTAAGAGGGAGTGTTAGTTTTTGTAGCATCAAATGGTGTTCTAGTCTCGAGACTTTGCGGAGAAGCTAAAACACAGAAGTTCTCCAAAACCTAGACATCGTTTCTGGAAATTCTACCTAGAGATAGCTTAATTAAATTAATTGACCATCATTTAAATTTTTCCTATGTCTAACTTAGAAAAAATGGTTAATTAATAGTAATTAATTAAAAAAGTGAGAATTCTCTAGAAGCTCACACAGATCGACTTAGATATGATCTCAGCCATCGATTAAGTTTCAATCTTGCCCACTGGAGCCCCAACTGGGGATTATAAGAAGAGGTAGATGGGTAGATGGAGACACATAATAGAGAGTGTTAGTTTTTGTAGCATCAGATGTGTTCTAGCCTTGAAATTTTGTGGAGAGGCTAGAATACATGAGATCTCCAAAACCCATAAATCATTTCTGGACATTCCGTCTAAAAATGACTTAATTAGATTATTAACCAGTTTTTTAATATTTCCTGAGTCTAAACTTAGGGAATATGGTTAATTAAACAGTATTAATTAAGTCGAGGCGAGAATCATCTAGAAACTCACATGGATCGATCCAAAGATGATCCTAGCCATCGATTATGTTTTAATCTCGATTGTTGGTGCTCCAACAGAGGATTATCAGAGGAGGTCGATGTGGTGATGGAGAATACACTCGTGCAGATCGATTTCCTGAGTAGCAGCAGTCAGTTGTCGGAGAGAGCTAGAGATCAAAGCAATGTGAGAGGGTCAAAGACAGTGAGATTGGAGGAAGTATTCCAGATCCAGTGAGTGCATTTGCAAAGATGCAGAAGAGCCACAGAGAAGCTGACACAGGGGCAGCGCAGCAGCGACTAGAGGTAAGATCAATTTGCTGAGAGGGAGAGACGTCTTCAATTCCAGAGGGGCGGGAAGGAGTCCCAAAATGCCGAAGAAGCTTCTTTCGAGCCAACAAAAGGCAGAACGACTTCATCAGAGACCAGTCAGAGACTTGATGTCCAGCAGGTTGCGTAGAGCAACGCAAAGGGTCAAAGGGTCGAGTTTCTGAAGGCAAGTTGTGTCGGGGAGATTACCAATGGGGTGAGGAAAATTCCTCACTAGATTTTTTCCAGTGTTTTTCTCTATAGGATTGCCAAATTTCGGCATCCAGTTGTACTCAAAATTTCTCACTGTTGCATAATAATAAAACCCTCAGTTGATGCATTGGTTTTCCCAAGTTGGGTTCTTCCAGGGGCTTTTGTCCAAAAACAATTGTGTTATTTCTTATGTGTGTGTGCTAGCATTTCTCAGTTTCCAGCGCATTATTTTTTCCGCAGTATTTTATTTGTGAAGGTTGCAGTGTATTTATTTCGATATTTGTCGTAGCAGATAAATTGTTAATTAATTAACAATTAGGAGAAATAATATCAGTTGCTATAATAGGATTCCAGTTTGGAATTTTCATAGAGAGAGATAGTAGTGCGAGTTCCTTGGCAAGTCGAGCTATCCAGCTTTAGAGGTCAAGCAAAGGAAGAGAGTTCAAGCCTAAAGGGACGCAGAGGTGCAGAGACAGTGATTCCGGAGGAAGATTCCAATTTCGTAGAGTCAAGAGAGGAGGACGAGTTTATTCTCCAGGAGGTTGTGCAAGGGCTGCGCAATGCCTCGAGGGCAGCAGTTCAATTTAGCTATGGAGAAGTTCGATTCAGCATCCAAAGGCCGGAAAGTCTTCCAGAAGGCTAGGAGGATCGATTCTAGAGCAACAACAAGCAGGACGGCTTATTGTGAGAGGTTTTGTCAGCCACACGTGTGGAGGTCAGCGCAGGAGGACTGCAGAAGGGTCTGCGCAACGTTGGACAACTAGCCTTTCAAAGGGAGTCAATTGCTAGGATTGCTTGGAGAGGAGGGTAATTTCCCTCAGTAAACTTTGCCAGTATTTCTCTCAAATAGAAACGCCAGTTTGGCATCATTTTATTGTACTCAGAATCTCATTGTTGCATATTAATAAAACCCTCAACTGTTGCACTGGTTTTCCCGCATTGGATTTTTCCAGGGACAAATGTCCAAAAATAATTGGGTCATTTTGTGTGCTAGCATTTCTCAATTCCTATTTTTGTTTCTGCAATATTTTATTTGGTGAAGAAATTGCAGTGTGAATAATTCGTTATTTTGCCATAAACAAAATAAACTGCATAATTAATTTATCAGTTAGAAGAATTATTTCCAGTTGCTACATTTCCATGCCGAAATCTCCCTTATAGAAATAGCTCTCATAATTCCTTACACAAATCTCTGCTTTCCTTCCTCATAAAGACAATCTAGCCCAACATGATGCTTGTCCAACCAGTCCATTCCAATAAGGACATCATAAGATCCTAATGGTATGATATTCAAGTCTACAAATGTATCCATTTCATTCAAATTTATAAGACAACTCTTGACAATTTCATTGTTCCTTCTCTTGGTTCCAGTGGCTAGCTAAACCAAACATGATCTTCCAAGCTCACTTTTCATCAAATGAAATCTATCTACTAATCTAGAATCAATGTAACTATAGCTTGCTCTTGAATCAATTAAAATAACAACATGTTGATTTATAATCTTACCTTCCACTTCAATCATATGGGACTGATGTTATGTTTTTCAATCCTCCAAGACTACATATATTCATGGAATATTTCTGCCCATGTCTTACTCTGTTGTAGCCTCTTGGATGTTATGCAAAGTCCTCATTTTGTCATCTTTGTGAGGGCAATCTCTATACAAATGATTCCCTTTACATCCCCAAAATTTCAGTGAGGGTCTTCCTCTTTTTCCTAATGGATCTTCCATTTTGATTTCATCTTGGGTAATGTTGATTTTGCTGATATCTTTCAAGACTATTTCTCTTGAAAGGTGACTTAAAACCCTTTTTTCTGTTGTCTGACTTTTTATCTTTCTTATCCCTCCAAGATCTTTGAAAAGTCTCTTTGCCTTTGTTCTACTCATCCCAGTACTTGCCTTTTCTAACAGTTTCAGCCAAAGTCCTAGACTCATCAAATCAAATCTTGTCTTTATAAAAATATCCACTTAAGAACCTCTGAATTTTCACCTTCTCTTCCTTGATGAAGCCTACATATCTCAATAGTTCCAAGAATTTTCTTTCATTTCCTCCATGATCATGCTTCCCAATTTGAGTTCAAAGAACTCTTGCATCTTTCTTATCATAATAGTGCTCTGAAAGATACTACTGCTAGAAATATTTCTTGAACTGCTTCCAAGAATTCTCTTCTCATCAATGTGCTTCACTTGCTTCAACTAATCCCACCACATAGAGGTTTTTCGTTGCAAATGATATATGGCTACTCTAGCTTCCAAATTAGATGAATAATTATGCAACTTAAGGCACTTTTTAATTCCAAGCAACAAAGTTTCAACATCTCACTCCCCTTTTATTTTCACCACAAAAGGTAGGTGACTTAAGCTTCCTAAACTTAGCTTGCAAATTGTCCAACTCATGTCTTCTCCTTTGATGTCTAATAGGAGACACTTCAGGGTTGCTTATGGAATCATCAAATGTATATAACCTCCCGGATGAATGAATGGGTGTGCGATGATATCTTTGTGGCTCTACGCACTTCTTGAGTTTCTCATTTTTTTGTATTCATTCCTCCTTGCACGAGGCTTGCCATCTTCCTCAAGTCTTCATCCTAACCCATTATTTATTTGTGTTTGGCATTTGCAAATGATTTAGGCTCTACAATAGTTGAGTGCCAATCTATTTCTATTCCTCTTGTGCCCTTATTATTTTTTCGTTGTCAGCCTTGTAGCTCTAAACCTCTGCTCTCAAACTCCTAATTGTTTCTACCAATTCATCAGGTTTCACTCTACTTCTATGTCCATAAAGATTCAGTATCTAAATTCCACAAACTAATGTTTAGCCCCCTAGCTTTCACCTCATGACTGTAAACTCTTTGCTCTTCTTTCATATCTCAGATTTGCAATCCTGAGTTAATCTACTGCTGATACCCTTATTTTTGCAAAAATGTGCATAGCATAAATTATGTTAGACAAAAACAAACAATTATAATTTTTGAAAATCATAGGCATGATTTTTCTGCTCTTTAAAGACATTAGTAGCCTTATTTTGATTTCTAAGAATTTCTACAACCCAAACCAAAATTTTGGGTGGACCACTGGATTCTACTCCTCACTAACCTTCCATTGACCACTCATATGCTCCATTCTAAGTTTTGAGCTGAAGGTCATCGTTGTTTAAAATTTGGCCCATTTTTACCAATTTTCCCCTCTAATGCTAAAGGCATATTTTTGCTAGTTTCTTGAAGAATTGGCTGCCCATATTTCAATTATGTCTCCATGAGTGGATACTACTATCCAAAAGCTTTCTGTTGACTGCTCCCATGCTCCATTTTGAGCTCTGAAAAAGGAATTATGGCTCCTGGAAGTGAAGGGGTACCTTATTTCTCCTACAACTTGTTCCAGGTGTAACTTTCTCATGACTAACTCCAATTCGCACTTACAATATCTCATTGGAAAGTTCTTTCCGAGCTCTTTCATTTAAGTTGCAGAGACTGTGTATCACTTGTACACACAGTTCTTGTCAGGTTTTAGCATCCAAAAATATTGTTTAGGGTTTCAAAAATGCCCTTGAAGTTTATGACCTAAAAATCATAAGAAAGATATAACAATTTCATACTAGAATTTTTGATGTAGCCTACTGATGTGGCATCTAATTCCATGTGGCACCCAGGGGTGGTGTCATGTCACCATCTTCACCGCCCGGCCTTACTTCGTCATTCCTAGCCACCTTCTTCCTTCACCTTCTTCCCTTCTTTCCTCATCCTTCTCTTTTCTTCATTCTTTCCCTTCTCTCTCCTTTCTTTTTCTTTTCTTTTCCTTTATTGGGGACCTTAGCTATGCAGATGTGTAAGCCTTGCATCCATACCAATGTTAGGCCATTTTGTATCCAACATTCCACATTAAAAGTTTTGAACTTAGTCAACTTTCCAGCATTCTTTTGAGGCTCATGTGGAGGAATAGCATTATGCATCTCCACATTCCACACCCACATCTCCGCATGTTTTGCAACTTAGTCTATTTTCCAACATCATTTGATGCACATGTGGATGAAGAGCATTCCACACCCTGCATCTCAACATTTCATATTCTGCATTCCACATCTCCCCAAGTCTTGGGACTTAGTCTATTTTCCAACATTATTTAATGCCCATGCGAAGAGAAAATGCTCAACCTTTGCCTCTGCCACATGGCCTTGCCACTGTGCACCACAGAATCCACCACCGACCTGCCACAGTGTCAACTCCACGTCATCAGACACGCAGCATCCATGTCACTACCGATGTCACCAAATGGAAAATTTCAAAATTTTCAATAATTGCAAGAAATCATTCTAGCTACCAAGGCACTCCCGATTCGGTCTCAACATGAAATTCAACCTATTCTTCGGCCCCTACAGCCCAAGCGTCACACGCCTGGGCACACTTGAGGAAAATTTGAAATTTTGACACCATTTGTTTAAATCAGGAAAATAAAGAAAAGATGCATGACATTCCAGAACTCATGCATTTGCCAAAAATACTAAATATATGCAATGCAAATACCTGTTGGCATAAACAACATATGAAAGATTGATAACCATTAATTAACACAACGAAAAATATATATACACAGAACACAAAAAGCACTTATCTTTATAAAACTGCAGATGATGGACATTCCAGCCAACTGTAGTCTCTGTTGCACATTCACTCTCTACAACAGGCCACCCCTGAGCTGAGGCTATGACTTCACAAAGATGGGTGCCTAAGCCAACTCTAACGCTCACAGACAGTTAGCTTACAAGCTTTCTCTATTCACATAACTAGTCCCATGACAATCTCAACTTCCAACTCTCTTTCCCAGTCAACCTATGCAACCCAAGGTAAGGATCTCTTTCTCTGCAATGCAGTCCCTCAGGCTATTCCATTTCCCTCCAGGGATTCTAGTGCTACTAGTCAAGAAATCTCAATGCTAGAAGCTATCGACTCTCAACCATGGACAGACTCACCAGCAATGCCAATGCATACATGCACTCAGGCATCTTCTCATGCTAGAATAACAAGCACTAACTCTTATAGCCATAAACAACGGTTCCCAGTAATAGAATTATTCTTCTCTCCAAGCATCAAAAACCACAAGGCATATGAGAATAATGAATGAGGACCCCCAAATCCCCCAAAAGGTAAGGTTAAATATGCACTCTCTCTAGTGACACATGGGTTCCCCAAGAAGCTCATATACCCATCTTTTTCTCAATTATTTCAGATATGGGTATAATAAAGTATAAATAAAAAGTTTTAGCCTCTCTAGCTACCCTCCTCTCGTGGTATCACAGCCCCTAATACTCTTGTCCTTGTCCGTTTGTAGTGAGTGATGTGTTTTATTAATAATATTCAAAACCATTATACAGATAGGCTCTCTAGCCTTTCATCATGTACAAACATACATTATTAAATTGAGGATCAAAATCTAGGGCATTACATATCCTATAAGATTTGTCCAAATGGAAAGATTTTGATCATTACCCTTGAAAAACATTCTACAATGACTTGTTCAATCATTTGGCAAGAAGTCATGCTATTTGTTGGCATGTTTTTACATAATTTACAACCCCTTACCATACACTTGCAAGTCACAGTGTTCAATAAATGACTCCCTAAATTATTGTGACCCGCAACATGAATTAACTATGGTCTATTCAAAATGTTGCACATATCGCAAAAGTATAAGAATTGTCGTGATATTATTGCTGAATCCATTCTCACCGATATTATCACTGATATTTATCATGATAATTTCCCTAATTATCGCAAGACAACAGTGAATTACCACCCCGCTGCTCTATTCGCCAAAATAAAAGATTCGAATTGGTTTTTTGGGGGTCATTTTGGGTTTGTCTTTTGCAAACTCTAAGGATAGTGTGAGCCTTGTGACCATTTTTCAACCAGAAAACAAGGGAAATCCATAGTTTTATTTGCCATCAGCTGAGCATTTGTGGAGTGGAGATCTACTCCAATATAACATATCCATATTTTTATGGCATGTAAAAAAAATTGCCTTCCTTTTCTTGTTTTTCAAGATCTAGTATAATGTATGCAATGTTCCTTTTCTTGTTTTTTGCCCTCTTTGAATGGAGGATTTAACACTTATGTAGTTAGGGTATTTTAATTGGAGCATTTTTTATGTTTTTTGTGGATTTGTATTCTAAGTTCCCCTCTTTTTTTGTCCCATTGGTTTACGAATTTAATCAGTGCTCTAAAGTCTACACATTTCAAGAATCAAAATGCCAAAGCCATTGGATCTAATGTGGGAGTATGGTCTACCCTATGAGGGTCATAACAAAATGACATTAAATTACAAATTATGTGGTGTGGAAATGTTTGGCAGAATTAGCCATTTGAAATACTACCTTGCCCAAATACCAGGGAATGAAGTGGCTCTTTGCCTAGCATCCACCCAAGAAATTATCCACATTGCAAACCAATCTATTTTTCAAATACATAAGAAGAGAGATCAAAAGGAAGAACCGAAGCTTGAGCTCGCAAACAAATCTACAAGCTTCTCAGGAGTGGGGGAAAGCCAATCTCTGGGCTCACATTCTGCAATGTCTGGCCCCTCAGCATCCTCACCTTTCTTTGTGCCAAGATCCATGCCTAGGAGGCAACCTTCTATTCAATCAAATGGTGAAATAGAAGGAGACGGAAGAGGTTGAAAAAATTATGGTGAAATGTTTTCTATGAAGTGGCATACCATTCAACATTGCCAAGAACAACCCATTCTACCATTCCATGTTTGAAGTTGCCGCCATTGTTGGTCTAGGCTACAAAGGCCCTTCTTATAATGGCTTGAGCGGGCATCTCCTTCAAGGGGAAAAGGTTGATTGCACAACGAGATTGGTTGAGTTGAAAGAATCATGAGAGATCACAGGATGTGCCATTATGTCAAATGGTTCGACAGATGGGAAGGAGCAAGTCCATTATGAATTTTTTGGTTAATTGTCCCACAGGGACAATGTTTATCAAATCTATTGATGCATTTGCATATGTTAGAGATGCATAGTTATTATGTGAGTTATTGGATAGCTTCATCTAGCAAATAGGTCCGTAATATGTTGTCCAAGTCATTACGGACAATGTTGCTAACTATGTTGTTGCTAGCAAGTTGCTCATGGAGAGGTATCAGAGCTTATATTGGACTCCTTGTGCTGCCCATTGCATTGATTTAATGCTAGAGGACATGGGAAAATTTCCTTGGATCCAAGAAATTGTTGAGTTGGCAAGGAGTGTTACAAAATATATTTACAATCATACATTTGTTCTAACACCCATGAGACAGTTCACAGGGGGTAAGGAGTTAGCTTGTCTTGCTATCATGCATTACGCAACTAGCTACATTTCTCTTCAATCCCTCCACAATTCTATGTTGGAGTTGTAGAGGATGTTTCTCTCAGATGAGTGGAACGCTTGGGTCTAAGCACGAAAGTGGATGGCCAAGCCATAGCCCAATTTGTGAAACACAATCAGAGTTTTTGGATGGGAGTGGAGGAGTTATGTGTTATTAATGAACCTTTGGTAAAGATTCTTTGCTTGGTTGATGGTGATAAGCCCACAATGCGCTACTTGTATCAGGCCATGGATAGGGCCAAGGGAGCTATCCATTAGTACTATGAGGACAAGGGGGAAGACGGAATCATGAAACGAGACGAGATATGGGGTGTGATTGATCAGCGATGGAACAACACTCTCTTGTCCAATTCATGTGGCAGGGTTCTACCTCGACCCTGCATTCTCTTATGCATGTGGATTTAGGTTTGATGCAAAGGTTATGGACGGATTTTACCAATGTATTCAGAGGATGTTGTTGACTTCCGTTGAACGCAACGAGCTTTCCAAACAACTTGAGGTATATAAGTTAAGTTATGGGACATTTGGGTATGTATGGCTACCCAAGATAGAACTACTAGGATGCCATGTAAGCTACAAGTAAAATTTGTTTCAATTTTCAAACTTTCAAATTTCAATGTATTTCCTTTCTATCTATTTGTTACTTAATGGAAAATTGAAATATAACTATCTTTCCTTGGAAATTTGAGTCATTTCCATTTATTTGTTGCGGATGTTTAGTGGGAAAACTATGGTAGAAGAGTCCCACAGTTGCAAAAACTTGCCATTTGGGTGCTAAGTCAAACTTGCAGCTCTTCAGATTGTGAATGCAATTTTGAAGAGATACACTCCAAGAAGTGCAACAGGTTAGAAATTTCCAAATTAAAATCTATTTATTTTTATAAGTTCATTTATTTAATTTATGGCATATGCCTATGGAACATCATCTTCTAATCACAAAACGCCCCACATGTAGGTTAGATGTCCACCGCTTCAATGACACCGCTTCAATGACATGGTCTATGTCTACTACAATCTCAGGTTATGATTCAAGCAGATAAACAAAGTAGCAGATAGAAATGTCATTTCATTGGATGCACTTGACACCACAAGTCCATGGAGAGTGGAAACCAAGAGGCCTATCATGGAGGAGGCACCTTAGTGGTTGGAGCAAGAGGTTGCATTGGAGGAGGAGGAGGAGGATGCTCCACTTGTAGGAGAGACAGATTTGGAGTAGGGGGAGTATATTAAAAGTGTGCGGCAGCCAATGCCACCACCTCCACAGAGACTACCAACTAGGGGAAGAGGCAGAAGACATCCCACTTCATCTTGCACCTTTTCCCTAAGGGTTTCACCTTCCACCTCAGGCTCAAGCTTCGCACATCCACCAACTGCTTCTAGAGGAGGAATGACACCGGTGACCTTTGCTCGCAAAAAGGGTAAAAGAAATCGTTGATATCATAGTGCATCATGATTAGCCTTGTGGTATCTAGATGCCTGATGATAATCATCTCATAAGATACACCTTTTTGTTTTGATGTGATTTTCTTTTATCTTATCAGGACTTGTGACTCAGGATAGATATCATATTTCAGTATCGATGTCTGATGTACCACTTGACATCTTATACATTTTATACAGAAGTTTTGCCTTCACATTTATGTGACAATGTATTTGTTTGATGTTGATGTTGCTTTAGAAGTTTAAAAAATAGAAGAAAAAAATTATTATTTTTGTATTTTTTACGTTTCCCGATAATTTCCCTGATATTGCTGATAATTTAAATTTTGGACCCCAGCAATAAATTGTCAATAACAATAAATGTAACATTGATTCAAACACCTAAACTACACTAAGACCCATGACATGAATTAACTACAATTATTTCAAAAGAGATGCAGGAATGTTTCTTACATGCAGCTGACTGAAATGAAGACATGCCCGATAAGATTTCTCCATATGGAAATATATGGACCACTGGCCCCAAGAAGCATACTACATTGACTTACCCAATCCTTTGGCAAGAAGTCATGCCATCTTTCTGCGTGTTACCACACAATGCATAACCCCTCTATGTGCAACATCATAGACTCACAATTACAGTGTCCAACACATAGCTTCCCTCTTCAATGTTAGTAGTTTGGGTTTTTGCTTTACCCTAAAGGAGAAGGATAGTTTAAGCAGCTGGACTGAGTTATTATGAAAACGTGGATGCCTAATAAGCACAGAGTTGCATTTAAGCCTTGGCCTTTGCCAGCTTGAAACCAAAATAAAATTGAAGCAAACTAGAGTCCATAGAATAAAAAACTATCACTCTATCCTTACAACACCTAAACACATAACTAGCTCCATTCTGTTGAACAAATACAAAATAAAGACATACAAACTGACATAATGTCAGAGAATAAGCTTTTAAGAATGCTAACTTCAAAGCATAGATTTCATCTTTCCGTCATGTTTTTTGTTCCCTCTTGACCTCACAAGCCATAGCTAAAACAATGTTGACTGCCTTTGGAATTGAAGTAAGTTGATAAGTAGACAAAGTCAAACTTTATTTTTTTTAATTTCTTCCCCAAATTTGGTATTTTCACTAGAAGTTCTAATTCTGCTTGATTGATGAGAACTTTGAACATGAAACTTTGCCTTCAAAGGGTTTTAGAAAAACTATAGGAATTTCGGGAAAAATAATAATAATAATAATAAAATGAAAACAACGAGAAAATCAAGATGAAACTTAACAAAATAAATGAACTCAAAAAACAGTTGAGGTTGGCCGCTTATTAAGTCACCCCTTTGCAATTGAGTTCTCCGGATTTTTTGCCACTGAAACCTGAGGTTGTAACTACTATGACTTTCTTTTAATTTTTCAAAGGCTGAGTTGAGTAAACTATTAGCTATGTGTTAAAATTGGCAACTAGGGCCAAACTCCATGTGGGTCTACTTATTCATGGCAACTGATATTTTTCTTAGATTCCTCTCGTCGGGAGGTGTAGGATTGATCTAAAGATCATCAAATTCCGACATGTATTCATGGAGATATGAATTTATTTGTGTTATGGGACAATTCGTCATGGTCGGCCAGCAACCAAATTGCCCCCACTTGTGCTCAACGTTTTAGTATAAAAAGAGGTGGCTTGCTAGTCATTTGGACACACTCTTCTTATGATCTCTTCCTCTCCACTTGTCTTTGGGTTTTGGTGGAAGGAGGAGTCACTAAGAGGATACGCTGCCCTAGAGAGTTTGCCCTAACTCTAGACTCTATCTAAAGAAAGTCTATACGCTGCCCTAAGAGGAGTTACCCTAGCCCTACTTACAGTCAAAAGGAGAAGGCATCTACGTTGTCTTATATGCAGTCAAAATGAGGGTCTCCTAGCAGCAAGGAGGGAGTTTCTAGCAAGCCTTAAACGTTGTCCAAAAGAAGTCTATACGTTGTCCTAAACACAGTCTCCAAGCCGCAGTCAATAAGGGTTTATACGCTGTCATGAGATGGTGTTCTAGCAAGCCTTAAACGTTGTCCAAAAGAAGTCTATATGTTGTCCTAAACACATTCTCCAAGCCGCATTCAATAAGGGTTTATACCTAAGTTGCAGGAAACATTGGAGACGGGTCCGTTTCCGGCCGAAAACGAGGAAACTCATACCATATGGCCTGGAAACTCGTTTCCAGGCAGCCGGAAACGCGTTTCTAGGTTGTATGGTGGAGTTTCCTCTTCTAACTTGACTTTTTCTAGTATTTTTTTTTTATTTTTTTGCTTCTAATTTTTTATTGGGCGACTAAAATATCTTCTGGATGCTTCTAGATGCCTCTCAAGTTATAAAAAAGAGGATTTTTTGAGTGGGGCAGCCTAATGTTCAAGCCTATGGCCCTAGTATTGATATGTAGTTCATGGTAATGTTAAATTCTTAAAGTAAAAGTGACATTCTCTTTTATTTTTCATTTTCATCCTTTTACTTGAATTTTTAACATTGCCATGAAATCACTGAGGATGTTTGAGAGTGGTTTCTCCCTCATTGGATTTCATATGGAGAAAGTAGAATTTTAGATCTCACTCAAAATCTATCTGTTTTTCAGGATTTCAGGATTGGGGGGATTGCAAAGTTTTCATTGGATTTTGTCATGTACTAGGGTATGGAACTTGTATTTAATCAAGAGCACTAAGGTCGTTCGACTATGTAGGAGGAAACTCCCAATCAAGCACGAGACAAGAGATTAGAAATTTCTCGTGGCTGATTTTGGACATTGCTATTTTCATTATGTGATCATTCATAAGTAAATGTGATGTAAATTTAGAGACTTATAGTTTATGCATTGACAATTGACAATTTAATCATAATGTAATAAATTAGAATGTATCATATATGCTTTATGATTGCACATATTTCTTAAATGTCCTAATATATATATATATATATATATATATATATCGCGTTTCCCCATTTCCAAACTCTGGGGGGGTCACATTTCGTACCCGTGCCCATTTCGGAAACTCGTACCCGTTTCCCCATTTCGTGCAACTTAGGTTTATACGCTGTCATGAGATGGTGTTCTAGCAAGCCTTAAACGCTGTCAAGAGAAGGTTTTCCATACGCTGCATAAAGGAACTTCAACGCAGAGCAAGGGGATAGCAAGTCCTAGTGCTAACAAGTGTTTTATGTTGCTGTTCTAATTGAAACGCAGTCATGAAGGATAGATGCTAAACGCTGTCATCCTAATGCTAAACGTTGTCATGGAAGATCTATCCTACCCGCAGTAAGGAAGTAATCTCAGTCTCCTAGCCGCAGCACTTAAGGCAGCAAGAAGGGACACTTATATATACAGCCATTATTCGCTGTCCTTAAGTATCATGAAGAGTGTAACTATAGCCTAGCTGCTTTGCTAGGCTGCAAGCCATAGCAAGCAGCTAAGGCTAGTAAGATACAGTATTGCAGTGCAGTGATGGTGCAGTAAGGTGCTTGGAGCAGCATGGTGCAGTAGGGTGCATGAAGCAGCATGATGAATGGTGCAGCATAGTGCAGTGACAGTGGTGCAGCATAGTGATGCATAGTGCAGTATGATGAATAGTGCAGCATGATGATGAAGAGCAGCATGTTAGGTACAGCTCAGTGATGGTGCAGCATGGTGCAGCACAGTGATGATGGACATGGTGATGGCGCAGCATGGTGCAGCACAGTGATAGGTACAGCAAGGTGATGGAATCACCTGAGTCCATATCAACTACCTCATGTGACATCTTCTTAGGGAAGATATCTGCTCTTATTTTTGATAAGTCAAAATGTTGACTTCTGATATATATGTACTATCTCTCTGCTGAACTATTGAAGAACACGTAAAAAGAATTGATCAAGGGTTTCCCCACATTGGGGTTTGTCCAGGCTGGCACCACATCTTGTGTGCTCTTGTCTTGGCTTGTTTTCTGCGATTTATGTTTATGTTCTATCTACATTTTACTATCATGCTAAATGTGATTGTTAATCTGGAATTGATATTGAGCTAATAATAAATATGGAAAATTGAAGTAAATTTGCTTTCAGCATAGAACATACCTAAAACTTAACACTATGAGATTCATAGCTATGAAAAAGATAGCAGAGGTCAACCCACAACTTAAAAACCAAAGATAATGAAATAATTGACAGACTGACTGACCTTGTCATGTCGAAGCCAGCCCGCTCTGCCAATTTCAATTCGTTCCCGCTAACAACAACAGCGACACATCCCAGGCTTCTAAAATGCTCCACAATCTTCAAATTATTGTTAGCCTTGAAGGCATACCCGATGGTAGCATCGAGCCCTTCCACTGCTGTCAAATAGGCTTCGAAATTTCTGGTTAGTTGGGCTTTACTGTACAAATAGAAGGGAGTCCGCTCCACGGAATCCATTACATCCTGTACCTTCACACCTTCACAGTACAGGTAACCATCTTCTCCTCTGCTGAAACAATGTTTAGTACTGCTACTAGTATTAGTATTATTTTTGGACATTTTTTCGGAAATCACTGCACGAGGAATTATGTTTGTTTTTGAAGCCCTTTTGCCTTCCTGTTTTTGGGTCACGGCATGGAATCTCTTCAGCAAATTTGGGTTCTGGAGCGACGGTTTCCAGGAGGTTTTAGGAAGGGTTCTGGAGTGAAAATTGTAGGAAGCCCGCGGAAGTTGATGTCGATTGGCAAGATTTGAAGACGGCGCGGCCGAGCACGATGCCGCCATTGTAAAAATAATTCGAGTTGTCAACGCTGTTACTCACAAACCTGCAAATCGAAGGCGTACAAGCTCGCAAAAATGGGTGTGAGCTTTGCTTGGCTTATCAAAAATGGTTGTGAGTTTTGCTTGGCTTAGCGAAAATGGTTGTCATCCGAGGAACTGACGTGCTGTGTATAGGTTTTAGTATTGATAATGCTTATCCATACGCTCCTTATGCTCATGTTTTTGTTTGAACATTTTCTAGTGCGTCTATTTCAGTTTAAAATTTTGTAATTTTGTAAACTTCACTGTAGGTAGATTTAAACTCAATTACAAACATAAGATGATTAGTATTTCCTATCAAGCAGTCGCTGCTTCTATTTCTGTTCGCCGCAGGACAAAGGCTTTTTCTAACATGTTCAAACATCCAATTGTCAAAAGATTATTAATTTATTCACAATGCAGGTTTTGTATGGTTTTGTATATTGTTTTTACAGTAAGATATAGTTTTGTATATTGTTACTGTTTTAAAATGTTAGAATACTTTTGGTTTTAAATTTGTTTTATTATTTTTAAGTTCTTTTTAATTCCATTCATCATAGGGAAAGTTGAGACAAATGGTTCCTATTCAAAAAACATTATATTTCATGACTCTAACCAACTAACCTGGAAAAAAATTTAAAAATGGTTTAACATAATCCATAAAATCATTAAAATTACATAAGTAATAATTATACTTAATGCACAAAACTATTGGCTAATTTAGCAATAAAAATGAACAACATTGAAATTTGATCTTTTCAAAATAATATAAAATATGTATATTTATGATATTACTCAGGAATGAACACGATCGAAAACCTTTGATCTTTTCAAAATAATATAAAATATGTATATTTATGATACTATTTAGTTGAAGGGTATTTTTTGGTCAAGTCATATTTGAATTTTTTTATTAAGAAGACAAAACACAAAAACTTATATTAGCAAAAAAATTGTTTTTATATTCACAACTAAAAAAAATTAACAATAACACATAATACGTTACATTTAAATAATGAGTAAAAATAAAAATCAAATGTCATGTAAAAAGACAATTTTAAAAGAGAACCCATAAAAAAAAAATTACTTGATGAGTAGAAGTGCCTATCAAATTTATACTTTGCTTTGACGATCAAGATAATTAGATGAACATGTAACATAGATGTATATTTATGGCTTTGCTTATTTTTTAATCTATTGGAATTAGGTGTATTTGAGGAAGTAATTATGGTTTTATTATTCTTTTATTTCTTAGAACACTATTTTATTTGAATCTAGCAAATGTTATGGTCAATAGTTGCAAACTTATTATATTGTTGTAGTTTTATCTTACATTTTATATTATAAAGTATAATTAGCTTTTTGTGCTTACATTGTGTCATTGGATCTTTTAATCTCACTATTTGTCACATAAGCTTGTAAATGTTATTAGTTTGAGAAAATATATATTTAGCATACAAACAAGAATCTAGAGGAGGGTTTCAAAGTGATAGAGGCTAATGTTTTTGTATTGGTTCTTTAATGGAGATGATAGTTTATCCAAACCATGATATGGGCATTAATATTATCATAGCAATGTTTACGATATTGTTTGCAATTAGAAGAAGGTAACAATAATGGTTTGTGGCAAAAAAGTTCCTTCTTAGGGTTCCTGTCAACATCTTATATTGGAGATGCTTTTGCATAGTGGAGAATCATGGTGATGTCCTGGCAAATTGTAGATGAAGATAGGATTTGTCAAATCAATTTACATAATCCAATTACACAAATGCTCAAAGGGAGAAAAGTTTGGAGATGGAAGGTTTATGGGTTCTCATATATGAACTTGCATAATGATGAGGTATCAAAGTTTCTGATGGATCCTGTCTCATGATCTAGATTGGATCATTATATTATTTTTCATCCATCTTGATGCTTTGAAAGTGGAAAATTTGGGGGTTGAAACCTTTTGAAAGTAGTTCAAGGCATTAAGTGATGTTTTTGGGGGGGTAAAACTTTTATGGTTAAGTGCGGCACACATTAACACTATTCTACACTCAAATACCTTTCCAACAGCACAAGAAACCTCAATCGGAGTTTGTATGCAAAATTTATTCCACCTAGAAGTTGGCCTTCTTGTTTTGACCACCGTGATTCGAGAGGATGTCAAGTCAGCCCCCATTATTCATGGAAAAGGGGATAGCCACATTATCATGATGAAGAAGACTCTAGAAGAGTTTATATTGTAACTTTAGTTCAAAGTTGAAGGAGTTGAACTTAACCACCAGTTGGATATTAGGTTGTGTTATATTCATACCACTAGGAGGAAAAGTGGTTACATTCTATTGGAGTGCATTTTGTTCAATAGATGAGCAAAGTAGCTGAGATCGTAGAGAGAGAGAGAGAGAGATGGTTTGTGTTATGTAGCAACCCACAAGCCACAACTCCTTTCTACTTACATCCATATCCATTTAGAGAAAGAGAAAGTGAAGCAGCCTCACCTCCCAACTAGGTTTTCTCCCTAAAGGGTTTCCGGGATCATATCTCAGTGTCTTATGGTTTGTGAGTGATTGTTTTTATTTGTTCTCTATCTTCCACATTTTTGTATTTTGCATGCATAAGCAAAACATATTAACTTAATAATTTGGAAATCTAAGGAAAAATTAACCCTCATACTATAGATTTCAGATTTCAATATTTTTTTATCAAATCTATTGTAATGAATTGTCTAGTGGAATATCCACAACAATTTACAGATCATCACATCTTGGAGATTGAGCACAGCTCTTGTCAAAAGTTCCTTCAGGTTGACGTGGAGTTGGTATACAATGGTGAGATAGAAAGGAGGACCTCACCTCCATTGTAGCCCCTGAACATCGTCGAAGTTGACAATATAGCGTCGAGGATAATGGACTCAAGCATATTGGAATCATCTAAGAAAGGTGGTAAGCATTGGATTTTATCAAATCAGTGCATCCCTAAAATTGTCTTTAAGGTGAGAGAGAAGGTCAACAACTCATAAAGCATGAATGTAGGGGTGATAAAGAAAAGGGGAAGGAAGCCCAAGTATATCAAGTGAAGAGTAAAATGAATGAAGTTGATAGTGGGTAAAGATGGAGCAATGGTCGCTTTATTGAGAGATGCATCGGTAGGAAATGGGCATGTTTTTTGGCAAAATCACCTTAGAAAAATCATTGAGCATCTAGGTAACAAGGTATGGAAGCAAGATCCTATATATTCTCCTATTTTCCATTTACTAGCTAAGGTAAAATTTTTTCTTTCAGTTAGTTAAAAAAAAAAAAAAAAACATCATGGAACGGAAATGGTATTGAGATAGTTCCATTTTGTCATGAAAAACTTGGACTATTATTTGATCCAACGAGACATGCAATTGTTATAGGTGATGTGTGCTCTCTTCATCTAAAGATATGGTTAGATAGGCCCTTAACTTTTATAGGAAATACACTAAGTAGGACAACAAACATGGATGAAAACATGTGTTCCATAAATAGAACTCTTTGGCTAAGATTTGTGTGGAAATGAACCTTGGAGATGGTTTGTTGAAGTTATTGATTTACAAGTGGGGAATCCTTCCTATAGAAAAGAAATAGATTATGTGAAGGTCTCCTTTAGGTGCTAGAACTATCATGTGTGTGATCACCTAAAGAAAACTTGCTTTAATAAAATCTACCTAATGAGGTTAGAGACAGAAGAAAAAATGAAGGACGTGAAACATGTACACATCCAACCAGAGGAGGACAATAAGAGAGGATATAATCCCTATTTTGTGAAAGGTAATTCAATCTCCAAGGAACCTACTTTAGTCATTATTGAACAAATATTACAAGGCATAGCTATAGCCAAAGTTCTAGCCACCACTACTTAAAAAAGAGTGGGATTGTTTGGGGGGGGGGGGGGGGGGGGGGCGCGTGTGTGATCTGTTTCATTCATAGTAAAATTATAGAGTTGGAGGTTTTTCCCATTTTCCACCTCCCTCTTCCCCAAAAATCCTTTAACCGTCTTGGATGTGATCAACATGAAAGAATTCAATAAGAAGCATAAAAAGAACTCTAATAGACCCCTCCACTAACAATTTTGAACATTGTCGATGATGAGTGTCCAACCAAGGCTTTCAGGGCTTCTAGAGGCCATCCGCCTCAACCCATCAAACAGTGATTCCACCTCATGATCAAACATCGCCAAACCATCACCAGATTGGTCTCTATCCAAACCTTCCAGGGCTTCTAAAGCGTTTGTTCCAACCAAGGCTTCCAGGACTAATAACTCAACCCACAGTTGTTGACAGGCTTCTAGAGTGTCTGTCCAACCAGGGCTTACAATACTAGTAACTCAACCCACCAAGGGCTTCCAAATTGTTTGTCCAACCAAGGTTTCCAGGACTAGTAACTCAACCCAAGCTGTTACTGGGCTTTCAGAGAGTTTGTCCAACCAGGGCTTCCAGGAACTAATAACTCAACCCAAGCTAAGGAAACATGAGAACCAACCAAAACAAACCCACAACACCATGGTTATCCAGGAAATGGCAAGGCTAGGCAATCCACTGTCACTCCAGACAATCCTCCATGCTAGTGACAGATCATGACCAATAATCCACATGCATGTGACATGCATGCCAAAACTAGAGAGGAAAACATACATGCAACTCAATACCTACAAGAAAAATCCATTGTAGTTGTTGATCCTGATGTCCTCTTGCGCTTTCCTGCTCTTCATTTTCCTTCTTGCTCCAAAACTCCAAGTATGCCACACCCTCCAAGAGTGCTCCAAGAAAACTCTAAGTGAGAGAGAGAGAGAATAATGAGAGAGCTCCAAAATGGAACTGACCAAAGGTTACCAATTGATCCTCATAAGCCTTTTTATGAATGATGCCTCTATTTTCTTCATTTTCCATTATTTTCCTTCATTTCCTCCTCACATGCAACCTGTGACCTTCCACCTCCCTTTTCTCCTAATTTCCATTATTTTCATAAATAAATGTGCCAAAAATGCCATTTTGCCTTTCCAAAGCCTTATCCATTGCCTTTGCCAATTTCCTTAGCCATTAATAACCAAATGAACACCCACACTAGGATGTTTTGCCCAACATTCAACTTGGAATAAGTGTCCCATCAACTATGGTTATTATTTTTCCTTTATTAACTTTTATAACATGGAATTTTCACCATAGTTGTTATAGAACCCCCCCCCCTTGGGGGAACACTATCCTCAGTGTTCAACAACACCTATAACCACAAAACTGGTGTAAGCAAAATATATTGTCAGTGGAGCTTTATAACTTAGCTCGTTACAGTATTTACAATGATCGGCTTTCTGAGAAGAAAACCAACATGAAAACATAACAACATAACATCTTAATCACATGACACCCATATCGCTTATTGGAGCTTTATAACATATCTCATGAAGGTATTTACATCCATATACATATGTATATATACCAAGCATCACCAAAACATATACCAAGACATATACCAAAATTTCTTTGCCTCAACTGGCAAACAAGGAAGGATACATAGCCCGCATTTGATCTTCCATCTTCCATGTAGCTTCATCGGGCCCAAAGTGCTTCCATTGCACCTTAACTTGCTCGATTATTCGGTTCCTGAGCATGAGCACCCTTTTCTGCAATATAAACTGAGGCTCCGGCTGGAATTATCCATCTAGTTCCACCTGTAATACAGACTAGTCAATCACATGATCAACATCTTTAACATACTTCTTAAGAAATGACACATGGAAAACATCATGGACTTTCATTGTCAGAGGTAGTGCAAGTCGATATGACACTAACCCAATCCTCTCAATGATACTAAAGGGTCCACAAAACCGTGGTGCCAGTGATCCAGGTGGATATTGGTGGCCACCTGCCAAGTCCACCTGGACCCCCACCATTGTCTTTCTCAGCATTTTCAGTTTCCTTAATTGTAGCACAACTTACTATTTTTAGCAGTTTTTCGGGTCCTGAACTTCCGGAGCCGTTTTGAGGCCCTAAACGACGTTTTTTGGGGAATCCGGGGGCAACACGAGTCCATTCCATGGACTCGTGTTGCCCGTTCCAACAATGATAGTGCTCGGATAGATCTTTCTAATGAGCTATTGTATGCATCAAACGGAGATCATATGCCAAAGTTATGACCCCGGGAAGTTGATGTACCAACTTACCCCCAAATGGGGCCCACAGTTTGGCGTTTCATCTCCTAGGGTTAGGTTTTGGAATGATAAGGGTTTTTTCCATTGTTTCTCAACAATAAATAGGCCTTCGAGCCTCATTGTAACACAGTTCAGAGGCATGTAGCCATCACATCTCTTCTCAGAGATAAGCTACCATCGCCCTAGCTAGTTTATTTCCATTTCTGTTTGTAAGCATATTTCAGTATTTTCCATTAATGAAATGAAGTATTATTTCCGCTGCATCTTTGTGTATATGGTTATCTCTGTAATTTGTTGCGTTCATGTTTAAATCCGGATCAGCCAGCGTGGCACATGATCCAATCCATAAGGAGCTCTTCTTCGGTTTGATACGCAAGTACACCTATTCTCCAACTTTGAACTCCTTAAATAACCTGTTCTGATTTGCATAGCTCTTCTTCCTATCCTGTGTTTCCTTTAGATTCTTCTTGATCACCTGCATTTCTTGTTCCATGTCTACCAACATGTATGGTCCTATCAACACCCTATTAACTGGATCACTCCAACTTATAGGAGTATTGCAACCCCCCTCCATACAATGCCTCAAACAAACTCATCTTCAAAGATTCCTAATACTCGTTGTTGTAAGCGAACTCTACCAGTGGAAGATACTCTTCCCACTTTCGTTGTTGATGCATCACATACATCCTCAACATGTCTTCCAATATCCTATTGAGCCTCTCTGTCTGTCCATCTATCTACAGATGATAAGTTGTACTAAAGGCCAACTTTGTGCCCAAACTTGCAAATAACTCCTTCCAAAACATGGAAGTGAACATTGCATCATTGTTTGACACAATCTTCTTTGGAACACCATGCAATCTGACCACATCTCTGATGAATACATGTGCCACATCGCTAGTTAAGAATGTAGACTTCACACGAATGAAATGTGAAACCTTTATCAACCTGTCCATAATAACCATGATGGAATCATGTTGTCTCACTGTCGTCGGAAAACCTGTGATGAAGTCCATGGAAATGACTTCCCATTTCCATTCTGGAATTGCGATCGGTTGTAGCAATCCACCTCAATGTTTACACTTTGCCTTCACACGCTGACAATCATAACACCTAGCCACAAACTCTGCTACATCCCTCTTCAGGTTCGACCAATAATAAAATATCTTCATTGATGTCAATGTCTTCTGATACCTTGGGTGACCCAAATATGGTTCGCATGAAAATCCCTCAAGGTCACCTTCTTGAGCTCATTATTGTCTAGCACATATATCCTGTCTCTGAATCTAACCAATCCATCTGATGTAAGGCAATAGTCCACATCCTGTGCACTTGCACCTGTACCTATACTATCACATGTACCTGTACCTGTATTAACACATGTACCTATACCATTACTCTACTGCAACTTGTGCATAATTTCCATATATATGACGTCCTACTGACCTTCCTACAAGATCTTATCTTGTAAGTTTGTCCCATAGGAGCTCATCGTTGCTAAGTGAATTACCTGTATCCGCCTGCTAAGAGCATCTGCCACTATATTCTCTTTAACTTTGATGTACCTAGTCTCAAAATCGAACTCACTAATCGTGGCTAACCACCGAGCCTACCCGCCATTCAGGTTCGGTTGGTCAAATAGATACCGCAAACCACTATGATCACTCATCAATGTAAACCTCCTGCCCAGAAGATAGTGTCTCCACATCTTCAACACATGTATAATCATTGCCAACTCAAGATCATGTGTGGGGTAGTTCTTCTTGTGCTTATTCATTTTTCGCGACTCATAACATACCACCTGTCCATCCTGCATAAGGACTCCACCAAGTCCTTTCTTGCAAGCATTTGTGCATACCACAAACTCTTTGTCCAGATCTACAATATTTAAAACTGGTGCATGTGTCAACAACTGCTTAAGCTTCTCAAAATGGCCTCACACTCCTCTGTCCATTTAAACTTCTTACCTTTCCTCTACAATGATGTAATAGGATAAGAAATCTGTGATAAGTTCCTGATGAACCTCCTATAATAGCCTGCCAAACCCATGAAAGATATCACCTCGTCTACATTCCTGGGAGCTACCCACTATATGATGGCCATTATATTTTATGGATCTACTGCAATGCCCTCCTTGGAGACAACATGTCCCAAGTAATGTACCTTAGTTTGAAAGAAACTGCACTTGTTGAGCTTAGCATGCAACTAATGCTCTCTCAACAACCTCAACACTACTACTAAATGCTCAACATTCTCTTCCTCATTTTTAGAATATACCAATATGTCATCAATGAATACAATAACAAACTTATCCAAATACAGACACAACACACTATTCATCAAGCACATAAATGTAGTTGGAGAATTAGTCAAACCAAATGGAACTACAACAAACTCATAATGCCCATACATGGTCCGAAAAGTTGTCTTGTAAATTTCCTCCTCTTTGATGCGTACCTCGTGGTATCCCGATCTCAAGTCGATCTTAGAGAACATTGATGCTCCCTTCAAATGATCAAACAAGTCATCAATCCTCAATAATGGATACCTGTTCTTTATGGTCACTTTTTTCAACTGCATGTAGTCAATGCACAATCTGAGAGTACCATCTTTTTTTTCACAATCAATACAGTGCACCCCAAGGTGATACACTTGGCCTAATGTATCTCTTGTCCAACATTTCCTTCAACTGTAGCTTCAATTTTACCAACTCAGGCATGCTCATCTTGTAAGATGCTTTTGATGTCGGAGCTGCCCCTAGCACCAACTCAATAGAAAATTCTACCTCCATGTGAGGTGGCAACTCTGTAACGTCCTCAAGAAATACATCCTTGAATTACTATAAAATTGGGTACCTGCTCAACACATATACATCCTCAACTTCCTTACCTTTGTCACTATAAATGTGCATTGCAAATAACATACACCCTTTCCTGCGGCTACGCTTTGCTTGCATAGCTATCACCATCCTAACTGATGTGGCTTTCTTCTTTCCCTGTAAGACTCTTAGTTCTCCATTGTCATCAACACACTCAATGGATTTTTCATAACAATCCACCATGGTTCTATGAAGATACAATCAATCCATGCCCAACAACATATTTTATGATCCCAATGGTAATACTTTCAAATGTGATGCAATAGGCATACCATTCAAATCAAATGCACAAGCTCTTACCCAATGGTGAACTCGCTTCTTGGTACCTGTAGCCAACTGCACTAACCAAGATTCTACATTCCCAACACACAACCCATCCAATCTGAGGGGTGAACCTGACTCTGATACCACTCTATAACACCCTCCTCCCACATATACCCAAGCAATCGGCCAGTCGAGGTAAACATGCGACGAGAGTCCACTATGATATGATTCAACCTCCTAAGTCATGTTAAGGAAGTAGAGCCGATGGAAACACACCATACAGACATTCAACATCAGCATTAGAACCCTCAGGAACCAATCCAACCTTTCTACCAACCAGCCCCTGGGTCCCACTAAGCTTTTGGATCACTTGACCTCTGGACACTCTCATGCTATGGGCATGCCAGCGTCCAGGGACCAGTAGACGCTCCCACAGGCCTACAAGCTAGCGTCCAAGGACTTTTTTGCACAGTGTTGTGCCAGCGTCCCTGGGATTTGAGCCACTTTTTCAGGCCCAGAGCCCAGGTCACTGCCCATAATAGAATGACATCTTTAGAACATTAAGATAACAAGGAAATGATAGTATAAATTCAATCACTTGAATAAGACCTTGACTGGACCCCTACTAGCCATGACAGGCATTTCGTCAAACATATCATGAATATGTAATCTACATGTGTAAATAACATATCTGAACATAGGGGTCTCATACTTAGCTGAGAATCACTAAGAGACATTGATGCCTCAACACATTGATTGTCATTTCATCCATTAGGTCATATATACATTGTTCATTCATTTACAAGTAAAAACATGATGAGATCCATACATAGCTATTGTCATAAAACATATATATAACCAACATAATAGCAACAGAAATACCAATGAAATCACAACCATATGACCCACATATAAACCATTATAACACTCATAGAAATATAAGGAGAAATAAACTCATATTGATGACGTAAAATCCAAACCCATCATGGGACTTCCACATTCCACCCAACCATAGAATGGCTTAGCCAAATCTCTCTTCGGCCATTCACCCTTGTGCCATATTCCAAGCATGAATGTGGGATCTCATAGAACACATCAATCCAAAACCATCCAGGGCTTCCAAAGGCCATCCACCTCAGCCCATCAAATAGTGATTCCACCTCACGGTTGTACATCACCAAACCATCACCAAATTGGTCTATGTCCAAGCCTTCCAAGGCTTCCAGAGCGTTTTTTCCAACCAAGGCTTCTAGAACTAGTAACTCAACCCACAACTGTCATCGGATTCTAGAGCATTTGTCCAACCAGGGCTTCTAGGACTAGTAACTCAACCCACCAATCATTTCCAGAGTGTTGTCCAACCAAGGCTTCTAGGACTAGTAACTCAACCCAAGCTGTTACGGGGCTTCTATAGTGTTTGTCTAACCAGGGCTTCTAGGAACTAATTTTTATGGGAATAAGTACCCTAGGGCTTTGGTTTGGAACCCCAATAGAGCAATAGCAAACTACAGTAAGAAACACTCATACAAATCAGGCAAAATGCTTATATAAACAAGCTATGTGAGAGCGAACATACCCGGATGTCCTTCGTTTGGGTAGATCTTGCAGGGTTCAAACCCTCTGCAACTCCTGATGTTCTCTAGACCTAAAAATTACTCAATTCAAACATACATAGTAGTATAGAGATAAAGAATTTTAATGAAACTAACTTTGTATCATATAAGCAGATGATTAGTTATACATCAAAATAACACTCATATATGAATTACAACACTATCTTATGCATAAACACAATTAATCTCAGAAATAAGACAATGCTTCTTTTATTGTAGAAAGCTATAACTAACACAGAGAGAATTCACCTGAGTCTTCTTCTTCCGACTCCAAGCAGAACTGTCCTTCGGATCCGTCCAATCCCAATCTTCAACAACCTCCTTCCATAACCAATACCATGATATCTCAAGCAAGAGGGAGAATATCTATAATCAAGGAAACAAGGGTTTCCTGAAACTTGGGGAAGTGCATGAAGCACAGGGATACTTCAGACTCAGTCAGGGATAATCTCAGTATAATAACTCTATCTCTTCTCCTCCTTAAGGCCTTCCCATAGAAGTCTATTTATACTTCTCCCAATTAGTTTTTTAGTTGGGAAACAGTTGGGCCACAGGCACTAGGAGGTAATCAACAGGTAAAACCCGTGAACTCCACCCATAATTAAGGAAATTTAATTTTTTTAAGTGTTTTAACACATATACGCGGGTTGGGTATTGACTAACCCACGTGTACACACTTTTATCTCAGGGCAAAGTAGCGTACAGGGAATAAAACACTATTTTTAAAATATTTGGACCAAGTCTGGAAGGAGGGGTTGCCCTAGGCCATAAACCAAGCATCACAAATACCAAGGGTGGTAAATGGTGCTATAATAGATGCCCCCTAATATATGAGGTCAGAAGGGGTACATGATGGCCGAAATGTATTAAGTATATGGAAAGAACCCTGCCGAGACTGAGAAGGACTTCACCAGAATTCAACTTGCCAAGCCATCAAAAGAGATCAAAAAGAAACTGTTGTCTAAGGTGGGCATACCCATGCTCAGAGAAAGTAAAGCATGTCCGCATATCAAGTACAAGCGGATCCAATATGTATACAAGTACAAAGAACTGAAAGTACATAATGGATCATTTGATTGTGATTGAAAAAGTACATGTCTGAATATCACATATAAGAAGACGATCAATGAAGCTGAAGGATGAAGTTGATCACTGATGTCAAAAACTAATCCCAATAGTACCAAATGAACATGATGGAATAAAATGATACTACATCGCAACTCGGATGCCAGCATATAAGATGTCGCTGTGAAGAACTGCAACATATACGGTGGATGGTGTCAACTAGCAGCAATAGGAGCAACTGACAAGTGAACCAAGACATGCTGAAACAACCTGAGGTCTTCACCGACCGCCATGGTACATTTCTACACAATGGGAATAAATGATCTGAGGTCAACCACGTGAGAAATCATTTGATTACCAGTCATTGATGTATACCGTTAACAAACGCGAGACTACTCACCGATAATGAAAATGAGAGTCAAGGTACCCAGTACAATCTAACAAGTGCAAATAAATGAGTTGAAGTCGAACACTTGGAAGAATCTATCAATCAGGGGACAATGATGGTTTCCCACTGTCGATAGCGAAGGAATCTGCCACTGATGACTGCAAACCCCAAGGTACTGCCAAATGGACTCTAGATCTTTGTCCTAAAGCAAATGAGCCGTAGTCGATAGGAAAAGATCCGCTAGAAGGAAGGCATTAAGGCATCCTTCATCAATCTAGCGCGAGTGTAACCTGCAGGCCAATAATGTGGAAGGAATCAGATGAAAAAGATGTAGTAACCCAACCGAAGCACGTTTCCGGCGTACACAAGATGTAGCTAGCGCACAATAGAAACCCTTTGAACCAACCAATAATGAAAGCTGACATAGAGGCGAGGAATCCACCAATAGGGTCAAATGGAAACCTAGGCACTGCACGAATCCTAGTGTGTGATAATGAAATTTGATGTCGAACATAAGGGAAACCACTCAATCAAAGACCCATAATACTGATCGATGTTGAGCACAAGGTGACCTATCAATAATGAAAATAGGGCCAGGGTGCGGCTCTAGGCCTGCCCTCAGAGCAATATGTCGTCGTCGATAAGGACAAGACCCACCAACAAGAAGTCAATGGAGACCTTCTCAAACCGGCATGAGCAAAGGACCAATATAACTGATGTGATGAAAAACATGACACTGACAACCAGGGATGGCTGACTGAAAAATAGGTCAAGAGACACCGCAGAGAGGCCGACTCAGGCTTACTTCCCTTGAATAAAAGCACGACTCAATGATGACTATATGGCAGCATATGATAACTTTGTATAAGTTCATCATGCAAGAGGCACGAGCAAACTCTCCATATGATTGGAAGAGGTAACCAATCGGAGGAGAACTGACTCAATAACAAGGTTAAGGCATACCTAAGTCAAACTAAATCCTGTCCAAAATGGAGGAGAGACTTTCTTTTGAGTGCTTTGTTCAAGGGTGACACGACTGACTCTAATTACCAACAAAATATGGAAATGTTGTCCCGTTCCCGCTCTTTTTGGAATATATATATTTTTTTGTCTTTTTCTTTAAGCTGGAAAAAGAATAAAAGAATGTTATAATATAGTGGAAAGAACGAGTGTCATAGAAACAGATGATCTAGTTCCTGGGATGGGAACAATCCTATGCTCAATGTAGGGAGGCAAAACTGGTCAAGGACACTCAAAGGGATGTTCCTTCCATGGGTCAAAGGACGTGTCAAGTTGCAGAAGCTAAGTGATTTCATGGTTGATTTTGCAGAAGACATGGTCAAATAGGTGGCTTAAACACGAGTCCAAGTGAAGCCAACTCAAGGCCAAAAGGTGCAAATAGTCAAAATGCAATGCAACAATACAACTCAACAAAAAGGAGCCTCTAGGGTATAAGGCTAGAAATAAGCGTAGAAGAAAGGAGAATGTGTCTTCAACGCACAAGTCATGGCGGGACTAAAGAGGACTCCCGAGCCTACTCAGTATAGCAGCATGGGCAACCAATGTTAGCGAGGTTCTAACTAAGATGCCCATGTAAAGGATGGCTCTACCATCGCATCATGATTTAAAAATCAGCGAGTGAACATGGTTTGCTAACCAAGACATGATGGGGTTGACCCTATGGCTAATGTATCGCTGAACGAAGGCTAGTATGCAAGATGCAATGGAAAAAATGGTTTTCCCTAACCTATATGCCAGTGAGTGAACGATACCTGCCATGACAGGTCAGCGGTCATGGGACCAAAATAACATCTTGAAGAAGTCTCCAAAATATCCTGAAAAATAACCCATTCTCAACAATCCAAGCCCACAAGTCAAAAAATTCATGAGACAAAAATCAATTTTTTTAAAAATATTTTGCAATTTCAAAGTTATATAATGACCTTTGGACTCACAATTTTTTTATTTCCATTTGGAGCAAAGTGTTGTGGATCAAAAAGGAGCAAACTTACCTCTGAACAATTGGACCGCTCAAATCGCACCAAAGTTATCAGGTAACCCTCAAATCATGCTTGTAATAGTTTGTGATAGTTTTTTGAAGTTTTCATCAAGTTTTGACCGTGGGAATTTATGCTAAAAAATCCAACTCTGCGTACACGTGGGTTGGATGTGATCAACCCGCGTATATGACGGCCCTACATGCGACTGTGTGTAAAGGGAACCCGCGTATACGCGAGTTAAAATTTTAAACACAAAAACTAACGGTTGAAACTCAAATTTTTTCAGGATGACCATCACATGGAGAGAGAGAGAGAGCATACCACAATTGACAATGAGGTAATGAATGACCAACATGCACTAGACGCATTGAGAGGGTGTGGCTTATTGAAATTTTTCAAAATGCCAAACATGAAAGCCAACACACGCCTGCTCAAACTGTTGATCCACTACTGGAGTGCAGAGGATGATGCCTTCATGATAGATCAGATGCCTTTATGGATTGAGGTTGAAGACATCTACTTTATTACAGGTCTCTCCCGAAGAGGGGAGGTCATGCATTCAACTGGCAGGACAAGAGGTAGTCTTTCAGTAGAAGACTATGTACATATATACTGTCTTGGACACCCGGAAAAGATTGGAAGTCAGATTCCAATCAAACACGTGGAAAGTTTAACTCTGAGGATTCTACTATTTACCATTGCGAGGGTAAATGGATCAGCTTCACTGCATCAAGCTTCACGAGTGTCCATGAGCCTGGCAGTGGAATGCCTTACCACGGTTTTCGACTGGTGCACGCCTCTTCTGACCAACATGAAGAGCCAATTGACCTCTATTCAGAAGGGTCAGACAAAGAACTTTGGATATGGGACTATCTTATGCTCATTCTTCTTCGAGAAGGTACTTGGGCTACGTCCCAAAGTATTTGTCTCCATCAGCAGCCCTCGAGATCCTCAGATGGGTAGATGGGTTGACTTGATGAAATGCCTTGGAGGCGGGGACGTGCCTAGGACAACTTTCGATGATGAGTTTTTCACTTGGTGGGACCAACAGATCATCGCAGTCGACGACTACCCGTATGCTGGTATGGATTTCCGAGGAGATCCAAACTTGGTGTTGCCACCAAACACAACATGGGGAGACATAGGTAACATTTTTTTAAGTTTTTGTAAATTTTTAAGATTTTTTTTTCTTCTTTTGTTAAATATGAAATGAACTTAGAAATATTTTTGATGAGACAACATACTGAAAAAAATGACCATGTTCTAGATGTGGGTCCAGTGAGACCAGATGGATTTTCGAGGCACAGGCGTCGCGGAAGAGGTGCCGAAGAGGCAACAACTGAAACAGAGAGAGTCCTATATGTATTTCAGAGAAACTTGGTGAGGCTTACTCACCAGGTACCTATGATAGCCATAGAGGATCTACCTGAGGAGATGCAGCGCCACGTGGTAGGGGTACCACGAGACTGGGTTCGCATACTTCGGCGTGTAGCCAATGCAGTAGTTAACTTTTTAGCCGCTCATCCTGAGCCGGGTCGATAGATAGACTGGACATGATTATGGGCATGAACCCAAATTTTGAGGGCATTTTGTCCCAATTTTGTATATTTTGAACACTTTATCTATATACAGGCGATTTTATGATATATATACAGATTCAAATTTTTGATGTTTGCTTAATTTGATGAATGATTAATATGCCAATCTAATGCTTGATTAGCAATAGAGTCTGCTAATGAATTCTCAGATCGTGGAATGTGAACATATGTAATATAAACAAATGATCGTTGCAACACTCTCACTCTAAAAAATTGGCAATATAAATAAGGATCACGAACCCGATAAATGTTATTTAATTATGACACTACTAGATGTGAGTCAAGATAAACTACCAACGAATCAATTCCATAAGAAATTGCTTCAGATAGTAAATTAATAATGGCAGTATATTCGGCAATGTTATTCGAAGCAAGACCAATACATACTCCCCTCGACACCATCAACTGGCCAGATGGATAATAAATCACCCAAGCTGCGGAAGAAAGATTTTGATTGTGCTGACTAGCACCATCGGCGAATCTGAAATATATCATATCATCCATCATCACCTGGAAAAGAAGATCAAAAAATGTCGATATCACAAAACGCCCGACAAATATGTACAAAAATATAATATATACAAACAAGCAATTACTTGTTCGGAACCTAAGCAAAATACTTCTTAAGTTAGAGCCCATTTCGGGGCTCCGCCAGCTTGTTCCCTTCAAAATCAACTAATTCATAAGCCCTTTTTCCTAAAACTCGCTTTACTATAAAGTGACCATACCACATAGACTTGAATTTGCTTACCCCCAGGGCGTCTTTATCTTGGTCATAGACTAAGACAAGGTCGCCTTCAGAAAAGACCCGAGGACGGACAACTTTATCATATTGAGTTTTAACCCTTTTCTTATGGGCCTCGTTTATTATGGCGGCGTCTCGACACTGCTCATCGAGATGTTCCAAATGAACAAGGCATTCTTCGAGACTAGACGTCTTTGGAAGAAGTTCTATAGCTAGCTTAAGGGACAGAATTTCACATTCGATAGGAAAAATAGATTCCAACTCGTAAACTAATTGAAAAGGAGTAAAACCGGTGGCAGTCTTTACCAAGGTTCGGTATGCCCAGAGAGCCGGGTACAACATGATGTGCCAATTGGAGCGATTTTTGTCAATTGTCCTTTGCAGGATAGTCTTAAGGGACTTATTCACGGCTTCGACTTGCCCATTGGCCTAAGGATAATACGGAGACGAATGCTCCTGCCGAAAGCCCAACTTGAGAGCCAATTCAGTCATCAGTTGATTCTGGAAGTGACTACCATGGTCAGTGACAATCTCTCTCGGGATATGATCCAGGTGGCTCCAGAGAGACACACAGGACAAAGAGGGCTTATGAATGCTCGAAAATCAAATTGCTTGGATTATGCTCGAACCAAAACCAGAGCGTAGATCTCGTCTTCCTGATCGCGGTGGTGCGAACGGTTCATCAATCCGAGTCTGTATGTGAAAGTTAGAAGCAGTCAAAGTTGGGTTGACTTTTTGATGACTGGGCAGCTTAAGGAGGCCACAATTTCGACCGAACCCGGCCACTGGATTCCGAGTGAAATTGTGGGGTCATTAATTTGACTCCCACGGCTTAAAATTCGGAGTTTTAAAAATGTGCATTGTTTGTTTTAATATATATATATATATATATATATATATATATATATATATATATATATATATATATATATATATATATATATATATATATATATATATATATATATAATTAAAAGGGGGTGGGGGCCACCAACGCCCCCCCCCCCCCGCAAACACTATACGTAACTAAATTAAGCGCCAACAGGGGTCGAACCTGCCCAGCCCACGTGGGCTGGCCCCTGAGCGAGCGGCCCCATACCATAACAAACAAAACCAAAACTTTATGCGCCAACGTTAAATGCAACCAAACGTTAAACCTGCAGAGGAGGGTACGTGGACGGGCCGCCCAAGGCGGGCCCAGCCACCCGAAATTTGTTTTAAAAATCAATTTTGTGTATAAAAAGGATTTTTATGCAGTTTATAAAACCATAAAATGATATTTGTGGAGGGGCAAGATTTGACCACCTGACCTCCTCCACACTATTTTTAAAATTTACCAATGAACCACAACAAATTTCTTGGTAACTTTGCTCGTAATTTTATTTAAGAAATTAGTTTTTGCTAGCGCTGGAGGAGGAGAAGGACTGCACAAATTTCGAGACAGGAGCGGGCACGGATTTCGAGGCAGTTTAATAATTTTTTAATGCAGGAACCATGAATTTTGTAGGAGGGCAAAATTTTCAACTTCTCAGAAATTGACAAATTTTATATGGATTTTACACCTCTCGTCGCCACAAACACGATGGCGCTATCCGTTTTTCAATCTGAGTTCTGCATCTTCCATTCAATTCCAAAATGCACGCGGAACCATGATTTCAACAAAAACAGGGCGCAGAACCATGAGCCATGAAATTTTCCCACGGAGGTAAAATTTCACTTTGTCAGAATATGGTCAAGTTTATACTTGTTTTTCATGGTTTTCCGTAGGGATCCTAATGGTGAAATCAGATTTGACATCTGAGCAACAGATTTTCAGTCCATCCCTAAAACAAAATCTTTGAGGAATCCCGAGGGAATCTAAAAGATTCCTTGAGCTCCGAATTTTCAAATTCTTAGAATTTGGATTTTGGACAGTCGATTCAGCACTACTCGACGCCAAAAATCTGATGGTGTATTCAGATTTGTCTTTCTCTCATTTCTTCTTTCAGTCACTTTTCTAAGTGCCAGTGCAGATGTCCATCTTCATGTGCGAACAGTGTTCTTCTTGCGATCGATGCTGTGAGATCGATGTTTCAGCAAGCTTCAGCACTTTGATAGCCTTTGCTTCAGATGGCCCTTGGTTGTGAGGTATATGATGTGTTCATGTACTTATTCTTTCTGCATTATGTTGTACAAATCCATGATTGATGATTAATGCAAGATCTTGTTTATTACATGTTGTCATGATTCCTTGCTTGATTTGATGCGAAATATTTCGATGTGATGTACTTTATGTCATAACACTTTATGTTATGCTTTGAGGTCCCTTGTTGTATGTTGTTGGGATACTCTTGTTGTCGTCATGCATGTGTTTTGCTTTGACATCCCTTTTGTTCCATGTTGGCAGGATGCGCACCATGCTTGTTTTTGTGTCATACTGATAAGAGTCTTTTGATTGAGAGTTCTAGTTGTG
This sequence comes from Pinus tabuliformis, assembly GCA_031772625.1. Taxonomy (NCBI): domain Eukaryota; kingdom Viridiplantae; phylum Streptophyta; class Pinopsida; order Pinales; family Pinaceae; genus Pinus; species Pinus tabuliformis. The sequence continues at coordinate 1,430,681,134 of CM062819.1, read as the reverse complement.
GAACATCTCTTAGAGCCACTCTTGTGTGAGGGCTTTCTTCCTTGTATGATCGATACATCATCTCTTTGTACATCATCTTTATTGACAACACATAATGCAACGGCCTACACCATCTTGACACCAGGGCCCAGAGATGTAGTCCCTCCTGGACAAACTCCGTTATCAACGGCTTATGTTTTCATGTGCTGATGATTGTTATGTTCCTCTCCTTTTCCGCATGTAGATGTATTCATTAATGTTCTTTTAAAATGCAATTTAACACATCATGAAAGTAAAAGGTCTTGGAAGGGTCCTTCTTCACACCCGGACCTGGATCAGGATACCAAATCATGAAATAACCTGGTTGAATAGGAACAAGGTTGTTGTTTCACTATCGTTTTTGTAAGTAGGCATGGCCTCAGCCCACTTCGTAAAGTAGTCTACGGCCATAATGATGTACTTGTGACTTGCTGCTGAAGGCAGATTACAAGTAGTGAAGTCAATGCCCCACTTCGTAAATGGACCGACAGTGATAATAGGAAAAAGTGGAGCTGGACACGTGCACATTTTTCGAGTATAGATTTGACAAGGGTGGCAACATTTGACCACTTCAATACAATCTTTGAAAATTGAAGGCCAAAAGTAGTCGGCACGCAAAATTTTTTGGGCTGTTGCAAGCCCTGATAGATGACCGCCACAAGCTCCATTGTGGCAATCATTAAGTACAGACTCTGCTTCCTCCAAAGTTAAGCAACGCCTAAGGATTGAATCAACCCCTTTGTGATATAATGTATCACCAATGATAACATAGTTTTTGGCAAGGTGACGTAACTTTCAACGCTCATCCTTGGAGGAAGTAGGCGGGAACTTCGAAGTCTGGAGATATATGATGATATCTCCATACCAAGGATCTTGTGAAGAAATGAGGAATAAATGTTCGTCATGGAAATTTTCCTCATAAACAATGTCTACCTCACAAGGCAGGTCGGAAATTAATGTCGCAAAAACCAATGACTTCTTAGACTTGGCTGATAAGAACTCGAGATCGAATTCTTGCAAAATAACAATCCATCGATTGTATTTTCCCCCAATCACTTACCTACTGAGGACAAACTAAAAAGGATTTACAGCCACTAAGACGAATGTTTTGCGTAGCAGAATATAATGATGAAGCTGCTGGACAACATGGACAGCTGCCAAGGCCAATTTCTCGATAGGAGAATAGCATAGTTCAGGACCTACTAAGCCTTGACTCAAGTAGTAGATTACATGCTCAGTGAGAGCATCATCCTCCTGAACCAGAACCATACCTATGGTTGATTCTGCCGCAGCGAGATACAAAAGGAAATCTCTGACATAATATGGTGGACTCAACAATGGAGCAGATATTAATGCCTGCTTCAAGGTATCAAAAGATCGTTGCGCTAAGTCGTCCCATAAAAATGGAACTCCTTTCTTAAGCAAACACATAAATCCTTTGGTAATCTTGACCTAATTTTCTATGAATCTTCTCAACAAATTTGCCTTACCTTAGAGACTTTGAAGTTGACGAATGGAAGACAGGGGAGGCAACTGAATTATTGCCTCAACATTGAAAGGATCTACTCGAATCACTTCAATCGATACGATGAATCCTAACAACCGACCAGATGTGACCGCAAAAACACTTATTCTGATTCAACCAGATTTTATAAAAACGACATCTCTCAAAAAATAACCAAAGGTGGCTGGGATGATCGATTCTCTTTTGAGAATGAGCAGCTAAGTCATCCAAGTATGCTTCGATAACATGTTTGATGTCGTGAAAAGCATAAGACATGGTCCGTTGAAACGTAGCTCCAACACTTTTAAGACAAAAAGGCATCTTCTTGTATGCAAACATGCCCTAGGGACAAATAAAAGTTGTCTTATGCTGGTCCTCCGGATGGAGAGTAATTTGATTGTAACCAGAGAATCCGTCCATGAACGAAAAAAATTCATTACCCGCACATTCATCAACAATTTGATCAATAAAAGGCGTGGGGTAATTGTCTTTTGGACAAGCTTTATTCAAATCCCTAAAGTCGATGTAGACTCGGATTGTTCCTTTCTTTTTATCTACGGGACTGCATTGGAAACCCACTCTGTTAGAGGAATAGGGTATATGAAACCCACCTTAAGCAGCTTTTCAACTTCAGTTTTAATAGCTGCTACTTTCTGAGGATTGACCGTTCAAAGATTCTGACGAATAGGTTTGGCATTTTCATACGTCTTGATCTCATGCTGGACTATAGATGGATCAATTCCAGGCATTTCCTCATAAGACCAAGCAAACACATCTCGAAACTCTTTAAAGAGGTCAGTGTAAATTTGAATCTCTTTAGGGGAACAATCGGCTCTGATGAAGACATTTTCTATAACATTAGGATTCCTAGAGATGTTTATAGGTACAGTTTTTGAGATAATTAACATATTACCTTCAACAAATAATTGTGCTGGAGCCAAAGGGTTTGAAACTGTACAAACATCGCTAGTAAGCAGATTGGAGAACCTGGATTCGACTTCATGCAATGGAGGAAGAAAATATGAACGATGATGTAAATCTTCCCACGGTTGATCTACACCCATCATTGCTTCTAAAATTGCTTCTTCAGATGGTAAAACTGTATCTAAGCAATCTAGAGTAGAAGTAGAGTCAAGGGTCCAAGCTGGAGCCACATCACCATCTAACTCCTCCTCTAAAAAAGGAGTGGGATGGTTGTTTGTAGAGTTAACGATAGATTGATAGCTAAGTTTTGCTACAGACATGGGAAATGCCATTCCACCAACCTGCCCTCCATCTAATGTGGTCGTAGATGAAGGTAAGGTCCAAGGGTCTGAAAAATAATGAGTTCGAAAGAACTCTTTCCGTGAAGGCCCCTTGGAGGATGAAATTGCATTGATTCTAGTTGTAGGAGGGGGAAGGTCAAATATACCCATTAACGAAGAGTACATCCCAACTCCTAAATTCTCAATAGGTTGACGAGGGTTATCCACCAATGGAATGGTAGAATTCGAAGTTGCATGGGAGTCACCTGGAGAATAATCTAACTGATCAATTTTAACGATTCTCCCCTCATGAGCAAAACAAAAGATGCAAAATAAAGATGAAACTATGGCGTCCATCTCGTAAATCCAATTCCTTCCTAAGAGGAGGTTGTAATCCAGGTTGGCATCAACGATTTCCACCTCAATATTAACGACCTTTCCTCCAACACATATAGGAAAGGCCGAGATAATTCCATGTGGCCTATGAGAATGTCCATCAAATGCTGTCAAGAGAGTCAGTGAAGGAACAACTGAAGGTGATCCAATGGCCTTCCAACATGACATAGACATTATGCATGTGGAAGCTCCCTCATCTATAACTGTTCGAAAAATATTGGTTTTTCGGTAAGTGGACTTTATCTGGAAAGCCATATGGTGAGGAAGCCTCTTTTTGACATTCAACAGTGAGCACTAAAGAATTCTTTGGATCCACTACACCGATTGCCAAAAGCAAAGCACTTCTCTGAGCAGGACACGACTGGAGTACCTCTAATGCAGACATAGCACAAGGACTTTGAGCCATATATTCTACAATCGAGTAGTTCTGGGTTGCCCTAGCATTAGGGTTAATAGTCAAGCGCTTTGTGGAACCTTTCGGTATCCGAGGCATAGACTTAGTAGAGGTCGCTCAATATGGAGTGGGTCTATGGTTTTGAGAACAAATTTAGCCTTAGATGTTTCCGTTTCACCATAATCGCGTGCTCGTGTAGCAACGTCGACATGAGAGTTCATCATATAAACATTTGAGGAATTTTCCCCTTCTTGGTTGCCCCTACAAAGGTACCAGCGTTCGAGTTCGCGCCAGCAAGTAATTGCTGCCCTTGGGGAAAAGGGTTAGTCAAGACAAATTGGGAGCTAGAGGACCCTTGCTACACTAACAAGCACTGAGCATCTTGAATCTTAGGGCAGAGGTGAGTCAAATGATCTCCATTGCATAACTTGCATGGAAATTTAACCTTTTTCTTGGACTCTTTTCTACCCTCACTGGCACCGTTGCCGGGCTTGTTCGCATTGCCCTTCCCTTCCTGGTTCTTCTTCTTACCTCGTCCCTTCCTCTTCCCATTGGATTGTTGATTTCCTTTGGGGTTAGAGGCCTGGACGACATTTATAGAGGTAGGTTGGGAAGGCGAAGGTGTAGATGGTGTTGCCTGGTTAGAAGAAGCAGTTTGTAGAGACAACTACTGTAATTGGTTCAAAAGGTTCACCGTATTTGCGTCAATTGATCCAACTATACCATTGGCGTGAGGGCTTGGCTTCGGTTTGGCTAAATCAACCTTAGATCTAGGAGCATCAGGTAGGATTTTCTGAAGAGTCCCAGACTGAGAATATATCAGTTCTAATTGTTGGGCTCGAAAAATGGCCTGCTCTTCCGAATAAACACAGGAAGAGAAACATCCTTTGAGATCTCAGGTTGTAATGATTTGAGAAACCATTCGAGAAGGAACTCTGGTGGAATTTCGGCTTTGATAAGCCTTTTTCTCCTTCTCCATTCCTGGATATGATCCGAAATGTGAGTTGCCGTGTCTTGCTGAAAGTTGGCCAGAAGTTCAGTTCCGGCTTCATAGCGGACAAGCAACTGAAAATGATTTAAGAAAATATTAGCTAAATCAACGAAAGAAGTATAGGTGCTCCTTGGAAACTCTATATACCATTTGGCCGCATTTCCGGTTAGGGTGCGCTGAAATAATCTCAACCTAATCGAATCATCTATCAGGGAGATGTATGAGCACCATAAGTGAAAGGTGGTCACATGGTCCCTCGAGTCTTCACCACTCTTCCCTTCAAAGTTTGGAATATCTGAAGAAAGTTTAGTTGGGACCAGAGGCCAAGCCAGATTGTACCTAATTGGATCATTCGTCAATTTAGTTAAGTCTGGAAAATTAAGCATGGTCAGAAAAGGAAGTCATGGAGGACCTTGGGAATTCCATCCAAAACAGGCGGGGTTCCCAAAGGTCTGAAAAGAATGACCTGGATTTTGAAAGGCACGAGGTTGCCCGAACTAACTCGTAGAGCCTATTGAACCAAATGGTGATCCTTGTGGTCCAGCAAAATTCAGAGTTTGACCAACTCCTGTCGAAAATCCTCCGTAACCAGTGAAGTTACCCCCCAACGAAGTATTGAAAGGAGCTGACAGCCCTTGATAAGGGTTCCATGCGTTAGCAAAGGGTGGAAAACTTTGAAATGAATTAACCGATGAATACGGCATATTCCCTTGTTGACCAAAAAATTGACTCCCAGCTCCTATCTCACTAACCGCAGGGTTTGTCCAACTTTGGAAGGGGTTACTACCTTGACTTGTAAAAGGAAAAGGCATTGAACCTACCGTCAGATTGGAAGGGGAAACCCTAAAAATACGTTGATCCACTCATCATGGATGTATAGGCGGTTGACGGTATGCTCAAAGGAACCGAAGGAATACTTTGAGACGACATTCCAAAAGGGAAGAATCCAAAACTGGATGCAGTAGCTTGAGAACTTCCACTCGTCGACGGAATGGAAGTAGACCCAAATATAGTCGTGCTGGGAGTGTTAGAAGGGATGGAAATAGTTCCTCCCCCTTGTACAGATATGGGAGTCTGCATGCTCGCAACACTTGTCGTGGATGCCATGCTTCCAGCAGTGGTCATCGAAGGGATAGATGTATGTAAACCTGGGCTCGAAGGCCTGTGAGTCGGAGTTCCAACGTATAACAAAACGTCTGGATGATTAGGAGGGAGAGGATAATTCGGAGCTGCAACTGACTCTGAAAGCTCTTCTACTTCAATACTATCTTCCGACTGGAAGAGTACTCGAGAAAGAACTGGTGTGTTCCTCTCTAACTCTGTACTGGTACCAGGTCTATCTTGTGAACTAATGCCCCCAAGCGGAGGATCAATCTCCGATGCGCCTGCTGCCACTGGTTGGAAACCACTGGCATAATCGCTCCTATGCCTTCTAGGAGAAGGCTCCGGACTCGTAGGTGAAAGCCCACGAAGTCTCCGAGACCATCGAGATGGTCGATCAGCCACTTTGAATTATTTAAAAGATCTACTTAAAGACTCAAGAAAATTATAAAGTTAGGCTGACTAGGAGCACAAAACACTCACTAAAATGTCCCTAAATATATCAACAATCAAACAACTCTCTAGTATTTCTGCTCCGGGTGATTAGGACCGGACACCAAAATACAAGAAAGTTAATAATAAGGGCCTCCCAAAAATAGACTGGGGTAATTACACCCTAGGCCTACTAGCGAAGGTGTCAGAGGTAGTTACGCTGACCTCCAGACAACAACCTTTGTCGGTGCAAGCCCCCAAGCTTCGCAAGGGTGCCCTCCAGAAGTACTGCTGAACATGATGCAACGTCAACCTCAGGTGCCACAGGATTCCCCTCTGCAGCCACCTGTGTGATTCCTAGGATAGGAAACTATGGTCACCAACTCGTATCAGAAGCCGGGTAGAATAGTTGTGAGGTAGGATCCGACAAGTAAGAGAGGGGGTATCTCTCGTCCTTATCTTCACTAACCCTCGTGCTTTACTCCCAGTCATGGAGCTTTCCCAGTCTCCCTAATGCTATTGGATTTCGCTCTTTAATCAAACTTCTACGTTTTGTAATTTAGAGTGGCCTTGGAGAGTTAACTCTCCTCTCGCCTAATCCAAGGCCCTAATAAACCTAAACTTGTTGGTGTATTATGATGACAATACAAAAGTTCTAGTTTATTTTAATTAAGCGCTTGATTTTAATGGTTGTTCTTTTAAGTCAAGGGTATAGATGGAAGTGAAACCAATGGTGTTTGTATGACACAAAAGAAACCAATGAAAAACTAACTGCATGAATGCAATCGTTTGTTCTTCGATGAAAAGAGATCTCTACGTGGGTTCTACGAAACTTCTATAATGCAAAAAAAAAATTCTTTTCTTTTCTTGAAACACACTTCCAACATACAAAAACTAAAAAGACTATTGATGCTTTAATAATGCAAACTATCCTAATGCAAGGTGTAATGAAGATGCAAGATCCTAAATTACTCTAAAAAAGAACGAAAGCAATTGTTTATAACTATTAATAAGCCAACTTAAGTATTGAAAAGAATACAAATTTTGAATACGAAATTCTCTCCAAACAAGAAGGACAAATCCCTAAAGATCACAATTCACTTTCAAAAATCAAAAGAAACCAAAATCAAACTTGGCAAAAGAAAACAAAAACAATGTTTTTTGAGATCTTTTCTTTTTCAAGAAACAATCAAAACAACCTTTTGAAAGCACTCTAAATGCTACTAAAACTCAAAGACCAAAAAAAGAGCACAAGGAGTCTTTGCAAGTTACAAATTCGACAACGAATGAAAACTTGAACAAAAAGGCTTCAACTTGTACTAAACGACCCAAACAACAGCAAAGAGCTTGACAAACTGACCAAGAAGTCAGGAAAGAAATACTTTCAAATTTGTCAAAAAGACTTCCAAAAAGAAAGAAAAGCTATAAGGCCACAAAATGACAGAAAGCAAAGCAAGTAGACCAAAAACCGAGCTTGACACTGAGATTGAAAACAATCTCCTGTTCTAGAGGGCCAAAACAATCAAGAACCTCTGTACGAAGTCTTGTGTGCCAAAACACAAATCACAAACTCACTCAAAAGCAAACCTAGGCCAAATCTTTTCAATGCAGAAGAGACTTCAAAACAGTAAGCTCGCAGAATAATGAAATTCTTCAGACAGAAATTGACCACTCAGAGACTAAACAGACCAAGCAACAAATCTTTCTGGGTAGAGAGATTTGAAAAAACAATGCAAAAAATGGTATACGCGACTGTGTTCAAGCACAGAGGCATGTACATGCGCTTCTAATAAAGGAAACTTGCGTATACGCGGGTTCACTTCACAGAAACAAGCGTGTGTACGCTACTGTAAACAGAGTAAAGTGTGTATACAAAGCTTTGCAAGAAAAATAAAAAACAAAGCCAGATCAAAAAGATCAAACTTAAGGTCTGAGACTCTACTAGACCAAATAAGACTGTAACAGCAAGCAAACCAAAGATTGAGCCCTGATTGACACTGAACAACCCAAACTAGGAATAACAAGATTGTTATCCCCAGTGGAGTCGCCAATTCTGTTACGGGAATAAGTACCCTAGGGCTTTGGGTTGGAACCCCAACAAAGCAAGAGCAAACTACAATAAGAAACACTCATACAACTCAGGCAAAATGCTTATATAAACAAACTATGTGAGAGCGACCATACCCGGATGTCCTTCGTTTGGGTAGATCCTGCAGGGTTCAGACCCTCTGCAACTCCTGATGTTCTCCAGACCTGAAAATCACTCAATTCGAACATACATAGCAATATAGAGATAAATCATTTTAATGAAACTAACTTTGTATCATATAAGCAGATGATTAGTTATACATCAAAATAACATTCATATATGAATTACAACACTATATGATGCATAAACACAGTTAATATCGGAAACAAGACAATGCTTCTTTTTATTGTAGAAAGCTATAACTAACACGAAGAGAATTCACTTGATTCTTCTTCTTCCGGCTCCAAGTGGAACCGTCCTTCGGATCCGTCCAGTCCCAGTCTTCAATAGCCTCCTTCCATAACCAATACCATGATACCTCAAGAAAGAGGGAGAATATCTATAATCAAGGAAACAAGGGTTTCCTGAAACTTGGGGAAGTGCATGAAGCACATGGATATTTAGACTTAGTCAGGGATAATCTCAATATAATAACTCTATCCCTCTCCTCCTTAAGGCCTTCCAATAGAAGTCTATTTATACTTCTCCCAATTAGTTTTTTAGTTGGGAAACAGTTGGGCCACGGGCACTAGGAGGTAATAAACAGGTAAAACTCGTGAACTCTACCCATAATTAAGGAAATTTATTTTTTTTAAAGTGTTTTAACACATATACGCGAGTTGGGTATTGACTAACTCATGTGTACATGCTTTTTAAGTAGCGTACAGGGAATAAAACACTATTTTTAAAATATTTGGACCAAGTCTGGAAGGAGGGGTTTCCCTAGGCCATAAACCAAGCATCACAAATACCAAGGGTGGTAAATGGTGCTATAACACTAATAACTCAACCCAAGCTAAGGAAGCATGATAACCAAGCAAAACAAACAAGGAAATAAATCCAAAACACCATGGTTATCTAGGAAATGGCAAGGCTAGGCAATCCATTGTCAATCCAGGCAATCCTCCATGCCAGTGATAGATCATGACCAATAATCCACATGCATATTCCATGCATGCCAAAACTAGTGAGGAAAACATAAATGAAACTTGGTGCCTGTAAGAAAAATCTGATGTAGTTGTTGATCCTGATGTCCTCTTGCGCTTTCCTGCTCTTCCTTTGCCTTCTTGCTCCAAAACTCCAAGTATGCCACACCCTTCAAGAGTGCTCCAAGAAAACTCTAAGTGAGAGAGAGAGAGAGAATAATGAGAGAGATCCAAAACTGAACTAACCAAAGGTTACCAACTGATCCTCAGAATCCTTTTTATGAATGAGACCTTTATTTCCTTCATTTTCCATTATTTTCCTTCATTTTCCTGCTCACATGCAACCTGTGACCTTTCACCTCTCTTTTCTCCTAATTTCCATTATTTTCATAAAGAAATGTGCCAAAAATGCAAATTTTCCTTTCCAAAGCCTTAGCCATTGCCTTTGCCAATTTCCTTAGCCATTGCCTTTGCCAATAATAACTAAATGAACACCCACACTAGGATATATTGCCAAAATTCAACTTGGAATAAGTGTCCCATCAACCATGGTTATTATTTTGCCTTTATTAACTTTTATTACACGGAATTTTCACTAGCGTTGTTACAATGAGGAGGAGTCAAAAGAGGTGGATTACTTTCTTTCAAAGAAAGATACCCCTCTTCAAGGTTTGGTCTCTAGAAAGGGGGTAAAGAGTCCAAAAACTCATGAATGTTTTCCATCTCAAATAGTTGGAGGATCTTTTCTAAAGGGGAAAAAGATCATTCCAAAGAATAAGGAAGTTTAATACACATATATTATTAGTTCCATGTACTCATCAAATGAAGACTTTATTCACATTGAAGTAAAAAATACTATATGAGAGAAATTAAGAAAAATGGCATCGTGATGGAGGATGAGGGAGTAGAAGGGCTTATAGGCATGCATTAGAATGAACACAATGTCGGTATTGGAAGGGAATCTTATCTCTTCTAAGCAAAGAAACACATTGACAAAGAAGTTTTAGGTAGTAAATAAATTACTCTTCAAGGGGCCCCATAAAGTGGACAAAGCCTAGTCCAAGGGTTCAAAATGATTGTTCTCTCTTATAAAATAACAGGGCCAAGGAGTAGTTAGAAAAGAAACTCCATGAAAAGAATAGTTGAAACAGATAATTCAAAGGTGATGTTGATTCATAAAACAATCATGAAGGCCTATAAGGTAAAATACCTATAAATGTCTACCCTTCCTCACTAGAGCTTTGAATCTCTTAATGTAAAGAGGAAATTTTAGTGTTTTATGGTGGGATGGTATAAGACTCTCTTCTTTTGGAGTGTAATCTTTTTTAAAAATGACAATTTTCTAGAGTTTTTTCCTTGGATCTAGTTTCAAGTTACATTATTTTTTTATGTCTATGGTCCCTTCTATGGTCCCTTTTTTTTTATGTATAAGGAAAAAATTTAGAGTCGTTTTTAGGAAGTTGGAATTAAGGAGGGTTTCATTGTGGGACAAGACATGCATTTACTTCTAAACTGTGATGGATATTTCATTGCAGCAGTTTGTCACAATCGATTTTACAATTTCCCAAAATATTTTATTATGGAATTTGTTCCCTTAGATCTCAAATTTATTATTACTATTGTAGTGTTCAAAATTATAGAGATAACTAACATTGAAATGAAAGAAACAATCAAATGAGCACAAGATTTTACCCAAGAAACCTAATGCAAGAGAAACCTAGCTAGAAGATTAGGCCTATGATTTACTCTATTTTTCTTAGTTATGAAATGCAAGTACAAAGAAAGGGGCACTCACTGTGGAGTTTCCATCGACATTGTGGCATGAATGGATGCTACAAAATCTTCTACCTCCTTTGTTATGCTTTAATATACCACTCCTAGATGCTCTACTCAACTATGGTACACCAACATTACCAAAAAAATGGAACCCTTTCTCTCCCTAGCAACCAATATATAACATAGCCTGATAGTCATCTTGGGTTAGGGTTTTCACATGTTTCAACCCTCAATTAGTGTTAGGGTTCTAGATCCTATAGAATCTTCTTAAAAGCCCATCCATGGCTATCCCCCACATGCGTGAGTATTTAGAGCTAAGATGACATCCACTTGGTACCATGGTAGTCTGCAAGGTAGGTCAACTTGTAGGAGGCATAACTTTCACACATGAACTTCGATTGAGGTGATTTTTGCATTGTTGGAAAGATTATAATGTGTAGAATAACATTGAAGGGGTGGGAGCTAATATCACTAAGTTTTAGCCCAAAAAAGTTTCATTTGATACCTCAAACTAGCTTTGGAAGTTTTTAGACTTCAGATTGCTAAGTTGCACCCTGTCCTTAAAATGGGATCCAATTTATTTTCCTAGAAAGGACCAAGATAGATGATAAATCATATAATGATACATTTTGGATCATACCTCCCCTTAGGGTGGCTTTTGGTCTCAAAATATGTTACTAAATGATGTGATAAAATTTTCCTCTTCCTTCTCCCTAAAGTACCATTTGGCCTGGCTTGGAAGTTTCCCTTTCAATCGTAACCTCCAGAGTTGATGTTATCCTTATTTTGTAGTTCTAGACTTCTTTTTCAAAACTATATATTATACCAACCTTTCCTAAACTTTTGGTGGATCTAGATTGGATCATTATATTGTTTTTCATCCATATTTATGCTTTCACAGTGGAAAATCAAAGAAATCAACTTACAAGAGCAGTTTTAGTAGTGTGATGTAGTATGGAGAATTGGGGTCAAAAACCCTCCAGAGCTAGTTTGAGGCCTTAAATGAGATCTTTTGGGGGTAAAACTTTTTCATGTTGGTGCAGTTCCCCTCAATGTTATTCTACAATTGAAGACCTTTCAAATGGTGCAAGAATCACATTAATTAGAGTTTGAATGCAACAATTGCGCCTCTTGGAATTTGACCTATTGTGTTTGACCACCATAATTCAAGAGGATGCCACATCAACCCTTATTGTTCATGGAAAATTCCCTAGCCACGTGGGTGCTATGAACAAGACTCTAGAAGGGTCGAGTTGTAACCCATATTGAGGGTTGAATGGGTCAAATTTAACACCTAATTGGCTATTGGGTTGTGATATAACCATGCCACTATGAGGAAAAGGGGTTTTATTATATTTTAGTGCATTTTATTCCATAGTAGAACATATTAGCTAAGAGTGGAGAGAGAAAGAGAGAGATAACAAAGCAGAGAGGGTTTGTGTTCTGTAGCAGCCCATAGGCCACATGTATCACCCCTTCGTATTTTCACCATTTCCATTCAGAGAAAGATAGAGAAAAACAACCTCACCTTCCAGCTGGGTTCTCTCCCGAAAGATTTTCCCAAATCATATCTTAGTGCTATTGTGGTTTGTGTGTGATTCTATTTTCCACTTTTTTTATTTTTTATTTCATGCATAAGAAAAAAACATAAAATTAATAATTCTATAAATATATGGAAAAATAACACTCATAATAAAGATTTTGGATTTCAGTATTCATGACAAATTGTCTGGTGGAATATCCATGGTAGTTTACAGATCATATTAGTATCAGAGCAAGTGTTTCTAGGTATTTTGTGGAAAGTTGTAGGGGATCGAGATTGGTTTAAGCAAAAAATCATAAACCCCGGCTATGGTTGATGAATCTATTTTTAATAATCCTCAATATCTAATGGAGGTGATATTTGCAAGCCCAGAAGAGAAGCTTGTAGATATCAACCATAATATGAACCTCATTATGGTGGCTCTAGCGAATAAGTTTGGAATAAAAAATACAGTTGTTCTAACTCAAAGGTTAGATCAGATGGAAATCGTTGGATCATGAAGAACCAAAGAACGAGTCTAAGAAATAACATAAAAAAACAACCCTTATGAACCATTCATAGTCCTTATTCAAAATAGAAGTGAAGGTAAACATTAGGCTGTATCAAGGTGAGATTGACACTTTGAAATTAAATCACAAGTTACAGTAATTAGAGGTTTATTTATTGTCCACCACATACAGCAGGAATAAAAAAATTTGTTTGCTTGTTTGAAATTAGACAACCATGCCCTAACCTTGTGGGAAAGCCACATGGAAACCCTAATATCAGAGTGGGATCCTCCAATGACAAAGTGGGATGATTTTAAACTATCACAAAGTCTTAATTCTACCCTATCAGGGATGTAGAGGACTTATGGATCTAATGACATTACTTCATGCAAAGACAATGACTGAGTATACAAGAGTGTACAATAGAAATTTAGGAAGATGGCAATAATGCTAGGTATCTATGGCAAGAAGGTAGGTGTACTTATAAAGTATCTAAGGGGTCTACACAACCATCTGTGGAAAAAGTGATACTGCTAAAACCTCTCAAGTTGGATGAGGCTTGTGTATAGGCATAGTACTTAGAAAAAAAGGGAAGAAGAAAGGGTGGTTGAGTGATTCAAAATAGAAGGAACACTAGGAAACTTCCACGGAAGTGAAAAAGAAATGGAAAGGGGGGGATGACAAGGAGAGAGTAGCCACAATACATTAGTGCAAAGATCCCAACAATCATTATAAGAATTGTAACATTGATGGCCACACATAGGAGAAGCATTGTATTACACATAGAACCCAACCCAAACAACCAGAATGAGGATGGAAACAAGAAAAATCTCATGGCCACATATTCGAGAAATCAAGTGGAAAACATCTCATAAGAGAATGGGAAGATTTTATATATTTTAGTGCAAAAGGGGGTGAATTTGAGTACCCTTCAACAATCGGAAGAGAAGTAGAAGACACATGTCAAGAAGACAAACATTAATGCTTTGTTCGACTTAGGATCAAAAGAAAATTTCATTGCAACAAAGTTGATCAACAAATTGAGATTGTAGGTTTGAGAACATCCTACCCCATATACATTGGGGTGGGTAAATAAGGATGCATAAATCAAGGTAACAAAACAACATAAAAGAAAATTTGGTATTGTTGTTTATTTTATTGATGAAGTAGAATTGGACACAGTTCCACTTGATGTATGTGGAGTGTTGTTTGGAAGTGCCTATATGTACATGTGGAATGTCATTTTCATGTGGATATCCAACCAGTACCACCTCATCAAGGACAAAAAACCTTTCACCATCAACATGCACAAGTGCAAGTCTAAAAGTTCGGTGGTAAGTTCCAACCAAGCCAAGAAACTTATCAGTTGTAACAAGAAGTTGTTTTACTATTTTTAAGAGAAAATTTGTCTATAGAAGAGTTAATGATAGAAAAAGAATCTTTGGAGGGTTTCACTAAGGAACAAAGACAACAACTGGAGGTGTTGTTACACACATATCAAGGAGTGTTCTAGGAGCCTAAAGGGCTACCAACTAAGGGGGAAGTGGAGCACAAAATCTAACTATTATCGGACTGTATATTGCCAAACATCGGATTGTATAAGTAGTTCATTATAGAAGCAAATGAGGTGAAGAAGAAATTACAATATTTATTGGAGCAGGGTCTTATTCGACCAAGCACCTCACCATGTGGATCACCCATCATAATTATGCGAAAGGAGGATGGTACTTGGTGAATGTGCATTGATTACAGGGCGTTCAAAAAATTACGCTAAAAAATAGGTACCCCTGCCCATGATAAATGATCTATTGTACTAGTTGCAACAAGAAAAATGCTTCACCAAAGTGGATTTAAAATCATGGAATCACCAGGTTCGAGTCAAAGAAGAAGAAACCTAGAAATGTTCCTTCAAAACCAGATAAGGTTTGTATGAGTGGTTAGTCATGCCATTTGGTCTATGCAATGCACCAATTACATTCATGAGGTTAATGAATGACATAATGTGCCTTTTTCTACATTCATTTGTTATTATTTATTTGGATGATATATTGGTTTATAGTACTACCTGGGAGGAGTACATCTCACATTTGATGTAGATGCTAGAGACATTGAAGAAGCATTTAAGGCTCGAAAATATCAATAACTGTGAGCTTGCACAATAGAATTTGGTGTATTTAGGGTATGTGATTGGTGGAGGAGAGCTTAAGAGAGATCCTATCAAGATGGAGGCCATCATGAAGTGGTCATTGCTTACAATGTTTCTGAGATTAGGAGTTTCATTGGGGAAACAAAATACCTAAGAAAATTCATAGCTCCATTTTCAGCGGTATTAGTACCATTCCATGCCATAATGAGTGGAAAGAGTTTTGATGGGGGGAAAGGTCAACAGAAAGCCTTTGAGGAGTTAAAGAAGAAAATCAGTCAAGAATCGACTCTTGCATTACCAAATTTGCATAGCCATTTGAAGTGGATAAAGATGTGAATGGGTATGCAATGGGAATGATGTTGATGCAGGGAGGAAGTCTTGTATGCTACCATTATGAAGTATTTCATGCGGAATTTCTCAAATACCCTACCTACGACAAGGAGTTGTATTCCCTTGTACAAGCTACCAAAAAGTGGAGACATTATCTGATGCGAAAGGATATTTTCATCCACATAGATAACCATTCTCTGTAGTACCTGCAGGCCCATAATAAGTAACAACAAACCATACATTACAAGTGGATGGGGTTTTTACAAAAATTTTGTTTAATGATTGTTATAGACATATTTGGGCGCTGCAACCCCAATCTTATATGTCGATAAACTAAGGGCTCTTTAACCCCTAAAAGTGTTGTTGCATACCCTCAAGGATCATGGTCAACTGATTACATCATTCCCCAAAAGTTCCACCTAAAAAACCACTTAGAACTGGCCAAAACTGGACCATACTGACTGCTCCACAGTCAGGGTGCGATGCATACTGACTTCTACACTAGCCAGGTGCGATGCATACTGAAGAGGCCTTCTGTAGGGTGTGATGAGTGAGGATGGACAAATGTCTGAGACAGTTTTCTAAGTGGATGCTCATGGAATCTTCCAGAAACTTCTCCTATGACACTTGCCTCTCTGAATTCGCCCAGGGATGAGTAAGAGATCCAAAAAATATCCAAGTGGAACCAAGAACAACAAGTGGAATGACACTAATCAAAAACCCAAAGATGACTCACACCCTTGCAGACATCTATAAATGGATCCCTCATCTGAGAGATCTAGGGGGCTGGAATTTTGTAATTTGTAAGGAAGTGTTGATAGTTTGTCTTTGAGAAAGAGCATTGTATTGTTGGGTGATCTTGCTTTTCATGAGGTGAAGAGGGCTTTGATGTTGGGAGGATGATGTTGGATCAGACAGCTGGGTTGTAATTCTCCCTTCTATTATTAATAAAGTTCTTTGAGTTTTCCTCCATACAATCGTGTATTTGTGAATGTTTTTATTTGTGAATGCCATTGTATGATCAATGTATTTCTGATTCTGCATTGTTTATGATATAATAGATCAAGATGCTTTGATGGTGTTTTGTTACTTTGTCTCTACAGGTATTCATTGAGCGGGATAAGTAGGAGAAGAGGTGCAAGCTCTATCAAGGGAGAGAGAAATCAAGCAAAGGGTCAAGCGGAAGATCCAGGCTGGTCCCTTTGCTCCTCTCTTATCTGTCATACATAAAGGAAATCACAAATTACTTTGATTGTTTGTTTCTAGGATAGCTGCCAATCCTAGTGGGACTAGCAGATCGAAAAGACACTAGTTTTCCCGGAAACAAAATGGCGACTCCGCTGGGGATCAAATAGTTTGTTTGTTTGCTGTTGATTTTTTGTTTTATAAACTATAGACGGAGCCTGAAGTTAGCCAGATAGCCTTCGAACTGCTCTTGCTCTACAATTGCAAAGTAGATGAATGCTGCTTCAGTCTATCTTCGGTTTAGTTTATGATTTGAACATCTGACTTACAAACATTCTAGATGCCCTGTTGGTAGCTCAATAACCTCCCAAGATCATACCCTTATACTTTGTTCTTTACTGTCCATAATAGCTCAGCTTAAATCATTGAATTCAACTACAAATTTGAGCCAAAATCCACCTCAGTTGCGCTCCCTGGCCCATTGCACTGTCTACCATTGGAAACCAGTATGCATCGCACTTCCCAAGTGTAGCAGGTGAGATGCATCCCTGTTTCTGTGAAGCATAGGTGCGATGACTGAGTAATCCTATTTTTTTCCTTGAAATTTGGGTTTTTATCCTTGTTTTCAGCTCTCTTTAGTTGTTTTGCTGCTTATGAACAATATCTCATTGTTGAAACCTCCTTGCTTTACATAGTTCAGCCTCCATTGATTAGGATTAAAAAGTGTTTTTATATATTTGTCCATCATTTGCAATCTGTTGTCGAAAAGTTGATAAAATCGAACTGTTGTTTTGATGCAAAAGAGTGTCGTAACTGTCATTTTGTATCAAAAAGTGAAGTGTCGTTGAGTCTTCCTTCCTTGGATAGTCAATTGAACTTTTTGTCATGTATATTGATTTGATTTGTTGATATTTTGAAGTGTCGAAAGCATTTTGCATTCGAAATCGAAAAGTGTCGTTTAAGTCTTCCTTTCATTTTGAAAAGAAATTGTCGAAATGTCGCTTTAAAGAAAATGTTTTAGATCTATACTCGGTTTTCCTTTTTGGCGTTTCTCACATTAAGGAAATGAAAAAAAATACATGCATTTGCATTTGCATTTAGACTGTGTGCGAAAAATGATTTAGGAAAAGTGCATTTAGTGTGTGTTCTTTGCTCTCTGTTTGAAAGAATCATAATCTTCTTTCCTTAGTAGCTAGGATTTTCATTGCTAAAAATAAACAACGATTTTTTATCATTTTAGATTGCATATTTAGGAATTTTACATATACATCACACGGTGAACCTTGAAAGGCAAAATTCTAAGCAAGATCAACTCTAAAATAAATTTCAATGAACTTAACAACGCTTTGGAACCTAACGCAACACATCTAGAGGTCTAGGCTAGAGACGTGTTCCAGCGTCGTAAAATCTAGTAACTATCGTTTTCATCGAAGGTTGGGTGATTCCTCCTCTTTGATACAACAAGTGCTAGAGAGGATTTGTGCTCCCCGTACCGTCGAGTATATATTGGGAGACCACAATAGGCTTGTATCCTTTATCCATAGGAAGCCGTGTCTGCCACTCCATCAATCGCAATGCATTGAACACAACATTTTAGAAGATTGATTTCCGTACATAAGTCCTTGGTATTTTCTCTTTAATTTATCACCAAGGTGTATTTTGCAGTTTTGCGATTGGTTTGGTAATACCTCTATCTAGATTTCCAGAGTAGTCACTTTCGTTCCTTTTCAACTCCTTAAAAGAAAAGGTCCATCTGAGCACTTGTCACTTCAGGCTCATTAGAAATCGAAGGGGACTAGAGTCATATTTATCTTTTTCTTGACTCTTAAAAATTGAAAAAGCAGAGTTGTGTCAAAGCGTCATTAAAATTTATTTAAATTCGAACTAACAAACCTGTTCCTTTGTTGATCTTAGGTTGAGTAAATGGAGTCTACCAATCATGGAATCCCTCTTGAGGGGATTCCTAGCCCTTTTACATCTTGGGGAAATATTGGTGCACCTCATATGGCCACATTGTCTCTGCCAGGTCTGACTATTGGCCTGCTAGTGTGGCTGTTCTCAACCTCTGTGGTTCAAAATAACGTGATTCCTCAGCAATCAAATCAACATCCAGTTGATACTGAAGTTGACCCTTCACCTTCCTCTTCGTTTGTTTCTCCCTCCCCTTCTTCATCTTCGCTTGGTGAAAATAGTGATGCTAGTAACCAAGTGCCTGAGAAGAAGAAGAAAGGAAAGGAGAAGAAAAAGAAGAAGTCAGTTAAGCAAGGGGGCAACCATGAATCATCTGGTGAAAATCCACACACTAAATCTCCAAAATATCCTTGTCTAATTTGTGAAGGAAACAATTTTCATCGAGATTGTCCTTGCATTCTGCGGATCTTGAGAGAATGGTCTCCTCGTTCGCACCATCTGGTGTAATCAACCTCTGGCGATCATGTTGACAACACACCATCAACTAGTGAAAATGAAATTCCAGGATAGAAAGGAAAGGTTAGAACTCCATGTGGATTATGTGAAGGGGACCATCGTCTTCCTCGTTGTCCTTTTTTGGATGAGGCCAAAAGAGTCTTGCATAACTGTCCTACTTCACCGCGGCAACTTCCACCTGGATACAAGAAACTTTCCCCTAGTCCTTTACTAGTTGAAAATCCGACTGACATAACTCAATTGTTGGTCGAAACACCTATCGTTGAAAGTGAATCTTCTGAGTCCATATCAGACCAAATTCAACAGGTCGAAATGGTAGTCGACCTAGTTTTGCCTTCAGAAGGTCCACCTTCAGATGATACCACTCCCAAAGAGAGTGAGAACGATACCGTTCAAATTCTTTTTGTCACTTTAGAGTTCGGTGAACTTGGGGGCAATCCGCCCGTTCCTTCACAACAGGAAGAGAATCCTTCAGTTCCAACTACTCAAGGGGTTATTTCACCCATTTATTCGGTACCCCCTCCAAGCAGTCTAATCGTTTCCTTTGATTGGAACTAACTAGCAAGATCTCGCCTTCCTTATAATGTACCATTCCGGATCATAGTACAAGTTTACAAAATGATCGTGTCTGGCAATATCATAGATGAAGGGGCTTCAGTGAGTATCCTTTCCTCAACTGCTTGGAAATCGCTTGGTTTGCAATCGCTTACGCCTGGTACACAAAATTTATCAGGCTTTAACAAAGGAACCAGTCAACCGTTAGGGATCCTTCCTAAGTTGCCGATAACTTTGAGAAGGAAAACCGTTCACTTGAACGTGATGGTAGTCCAAGGGCCGTTAGATTACAATCTACTCCTTGGACGTGACTATGTTTATAACATGGAAGCTATTGTTTCCACACTCTTTCGAGTGATGTGTTTCCCGCATGAAGGCCAAATTGTTCAGCGTATTGACTAGCTTTCATTTTCCGATTCAAACACAGTGCCAAGTCAATCATCATCCCTAAATGGTCTTTTTGAGTCAAAAGTGTCTCTTCAACCTTCATTCCATCCACCTAATTACCGCGAGTAGTCCAGTAAATGTAATGAAGCTTAGGGGGCATGCACCCTTGTCCATCAGATGGACGAACCCAACTGAAAAGATAAGGTTTCCCTGTAGGTTATGTGATTGGTCCGAAATACCATTCACTTTTGTCTATTTTGCAGACGAAGCCAAGGAAGTGTTTTGTCTATTCTGTGGATGAAACCATCCTACCATATGAATTTCCCTATAAGTTAAGTGATTGGTCTGACACACCACTCACCTTTGTCTAATTGGCGGACAAAGCCAAGGAAATGTTTTTTCCTGCTTAACTACAATGATTCCCATATGGTCACTAGAGACTCTCCTTTTCTCGATGCCTAGGGGCATGCAAACCTTTTTATGCAGGCGAAAAACGACCAATTTCATTTTTTAGCTTTTAGTTTTAACTTCTGAGGTCAGGTGATTGGTTTGAAACACCATTCACCTTCGTCTATTCTGTGGGTGAAGCAAAGGAAGGGTTTTGTCTAAACAAGTTGATGAAACCATCCTACCTAACCTCAACAGTTCTTTAGCTTTAATAGTTTCTTTTTAGCTTTGTAGTTTGGTCATTGCTAGCCTACATAAAAAGGCTACCGAGCATACTTTCCGCAAGGTTCAAGCTCGTCGCTAAAAAATGAACCCACACTCAAATGAGCAATGTTATCGTAAGGTTCAAGCTCGTTAAAAAATAAACCTGCCAGATGAGCAATGTTTCCGCATGGTTCAAGCTCATTAAAAAATAAACCTACCAATGAGCATATGTTCCCCCAGAGTTCAAGCTCGTTAAAAAATGAACCCACCTTCGATAAATAACCCTTGTGATCGCAATTATATCAGCTTTTTAACCTTGGTTGTGTTCTTGCCATCACCTCCATTCTTTTGGCCGATCATACGCTTCCACTTGATTGTTTACCATTTTGAGGAATAGTTATGATGAGTGGTCTTGTTAGCCACCCTCTTCACATCACCATGTTTTGAGAAGTTCCAAGATTACCGGGAAGTAGTTGCTACCCCAAATACCACTCGTTCCTCAAAAAATGAGTCCACTTTAAACCCTTTTTAGACTCGCTAAATATGTAAAGGTTGTCGAGCAATTGGCCTCTCTAGCTCGCTAAACTGTTTGGAAGCGCCACCCCTCTTGTGTATTTTAAACTTTTCAGACCTGAGGGATTATCTCATGAAAAAGTTCAAGCGCTTGTCTTTTTCAGCTCACTAAAGTGATCGGAAAAGTCATCCCTTTTGTATTATTTTAATCTTTTTCGGACTTAAGGGATTATGCTACGAAAAAGAACTACTGGAGTTCTCTTTTCGTCCCTTTTCAAACTCTCTAAACATGAAAAGGAATGAGTTGTCTTTATCGTTAAACTCGTTAAAATAATAGCGACAAACTTGTCCACCTAGACAAGAATGAGTTTCATTGTCGCTAGACTTGCTAAAACATAGCGACAGGTTTGACCAAAGGGCAAATTATAGAACAAGCATATGTTATCCTCCTCAAGCTTGACAAAAATAAAGAGGTACTGGTCAGCAATGACTGGGGAAAAAGGGAAGAAAACTTGAAGAATTTTATGGTAGTAGCTCGATCTTGAACACAACACTTTCACTCCATCGCCATGATCGAGTCGGGTTGGGTCATTCCGTGCACCGGTCATATCGCCATTGGTCCTCCATACCATCCATCTTTTGGGGTTAACGCTACCAATCCATCTCAGTGTCACCGATATGTTCAAGAGAAGTCATTCAAAGAATTCACCATCCAGTTAATGCCTCATCCACTGTAATACTTTCACCCTCCATTTTTGATGACCGCCATTCCTGAACCTTTTATCATCAGTTCGTTTTCACCTCCAGAAAATCATTTGCTCCATTTCAAGTCGTAGATGTGGGATACATTAAGGCCCTCCTACGACGGGTCACTTCTTGTCGACATCAGCTCGTTATCCAAGAAGTTGACTTAGAAACAACCTTTTCAGTACTTTGAAGCTTGCATGCCTCAATGGCAAGTTTCTCACTTCTGGCGACAAGTTTACATTAATGGCCTTCGAATGAAAGATTTTGCATGGTGTTCGACATCAGATCATATATTCACACCACATGAATTGTACTGTAGTACCTTGAGGGTCATTATCATTATCGGTGATTCCTCTCGTGCCTGTTAATAGCTTACATTATTGGCTGGTAATCAGGTGATGTCTTTCCATGTTCGACTTCAGGACATCTTTTCACATGGATCGACTTGTACATTGGGTGAAGATTGAACGAGTTTGAAGACCCCGGATCTAGTTTCATCCATTCGGGCTGTGATGTATTCAGGAATATAGAGACATCAAATGTACATAGAAGCTACACAGATAGTCATCTAAGCTAGGGAAGATGACTCTTCATATGAAGAATCACCAGTCTGCAACTGCAGACGATGATCTGTCCTATGTACATGAAAATGAATTTATAAATCTAAGCATGGGAATGCCTGCCTTAGCTAGATCATGAAAATAATATGATGATGATGTATTGTATTGAATCTTATACAGGTCACCTTCCAGTTCAAATAACTCGGATCCTTATGATAAAGCATTTCACCCGACATCAAAAGATTTACGACTTCATGCTTTAGGGGGCAACTATTATAGACATATTTGGGCACTACAACCCCAATATTATATGTCGATAAACCAAGGGCTCTTTAACCCCTAAAAGTGTTGTTTCATACCCTCAAATATCATGGTCAACTGATTACATCATTCCCTAAAAGTTCCACCTGAAAAACCACTTAGAACTGGCCAAAACTGGACCATACTGACTGCTCCACAGTCAGGGTGCGATGCATACTGACTTCTACACTAGCCAGGTGTGATGCATAGTAAAGAGGCCTTCGGTAGGGTGCGATGAGCGAGGATGGACGAATGTCTGAGACAATTTTCTAAGTGGATGCTCATGGAATCTTCT
The DNA here is from genome assembly GCA_031772625.1 of Pinus tabuliformis. Lineage (NCBI taxonomy): Eukaryota > Viridiplantae > Streptophyta > Pinopsida > Pinales > Pinaceae > Pinus > Pinus tabuliformis. Next base: position 1,430,657,977 of record CM062819.1, on the reverse strand, counting down.
AGAAACTTCTCCTATGACACTTGCCTCTCTGAATTCGCCTAGGGATGAGTAAAAGATCCAAAAAATATCCAAGTGGAACCAAGAACAACAAGTGGAATGACACTAATAAAAAACCCATAGATGACTCACACCCTTGCAGACATCTATAAATGGATCCCTCATTTGAGAGATCTAGGGGGTTGGAATTTTGTAATTTGTAAGGAAGTGTTGATAGTTTGTCTTTGAGAAAGAGCATTGTATTGTTGGGTGATCTTGCTTTTCATGAGGTGAAGAGGGCTTTGATGCTGGGAGGATGATGCTGGATCAGACAGCTGGGTTGTAATTCTCCCTTCTATTATTAATAAAGTTCTTTGAGTTTTCCTCCATACAATCGTGTATTTGTGAATGTTGTTATTTGTGAATGCCATTGTATGATCAATGTATTTCTGATTCTGCATTGTTTATGATATAATAGATCGAGATGCTTTGATGGTGTTTTGTTACTTTGTCTCTCCAGGTATTCATTGAACGAGATAAGTAGGAGAAGAGTTGCAAGCTCTATCAAGGGAGAGAGAAATCAAGCAAAGAGTCAAGTGGAAGATCCAGGTTGGTCCCTTTGCTCCTCTCTTATCTGTCATACATAAAGGAAATCACAAATTGCTTTGATTGTTTGTTTCTAGGATAGCTGCCAATCTTAGTGGGACTAGCAGATCGAAAAGACACTAGTTTTCCCGGAAACAGTGATCAAGTACAAAAATGGAAACATAAACATTTTGGCTGACATGGTTTCAAGGCCACCCGCATTAAAGATCATAACTCTAAGAACTCTGATACACATGGAGCTTTTCACCCATGAGGCATATATAGAAGCATATACAGACAATAAGGACTTCAAGGAGGTGTTTTAGCAGTTATGGAACCAAATTCATGTAAAAAATGGAGATAACATAATTGACTATCATCTCCATAATGGGTTAATCTATAGGATGGACAAGTTATGTGCTCCTAAAGGTGAGTGATTGTAGTTAATCAAAGGGGCTCGCACCTCTAAGGTTGGAGGGAATTTTGATGTGGGGAAGATAATGGCCAAGTTACAGAGGTATGTGTATTGGCTCAAGATATGTGAAGATTTAACTAGGTTTATAAGAGGATGTGTGATTTGTTGCACTAGAAAACCTAGTCACAAGAAATAGGGTCTATCGTATCCCTTACCTATACCCACTCGTCCTTGGTAAAGCATTTCCATGGACTTTGTGCGAGGTTTAGCAATGACTAGGAAGGGACATGACCACTTGTTCATGGTAGTTGATAGGTTTAGTAATATGTGCATTCTCATGCCCTATAAAATGACCATCAACGGATAATAAGTAGCAAAATTGTTATTTGGATAGATCTTGGTGAACTTCAAGATACGAAGGAGAATTGTTTTAGACAAGGACACATCATTTCTCAATGCATTTTGGACTACATTGTGGGAGAATATGGACACAAAGTTGAAGAGGCCTACAACATTCCACCTGTGGATAGATAGGAAAACAGGAGTAGTCATCATGACTTTAGGTGCAACTTTTGAGGGACTAAAATAAAAAATATTCAAAGACTTGGGATGAAAATCTAGTATATATACAACACTCTTATAACAAAGCAATCCAAACTTCTACTAGTAAGCTCCCATTTGAAACTTGTTTTGAATTGTTTCCATCTTCAACTTTGGATATTATATATGAACAATAAGGAGGAGTGAGGGAGGATCTCACAAGGGATGCTTTAAGGGCAGAGAATTTGTTGAGAAAATTAGGAAGATCCACCTACATGTATAGGAGACACCGAAAAAGTCACAAGAAAAGTACAAGGCCATGCAATATTAGCACAAAATAAAGAAGATATTCAAGGTAGGAGTTAGATTATAGTTGCAATTGAACAAGGAGAAGCTACAAGTTCCTAGTAATAAAATCAAGGCTATGCAATATGGTCCTTTTAGGATACTATAAAAGGTGAGAGATAATGCTTATAGACTTACTACACCACCATAAATGTGCATTTACTTAGTGGTGAATGTGGCAAATCTCAAACTCTATGAGTCTTCCATGTTGGATTAAGATGAAGAGCAAGTCCTACATTTTATACAAGATTTAGCACCAAATGCCCAAGTAGAGTTGACAAAGGATACAATTTTTTAGAGGAGGTCGAGAACTACAAGACAAGGGTAGCATGACCTTTGGCAGATTGGGTTGAAAGGACAATTTCTGAGAAAGGCTAAATGGTACTCCATGGAGAAGGTAGAGGAAAAATTTACCCACCTCATTCAATAAAAGATTTTGGGGATCAAAAGCCTCCCAAAATGGGGAGGTATGATCTAAATTGAGTCATTATAATGTTTGTCATCCATCTCGATGGAAAAATCAGAGAAATCAGCTTAGAGGAACAGTTTTAGCGACAAGACCTAGTTAGAAAGGAGGTTACAAACCTTATGGGGTCCTTTTGAGGCCTTAAATGACTTTTTTCAGGAGTAAAACCTTGTTGATTAACTGAAACACCCCCTAATGTTATTATACACTCAAAGAGCTTTCCAATGATGCAATAATCATGTCAAATAGAGTTTAGATGCATAATTTATGCCCCCTAGACGTTGACATATCATGTTTGATCTCCACAATTCAAGAGGATGTTAGATCAGAGAAGGAGAGGGTAGAGCAACCTCACCTTCTAGTTAGGTTGTTTCTTGAAAGGGTTTCCTAGTTCATATCTTGCTGTTACTATGGTTTGTGAGTGATTGTTTTATCTATTCTTTGTTTTCCACATTTTATATATTGCATGCATAAGAATAAAACACAAACTTAATAAATAAATCCAAGGAAAATTAACCTTCATAATATAGGTTTTGAGTTTTAGTAAATTTTTATCGGATCTATTATGACAAATTGTCCAGCGGAATATTCACGATAGTTTACAAATCACTGGTACTAATTCCTCTATGGTAGGTAGGACTCACTCTTTATTTTCCTACTTTAACATGGAAGGCCCATAGAGTTTCATATTTTTCACGTTCATTATTGAGTAAATGCACATATATGGGAGTATATTGTATGCATTATTACCCACCTTCTCTAATACTTTAAAAGGACCATTCAACAAAGTCTTGATCTCCTTACAAAGATCTTATAGCTCTTTTTTGTTAAGATGCAATCAATATCTATCTCCCATCTTGAATGTTAATTTCTCAATTTTATGTTGATCATGTTAGACTTTGTACTTGTCTTGTGACTTATTCAATGTCTCCTGTACTTTCAAATGGATTTGCCTAATATTTTCAGCATATTTTTTTTCTTTTATTGCATCTCCTATTATGGCTTCCATCACTCCTCCTTACTATCCATATACAACATCCAACGATAATGGTGACAAATACCTAAAGGAAGTTTCAACAAGGGAATCACTGATAAAAGTGTGGACTACTATGTTATATGAGTGTTGATTATCATTAAATTTTTCACCCTAGGTCTTTGGATGCTTTTAATTGTAACGCCTCAAAAGATGAATAGATGGCCTATTTATTACTTTTGTTTGTTGATCTGTATACAGATGAGAAGTCATATATCTCTTCAACTTGGTATCCATCTTCTCCTAGAGTGTCGTCTAAAAGGCATTGAAAAACATAGTATCCTTAACTGAGATGATGCTCCATGGTATCCCAAAGTGCATGTAGAACTTTTCAAATGAAACATTTGTCACTTCTTCTTCTTTTATGATCTTTTTACAAGGCACAAAAAAATAGATATTGATAAACTTGTCAACTAGCACAAACAGATAGTCATGTCCCTTCATATTTGTTGGGAAAAAATCCACAAAATCCATGAAGATGTTATCACAAGGTTTAGTGGCTATAAGTAAGGGATGGTATAAACTTTGATGTATGTTACTATGCTTGTTGGTACATCAAAGTATGAATTTTCTCATAAATTGAGCTACATCTTCTTGAATTATGGGTCAATACACACACCTTTGTAAGTTGGTAGCTATCTTCCCAACACTAAAATGTCATGCAATCTTGGAGGTGTAAACCTCCCTTATAAGCTTCATTTTTCACCTATAGGAATGCATAGCTTGTCTACGTTACAAAGAAACTCATTTTAGAGATGAAAATCAACCTCACTGATTTGGATTGGATCATTATATTATTTGTCATATACCTTGATGCTTTCAGAGTGGAAACACTTGGAGGAATCAATTTGCAAGGTCACTTTAATGGTAGGTCCTAGTTTGGAATTTGGGATTTGAAACCTTATAGAACCATTTGAGGCATCAAATGACATTTTTGGGGGTCAAACTCTATTATATTTAGATAAAACCCCTTAATGTTGATCTACACTCAGGAACCTCTCCAATAGTGAAAAAATTGCATCAATCGAAGCTCATGTGCAAAAATCACGCCTTTTGCAAGTTGATCTACCATGTTAACAACCATAGTAGAGAGGATGCCACATCATACATTGTTACTCACATATATGGGGCTAGCCACGTGTGGAATTTTAAGAAGATTTTATAGGGTCCAAAATCATAACTCTATTTGAGGATTAAGGAAGTTAAAACCTTACCCCTAAACACCTATCAAGCTATGTTAAATACTTAGAAGGAGTGTGAGTTCGATTCTATTTCACTGTATTTGTTGCATAATTGTAATGCTCTTACCCATTTATGATGATGTAAACAACTGTACAATGATATTAGATTGGTGAGTTGGAGTTACTTTGCAGGTCTGCGTGCCTATGTATATGAGTATATAAATTTTAGGGCTAGCTTGCCCAGGTATGTATTTCGATTTTGGATAAGTAGCTAAAGGGCCAAGATTGTAAACATGTTAGAAATATTATACATATTTTTATATCAATAAAATAACAAATGGCTACGGAGCCCACTCCATGGAAAAATAGTATGGGGGGTAGTGCAACTCCATGGTGAAAGGTAAAGGGTTGTTGTGTGTGGTGCTGGGATATAAGTACAACTAGTGGGGCACGTGGCTTAAAATAGGTGCCAGATGGCAGAGAAAGGCCATGCATGCCACATGGTGAAGAGCGGCCATGAATTTTAAAAAGGAATTCAAGGAAATTATTCATCACTCATGCAACCAATCATCATCATCACTCATTCCATCACCACCATAAATGTTCCTCATTCATTACATGGTAGAAAGTGGAATAGTGACTTTTGATTATGAACCAGTTGGTGAACCCTATGTGGGGTTTTGGAACTGATTGAAGAATTTAGTCAATGAATCTTGTGCTTGGTCTGATTATAGTTCTAGAGAGTTTGTTTTTTAGCAACCAACTTGTGAATCGTCTGCTTGGGTTCTTGAATTGGATGGGAGTTGTTTCGATTCTGGTGACCAGTTGGTGAGCCATGTACTTGGGTCCTGGAACTAACTAGGGGCCGAGTCGATTATGGCATGGAAGGATGCCTGGAAGCCTTGAAAGTAGGACAAGATTTTGGAAGCCCTATGCTAAGAAGTTCATGGCTGGTCGTAAAGTCCCTTGGAAGGTGGGCACCACCGAGGGATTAGCTGGGCCCGGAGAAGGCTATGCCACTTATGTGCAAGTTCGGGGAAGCAAAGCATTGTGGTTGGAGTCGTGACTGTTGAGTTGGTTCCTTTTTGTAGATATGTAGATATTTTTGGGTTATTACCGTTGCCTATGGAGTTGCTGCCCCAACTCGGTGGTGACCCGTGGTTGAGATATATGAACCATGAGGTCTATTGTTGGGTGGAACATGGAGAGCTCGCAACCAATTGCTTATTTTGAGGTAGATAATTGTTCATATTTAATGTTATAATCCTTTATGAATTTATGGTTGAAACCCTAGTTTCACGGTTTTGTTTTTAATGTTTATAATTCTCCTGTATTTTGTTGGGCGTGTTTGTTTGCTGGACATATATTTGTAGTTTCTAGTTAATGTGATGTTAAATGGCTTCCTTTTCTATTTTATGTGAATAATTGTGGTTAACTAATTTCTATTTTCATTGTTCAATGTTGTATTTATGGTTTATATGTGTTAAGTTGGCATTATGGGCATTATGTAATTGCATTCATGTAAACTGAGTACTTCCAGGCGTAGAACCAACCATGGTAGGGTTAGGATTTTTCGCTTCCATGGATAAATCATGTATTTCTAAGTGGCTTGGTTGTGGTAGCATTCCTAACAGGGGGCTGGGGATGTTACAAGGTGGTATCATAGCTCAGTTTTCAACACTAGGCCTAATTGGGCTTCATTCGGGACAAAATAAGAAAATTTTGGGTTGCCCACCAACTGCTTGACGAAAGTACAATGGTGGAAATTGATTAAAATTTACCCCGGAAAAGGGCACGAGAATCAGGAGGGGTTTAGTAAGGACTAAATTCATGCAAATGAAGAAAAATTGAGGAGGATTGTCTAAGTTTTATCCTCTGACGGCTAAAATTTGTGCGCAAGACACCCGATATATATATATATATATATATATATATATATATATATATATATATATATATATATATATATAGTTGCCCCCAACTCAATTCATATATATATATATATATGAATTGAGTTGGGGGCAAGCTTCTATGGCGAAACCCTTACCTGCCTCTCTGAGTGCATGGTACATTTTCATAAATTCGTTTTGGGTCGAACTCGTTTATGATTCGATGGTTGGTTCACGTTGGAAGGATTTCACATGAATTTTGGGTAGAACTTGACATGGAACCACTTGTTATGATAATACAGTGCATAGTGGACGTTATAGGCCCCGAAGGAGGTGAGAACCATTGCGACAAGGAGTTGGGCCACAAAGTCGGGAAAAATGGTGTTGGGGTACATAATGGTGGCCACGATGCTAGGATGACCAACATCGAAGGGATGAACCATGATGGATGGCCATGAGGTGGTGGAGCGTTGACAAAAAGAGGTGGAACACTTTCAACAGTTAAAATGTGGAGTAGAGGTGACAGAGTTTCAGGATAGGTGGAACCTCAATAGCGGAACCCCCCCTATTTATGTGAGTCGTTCAATTAGCATGAAGAGTGAGGGCCATTAGATGGGTGTGTCAAAACCTAGTGATGGAACTAGAATAACATACCTCCCCTCCCCCTCATTGATGTCACAGAGGTGGGGGGTGCTATTGAATCCTCAATGTTGTTTAAATCACTAATTTTGGACCATTGATTAATGGGGATATATGGTATATATAAAAAAATGTATACATTTCTTATGTGATTGTGGGTGTCCAGAGCATATGGTGGACACAAGGGTATTTATATAATGTTTTTGTATTATATATATTTGTTTTTGTATATATGCTTGTTTACATATAGTTTGGTAACTACGGGAATATATATATATATATCTATTCTATTTGTGTGTGTGTGTTTTAACACCGGGAGTGTATAATGAACCCCGCAGGGTTGTAGTTACAAGTGTGACACGTGGAAATTGAGAAGGGAAAGGCCCATGTGATGGGCATGGAACCGGCCAGTGCATGTTGGCCAGGTTCGAGAAGTCATGAGTTAATGCCCAATAAGGATGAAGTGGGGACAATGTTAAAAAATTAAGTTAATTTGGGAGTTTAATTGAGTTTTACAACTTTGTAACAACTGAAGAACAAAGAGCAATGCTTCTGAAGAACAACTGAAGAACTTCTTAGGGGCATGTCTTTGTGGTTAGGAGTCAGGATTTGGCTTATGAGTAGTCAAAAGAAAGGGGATTTCGAGTAGAACATATCTGGCAAGATAGAAACAAGATTTGGAGGCAGAAAATTCCCAGAAATTGGGGAGAAAGCTACAGGCGTATAGGAAAGAATAATTTGTGTCTAGTTAAATTTTTTGAAGGACATAACTTTCTACTCAAGTGTTAGAATTTCGCAAGTGAGTTATCTGCAAAAGGATACTGGCAGTTATAATATGTTGGTGGCCATAGAATCTCGATATGGGGGCAAATTTTTTAAAGAGTTTCTCTTAAAAGAGCACAAATTTGAAAGACAAGAGAGATCATGAGAATTGAAGAAACAAAAGATATGTTTGGTTTTAACAACCCAAGAGAAGAAGTAAGGGCAGTGGATATCAGTGTGGGAGATGCCAGAACTTAGTCAAATGTCCACAGGGTGAGTAGCTTAGAAAATAGAGACCTGGAGGAGACTATGGGAAGCCTCAAGGTGGAGGTTCTCACTTTCAAAACAGAAAATGACAGACTGGTGAGAGAGCAACAACAACTCAACACCTGAATTCTGCAAAGTTTATATAAAATCCAGCAGGAATTGAACCAACAATTTGAGTCTAGACAAGCTTAGGAGATTGAGCACCGATCGGGTGAAAGGGGTGTTGGAAATTCAAGGTGAGCTAAGATTGATGACTCAACAGTTATTTTATGCAGAAAGAGGGACACACAAGAAGGATTACACTACCTCAGAGTCATATAGTAGCCCTAGTGTGTCACAAGAAAGAAGGTCCAAGAAGAGGAAGTCTAATAGGGACAACCTGCAGGGGGAGTTATGGAAGATTAAACCTCCCACTTTCAACGAAGAACACAAAAAGGGTGAAGAATCTGAGTTTTGTCTTATGGATATTCAAAAGTAGTTACAACTATTTAATTATTCGTTGAATATGGAATCCCTAATTTCCATTTACCACCTTAAGGGGAAAGTTAACCTATGGTGGGAAAAATTAAGGAAGTGAAGCATTTGGAAGAGAAGAGCTGACATGGCAAAATTTTAAAGAGTATTTTCAAGGAAAATATTTGTCTTAGCGCTATTATGAGAAGAAGATGCATAAGTTTTTCGAACTTAAGCTTGACAATATGACTATGGAGGAATATGGCCAAAAATTCATGGAGCTGTTGAAATATGTGGACTTTAGTAAGGACACAAAATTCAAAATACAGAGGTATATTACCGAACTACCTCCATTCTATGCTAATAAGCTGAAGTTTGATGAGCCTAAGGCTCTAGATGCAGCCATGTGGAAGGTTGAACAATTATATGAGAAGAATAAGAAAAAATCAGTTTTACAAAGGGACCAGGATAGTATTAAGAATAAATTCATGGAGCAAAGGAATAAGGGGTTTAAACCCCCACCTTTTAAGGATGGGTCATAACTGAGACAACAATCAATTCTAGTTTTTAATAAATCCAAAAGGTAGTAATATCTAGAACAAGAAACCCAAGTTTCAAACTCTAAAATGTTGGGGTTGTGAGGGAAACCACAAATATAAGAAATGCCCTCATAAGGATGGAAGTTAGAGAATTATGCATGATATACAGGAAACCAATATAATGGAGGATGTGGGCTGAAGTATGCATGTGATTTATGCTTCGTTGAATAACAATCAGGTTGAGCATTGGGTGCACATGATTGAAATTGAAGTTAATTAAATCATCAAGCTATTGTTATTTTACTTGACTTTGGAGCTAGCCATAGTTATATTGATCCTAAATTGGTAGAGAAGTTTAATTTGAAGAAATATACACACCCCAAGGCGTGGTTGGTTCAATAAGCCACAAGAGTAAAAAATAAAGTTACGAAACTGGTGAAAGAATGTTTAATTGATATAAATGGACTGAAAGGCTAAGGTTAAGTTGAATATAATCTTATTGGGATCTTATGATTGTTTGATCGACTAGAGAAGCGCCATGAATTTTTGGAATGATATAGAAAGTATTTTTTCTATATTGGCGATGAGGGTTAACAGATGCAGGTCCACGGAGTTCATAGACCGATACATATTAGAGAGATATCAAACCTACAGTTAAGGAGGAATTTTAGGAAAGGTTGCAAATTTTGGCAGTTTATTTCGAGGAACCCATTAGGGATCAACAAACTAATTTGGAGTATTATCCTGTATTAAAGGAGCATGTTGATCTATTTGATAAGATTCTAAGATTACCTCCAAGAATGGACATTGATTTCTCCATTGATCTGGTGCCAGGAGTTGCTCCAATATCTAAAGAACCATATTGGATGAGCACTTAAGAACTCAGAGAGTTACATATGTAGTTAGAAGAATTACTAAAGAAGGGGTACATATGACCAAGTGTATCACCATGGGGTGCTCCAATCTTGTTTGTTAAGAAAAAATATTGAACATTGTGATTATGTGTGGATTTTCGAGGACTTAAGGTCTTCTCTAAGATTGATCTGAAGTCAAGATACCAATAACTACAAATTAAATAATAAGATATCATTCAGACAACCTTTCAAACTCGTTATGGACATTATGAGTTTGTGGTGGTTCCTTTTGGATTAACCAATGCACCATGTGCTTTTATGTGCTTAATGAATGGTGTCTTCAGGGAATATCTGGATAAGTTTGTCATTGTTTCCTTAGATGATATTTTGGTGTATTCTAAGCCAGAGGAGGAGCATGAGAAATATTTGAAGTTAGTTTTACACGTACTAAGGGAGCATCAATTATATGCTAAAATTATAAAATGTTTTTTTTTTATCATAAGAATATTCATTATTTGGGCCATATTATTCCTGAGGATGGGACATATATGGACCCAGAAAAGATTAGGGTCATCGAGGAATGGCCATGATTGAAGAATATTATAGAAGTCACGTCATTTATGGGCCTACTTGGTTATTGCAGGAGGTTCATTGGGGGATTTTCCAAGATTTCTTACCCTATCACTTCATTGCAGAAGAAGGGTATCAAGTTTGAATTGAATTTTGAGTGTGAATATGCCTTTCAACGCTTAAATATTATGTTAAGAAGTGCTCCAATATTGAATATTGCAGACCCAAATGAGGATTTTCTCGTATGCATGGATAAGAGTAGAGAAGGTATGGGGGGAGTGCTTACGTAGAATGGCCACATGGTGTGTTATAATTCCAGAAAGTTGAAGGAACATGAAAAGAACTACATTGTGCATGATTTATAATTGGCAGTTATAATTCACACTCTCAAGATGTGAAGACACTATCTCATGGGTTGAAGATTTGAATTTCAGACTGATCACTACGATTTTGTAACAACCCTCATGAAAATTCCATGTAATAAAAGTAAATAAAGGCAAAATCCTAGTGATGTGGATCACTTGTGATTTTTTATGGCTAAGGAAATTGGCAAAGGCAATGGCTAAGGCTTTGGAAAGGAAAAATGGCATTTTTGGCACATTTATTTATGAAAATAATGGAAATTATGAGAAAAAGGAAGTGAAAGGTCATAGGTTTCATGTGAGGAGGAAAATTAAGGAAAATAATGGAAAATGAAGAAAATAGAGGCCTCATTCATAAAAATTCTTCTGAGGATCAGTTGGTAACCTTTTGTCAGTTCAGTTTTGGAGCTCTCTCATTATTCTCTCTCTCTCTCTCTCTCTCACATACTCTTGGAGACTTAGAGTTTTCTTGGAGCACTCTTGGAGGGTGTGGCATACTTGGATTCTTGGAGAAAGAAGGCAAAGGAAGAGAAGGAAAGTGCAAGAAGGCATCAGGATCAATAACTACATCAGATTTTCTTGCAGGTACTGAGTTACATGTATGGTTCCTTCACTAGTTTTGGCATGCATGGCATATGCATGTGGATTTTTGGTTGTGATCTGTCATTGGCATGGAGGATGGTCGTGATTGATAATGGATTGCCTAGCCTTGCCATTTCCTGGATATCCACAATGATTGTGGGTTTACTTTCAATGTTTTTTTTGGTTGGTTCTCAAGTTTCCTTAGCTTGGGTTGAGTTATTAGTCTTGGAAGCCCTGGTTGGACAAATGCTCTGGAAGCCCTATAACATCTTGGGTTGAGTTACTATTCCTGGAGAACTTGTTTGGACAAACGCTATGGAACCGCTTAGTGGGTTGAATTACTAGTCCTGGAAGCCTTGGTTGGACAAAGGCTTTGGAAGCCCTGTATAAGCTGTGGGTTGAGTTACTAGTCCTGGAAGCCTCGGTTGGGAAAATGCTCTAGAAGCCCTGGAAGGCTTGGATGAAGACCAATCCGATGATGGTTTTGGTGATGTCTGACAGGGTGGTGGAATCATTGTTTGATGGGTTGAGTTGGATGGCCTCTGGAAGCCCTGGATGAGTTTTGTTTGATGTGTTCTATGAGATCCCACATTCATGTTTAGAATATGGCATGGGGGTGAATGGATAAAGAGAGATTTGGATCAGTCATTCTTCGGTCGAGTGGAACATGGAAGTCCCATCCCGGGTTTGGATTTTGCATCATTAAGGAATTGACATTTCTCTTTGTATTTCTATGAGCATTTTGATGGATTATATGTGGTCTATATGGTTGTACTTTCATGAGTATTTCTGCTACTATTATGTTGTTTATGTGTGTGTCTTATGACAACAACCATGTATGGATTTCATCATGCTTTTACTTGTAATTGAATGATCAATGTATCTATGATCTAATGGATGGAATGGAAATTGATGTGTTGAGACATAAATGGTTCTTAGCGATTCTTAGCTAAGTATGAGACCCCTGTGCTCAAAATTGTTATTTACACCTTTAGATTACATATTCGTGATATGTTTGACAAAATTCCTGTCATGGCTAGCAGGGGTCCAATAAATGTTTTTGAATAGATGGTTTAATTCTGGGTAGTGACATGGAATCTGGGCCTAAAAAAGTGGCTCAAGTCCTGGGGATGTTTGCATAGCACTGACAAATTTAGTCTCTGGATGCTGGCAGGCAAGCCTGTGAGAGCGACTTTGGGTTTGTAGACGCTGTCATGTCTATAGCATGAGAGTAATTGAGGCTTAAGTTGTCCAAAAGTTCAATGGGACCCAAGGGAAAGCTGTCTAAAGTATTGGATTGGTTCTGAGGGTCCTGTAGCTGATGTTGAATGTTTGTATGGTGTGTTTCCATTGGTTCCACTTCCTTAACGTCACTTAGGAGGTTGAATCATATCATAATGGCCTCTCGTCACATGTTTATCCAGGTTGGCTAGTTTCTTGGGTAGATGTGGGAGGAAGGTGTTACAGAGTGGTATCAGAGCATGGTTCACCCCTCAGACTGGATGGGTTATGTGTTGGTCATGTATGCATGTCAGTTGCATGTGTGTCTCTCACACTTGCATTCCATGTGTTTGTTGCATTTGCATGATGTTGATCATGGTTGGAGTGATGTCGTCATGTGAAACTTGAAGTTGTTGTTGTGGGGTGCAACATAGTGAGTGTATGACTGGTTACATGTCGACTTATGTCGCTTACATGTATCATTGTAGTATGCTTGGTTACATTCTTGTATGCTTGGTTGCATGTATCATTCTTGTAGGTTTGATTTCAAGTATTGTTCATTCATGCTTGGTCATATGTGTTTATGCATATGTGTGGATGGTTATGCATCACTTATGCATGTCCATGTTTGCATGTGGTCAAGTGTATAGTGACGTAATGATGGTGGTTGTCATGCATGAGGTCATGGTGTGTGTTGTTGTTGAGGTCATGCATTGATGACTGGACAGTAGTTAGAATGATGGTTGCATGGTCATATGCTTATGTTTTATGTTTCTATATGTTGTCATGATTATGTTATACATGTATCACGTTGATTTGTTGATATTGCAGACAAGGTATCCTCCCCGAGCTATACTAAGGTACATTGGTTTATTGTGATTTGGTTTAGCTGACATGATATACCTTGTAGGAATAAATATTAAATGGCTAGCAAGATGGTTGACTACAAAGACTCTCCCTATGAATTAGAAGCACAATATGGTGTTGGGAACTCTTCCAACTTGGCAGTGACATTGAGAAGTTTAAAGGAAGAAATAAGGAGTTGTAAGGCAGATAATGACATAATCATACAGGCACAGGAAAAGTTAGCAGAGGTAAATGCAGTCATACTTCAGAGCTTGTCATATTTGCAGCGACAGGGACCGCTTCAGATCAACCATGAGCAGGAGGATAGAACTAATGGGGCATATGGTAGTAGATCACATGGTGGTCACAAATCATATAGAGATGACACAATCAGAGATGGAAGATTATTGGACACTTCGGATAGGAGAGGGGATAGACACAAGTATGATTCTAGTTTTGATTTAAATAAGCACTATGATCATCATCAGTATCATCCTTATAGGAGGAGTGATAAGGGGTATTTGTCAGATGATTTTAAGAAAACAAATCCACCTACTTTTGATGGAGAGGTAAATAAATCATAAGATGCAGAGGCATGGTTGCTAGGCATGAAGAAGTTCTTCAGATTGCATGACTATTCAGAGAACATGAAAATTAGAGTGGATACATTCAGTCTCAAAGGAAAAGCAGACATTTGGTGGGAAGATGTGAAGAATGTCAGAGGTATAAATGAGGAAGACTTGACTTGGAGTGATTTTGAGTGACTATTCAAGAAGAAGTACCTATAAAAGAGATAATTTGATGAAAGAGCAAAAGAACTTTATGAGCTAAATATGGGATCCATGACATATGATGAATACACTAGCAGATTCTTGGATTTGCTGAGGTATGTGCCTTACCTCAAGGAGGAGAAGGCTAAGATTCAGAGATTTGTTAGTGGATTACTAGTTGCATTCAAAGATAGGATCGAGTTTGTTGAGCCTAGATCATTGGATGAGGCCATCCAGAAGTTGAAGCATTGCTATGAATAATCGAAGCACAAAACTAAGACTAAGCTAGACTGGAGAGGTAATGCAAAGAACAAAGGAAAATGGGATAAGAAGCGAGTATAATCACATGATACAGGTAAAAAGGAGAATGTTGTACCACATAAGAAGTTCAATACATTAGATAGAGGATAGGGATTCCGATTAGGAGAACAAAACAAGGAGACAGGTTGGAAGCCTATAGAGTGCTGGGCTTGTGGCAAATATCATCGCAGGAGAGATTGTCTGCAGAATTAGGGTGGTAGACCTCAGATATATAGTGCATAGGAGGCTCAGACTATTGGGGATGTTGGTCAGAGTATTCATTGTATCTATGCAGCATTGGATAACAAATAGGTAGATCACTAGGCATCTATCATTGAGATGGATGGTAAGCTTTGTGATCAAGTTATTTCTATTTTGATTGACCCTGGATCTAATTATAGCTATGTTAGTATTGACTTGGTGGATCAGTGTGGTTTGAGTAAGGAATATGCAGATATTGGTTAATGCAGTTGGCTACAGGTACGAAGAAGCGAGTTCATCATTGGGTAAGAGATTGTGCATTTGATTTGAATGGTATGCCTACCGCAACACATTTGAATGTATTACCGTTGGGTTCATACAATATGTTGTTGGGCATGGATTGGTTGTATCTTCATAGAACTAAGGTAGACTGTTATGACAAAGCCATTGAGTGTGTTGATGACAATGGGGAACCAAGAGTCTTACAGGGTAAGAAGAAAGCCACATCAGTTAGGATGGTGAAAACTATGCAAGCAAAGTGTAGCCGTAGGAAAGGGTGCAAGTTATTCGCAGTGCACATTTCTAGTGATAAGGGTAAGGAAGTTGAGGATATAGATGTGTTGAGCAAGTACCCAGTTTTACAACAGTTCAGGGATGTATTTCCTGAGGACATTACAGAGTTTCCACCTCACAGGGAGGTAGACTTTTCTATTGAGTTATTGCTAGGGGCAACTTCAACATCAAAAGCACCTTACAGGATGAGCACACCTGAGTTGGTTGAGTTAAATTTGTAGCTGAAGGAAATGTTGGATAAGGGATACATTAGGCCAAGTGTATCACCATGGGGCACACCGATATTGTTTGTGAAGAAGAAATATGATACTCTCAGATTATGCATTGACTACAGGCAATTGAACAAAGTGACCATTAAGAACAGGTATCCGTTGCCGAGGATTGATGACTTGTTCGATCAACTAAAGGGAGAAACAATGTTCTCTAAGATCGACTTGAGATCTAGATATCATCATGTACACATCAAAGAGGAGGACATTTACAAGACCACATTTAGGACCAGGTATGTGCATTATGAGTTTGTTGTAGTTCCATTTGGCTTAACTAATTCTCTAGCTACATTTATATGTTTGATGAATAGTGTGTTGCATCTGTATTTGGATAAATTTGTTATTGTGTTCATTGAAGATATATTAGTATATTCTAAAAATGAGAAAGATCATGTCAAGCATTTAGTAGCAGTGTTGAGGTCGTTTGAGAGAGCATCAGTTGTATGCCAAGCTCAGCGAGTGTAGTTTATTTCAGACTGAGGTACACTACTTGGGGCATGTTACTCCAAGGAGGGCACTGTAGTAGATCCAGAAAAGATAAGAGCCATCATGGAGTGGGTAGGTCCTAAGAACGTGGATGAGGTGAGATCTTTCATGGGTTTGGCAGACTACTATAGGAGGTTCATCAGGAACTTCTCGCAGATTGCCTATCCTATCACATCATTGCAGAGGAAAGGTAAGAAGTTTGAATGGATAGAGGAGTGTGAGGCTAGTTTTGAGCAGCTCGAGCAAATGTTGACACATGCACCAATGTTAAACATTGCAGATCTAGAAAAAGAGTTTGTAGTATAAACAGATTCTTGTAAGAAGGGACTTGGTGGAGTCCTTATGTAGGATGGATAGGTGGTATGTTACAAGTTGTGGAAACTTAATGAGCATGAGCAGAACTATCCCACGCATGATCTTGAGTTAGCAACAATTATACATGCATTGAATATGCAAAGACACTATCTTCTAGGAAGGAGATTTACATTGATGAGTGATCACAATGGTTTGAGATATCTATTTGACCAATTGAATCTGAAAGGTAGGAAAGCTCGGTGGTTGGCTACGATTAGTGAGTTTGATTCCGAAGATCCGATATATCTAAGGTAAAGAGAATATAGTGGTAGATGCTCTTAGTAGGTGGGTACAAGTAAATCACTTAAAAACTATGAACTCCTATGGGATAGATCTACAGGATAGGATCTTGCAGGCAGGTCAGCAGGATGTCATATATATGGATATTGTGCACAAGTTGTAGCAGAGCATGAGTACATGTACAAGTGAGAGTATAGGTACCTATGATAGTACATGTACATGTAATAGTATAGGTACAAGTGATGGTACATGTACATGTATAGGTATAGGTGATGGTACAGTTACAGGTGCACGTGCAGGTGCACATGATATAGATTATTGTCTTACGGAAGATGGATTGGTATGATTTAGAGATAGGATATATGTGTCAGATAACAGTGAGCTCAAGAAGATGATCTTGAGAGAGTTTCATGCGAAACCATATTCAAGTCACCCAGGCTACCAAAAGACACTGACAACAATGAAGAGATTTTACTATTGGCCGAATTTGAAGAGGGATGTAGCAGAGTTCGTGGCTAGATGTTTTGACTGCCAGCATGTGAAGGCAGAGTGTAAACACCCAGGTGGACTACTAAAGTGGAAATGGGAAGTCATTTCCATGGACTTCATTACAGGTTTTCCAAAGACATTAATACAACATGATTCCATCATGGTTATTGTGGACAGGTTGACAAAGGTTGCACATTTCATTCCGGTGAAGTCTACATTCTTAGCTAGAAATGTAGCACAGGTGTTCATCAGAGATGTGGTTAGGCTGCATGGTGTTCCAAAGAAGATTGTGTCAGATAGGGATGCAAAGTTCACTTCCAAGTTTTGGAAGGAGTTGTTTGCAGGTTTGGGCACAGAGTTGGCCTTCAGTACAACTTATCATCCATAGATAGATGGATAGACAGAGAGGGTCAACAGGATATTGGAGGACATGTTGAGGATGTATGTGATGCATCAACAGTGAAAGTGGGAAGAGTATCTTCCACTGGTAGAGTTCACGTACATGACTATCACAAATCTTCGAAGATGAGTCTGTTTGAGACATTTTATGGTCGAAGTTGTAATACTCCCATCAGTTGGAGTGATCCAGTGAATAGGGTGTTGATTGGACCAGATATGTTGGCAGGCATGGAATAAGAAATGCAGGTGATCAAGAAGAATCTAAAGGAAACATAGGATAGGCATAAAATCTATGCAAACAAGAACAGGTTGTTCAAGGAGTTCTAGGTTGGGGAACAGGTGTACTTTCACATCAAATTGAAGAAGAGCTCCTTGCGGATTGGATCATGTGCCAAGTTGACACCACGGTTTTGTGGACCCTTCAACATTGTTGAGAGGATTGGTCCAATAGCCTATCAACTTGTACTGCCTCCGATAGTGAAAGTACATGATGTTTTACATGTGTCATTACTTAAGAAGTATGTTAAAGATGATGATAATGTGACTGACTGGTCTATATTGCAGGTGGAACCAGATGGAGAATTCCAACTACAGCCTCACTGTACACTGCAGAAAAAGGTGCTCATGCTCTGGAATCAAGCAACCGAGAAAGTTAAAGTGCAATGGAAGAACTTTGGGCCCATTGAAGCTACATGGGAGATGGCGGATCAGATGAGGGCTATGTATCCTTCCTTGTTTTCCGGTTGAGGCAAAGCAATTTTGGCATGGTGTTTTAGTATATGTCTTGTTATGTGTTTTGGTGATGTTGGTTTATGTACATATGTATATGGATGTAAATACAGACATGAGTTATGTTATAAAGCCCCAATAAGAGGTATGGGTGTCATGTCATTATGATGATATGTTGTTATGTTTTGATGTCAGTTGCTTCTCAGCAAGTCGATCATTGTAAATACTGCAACAAGATAAGTTATAAAGCTCCATCGACAATATATTTTTCTTACAACAGTTTTGTGGTTATAGGTGTTATTGAACACTAAGGACGGTGTTCCCACAAGGGGGAGGGTTCTGTAACAACCCTGGTGAGAATTCCATGTAATAAAAGTAAATAAAGGCAAAATAATAACCACGAATGATGGGACACTTATTCCAAGCTGAATGTTCAGAAAAATCCTAGTGATGGGGATTGCTTGTGATTGTTTATGGCTAAGGAAATTGGCAAAGGTAATGACTAAGGCTTTGGAAAGGAAAAATGGCATTTTTGGCTCATTTATTTATGAAAATAATGGAAATTAGGAGAAAAAGGAGGTGAAAGGTCACAAGTTGCATGTGAGGAGGAAAATGAAGGAAAATAATGGAAAATGAAGAAACTAGAGGCCTCATTCATAAAAAGGCTTCTGAGAATCAGTTGGTAACCTTTTCTCAGTTCAGTTTTGGAGCTCTCTCATTATTTTCTCTCTCTCTCATACTCTTTGAAAAATAGAGTTTTCTTGGAGCACTCTTGCAGGGTGTAAAATACTTGGACTATTGGAGCAAGAAGGCAAAGGAAGAGCAGGAAAGAGCAAGAAGGCATCAAGATCAGAAACTACATCAAATTTGCTTGTAGGTACCGAGTTGCATATATGTTTCCTTCACTAGTTTTGGCATGCATGGCATATGCATGTGGATTTTTGGTTGTGATTTGTCATTGGCATGGAGGATGGTTGGGATTGACAGTGGATTTCCTAGCCTTGCCATTTCCTGGATAGCCATGGTGATTATGGGTTTACTTTCATTGTTTTTTTTGGTTGGTTATCATGTTTCCTTAGCTTGGGTTGAGTTAGTAGTTCCTAGAAGCCTTGGTTGGACAAACGATCTGGAGGTCCTGTAACATCTTGGGTTGAGTTACTAGTCCAGGAAGCCTTGGTTGGACAAACATTCTGAAAGCCCTTGGTGGGTTGAGTTACTAGTCCTGGAAGCCCTAGTTGGATAAACATTCTAGAAGCCCTTGGTGGGTTAAGTTACTAGTCCTCGAAGCCCTAGTTGGAAAAACGCTCTGGAAGCCCTGTATAAGCAGTGGGTTGAGTTACTGGTCCTGGAAGCCTTGGTTGGAAAAACGCTTTGGGAGCCCTGTAAGGCTTGGATGGAGACCAATCTGATGATGGTTTTTGTGATGTCCGATTGGGTGGTGGAATCACTGTTTGATAGATTGAGGTGGATGGCCTCTGGAAGCCTTGGATGAGTTTTGATTTATGTGTTGTATGAGATCCCACATTCATGCTCTAAATATGGCACGAGGGTGAATGGTTGAAGAGAGATTTGGCTCAGCCATTCTACGCTAGGGTGGAACTTGGAAGTCCCATCTCGGGTTTCGATTTTGCATCATTAATGAAATATTATTTCTCCTTGTATTTCTATGAGCATTTTGATGGATTATATGTGGTCTATATGGCTCTACTTTCATGAGTATTTATGCTGCTATTATGCTGGTTATGTGTGTGTCTTATGACAACAACCATATATGGCTTTCATCATGTTTTTATTTGTAATTGAATGATCAATGTATCTATGACCTAATGAATGGAATGACAATTGATGTGTTGAGACATCAATGCTTCTTAGCGATTCTCAGCTAAGTATGAGACCCCTATGCTCAGAACTATTATTTACACCTATAGATTACATATTCGTGATATGTTTGATGAAATTCTTGTCATGGCTAGTAGGGGTCCAGTAAAGGTTTCATTCAAGCATTTTCTTTAGTATTGTTATTTCCATGTTATTTTACTGTTTTGAATAGATGGTTCAATTCTGGGCAGTGACCTGGGCTCTGGTCTTGAAAAAGTGGCTCAAATCCCGGGGTTGCTAGCATAACACTAACAAATTTAGTCTCTGGATGCTCATAGGCAAACATGTGAGAGTGACTTTGGGTTTCTGGATGCTGTCATGCCTATAGCATGAGAGCGACTGAGGTTTAAGTTGTCCAAAAGTTTAGTGGGATCCAAGGGAAAGTTATCTAAAGTATTGGATCGGTTCCCAAGGGTCCTATAGGTGATGTTGAATGTCTGTATGGTGTGTTTCTGTCGGTTCCACTTCCTTAACGTGACTTAGGAGGTTGAATCATGTCATAGTGGCCTCTCGTCACATGTTTACCCTAGCTGGTCGGTTGCTTGGGTAGATGTGGGAGGAGGGTGTTACAATTTTGCAACATTTGTTTGAACAACCAAATCTAAATTCTTGACAAATCAGATGGTTGGATCTCTTAGCTGAGTATGACTTAGAGATTAAATATATGGAAGGAAAGTATAATAAGGTGACAAATTCTCTCAGTGGACAATGCACTTGATTCATGTTTCGTCAGTCAATGTATGTAAGACAAATATTTTGACTAGAGTTTTGGAAGTTGGGAACTTAGATCAACAATATTTGGATATCAAAAATAGTTTGCAGCGAGAGGAAAAGATACCTTAATATATGGATTATGGACTTGGGGAAAGTGAAATTTCTTTATCAAAATCGTATATATGTGCAAATGTGCAGAAGGTGAAGGAGTTGGTTCTGAAGGAGATTCATATGGTGTCTTATGCAGGACACTCGGTTTATGAAAAACTATTACAACGGTCAAAAGGTAGTATTTTTGGCATGGGATAAAAAAGGATGTCACAAATTACATTGCAGGGTGTTTAAAATGTCAGGGACTTAAGGTCGAGCATAAGAACCCAACAAGCTTGTTGTAGCCCATATCCATTCCCAAATGGAAGTGGGATGTGGTGTCGATGGATTTTATTAGTTGTTTTCCAGGACAACAAAAGGGCATCATTTAATTATGGTGGTGGTTGATAAACTTAGCAAAGCTGGTCATTTCATCCGAGTGAAATCATTGTATAAAGCAACTAATATAACTGATATTTTTATGAGGAAAGTTACTAGGTTGCATTATGTGCCTCGAGAAATTATTTCAGACATAGATACAAAGTTTACATCTAATTTTGGGATATGATTATTCAAAGGGTTAGGTACAAACTTGAATTTTAGTACTGTGTATCGCCTAGAGTCTGATAGATAGGTTGAGTGAGTTAATCGTGTAGTAGAGAGTCTGATGGATAGGTTGAGTGAGTTAATCATGTAGTAGAGGATATGTTACGAATATATGTAATGGATAAACCATCTAAATGGGAATATTATCTACATTTGGTAGAGTTTACATATAATAACAGTTATTGGGCTTCATTTAAGATGAGTCTATTTCAAGCAGGAAGTGATCTACATTATTGGAGGAATGAGACCAAAGAAAGTGACAAAATTAGAACTAAGAATTTCCCAGCGAGTCACCCATCCTAATATTACTCTACCCGAGCACGCTTAACTACAAAGTTCTCATTAATTTTGATATATTAATGTCATGTTGTAGCGGCTACAACCACCCTCCAAAATTTTGCCTTAGCTTCATTTTGGAGCCTCCCTTCCAACGTTCACAACAACTTGCCTTGCTTCGCCAAGTTCACAAGTTTCAGTGTTTTACTTGCACTAAGGCAGCCTGTCGATCACAGCTCGATGCATTCCCCTCACAGGATGATCACCCAGACTTGGTCCAACTGCAGGCTGAGCAACTCCCCCAAGAAATTGTGCAATTCTAGAGGGAAACCAACCTTCCCTCCAGAAATTGCGCAATCCTGACTGGTAGCCTGCTGGGCTCCAGAATTGCGCAATTTTGGTAGTCAACACTCAGAGTGAAAATTGCGCAATTTTCCCCAGCAGGGCTGCTCAGCCCATAATTTGCGCAAATCTAGGCAATAGTCAGCTGCTCTGCCTAGAAATTGCACAAATCTCCTGGGCAGCCAACCCAGCTCCCAGCCAGAAATGCGCATTTTCTCCCAGCAGTCGAGCAGTCTCTTGCATGTGCAGTTGAGTTGACCGGTTCCCTCTGGGACTGAGCAAAATTGACTTGCATGCATGGGCTTCTTCTCCCAAGGCAACATGCAAAGGCATCCCTTGTTTCAGGGATCTATTTTTAGCAGTTGGAGGTTACATGTAAGAATCGTTTCAAAAACCTCCCACCAAGTGTCACTTTCCCTAGATTTGTGGCATGCGTGTCTCAACCCCGATGTTATCAAAAATCATCAACTGGATGCCGCAGATCTCATTCCTCACATCAAACTTACAACTCTGACATCCCACATCACATCTTGGAGCTGTCGGCACACTCGACTTAGCTGTTTTAGGGTAGGCCCGCTTTCCATGACTTGTGTTGCATTTCTAGCACTTTTTGTGTTTCTTTTCGTATGAGCATTGTCTTCTTGATTTCAGTGAGTGCTTGCTATTGTTTTGATACTTACTAGCTTGTACTAGCACCGTTTTAGTTTTTGTTAACATCTCACTGCTGTCGTATGCATGAAACTGTTTTTCGCGAACGGTCGCCGATTCAACGACTCACCTCACCCACATGCATGTTATTTTGTTTTATGAATTTGTCATTCACCATTTGCATGCATGATCATTCACTTATTCTTACACTCATTATCACCATGCATTCACATTCACATTTTCTTTCAGTTTCCCATCGACGAGTTTGGGCAGCCTTGGCTCGGACTCCGCCTCACCAAGAGCCTCACCAAGACAACATTTCACAATCTTGAGAGGGAAGGCTCTGCCTTCCTCTCAGGAAATGTGCATTTTTGTCCAGTGACTATCCTCCAAGACTATTTTGCACATTTTTGAGGGATAATGACTGCTGACCCAAAAAAGTGCGCAATGCAGTCACTAAGTCTACAACCATTGCCAGCTGAGATTGCGCATTGCGCAATTCCAGCAGTCAGCAGCCAGACTGGACTGTGCATTGTGCAGTTCCAATAGTCAGTCAGTCTCCCAACAACCCAGAATGTGCCTTGCGCAGTCTTGGCAGTTAGTCTCCCGACCTCCGGCCGAAATTGCGCAACCTTCATGATCAATCACACAGGTATGTTGCAAGTCAGTTCTCAAGTTCATTTTGGTTTTCGACTGACAGATTGCTTGCCATGAGTGTTGCCATGTCTCCAGGTATTGCAGGTGTTCATCTGCCTCTTAGCAGTGCAAGTACAATGGTTTCCAAGAAAGCAAAGTCAAAGATGCCCTTCAGAGCACACCTGGAGATGCAGTCAATCAAATGTCTATGAGCTTGCCTACTCATGAGATATCAAGTTGTTCGTAGACAAGGACATCAAGATATGACAGCAGCAGCATCATGAACAACAGCTGAAGGCAGCATAGCGAATGCAATGAATGCGAGAGGAAGGTTGTTGACAACACAGAGGCGGAACAAAGTTGCAAGCTCAAGCAGATCCACTAATGATGAAAGCAACTTTGGAGACTTAGGTTATGAGGTGACGGCGCGACATGAAGATCACACGAAGACAGAGAATGGAACAAAGAAGGAGTTGCATGTGCTGAAGCAGCAACTCAAGGAAGAACATGAAGTTGCACAGGCAGACGAATGAGTTGCAGCAGGAATAGGAACAACAGAGGGCGCAACATGCACTCGCGGATGAAACTGCGCTTGTCCAAGTTTTAGATGTATCCCAACAGCTGGCATTGAGCAGATATGGTGAGAAGTGTTGTTGATCGCATGCAAGGGATTCAACAACATGCATGTCATTGTGTGCATGCATGCGATCCAACCCATTCAGCACAATCGCCAAGGCAAAGACAAGAAGCAAGTCCAACTGGAGCTGAACATGTACTTCGACAAGCACATGACCACCATCACACACTTGAAGATCAACATGGACACTATGCATCGGTGTGTTGCCAGTTTAGCCGCACCCAAGAAGACCATGTGCATGTAGCAGACAAGTTGGATGAAGGAGCCATACCAATGCAGCGGAGGCAACAAAGGCAATTGTTCGCTTCAGCAAGATGTCACCATGGGGTGTATGCACACTATCACAGACGACCAAGCTTAGCATCAGCTCACCACCTTCGCCATCACAAGCATGTCAAAGAGTTGGTCTCATCACAACGGACTGAGTATCAGTGATGTCTTGCATGGCTTGCTCAAGCCATGTTGTCTCACATGAATACGTGTGCGTTGTAATGTAACGTCATGTCAAGTGTAAGTCAAGTGTCAATAGTTGGATGTAACAGTCATAGAGTAGATAAAGAGTCATGAGGGTAGATGAATTGTCACGAAGGGGAATGTCAAGGGTCACCCCACCCTTTGGTATAAGTAGTCCCTCATAACTCATTGTATAGGCTTTTGGTAAGCTAAACTTCCGATAAGACTATCTTGGAGAGAGCTTGATTGGTATTGTAACGCACCTTGGCTTCTCCACTGCATGGAGCTAGTACATCTCTTTGGAGGAGCAGGCGGATGTGGCTGTAACATTCCACTGTTAGGGCTAGCGGGTGTCATGGATGTATTGTATGACTAGAACTTACACTTCTTTATATAATAAGAGCCAACATGTTTCATGCATATGTGGTATTGCATTCCAGTTGTCTTATTTACTCTAAATGGCATATGTATTTTCTTTCTTACGCACGCATGTATGGACTGTTCTGTATAAGCATGTATGAATCTTTCTGAAATGTGTTGATTGGTTTAACCATCACTTTGGATTGCCAGCTGACTTGCTTTCCATCTTCTGATGCATCTTCGCTCGTGTGTTCCCTTCCCATTCGAGTACTGTTATAGGTTGCTAAGGGGCGTACTCGTCTCAACCCACATGTCTTAGAACCTGTCATGCACCTTCCTTGACTCATCGCAACGGTCACACCCTTGCTACAAATAGAGTTATCTTACTTGCCTCTATGCAAAATCGTGGTTAAGGCATTACCATATGACCCACTGCTGGGACTCCTACACCAAACGGTCTGAGGTCTAATTGGGAATTCTTACCGTGGAGATCCCCTTACTTGTTGGCGGGTCCAACACCGTCAACATTTTGGCACTAGAAGGAAGGCCAGATGACACGCTGAGTCCTCATATCTGTTTTGAATCTCTACACATCTATCATGACTAACTACCGAGTTTCTCTTCCAGAGTGCATGACCTATGGAAATGACTTCATTATCTTGGATAACTTGTCTCATAAAACATTTGCTGGTGGACGCTACGTAGCCTTGGTAAGGCACGCGGTCGGCGTTGTAGGCTCATG
Organism: Pinus tabuliformis; assembly: GCA_031772625.1. Classification (NCBI taxonomy): domain Eukaryota; kingdom Viridiplantae; phylum Streptophyta; class Pinopsida; order Pinales; family Pinaceae; genus Pinus; species Pinus tabuliformis. The sequence goes on along the minus strand of CM062819.1, from coordinate 1,430,632,260 downwards.
CGAAAGACATGGATTCTTTGAAGAATACATGAGCTGCGCGCTATTCATCTACACAATTCGAGGGCACCCAATGCACTAGTGTGCCACGCTGCCCGAAAAATATATTCATTCTCTTGCTCATATGTCGTGCTTTCAATCACTTTAACTGGAAAGAACTTGATCAAGAAATTTTGAAATTACGAAAAGCACCCGATGAATCCGTTGATCAGTTTTACACATGCTTTTGTAATCTTGCATACTGATTCCTTGAAGATGAAATTGATTGGGAATTTCTTTATGGAAGATTTGAGTATCTTCTTCACATATCCGAACCCTGCTCAACACACTTTGGTGATGGAGCTGCACAATCACAGGCAGGCACAATCGCTGTCACAAGTGACTGTCTGCCTTCACCTCATCAAACAACTCCACCATCGTGGAGTGATGTGGGAGATCATGCACATGCCTTTGTTGAACTGTCACACTCTCCCACCCCACCTGCTCTTGAGATTTGCGCAGATTTGGCTTGCAAGCCTGTTGGTTGTCACGTGGACTCTTTCCCTCAACCTCCGTCCTCGTGTTCTGTTGATCCTCCAGATTGTACTGTCTTGTGTTCTCCCACTCCGGACTCCTCACCTGTTGTGAACAAGTATCAAGCTATCGGCAGAGTTGGTGTTATGTAGTCAAACTGTGCCATCGTTCCTGATGAGTGTGTGTTGGAATCTAAAGAAGAGCCTACGACAAAGGATGATTCCCTTCCAGCGGTGCCTCATCCGCTTCATCTTGAAATCCCTTGTGATTCTGCCACTGCTGATTTCCCCTGCGAAAACTCATTTCCGGATGTTTCTACTTCCGATCATTCACAAGACACCTTGGATGTCAGCTTATCATTACAGTGTGGAGAGGACACATCTTCCTCAGAAAACCCGTTCAATCTGTCAATTATGTTTCTTGGAAACACAGAGGGTGAGCATCTATGCTTCTCATCTACCCCTCTGCCCAATTCATCAAATCATGAGGATGCCGAGAAACATCCTGAATTTTCTGATCTTGGTTTTCGTGTTCTATTCACTTCCTCATCCGATCATGATGTTGATTCAATTGTTGTTAATCTGTCCAAGACACTGGTCTACAATGATCTATCTGTCAACGAAGTTGAAACCCCCTAGATTGTCAAGGAACTTTAGCCTGAGCTGATGGTTATGTCAGGCTCTCGCTGTCCTGAGGTTGGTTTCACTTCTGGTCAAGAAATTGTTGAAACATTCAAGGCTCCCCATCACTCTCTGCTTTGTATAAAAGATCAACTAAACACCCAGATTTCACTTCCTCCACTCGAACTACACAATCCCATCTCTCATGCATTGGAGGAATCTTACATAGTAAGCACACATGCACAACAACAATGATCTACCTTTCTCACATTTGCTTACATGTCACAGTCAAGAGAATGCATACACTCAACATCTACACGCAGTGTCACAGAACATCATAGCAATACCACAGAATGCATGTCATGCACTTTCACTCATCTTTGTTCTGAGGTCACTTGTAAGCCCGAAGTGTGTTTGTCTTCACTGTTACATCTTTCTTGTTTACTGGTTCACATAGCTGTCTTGTTTGCGAACCATGCCTTCACCAACATGGGTCAACCAATGCGCCGGTGGCTGCATTGGAAGTATCACTTCATGTGAGATGACCCATGCACTGTTAGCTTAGGAGTAGGAGTAGTGTTTGCTTTTGAGTTGTTTTCTTGCATGCTTGTTTGCTTACTTTCTTTATTTGTTTGTTTGTCTACTTGCTTGTTTTCTTACTTGCTTTGCTTTCATTGTTGCTTCTGCTCTTGCTTTTCTTTGATTGTTTGTTAGTTCGCTTGTTTCGTTTCATAGGATAGTTTCGCATGAAACCATGTATGACTCTTGAAACAAGCTAGGTAAAGTACAAGAGGCCTTGTGCAGCTATCATTACTTGGTTATCTGTCATCCTGCCTCTGTATGAAGAACTTGTTACTTTCAGTCCATGATACATCAATGGAAAATACGTACTATTCGAAGTGAACCTTGGTGAAAACACAATGCTTGCGTGCTAACTAGTGTCACCTACTCTAGTCAGTTGTTTTTGGGTTAACCCTTGTCATCTCATTCAAGTAGAGTAAGGTGAGGGGGAAAACCTTAATAGGCACGTCAGAGGTATAATAAACTACTTCTCTGTAGGAACAACCTCTTCTGCTCTCAATAAGTCAGGATCCCTCTTCCATGTTTGAAATGAATAAGTGTTATGCACAGTTACGAAGATGAAAAAAAATAAAAAAAATGAAAAAGTGAAAAAAGTTTGCAAAAAATTAAATAATAAAAATGAATAAGGCGAAAGAAGAGAAAGGCTTCATGCAAAGAGAGGTGATGCAAGTAAATCCACCGGGGTACTGACCAGGCTTGTTGGCAGCGGAGCCATGCTTATCTTCCTATGTGACTCCATCGGGGTACTGTCCAGGTCTGCTGGCAGCGGAGCCACACCAAAGATGAAACTAAGACTCTGGCAACTATACTGCTTGTGCACCAATAAACCCCTCAACCCCAATCGAAACTGTGTTGCCTTGGCTTGGAAAGTGTGTCAATCGACCAAGAGCTGGAAGATGCTGCATCTTACAATCAAGCTAGTGTTAAAACCAAGAGGCGCTGAGCACTGAACAATACTTCCAGAGGTGTTAGACTTGCTTTTCGAGAACAAGGTCCATTCTGAGAGTTGGAGTTCTACCACTGTGTCACCAAGTGTTGTAGCGGCTACAACCACCCTCCAAATTTTTTCCTTAGCTTCGTTTTGGAGCCTCCCTTCAAACCTTCATAACAACTTGCCTTGCTTCATCAAGTTCACAAGTTTCAGCGATTTACTTGCACTATGGTAGCCTGTCGATCATAGCTTGATGCATTCCCCTCATTCGCTGATCACTTGGATTTGGTCCAGCTACAAGCTGAGCAGCTCCATCAAGAAATTGCGCAATTCTGGAGGGAAACCAGCCTTCCCTCCAGAAATTGCGCAATCCTAACTGGCAGCTTGTTGGGCTCCTGAATTGCGCAATTCTGCCAGTCAACACTCACTGTGAAAATTGCGCAATTTTCCCCAGAAGGGTTGCTCAACCCAAAATTTGCGCAAATCTGGGCAATAGTCAGATGCTCTGCCCATAAATTTTGCAAATCTCCTGGGCAGCCAGCCCAACTCCCAGCCAGAAATGCGAATTTTCTCCTAGTATTCAAGCAATCTCTTGTATGTGCAGTTGAGTTAACCGGTTCCCTCTGGGACTGAGAAAAACTGATTTGCATGCATGGGATGTTTCTCCCAAGGCAACATGCAAAGGCATCCCTTGTTTTAGGGATCTATTTTTAGCAGTTGGAGGTTACATGCAAGAATCGTTTTAGAAACCTCCCACCAAGTGTTGTTTTCCCTAGATTTGTGGCATGCGTGTGACAACCTCGATGTTATCAAAACTCATCAACCACACACCGCAGAGCTCATTACTCACATCAAACTTGCAGCTTTGACATCCTACATCACATATAGGAGCTGTTAGCACCCTCGAATCAACTATTTTGGGGTAGGCCCGCTTTCCATGACTTGTGGTACATTTCTAGCGCTTTTTGTGTTTCGATTCATATGAGCGCTGCCTGCTTGATTTTTCAGTGAGCGCTTGCTGTTGTTTTGATACTTATTAGCTTGTACTAGCACCATTTTAGTTTTTTTCAACATCTCACTGCTGTCGCATGCATGAAACTGTTTTTTGCGAATGATAGCCAATTCGGCGACTCGCCTCACCCACATGCATGTTGTTCCGTTTTATGAATCTGTCATTCACCATTTGCATGCATGGTCATTCATTTATGCTTACACTTAGTATCACCATGCATTTTCATTCACATTTGCTTTCAGTTGCCCGTCAATGAGTCTGGGCAGCCTTGGTCCAAACTCTGCCTCACCAAGACAACATTACACAATCTTGAGAGGGAAGGCTCTGCCTTCCTCTCTGGAAATGTGCATTTCTACCCAGTGACTATCCTCCAGGACTGTTTTGCGTATTTATGAGGGATAATGACTGCTGGCCCAACAAATTGTGCAATGTAGTCACTGAGTCTGCAACCATTTCCAGCTGAGATTGCGCATTGCACAATTCCAACAACCAGCAGCCGGAATGGACTGTGCATCGTGCAATTCCAATAGTCAGTAAGTCTCCCAGTAGTCGAGGCTGTGCCTTGCGCAGTCTTGGCACTCAGTCTCCCGACCTCCCGGCCGAAATTGCGCAACCTTCATGATCAGTCACATAGGTATGTTACAAGTCAGTTCTCAAGTTCATTTTGGTTTTTGACTGACAAATTACTTACCATGAGTGTTTCCATGTCGCCAGGTATTGTAGGTGTTCATCTGCCTCTCAGCAGTGTAGGTACAATGGTTTCCAGGAAAGCAGAGTCGAAGACAATGTTCAGAGCACACCTAGAGATGCAGTCGATCAAATGTCTATGAGCTTGCCTACTCATGAAGATATCAAGTTGTTCATAGATAAGGGCATCAAGATATGACAATAGCAGCATCACAATGAGCGCACCATGAACAACAGCTGAAGGCAGCGTACTGAATGCAACAAATGCAACGAATTCAATGAACGCAATGAACACAATGAATGCAATGAATGCAACGAATGCAAGAGGAAGGTTCTTGAAAACACAGAGGCGGAACAAAGTTTCCAGCTCAAGCATATCCACTGATGATGAAAGCAACTTTGGAGACTCAAGTTATGAGGGGATGACGCGACATGAAGATCGCGTAAAGACAGAGAATGGAACAAAGAAGGAGTTGCATGTGTTGAAGCAGCAACTCAAGGAAGAACATGAAGCTGCACAGATAGACGAATGAGTTGCAACATGAACAAGAACAACAGTGGGTGCAACATGCATTGATGGATGAAACTATGCACGTACAAGTTTTAGATTTATCCCAGCAGCTGGCATGGAGCGAAAATGGTGAGAAATGTTGTTGATCACATGCAAAGGATTCAACAGCATGCATGTCATTGTGCGCACGCATGCGATCCAACCCATTCAGCACACTTGCCAAGGCGAAGACAATAAGAAAGTCCAACTGGAGCTGAACATGTACTTTAGCAAGTTGATGCACATGACCACCAACACACACTTGAAGATCAACACGGACACTATGCATTGGTGTGTTGTCAGTTCAGCCGCACCCAAGAAGACCATGCGCATGTTAGCACACGAGTTGGATGAAGGAGCCATACCAATGCACCGGAGGCAACGAAGGCAAGAGTTCACTTTAGCAAGATGTCACCATGGGGTGCATGCATACCATCACGGACGACCAAGCTTGGCATCAACTCACCAGTTTCGTCATCACAAGCATGTCAAAGAGTTGGTCTCATCACAACAGACTAAGTATTAGTGATGTCTTGCATGGCTTGCTCAAGCCATGTTGTCTCACATGAATACATGTGCATTGTAATGTAACATCATGTCAAGTGTAAGTCAAGTGTCAATAGTTGGATGTAACAGTCATAGAGTAGATGAAGAGTCATGAGGGTAGATGAACTGTCACAAAGGGGAATGTCAAGGGTCACCCCACCCTTTGCTATAAATAGTCACTCATAACTCATTTTATAGGCTCTTGGACAGTCAAGCTTCCGATAAGACTATCTTGGAGAGAGCTTGGATAGTATTGTAACACGCCTTGGCTTCTCCACTGCATGGAGCTAGTACATCTCTTTGGAGGTGCAAATAGATGTGGCTGTAACGTTCCACTGTTGGTGCCAGTGGGTGTACATGGATGTATTGTATGGCTGGAACTTACACTTCTTTATATAATAAGAGCCATCACGTTTCATGTATATGTTGTATTGTATTCCAGTTGTCTTGTTTACTCTAAATGGCATATGTATTTGCTTTCTTACGCATGCATGTATGGACTGTTCTATATGAGCATGTATGAATCTTTCTGAAATGTGTTGATTGGTTTAACCATCACTTTGGATTGCCAGCTAACTTGCTTTCCAGCTTGTGATGCATCTTCACTCGTGTGTTCCCTTCCCATCCGAGTACTGTTACAGGTTGCCAAGGGGCGCACTCATCTCAACCCACATGTGTTAGAACCTCTCATGCACCTTCCTTGACTCACCACAACGGTCACACCCTTGCTACTAATAGAGTTATCTTACTTTCCTCTGTGCGAAATCGTGGTCAAGGCATTACCATACGACCCACTGCTAGGACTCCTACACCAAACGGTCTGAGGTCTAATTGGGACTTCTTACTAGGGAGATCCCCTTACATGTTGGCGGGTCTAGCACCGTCAACATGTCAACATGATCAAGATTTTTAAAGAGTGCAATCTCATGAGTGACAAAGGAATATGTCATAATGCATGAGAGAAATATTGCAGAAAAGCATTATAAAAATAATTGAGAATAGGGCACAATGCATAAAAGAAATATTGACATTATAAAGATAAATTAGAATATGGCACATGCGCAAGAGAAATACTATAGAAAAGCAATTAAAACAAACTAAATTATTTATTGAATTGATAATATCCCATGAGACTACATTATGAGAGAAAAACATGATTTACTCCACAATGAAATTCCGTATTTATACTTTTTACGGGTGTCTTTCAACAAGAGTCATGCCTCCTGTTACATTTCAAATACCATGGTATACAAAATCCATGGGTGAATACCATGGGAAAATATAATAAATTACGATACGAGGGGTAAATATACTAAATATGATACCATGGGTAAATACCATGGTTTACAAGCAATAAGCTAAATCCTCCTCTCGAGTGGAAAAATCATGGCTGCCTGGTGTTGCGTTGCCTATGGATTCGCGGCCTTGGCATCCTGCTAAGGGCTCCTTCCCCCTCCTCACTTCTTTCTCCCATGTGTCCCCTTTGCTCCTACTCTCTAGCTTGTATCCTCGACATTGTTTGTCTAGACAACCTTATGGCTGCGCCGACCCTGGTTGGTTCTTTGGATGCGGATATCTCAACCGTCAACTCTCTGGTTGTTGCTGCACCTAAGTTTCAGAAGCATGGCCCTTCACAATTTGTTAAAAAAGTGGATGAAATCCCTAAAATCACCATCAACACCCCACAATGTCACTCTAGAGCTCTGTAGCTCGTGGACTGGGGCCTTATTGGCTAGTTCATGGGCCTTTGGCCTTCACCCCGCTTGGTTCATGCCTGGATAGAAAATAATTGGAAACCACTTATTCAAGGAGAGGTTATGTCGACATTACGTGGGAAGGGATTCTTCACCTTGTTTTTCAAAAGCAGGTTGGACAAATATTTCATTTTCAAGAGTGGCCCATACTTCATGTGCTCACAGGGGCTATATTTAGATAGGTGGAGTCTTAGCTTCAATAAAGACTGTGATGTTCCCTCCCCGGTACCAGTCTGGGTAAAGCTCCCATATCTCCCGCTCCATTGCTGGAATGATGCAACCTTCTGTCTGATAGGGAACTCTCTGGGAAAATATATCGACTGTGTTGAGCCAAAGGATGGTCTATTCTCCTGTGCAAGGATTTGCGTGGAGGTAGACCTTGAAAAAGGGCTTTCAACTGTTGTTAATCTCTGTATGGACACTTGGGCTCATGTCCAGGAGGTGGACTACGATCAATTTCCATTTAAATGCAATTTGTGTCATGAATATGGGCACTTTTCTAAAAGATGCCCAAAGCATCATGACTCTTCTGACTAGCGAGGGGAAGAAAATGAAAAATGGCAACAAGCCAAGAGGAAAAAAAGGAATAAAAAATAGAATAACGGGCCAGTCACAACCTCCAACTCAGTTCCTGAGAAAGAAGGCCCAAGCCAAAGTGAACTTATTCCTACTTGTGAGGCAGAAACCCAGGAAAATGAAGTTGAAATAGATAAGAACAAGTTCGCTGCATTGGCCTCTATCCAGGAAGAGGGAGGGTTTGCTCCAGGAATTAGTAGCATAGAGGTTGCTCTTCTTTCCTCGACTTCGAAACTACAAAAATAAATGCCCACAAGCCCAAAAGTAACCGGTAATGCATAAGACATAATGGATGAAGAGGAAGAAGAAAAAGGGTTCGTATCCTCCAAATAAATAACGGTAACAACATTACTTGCAAGCTCAGCGGATGAAAAATAAGAGGGCATAAGACTCAAGGATGGACAAAAAGATAAGAAGATCGAGACAAAAAAAACAAATAAATAAGGAAAGAAAAAATAGAAAAGGACAAGGAGTTGGGTTTTCAACACACTATTCCTCACCATTTAGCTAATTTCGAGAACAAAGGAGGGAAAAAGGAAAGTGCAATAGGCCTAGAAAAAGGGACACCAACTACAAAAAGTAAGTAATGAATATTATCTCCTGGAATTGTAGGGGTGTCGGTCCTAGAAAACGAATAATGGAGGTAAAATCTCTTATACAAAAGGAAAGACCAGTAGTCACCCTACTCCAGGAGATGAAGTTGAGCGAGATTGAAATCTCCTCTATTCATTCCTCTCTTTGGGGTTTTATCAATATGGAAGCAAAGAGCTCGAGAGGTGCTTTGGGAGGCCTTTGAAAGATGTGGAATCCTACAAAATTACAACTGGTAAGTTCTTTAAAAAACACTCACTGGATTGCAAATTCTTTTAAGATTTTAGAGTTGCAACAAAATTTCTCTATGATCAAAATCTATATGCCTTTCAACTTTAGAGAGTAACAAGAATGATGGAAGTCTTTAATGGAGTTAAAAAAATTTGAATATGGGCGTAACTGTATTCTAGGAGGAGATTTCAACACCACCATGGGACAAAATGAGAAGAGGGAGGCTCTACTATTAGGGATGTTTCCTAAGAAAATATGGAGGACTTAATGGTCAACCTCAACCTCTTTGATGTTAAGCCTCCTAAATTCCTCTATACCTGGAATACCAAACATTTTGGGTTGGGCCATATTGCGGCTCGTTTTGACTGCTTCTTGGCCTCTAACTGCCCGCTTATGATGAATCTTTTCCCGAAATCTCATATTCTTCCTTGATGTGGCTCAGACCATCGCCCAATCTGCCTTCTTGTCTCGCATTATTCAATCTCGGGCCTATCCCCTTTCGTTTCTCCTATCTTTGGCTTGACTCACCGAGTTTCTCTGAGATGGTTTTCCTTTCTTGGTCAGTTGGGTTGAGGGCAACCCAATCTCTATTTGGGAATCCAAAATAAAAAAGGCTAAAAGGAGATACTAAAAAGTGGTTAAAAGAAAACAAATCAGAATGGAAATATGCAATAAAGGATATGGAAAACCGCCTTGCCACAATCCAAGGACAAATGGAGACATCCACGATCAATTTGATGGACTTCCAAAAAGAAGCTGAGACCTTCAAGGCTCTTCATGACCACCTCAGAAGGGAAGAAGAGTACTAGAGACTAAAGTCCAGAAACAGTTGGCTAAAGGCTGGAGAAAGGAACATAAAGTCATTTGATAAGTGTTGGCTTGAGGGGGCCTGACCCAGGTTCAATGTTAATTAGCCAAAAAAACTACACTACTGGCCCTTTCGGCATCAGCCCACGGAGCACAGAGTGAAGTCTCACCCAAAGCACTATGGAGGGATGCTGGAACCAAGTTTCCACACCCTGAGATGGTTGTGATGTCGTTTGATTTCTTCTATCCACGCCTTTGCGTAGGTGGTTTCACATTAGAGCTTGCAAGACAAATCCTCTATTCCGGTCCTCAATACCTTCGCAAAAGTATATGATCGGCCTTCGTGCAGACCTAACCTGTGGCTCAGGTATTTTCGTGCTGCTATGGCAGTGTGCCGTGCAGATTCCTCAATTGTCCTAAGTGGTTTTCTTATCTTATCAATTACTTAAAGTTATCACCGCGTAAGCAGATATTCATAATTACGTTCAATTATTCAATGTAATTGCATTCATTTGTGCATCATATAAGCATAATAAAGGAATTTCATACATAAAATATCCAAACACATCAACAAAACAAAGACACAAAAATTGCAGAATAATTCCTTTTATTAATATCTTCCAAGTGTTTACAACCTCTATCCGCCCTGCGCACACAGCTGCAGGGGTCCGCGCACTCAGTTGCGGACTTCTACCCTAGGCCTCTACACACTCAGCTACAGAGCCTCTATCTACACTACAACCCAAGACTTAGACTTCTTCTTCAGAGCTATCACTCTATTACATGATCTCCATTCTATTGATCGATTGATTGATTGCTTAACTACTTAGAGCTTAGCTCTTTTTATACAATCCCATGGTCTGCGGACCATGGGTAGGTCTCTTACAGTGGACTTTACTTTACAAAACTAAGGACGGACTACCCTTTTTGACACATAATACCTTCACGCTTCGCGATCGCAAAATGCGGAGTCTTTACAATTATATTACAAAAATTGACTTAACATGGGCTTTTAGCCCCAAAACTGCCCTTGGGGGATCACGCTCCCAATAGGCCTGCAACACAAACATTGTGACTCGCCCTTGAGTCACTCGATAGGCGCAAAGATCTTTGCGCGAAGCCCGTCCAGCTTGACCCTGATGAGTGCAAATTCAGCCGGGCACTGAGTTGTTGCCTGCTTCACATCTTCAATCGTTTTCTCGGTTACCGCCCCTGCGCTGTCAGCTTGAAGTTGTTGTTGCGTTGCTTGCAGAGTCAAAAGATTTCCTTCAATGTTTAATTGCGTAAGCTTCCTCCAGCCAGGGCTTTAGTCGTGCCTTCAGCATTGCTTCCTTGTGCAGCGTTGCGTCCACCTGTTCCTTCAGCTACTTGGCTTCCTGCAGCTTAGCTAACCTCTGTGTCAGTGTGACGGTTCGCGTTGTGCCCTTAACTTCGTCATAGCGTTGTTGGAGTTTGCACACTTTCATCTCTAGCCTCTAGATGTTTGGGTCCTCCTAGCTGGTCAGGACCTCAAATGATTGTTCGAACAACTGTGTGCAGTCTGCTACTGCACTCTCCACTGTCGCGACTACTTTTGTGTTGAAGGCTGGGCCCTCAACTGGAGCTCTGTAATCTGAAGGTTCAACTCCAACTGAACCCTTTCCATCTCTGTATGAGTGTCATGAACCCTTGTGGCCAATTTGGGATGCAGACCTCAACAGGCTCCTCCTCCAGAATGTCCAACTCTGGGACCATTTTACATGCCTCCTCCACGACCTGTATGATCTTCTTGCTCTGGCTGGTCGCCTCAGCCTCAGCAGTGATGAAAACATTCCTTCGTAGGGCCATCTGCTAGTTGTTTATCTTCTGTTCACTAATCACCTGGAGGGTGCGGTGCTCACGAGCCCTTAGCTCTGCAATTACTCCATCCTGTAAGAGGTGGAGTGCTTTGCGTGGAAGCGCTGCCAGGTTTAGTCCAATTCCCTTCAAGGCGCTGACAGTGGGCTTGTCAGCCTCATTTTCCTTGGTCAGTGCTCCATCTAGTAGCACTATTTAACTGGAAGCTTTTGTGTGCAGCATATCAGTAGCCTCGAACATGCCGATAGCCAAGTTGGTACACACCATACCAGCTTGTGATGCGTGGGTCTGCAACTCCTACAACCCGGTCTAGGTGGCCCCTAGTATGATCTTTTGTTGCTTCTAAAATTACTGTAGGGCCTCCACGGTGACATCTCTGACTGTGTCACTGAGGTCATATAAGTTGTCCTCCGTCAATGTGATAGGGTCCATCGAGGTCTTGGTCGCATTGGATTTCTTTTTGGGCTCTCCCTTCTCCAGCACTCTTGGGCACTTAATGCGGGTAGATGTCACCTGAGGGTTTGTGCTATGCTACTTTGTGTCCTCCTCTTCAGTCTTAGGTGAAGGCGACCGTGCACCTTTATCAGAGCCCTGCTCTGTGCCACCTATCTGTTTTCCTGCCTCCTTTCCTACCTATTCCGCCTGGGCCTTCTCAACGGCTTCCTTTTTCCTCTTTTTGACCAGCTGCACCATCTTCAGCTTGGCCTCTTCCTTCTTCTTATGTGTGTCGGAATTGCTTCCACCCACCGCCAAGTCCATGGTAGTGCGCCACTCCGGCGACCATTTATCAAGCACCGCATTGATGTCATCATCTGTGGCCAGGTACGGAAAATTGTACCACTTCTGCGTAGGGTCCTTCCACGCCTTGATTGATATCCGATGGAAATCAGCTTTAAACTTGACATAGCTCTATAGGTTAGCGTATACCGTGGGTGACAATTGTGGCTTGTGATTGATAGCCATCCTGATATTCATTTCCATCAAGATCCAGAAGATCTTGCTGTCCCGAACTCGCTCTGCGTCCTTGGTCGCCCACAACGAAGTGTACTTCGCTGCTTCAAGAAGGTCTGGTGCGACCGAGGGGAATTGGCTCTCCTCTAGTAGCTCCCATGCTACCAGCACGATCAATAGAAAGAGCCACGCGTAGTGGAATGTCTTTCTTTGCTCTTGCGCTTCGTGGTAGTTCACCAAGAACTCTCCACAAAGGTCGTCCGACCAGTTAAACTGGACTCCTTCCGCGCACTGCTGTGCAAGTGCGATGATAGGCACTGACACCTCATTGGCGTGGAAATTCCGCATCACCTTCCCTGAGAGGATCTGCTTTGCTACCTTCACAGTGAGGTTGCAGATGCTGGAGATAGCGTACCCACATGGCTTCTTCACTAGTTTGAACTTCTCTTTCATTGATTCTGCGAGCCCCTACTTGCCACAGAATTAACATATCAGTGATAGGTATCGGCTCCTCCAGCCATAAACACCCATCGTGCACCAAGCACAACAGCTGCTTGATGACCAAAACTGTCACAGGGGTGCGGTTATAGTGCGGCACCGAGAGCAGTTGAGTAATCCTGCCTTCTCTACTCCTTTGAGCCACTTCCGTGGCTCCAACACACTCATCCTCGTATTCATGTCTATGATGTGGCGCATCAGCTGTTCGGTCGCTAGGTGCAGGAACTTCTCGTGGTCCACCAAGTCCCAGTCTTCGAGCTTCAATATTAGCACCCGTGCCAAACGTGGACCATCAAAAGTGATTTCATCCAGTAGCAGAGGGGTTTGCAGGGGAGTCTTACTTTCATCAATGTCATTTGGGACCTTGGACTTAGGCTTGTGTAGAGGGACATACTCTGACAACCGTGTAATAGGGTCCACACCCTGGGCTTCAACCTCCTCTATTTCCACTCCCACATCCTCATCGTCCATGGGGATGTCTTCGATATCCTCCTCCTCTGCTTCTAGGTTTATAGCCTTGCCTTTCTCCTGGGCAGTGGGCTTTGGTGGGTTTCGTCTTGGCGACATGCACACCAGTATGGCAGGCTACTTGCCCTTCTTGTCTTTCATGGTTTCCTTGGTTGGGGTTGGCTTCGGTCTCGACGTTCTCAGGGATTTAGGGACCTCTGCCAATACTTCGGCCACTTCTAGGGTAGCTACTTCGCCCCCCATATCAATTTCCTGCACATTCTCCTTGGCTGCCATTCCTTCGATGTCCGTAGATTCTGTGCAGTTCGACATGACACTATTCACTAGTGCTTGTGTCTCCTCTGATAATTGTTCAAACACTGGACTCACTACCAGATCTTGAAAGAATTCATAGTTCATGTGCACCTGAGAGTGCAACAACTCAATTCTCAAAATGCCAAGTGTTTTTCACTGGACAACCACTTGTAATTTATAGGGCATTTTGAATTCAAATTTGACTATTCCCCCAAAATCAGTTCATTAATACCAGATTGGTGGCAAATTTGCAAGGATCTAAGCCATAAATTTTGTCTTAAATGCCGATCGCTTGCTCCATTTGGCCTCACTTCTGCCGTCTTTTCATGAACAGTGACTTTAACGGTCACTTTCCAGTTGACCTGCGCGATTTCTCCTTGGGTAGCATAGCTCCCTCCACGCTACTGCGGATCCAGTGACACGTCCTTGCTTCGCACCATCTTCCAATCGCGCAGCTCCCCAACTCGGGTAGTGTAGTTTATAGTCCCACACCTTCTTTCAGCTGCCTGGAGCACTAAGCCTATGCTACTTTCATTTAGTCACATGGCCGGACCGATGGTGTATGGCTTCAAGCGAATGCCTTTCACCTTTCCTAGGAAGGGTTCTCCATTTAATCTGACCAGCTATACCGCTCCTCTGTTGGTAATCTCCTTAATAACATAAGGCCCTAACCAGTGCATCCTGAATTTCCCTGGAAATTTATCAAACTTACTATCATATAACAAAACCAGGTCATTTACCTTAAATGTGCACAACTTGATGTGTTGATCATGCCATGCCTTTTCACGCTGCTTTTGGACCTGTTGGTGAAATCCAGCCAAAAATCTTTCTTCTTCGAGCTCATCCAGCTATGCGAGCCTCTCATCCAAGGCTCCTCGATCCATCATACCTATGAGCGCTGGTATGCGTAGACTAGGCATGATGTATTCCATAGGCATTACTACTTCCACACCATAGACAAGCCTAAAAGGGGTTTGTCCAGTCAACTTCTTGCATGTTGTTCGATAAGCCCACAGTACTGCAGGTATGCGTAGGTCCCAATCACTTCGCTGAGCATTGAAAACCTTGGTCAATGCATTTTTGAGCACTTTTTTGAATGCCTCCAATGTCCTGTTAGCCTGTGGGTGATAAGGTGTGCTTTTTTGGTGATATACCTGAAATTCCTCTGTTAGTGCGCTGATCGTCTCATTCAGGAAGTGTGTACCATGATCACTCATCAAGATCTTCGGACATCCAAATTGCATTAGTACATGCTCAAATAGGAACTTCACGGCAGTCACGCCCGTGTAATCCTTCACTAGCTACGCTTCTGCCCAATGAGTCAAATACTCCATCGCAGTGATAATGTACCTTGCTCTTGTCTTTCCTTGTGGCTAAATGGGTCCTACAAAATCTATCGTCCACTTCTCGAAGGGTTGCAACGTCATTTGTGGATTCAAAGGCATTTCATCCCTCCACGATGGCCTGCCCATTATTTGACATACATCACACACCTTGCAATATGATTTTGAATCCTGATGAAGGGTTGGCCACCACAACCCTGTACGTAGAATCTTCTGTGCGGTTTCTCTCCCTACATAATGTCCTCCCGTGGCACCCCCATGAGTGCCTGCGAGGATGATGCTTCATTCGAACTCAGGTACATACCATTGCAATATCTCATCAGTCCCAATCTTGTATAGATGCCCAAAAATGACAGATAAATCATCCACATGCACCACTAATTCCTTCTTTTGCTGGACAGTGTATCCTTCCGGTGTAGTTCCTATTGTTAGGAAGTGTATTATATCCTCAAAATGACCATTCGCGACACACACTGCAAATAGCTGCGCGTTAGGAAATCCTTCTTCCAAGTTAGTAGGTTCCTCCCCTGTTTCGATGCATGACAGATGGTCTGGTCCTGCGTTCAATCGTCCAGGCTTCACAACAACTTCAAAATCGTACTCCTGGAACAATAAGAGCCATTTGTAGATTCTCCCCCCGCAACACAGGATTATTGACCAGGTACTTTAGTGCAGAGTGATTCGTATACATCTTAAAATGGCCTCCTAGCAAGTAATGCCTATACTTCTGGAGTGCATACACCATAGCTAGCCCCTCACGCTCAGTGGTGGAATAGTTATTCTCTGCTTTGGATAATCTGTAGCTTGCAAATGCGATAGGATGGTCCAATCCTTCTCCACCAGCTTGTGTTAGTACTGCTCCCAGCGCTATACGTGACGCGTAGATATGCACGTGAATCTCTTTTTTCCAGTCTGAGAAGATGAGAATCGGTGTGGTAACCTTCTTTTCTTTCAATATATCCAAGCTCTTCCCACAGTCATTGTTCCAACAGAACGTGACGTCATTCTTCAACATCCATAGGCACGGTGATCTGGGCGTAACTCTTGATAAACTTTTTGTAATATCCTGTATGTCCCAGAGTAGCACGCAACTGTTTCACACTCCTTGGCACTTCCAAGTTCAGTATCACTGCGATCTTCGCGGGGTCTACCATCAGTCCTTGTCTGCAAACCACATGCCCCAATAGGTTCCCAAATGGAACACAAAATAGACACTTCTTGAGATTGAGCGTGATTTGGTATCTTCGACAGGTATCCAACATCAGGCGCAAGCTTGCTACATGGCACTTAACCAACCCAAATACAGTCCAGTCATCAAAATATACCTCCAGGAACTTATGAATAAATTCCTTGAATGCCGCAACAACCACGCGCGAAAAGATGGCAGGCGCATTCTTCAATCCAAACAGAATTACAGTGTACTGAAAACAACCCCACTCAGTTGTGAAGGTTGTCTTGCTCCTATCCTCCGGCGCGATTTTGATTTGGTGGTACCCAGAGAACCCATCAGTGAAGGAATATGCTTCTTGGCCACCTACATTGTCCAACACTTCATTAGTGAACGAAGTCGGGAAAGGATCATGCACACAAGTGTCATTCAGTTTTCTGAGATCCACGCATATCCTTATCTCATCCTTCTGCTTCTTCTCTTGCACCACCATTGGGCTTACCCAATCAGATTCTTCCACAGGCTCAATGATGCCTGCTGTGAGCATCTTGTCTAGCTCTAAGCGGACCTTCTCCTTATATTTCGGATTAAGACGGTAAGGCCTTTTCTTAACTCGCTTCACTTCGAGCTATAACAAGATCTTCATCATTCCTAGGTCTCCGATTATCCCTTTCAGATTCGTAAACTTGGTAGGGAATAAGTCCTAGTATTCGCGGAGTAGTTCAGTGACCTTATCCATCGTCGCGTCATCCCAGTAGTCTCCAATCTTCGCGAATTTAGGTTCTTCCTCCGTACCAACGTTTACTTGTTTCGTTTTCAATGACGCGTTATATCAGGGTTCTCAATCTGTAGTCCTTGAACCTCGCGGTGACCTTCTGTTTCCAGAATGTTAATCTTTTGCGGATCCTCGTCCTATTCTTTAGCAGTTACATTATAACATTCCAGCGTGCGACTCAGATAAGTAGCCCATTTAGGCCGAGTCAGGTCTAAAGGATCTTGCGGTATCTTAAAGATTGTGGCTTTCACTTCTTGTAGCGCTTCATCAATACTGTCAAACCCGTCCTTGAAACTGAATGTCATCATGAATCCTTCACATAGGATATCCCATTCGCCTGTCCCATGGTGGAGCTCTGTTTCTATATACCAATTCATTGGGATAACATCCAGGGTATGACAGAATAGGTGCACCCACTCAAGTTGGGGATTTTCTCCATAAGCCTAGGTCCATTTGGCCAAATGCACGCGTAGATCATTTTTCCCATCATACTTGTCTATCAGTCACATCTTAGGCTTCCCAAATTGTGTTCTCATCATCCTCCTACATTCGTGCCAATCATCAAAGCTTCCCTTGTGCGTACCCCACCATCTTGCAGGCGTAGCGCGCAGTGCCCAGTCCAAGGCCTGGAAGCACTGCTTTTCTGGTACCTCCCTTTCAAATGCATCCAAAAAGATATCTACCTCATTTAGACCATCATAAGTAGGAAGATTTCTTACCTCTAACGACACACAGTGCAGCGACCGGGTCATCATGTTGCAATTTAGCGTAGTTACTTCATGTAACCGATTCTGCCAGCGTTCTATTTCTTCGTCGGAGTCCGAAGTGCAGGAACTCTCATGATCCCATGTAATCCGTCCATCCACGGTGGGATTCACCCAATCTTGGTCTCGCGCTGTTATCTTATAGATACAGTCCAGGTCATCATCACTCTCATAATCGTGGACAGGTTCAGTATAGCACGATCCTTCAGTAGGATTGAGGGGTACTATTACGTGCAACAATTTCTTCTCAAAGATCATCTTTCACTTCTTCAAATTGATTACCCCATTCATATCAATAGCCCAGTCAATTCCTAGGAGCGTAGGATAGGGATTGCTGTCATCCACTATCTCTATTACTTCAAAATTAGCCAGCGCGCTTACTCCCTCAATATCCATGGTCACCCCCTGCAACTGCCCCATGGGGATGATCTTCTGCTGATTCACCATCCTTAGCTGAATCGAAGACCATTGTAGCGCAGGTCTCCCCATTCACTCCCAAGTCTGCTTTGGTAGGACATTTGCATCTGACCCCAGGTCCAAAATGACCTGATCCATTTCATACTCTCCTATCTGTGCGGTCAGTCTCATCTCCCGTCCTGTCCTTGTTTTATGCTTGCCAATCTTTCGTACTATGCGTGGCTCACCTGGTGCGGTTCCAACACATCTATTGATGAGTTCTTGTAACCCTTTCACAGCCTTACTGTCGCGTAGTAACTTCATACAAGTTTCCAAGAAAGTTGTGAGCATAGAGGGGTCCATCTCCGGCTCAGGCTTATCCTTGCTTCCTAAGGTGGAGGCCTCAGTGAAGCTCTTCTTAGCTTCCATGAAGGTTTCACGTGTGCGCTCCAAATCGAACTCAACCTCCTTTGCTGAGGCTTTGCAAACCCATGTACTGTCTTCTGGTTGTTTCCCCTTGTCATCTCCTGTCGCGATTCCACTTCTGAGCACTATATTTACGTTTGGATCTTCCTTGCGTGGCTCATACCTCATCATCTGCAGGTTCTGAGTCAGCGGAGGTGGTAGCACCCCTTTGTCACGTATCCTAGCTATCAACATAGGACAATCTTCTATTTCATGATCAAACAGTGTGCAATAATTGCACGACGGATGCGGCGGATTAGTGCAATCACGGGCATAGTGTCCCAGTCCTCCGCAATTTTAGAAAATCAACTGTCCTCGACCTCTAGTAGGTCCTCCTCCACCTTGGCGTCTTCCGTGCCCCTGAAATCTTGTCCGCGCCATTCTTACGCTTTGGTTAAGGGGTCGCATCTCGGCTTGAACCCCATAGGCTGGAGTTCTATCCATCATCAGTTCATAGCTCCTGCAAGTATGCTCATCGTTCCCCACCCACCTACAAAAGTTGGAGAACAGTTGTTGCAGTGTCTGTACAAACTTCTGTAGCAAGTGATAGTTATCCGTGGCATGTTTTTTGGCTACCTGATAGATAGCGCACCATAATGCAGGCCCCGCGCTAGGTCCTTCTTGAGCTTTTGGCCTTAAAGGCATCAGTCCTCCTCCTACAATGTAGTTTGCAAAGATCGAGCAATGGTCTTTTTCATGACCCTGACTCTTGCATTTCAAGCACCATACCTCCTCGCATACCTCTGGTCGAACTGTCCTGTCCTACTTCAGAATTTGCATCTCAAGGCACAGATTCTTCAGCTGCGCATGGATCTGCTGAACTCCTAGATTAGGATCTTGCATTAGAGTTTCATGTAGTCTCATGGCAATCTCCAAGGCCTCTGCCTGAGTTGTTATCTTCTGCTGCGACAACGCACTCCTTAAGTGTGATAGTAGCGAAGCCACAAACCACTCGCGATGCTGTCCATTTGTCAAATTCATGTTGGATTCACGGATTAGACATTTTAGCTTCTGATCTAGTTCCCAAGGCGTCTCACCTAGTTGCATCACGATCTCTTTGAATCCCACAATAGATGCGCCTCAGATTTAGGCCTACTAAATTCCTTATTCAGTGCTGTCTGGATGTCTACCACTCCAGCATTCGGGTTATCGTTAGAGTACTTAATATACCTGGTTAGCGCGTGATCTTGTAGAGCACTAACTAGTGTTGCCTTCTTTATATGGTCATCTATAACACCTTGAGCTTCCTATACAACCCTCACAACGAACCAGAATTGGTCTGGGTCCTCATTTCCCAAGCCTTTGAACAAAGGCAACTTCACTGTAATTTCCATACTGAACTGCGGTAGAGGTGAAGGTGGTATAGGTGAAGTTGGAGTTGAGGGTGGTGAAGTCGGAGCTGGTGTTGGTAGAGGTGGTATTCATGGGAATCCTTGCCTTATTAACTGAATAGCACTTCGCAGAGAAACCTTTGCTATCCCTTCTTCGTCACCTCATGGAGGTGAAATCAAGGGACTATACTCTAGACCATTTTTTCTTTCATTCCTGTAAGTTTTTTCACTTTGCGTAGTCCTAAACATCAAGGTTGCTGCATAATCTGTTTTTCGCACAATAGCATTTTAATCCAAGTATTCAAAGATTTTACGTACTTACCTTGCGGTCCTTTGAAAAAGCACTGCTCCGCCTCACTGTAGCTGACTGAGGCGTCGACTACGAATTTAGTCACAAATCCTCCTATGACACAATCGAGCCAATGATTGAAAGTGTGGGCGATCTTATCCTTCGATACTTCCAACCTTCGCACTAGCTCTGTGGTCCACACAATAGGACCGTCAAGTTTCCACCTTCCTTGGCTATCTGCTAGCTTCGCGATCCACTCGTATAGGTCGGTAGGGAAGGCGTAGAAAAATATCTCATGGATCTCTGTATACAGGTGTATGTCCAACCATTGTTCCTTTGTTAGTCGTGGGTTTCTGTTCTCTTATGCCACGAATTTGTGGATCTTTCTATCCAACTAGTCTCCAATCTCCTTCTTAGTTGGATTCCAGTGATACAACATCACACATCTCTTATGTAGATTCCGGTCCTGGCAACGAAACCATTTGTTGGCTTGAGGGGGCCTGACCCAGGTTCAACGTTAATTAGCCAAACAAATCCCTACACTATTGGCCCTTTCAGCATCAGCCCGCGGAGCGCGGACTAAAGTCTCACCCGAAGCAGTATGGGGGGATGCTGGAACCAAGTTTCCGCACCCTGAGATGGTTGTGATGTCGTTTGATTTCTTCTATCCCTGCCTTTGCGTAGGTGGTTTCGCTCTAGGGCTTGCAAGACAAATCCTCTATTCCGGTCCTCAATACCTTCACGAAAGTATATGATCGACCTTCACGCAACCCTAACCTGTGGCTTAGGTATTTTCGCGCTATTATGGCAACGTGCCATGCAGATTCCTCAATTATCCTAAGTGGTTTGCTTATCTTGTAAATTACTTAAAGTTATCACCGCGTAAGCAGATATTCGTAATTGCGTTCAATTATTCAATGTAATTGCATTCATTCGCGCATCATATAAGCATAATAAAGGAATTTCATACATAAAATATCCAAACACATCAACAAAACAAAGACACAGAAATTGCAGAATAACTCCTTTTATTAATATCTTCCAAGTGTTTACAACCTCTATTCGCCCTGCGCACACAATTGCAGGGGTTCGTGCACTCAGCTGCTGACTTCTACCCTAGGCCTCTGCACACTCAGCTACAGAGCCTCTATCTACACTACGACCCAAGACTTAGACTTCCTCTTTAGAGCTGTCACTCTATTACATGATCTCCATTCTATTAATCGATTGATTGATTGCTTAACTACTTAGAGCTTAGCTCTTTTTATACAATCCGATGGTCCATGGACCATGGGCAGGTCTCTTACAACCGACTTTACTTTACAAAACTAAGGGAAGACTACCCTTCTTGACACATAACACCTTCGCGCTCCACGACCAGAAAATGCAGAGTCTTTACAATTATATTACAAAAATTGACTTAACATGGGATTTTAGCCCCAAAACTGCCCTTGGGGGATCCCACTCCCAATAATAAGCATGCGAAGTTTAGAGAAAGCAAGAATAATATATCTCAAATCCATCATGAGGGACATACTCTGTTAAATTTCAAAGAAATTAAGGGAGCTGCGCTAGACCATTTCAAGATCCTCTACTAGGAAGACCCTCAAAGAGATCTATACTGTGAGGAAATTTTCTTGGATAATGTACCTACTTTGGTTTCTCGTGAAATGAATGAGGTGTTGACCTTCCCTCTGACCTCAAACGAGATCAAATCAATTGTTTTCTCCTTTTTTGCTAACAAATCTCTTGGGCCGAACGGTTTCTCTACCAATTTCTACCAAAATTTTTGGGAAGTAATCTGTAAAGACCTATGTCGTATGATAGGATACTCCTTCAAAAGATTTATAATGGGGGGAGGAATCAATTCTTCCTTTTTGGCCTTAATCAATAAGGAGTACTTCCCCTTCACCTTTTCTAGATTTCGGTCTATTTGTATGTGCAATGCCTTGTATAAAGTCATCTCAAAGTTGCTGGCCTCCGGACTCAAAAATATTCTTCCTCTTTTGATCTCAATCAATCAGGGGGGATTTGTGCCTGGACATCAATTTTTTGATAATATAATTTTTCTCCAGGAGGCTATTGATTTGAGCTGGAAAAGAGGAGACCAAGGAATGGTAATAAAGTTGGATATGGTGAATGCTTTTGATAGGGTCTGACATGGCTTCCTGCTGAAATTCATGAGGAGGATGGGTTTTGATGCTACCTTTATAAAATGGGTTGCAGGCTTCTTCAAAGCCTCAAGGGGGTTCCATCAGGGATGCACTGTCTCCCCTTTTCTCTATATTATTATGGTAGACTCACTAAGCAGAAGATTGGAAGTCGATCGCCAATCTCAACATCTTCTAGGGATCAGATATAAAGAAGGGATCAGGAGTATAAACCATGGTAAGTTTGCAGATGACACCATCTTATTGGGAGGAGCCTCTTCTGTGATTGAAAGATGCTTCAAAAGTAATATGGATAAGTTTCATAGAGCCTTGGGAGGGGCCACAATTGATAAAAAAAATCCATGTTTATATGTGGAATATCTCCCCCCAAAAAGAAAAAAAGATAGAAGAAATTATGGGATTCAAAATAGTTAGGGATTTGAAATATTTCAACTACCTTGGAGTCCCAATCTTCTTAAGAAGAATGTCTACTCATGCGTGGAAAAGGGTTATAAACAAAATTAAGTTGAAAATAGTGATTTGGGGAGGCATCTGGCTAAATAATGCGGGGAGGAAAATCTTGGTGAAAGCCGTGTTGTCTTCCATTCCACTCTATCAATTCTGAGCTCTCGAGGCCCCTAAATATGTTTGACATCAGCTTGGAATCTATATTAGAAAGTTCGTTTGGGAGGGAGGAAAGAAAGAAAATAAAAAATTCCACCTTGTAAATTGGAAAACTATTAGAACTCCAAAGTAGCATGGGGGGTTTGGAATTTGTGATCCAACCTTGGTAAATACAACAATGGGTGACAAACTGTGTTGGATCCTAAAAATGAGGTTGGATCATTGGTGGGTGCAATTTATAAGATAAAAGTACTTAAATTAGTATAATAACAAAGAGGAATACTCAGAGGTATCTCAAGGTTCATCTATATGGAATATATTACACTCTTCATCGAATCTCATTGAGAGCAACCTCTGTAAAATCCTAGGTAATGGTGCTTCGATCAACATCTGGATGAATATGATTCTAGGAATTTCCCCTTTGGGACTGTATCCCTCTATCTCTCCTCTTCAGGACCTCTTGCGGCAACAGGGGGTGGATCACTTGGATCAAATCTCTTCTTGGGACGCGCAGGGTCATTGGACTGGGTGTAAAATAGAAAATATCCCAGCAAATATGATCCCTCTCAGAGATATTCTAGTTGAGAAGTTAATGGGCTATGCTCCCCAAGTGCAAACATTAGAGGATAGGTGGGGGTGGAAGAAATCCTCATACACAGTCAAAGAAGGCTATACCCATATGTTATTCAACACTCAAATCTTTCCTAAGTCCACAATCTCGAACAAGATTTGGAAAACAAACACTATCCCTAAAGTGAATTTATTTTGTTGTCTATTAGCTCATAAAATAATCCTCATAGTGGAAAAACTTTAGAAAAGATGGCTCATTGGCCCGTCCACATGTCCATTATGCAGAATCTGTGAGGAAAACATCCCTCATCTCTTCCTCCATTGCCAATATTCCAAACTGGTTTGGTCGATGGCTCTTGGTCCTCTCTTTCTGCATTCCAAGTGGTCAACTGACCTCCTCAGATTCTTTGATTCTTGGCCCAAGTTCTACATGGGCTCCTTTCAAGCCAAAAGTGACTTCAAAGACCTCTGGATAGCCATTCCTAAATATATTTGTTGGCAAATATGGTTATCTAGAAATAAGGAGATCTTACCTCTGCGTGGAACACCGCTCTAAAATTCCTCTCTTCTTGTTTTGAATTACATAAATCATTTTTGGATCCATCCCTAAATCCTTCTGAGTAGGCTTGGCTCGGTCTTTGGGCCTGGTCCAAGCTCTCTTCTCACTCAAGAAAAATGAAGCTTGCTCAACCTTCTTGGCTTCTTCGTATGTCTCAAGATGGACTAGCTGATTGGATTCAAAATTCGAATTCTTGGACTCTTAAATTTGATGGTGCTTCAAAAATAAATCCTGGGGTGGTAGGAGGGGGAGGGGTTCTCATTAATCCCAATGGAATAATTGTGGATTGGTATGCTTGGGGTTTGGGCAAGAAGACAAATAATCAAGCAGAAGCCTATGGGTTATTCTATGGCCTCACCTTAGCGCAACAAAAAGGAATCAAGGACATGAACATATTGGGAGAATCTCTCCTAATTATAAAACATATGAACACAAGCACAACAACCCATAACAATAAGTTGAATCAAGTTCTAAAAAGAACCTAGGGCTTATGTTCTCTCTTTGAGAACCTTAAATTCTTTCACATCCTGAGAAGCCTAAATCATGAGGTGGACTTGCAGGAAAATATAGCTTTCTAAATGAAAGAAAGTTGTAATCAAGTAAATGGAATTAAAGGATACCTCCCCATCCACTAATCCTGATCATGAGTATAATGCATCTAGAGGAAAATATTTTATATTATGTGAAGCATAGAAACAATTTTTTTTGGAGTTTGGAGATTAAGGGTGTAAAATCATTCACTAACCCTTGTTCCGACCAGGTTTATGTTTGTATATCCCCTTTTGTTTCCCCTAGACTTCCCCTTCATCTCCTCCTTCTCTCCTCTCTTCACATTTCTCCCTCTTCAATCTGATGGAATTCACCTCCCACTCTCACTCATCTCTCCTCCTCACCTAGGCTTCCCCTTCATCTTCCCTTCATCTCCTCCCTTCACCTTTCCCCAACCCCACTATGCTGGCATCCTCCTCCCCTGCCCTCTCATCTCACCTCCCCCCTCAGCTCTGTATACCCTTACTTCAAACATCGCATCAGGAAGATGAGGTGGCGGCCTCTCGTCCTCAACTATTGGAACAAGCCATGCAATTTAATCACCTCGACATGTGACTGCATTATTCTGCTGTCCTGGAAACGTGGTGATGGGATTAGCATAAGTGTGGGACGTCAATTGACTATGCTCTATAATCAAGCCTGTCGCATTAACCAGAAAACCAGATCCATGCAAGAAATATTTGAGATTGAGCCTCATTTAATTCTCTGGGGTAAGATCTGATGGCTCGTGTGAGGGAAAGTTAATAGGCACCAAAAGAACATCGTTTAAGGCTGCAAGGAATTAATGGATGGTAATTGGGACCTTGGAGGAATATTTTCATTCTTGCGATTCAGGGATTTCTGTAAATTTGGAAACAATGATTAGAATCACTGTAGTAGAGAGGTCTCTGTCTAGAAGTTCGAGAGGGGTAGGTTTCATAGGCATAGTTGGGGCTGTTTGTGGGCAATTTGGGAAGTTGAATTATGCATATGGGTCGATCTTAGTGTTGGAGAGTCTTTGCATGAGATCCTTGATGTTGAAAACAATAATGTCTGTGAGTTTCCGAGAGTAGGGCCTCTATCAATTGAGCTTATGTTGAGGTACCTGTGCAGAATTAGGTCCCTGTGGGATTATTTGGGTAATAATTCCTTGACGGTGGATTCGCGGGCTCTGTCTCCTAGAATCTTTCCGTTTGGTGTGGAGAATTGGATAGATCTCAAGAGTACTATTGAGAATTTAGTTTATGGCATAATCTAGAGACTCTTGGGTTTGTAATTTGGGTAATTTGGTCTAGTTCTTTCCTTAAGTACTCTTAGGTTTTGTGGAATTTTTGCTTCTCCTTGTTGAATTTGGGGTCACAGACTCTGTCTCTATGTGGCTATTGGGACTTGGTCTTCCCTTCAGAATCTCTCCTTCAATCAGATATCATGGATGCTTGGGGATATCGTCGAGGGTGTTCGGGCAGGGTGGCGAGTTGCATGGACCAGAATTGGGAGAAGTGCCCCCCTATGGCTACTATCTACCCTCATGTTTGTACCCCTTGCGATTGAGAGAATTTCGAATTAACGGCGAGTCTGGTTGAACTACGAAATTGCTTCCACAAAAAACAACAAGAAGCTCACGAAATTCTTGAGAGAAGCATAGAGAAGAATCAAAAGATTCATCAACTAGAAGACGAGGTGTTTGCACTATGCAACCAAATTGAAGAATTGCAGATTCAACTGGCTGAGAAGAATTCACATTCTGAGGAGGAATCGAAAGGGATTGATCTCAACAGGCCAGTTGATCCAAATGACTAGACTTCTCTAGTGTTTTATGCTAAACTATAAATGTATTTTGCTACTTGGTCAGTTTTGTAAGGCATATCCAAATGCTTTTGTGATAGCTCGGTCGAATTTTGAATTTTTGCATAGTATTTGGGCTTAGCTTGATAGTTTGAAAACAATGTTTCCCAAGGATGGCACTGATTTTGGAGTGTAATTTCTCGTGTTTTGCTGCGACAAGGCGCAGATTAATATAATACTACTACTCTTTTCTGTAAAAAAAAAAAATACCGCAGTTTACAAAATCCATGGGTGAATACCATGGGTGAGTATCATAATTACGATGGTAAAATTGAAATCATCCTCCGATTAGATTATCACTTTATTATTGTGATTTATTTTGTTTATTATCATGCATTATCCATTTTTTTAACAACCATTGATAAAATAATAATTATTAACTGCGGTAATGATTTTCCACCTAGATCAATCCTCCCCCTTTAAGAAGAAATGGTCCCCATTGCGTAAAGTTCCTCCTGGGAAGAATTTGTTGAATAGGAGAATAATTGTGGGTTTGTGGATTACCTAAAACCAAGTGTTGTTGAAGACAAGGGTTTTCGTGGTTAGCCCATAACCATGGGTCTGTGGATGACCCTTTACAGTGATGAATAAATATCCAAAGATAGAGATACCCTGCCAATGCTTATGGGTCAACTGCGATGCTAACAGTGTGTGGCCTAGCAGATGGACTTCGGTGGCAAGGGTTTTGTGTGGTTGACCCATAATCATGATGAAAGAAGATCCGAGGATAAAGGTACTCTGTAATGCTTGTGGGCCAATTGTGATGCTGACAGTGTGTGACCTAGTAAATGGACTTTGGTGGCAAGTGTTTTGTGTGGTTGGCCCATAACCGTGTTGAGATAGTTCACTTGTCAATCTGACTGGTAGAGATTAAGTGGATTATCTTTGTAGATTCTCACCATCCAATGAGATGTTGTAAAGGCTTCCATCATTTATCTCCTCTTTCGTGTAAGTGCTTCCTCGAGCAATAGTTTGATAGGATCTCCTGCTCTATCATTTTTATTTTGGTCTGCCATGTGAGGTGGTCTTGCAAAGTTTACAGAATTTCAAGTCCCAACTCCTTATTCCCTAACCTCGTTTGAGACATGCGCAAAAAATGGACAAGAGGAGACCACTATGATACAATTAATCCAGATTGTTGGAGGAATGAGACCAAAGAAAGTGACATAATACTAAGAACTAAAAATTTCCCAACAAGTGACCCATCCGAATATTACTTTGGCCCGAGCACGCTTAACTACAAAGTTTTCATTAGTTCTGATACATTAATGTCGACATGATCCAAGTTGTTTAAGGAATGCAACTTCATGAGTGACAAAGGAATATGTCATAATGCGCAAGAGAAATTTTGCAGAAAAGCATTATAAAAATAATTGAGAATAGGGCACAATGCATAAAAGAAATATTGGCATTATAAAGATAACTTAGAATATGGTACATGCACAAGAGAGGTATTGCAGAAAAGCAATAAAAATGAACTCAAATGTTTATTAAATGGATAATATCCCATCTGACTACATTATGAGAGAAAAACATGAATTACTCCATGGTGAAGTTCCATATTTATACTTTTTATGGGTATCTTTCATCGAGAGTCATGCCTCGTGTCGCATTTCAAATACCATTGGTAAATACATGGTTTACAAAATCCATGGGTGAATACCATGGGAAAATATAATAAATTATGACACCATGGGTAAATATACTAAATATTATATTATGGGTAAATGCCATGGTTTACAAAATCCATGGGTGAATACCATAGGTGAGTATCATAATTACGATGGAAAAATTGAAATCATCCCGCGATTAGATTCTCACTTTAATATAGAAAAAAATTATTAACTGTGGTAAGAAGTTTCATACTCCTATGAGTTGGAGCAACTTGGTAGACAGAGTCATAGTTGGCCCAAAATTGCTCAGAGATATGGAAGAACGGGTTCTAAAATTTGGGAAAAATCTAAAAGTTGCCCAGGACATGTAGTAAAGCTATGCGGATAAACATAAGATGCACCGGAGAGTTTAAAAACGAGGATCATGTATTTTTAAAAGTTAGACCATGGAAGAGCTTAATGAAATTGGCGAATTGTTCCAAATTGGCAACACCTTATTGTGGGCCATTAAAGATTCTATAGAAGATCGACTTTGTTGCATATGTATTCTCATTATTTACATACATGCATGTTCATGATGTACTCCATGTGTCTTTGCTAAAAAAATATATTCCTAGTACTGATCACACGATTGATTGGCATATGATTGAAGTGGAGAAAGGAGGAGATTTTCAAGTGAAACTAGTATAAATTTTTGACAGAATGGTCAAAGTGCTCCAGAATTGAGTTGTTGGCATGTAAAGGTACAATGTACCTTGTTCGGTCCTAACGAGGCTTCTTGGGCGCAAGAAGACGTAATGAGGGAGGAGTACCCTCATCTTTTTGACTGATGCGTTGTATATAAGTGTGTGCATATATATGATGCATCAAAGAAAGTGCATAAAATAAAGGGGGAATGTAATGCCCTTGCATGTTTATGATGATGTAAAAATATGTACAATGATATTAGTCTAGTGAGCCGAAGTTACTTTGCAAGCATGCATGTATATGTATATGTGTATATAGATTTTTGGGTCAATGAACCCAGGCATATATGACGATTTTGGCTAAGTGGCCGAAGGAACAAGATTGTAAATATGTTGTAAATATTGTACATATTATAATACTAATAAAATAATGGTTGACCGTGGAGCCCACTCTACGGAAAATACTATGGAGGGCACTGCAACTCCATAGTGGCAAGCAATGGGTTGTTGTGTGTGGTGTTGGGAGATAAGGGCACTTGGGGGTCCATGTGGCTTTAGAGAGATGCCACATGGAAGAAAAATACCATATATGCCACATCGCGGAGATGGGCTATACATTTTAAAAAAGATTTCAGGGAAATTATTCATCACTCATTCCATCACCATCGCCAATATTCCTCATTCATTACATGGCGAGAAGCAGAACAATGACTTTCGGTTATGAACCAGTTAGTGAACCTAGTGTGGGGTTTTAGAATTGACTAGGGATTTTAGTCGGTGAGTCCTATGCTTAGACTCTGAAACCGACTGGAGATCTATGAACTCAGTTTTTAGCAACCAGCTGGTGAACCTCATGCTTGGGTTTTGGAAATGGTTGGGAGTTGTTTTGGTTCCAATGACCAGTTGGCGAGTGTTGAATTTTGTTGCTATGGCCAGTCTTCATAATTTATATTTTATCCCTTGTAATATATAAATAATTTGTAAGACATGTTCTTCATGTCATTTTGATTATTTAGACCTTAAAAGAATTTGTATAAGACATATTCTTCAGATTTAAAAGATAAAATTTTGAATTTTTGGCTCCAAGATAGTCAAATCGGCCCTCTCTCAATTCAAGTCGATCCCATTGAAGAGACGTACCCATTCGCAAAGGCAATGTTGAAAAATGTAGCAAGAAATTCTCAATTTGATTTTTCCTTGATTAAATTGAGAAAATTCGAGTTTCCACATCAACAAACAACTTGGATGCAGTTAACTTGTGTGACACGGCTTGTGTCACATAAATTACTCAATGAATTCGAGTTGGAGGAGTTAGAGTTCAGTTAAGCATGTGTTATTTCTAATTTGTAGAAATTAAGGTCAGTTATCTTAGGTTGTTTTCAATTAAACTAATTCCAACTATTGGAGGAATTAGTGGAAGGTCAGTTGTGCAGTGGGACTTCAGTCAAAATAAGTGATCATGTAGTTAATTTATCAATCAACCCAAAATATCCATTGCATGTAAGAATTCGAGTTACCCAGTTTATGTGGATATTCCAAGGAAGTGTAACATCAGTTGTAGACTATTCTTGAGTGTGCAGATGTTGCATGAAGTCCAATGATAAACCTTGGGTAGGGGATCAAGCAGAGGCAGAATTTGACTAAGTCTGGGTCAAAGCTTCTCAGTGCGAATAGAGACAGGTTATTCACTTGCAGATTGTTCTCAGTTGAGAAAAAGCAATTGTAATACATCTTTATTCATCATATTAATGAAAGTAGGCATTGGGGTTTTTAGCAAAGTTTTTTCCCCTAGAAAACTATTGTGTGCATGTGTGTTATTCTTATTGTGTGTCTGAAATTTTTGTTCTAAATTGTGAATTCAATTTCTCAAAGCAGTGGAGTAGGTTTGTGTCTTGTGATTTTGATTAAAACTTCATGAGAAGTTGCAAATCTACACCATAATTTCTACATGGTATCAGAGTAGGATTCACAATAGAACAAGAATTTTGAAGTTGTTCACCAAGAGGATCGAATTTGCAGTTCAGTGCAACACGATCTCTTCAGAGTTGAGAAGATGACCTTCAACGAGTTGAGGCTAGAGTATTCCTTGGAAGACACCTCTAATTTCATCGCATGGATGCAGTATTGGATGACAATGGATTCCTAGAATACATCAAGAAAGATGTTGTAAAACCATAAGTTTCTGATGCCCATAACCTTGCTCAGTGGAAAAAAGATGTAGCCAGAGTGAGAAGAATAATATTGGAGGGAGTATGAGATCATATTGTCTCAAACCTCCATGGGAAATAAACTCCATTCATAATGTGGAAAGCATTGAAAAAATTGTTCAATAATAGTAGTGTCCATAGGAAGCTGACACTCAAGGATAAACTTCGAAGTATCAAGATGTAGAAGAATGACACTATTCTGCAGTATGTAAGCAGGTTCATACAATGTCATGATGAACTTGGTGGGGTTGGAGTTAATGTTGCAGAGGAAGACTTGGTAAGCCTAGCACCTCTAGGCCTTCCCAAAAGCTGGCATAACTATCAAGACTCAGTGAACGGGAGGGAGAAACTACAGAATTAGGAACACTTACGGTCTAATTTGGTACAAGAGGAAATGAGGCAGAATACTAGAGATGGGACTTCATCCAAGGGTGAGGATGAAGAAAAATTTGCATTGGTTGGAAATGGAAATATGGGAAAAGGGAATTAATCTCAATCCAAACCAGAATCCAACCAAGGAGGCAAGAAGAAAGATTTGTCCAAAATTAAATGCTTCCATTGTCATGAATTCAAGCACTATGGCACAAAGTGTCCACACAAAAAGGAAATCAAGAAGATCTCTGGAGGAGTAGTAATTAAGGCCTTGGATTCACAATTCGAGATTGACTATACCCTTATCGCATGCATGGCCATCACAATGATGTGGAGCATGTGGTACATGGACTTAGGTGCATCGTTCCATATGATAGGGTGTAGAGAGTTTTTTAGCGACCTGGAGGAGAAAGACTTGTAGATGCATATTGAGTTGGGGGATGATGGAAGGTACAATATGACTAGGATTGGTATAGTCACCTTTCAGAGGGAGTTGGGATCCCCTCTCAGGCTCAAGGATGTCATGTTCATTTTGGGCCTAAAGAAAAATCTCATCTCTGTTGTAGTTTTGGAAGACTATGATTATGATGTGATCTTCAGCAAAGGAAAGGAACTATTGAGACACATAGCCACGGGACATGTGAAGCATATCAGGGTTCATGTGAAGAACTTGTATAATCTAGATGTGGAAGGTTTTGCTGCATTAAGCACTAAGGCATAAACAGTGCAGGGTAGCAATGTCGGTGAACTTTGGCACAAAATACTTGGTCATTTTCATCATGGTGCCTTGAAGATTATGCAGCAAATAACCAATGGCCTCCCTAAAGGATCACTTGAGCAGTAGGATATATGAAAAGGATGTATTTTGGGGAAGTGCACAAAATCCACATTCCATTATCAGGACAACAAAGCACATGCAGTTCTAGAAAGGATCCACTCTGATGTCAGTGGACCTTTCTCGACAACCTCCACTGCCAGACACAAATATTTTGTCATTTTTATTGATGACTTCTCATGAAAGTGTTGGATCTTCTTCATTTAGAAGAAATATGAGACACTCTCCAAGTTCGTAGAATTCAAGGCACTAGTTGAGAAAGAAACTGACAAGAAGGTGAAGGCTCTCAGGAGTGGTAATGGAGGTGAGTACATGTCGAATGAATTTAAATATTTATGTGCAAAAGAAGACATTCGACGATATTTGAAAACACCCCACAACTCGCAGCAGAATGGGGTGGTTGATAGAAAGAACCGTAACATTGTGGGAGTAGCAAGGGCGATGTTGCATGACCAAGGCCTACTCTACATTTTTGGGTTGAGGCATGCAACACAACAATCTATTTGCAAAACTAGAGTCCTCATTGGATTCTCGATATTATTACACCAGAGGAGGATTTGTCAGGGAGGAAGCCAAACATGTTGCACTTCAAGATTTTTGGAGCCTCTGTTGACTGCCATGTATATAAAGAATGAAGGAAGAAGCTTGAGCCGACAACAGAGTTGAGGGTATTTGTGGGTTACACAGAAACTCCACCCAACTACTGTGTGTACTTGCCATCCCTTAGAATGATAGTTGTGCAAAGGGATGTAAAGTTTGATGGGGAGAAAGTGAAGCGGTGCTTTCTTGAGAGGGAGCTTCAAATCCCACAAGAAAAGGAGCTTTTAGCTCTAAAGGAGGAACTTGAGGAAGTTGTGGAGCAGAGAGTGGAGACAACCACTCAAGCAGATTCATCTAGAGAAGGCAAAAAAAGGACTAGGGAAGCTAAGAGACTTCTGCAGGATGTGAGGGAGAATATGGGTGCTCCTCCAAATCAACGCATTCAAAGAAGGTCAGCTGATTGATACAATGGCTACATGGCTCTAATGACTAAGCTTGTAGAGACTGAGCCATCCTCTTTTGAGGAAGCAATAGGGAAACCTGTATGGGTTGATGCAATGGTGGAGGAATACAAATCCATTTAAAGAATAATGTTTTGGAATTGGTCCCAAGACCATTAGATAAATCAGTTGTGGGTTCGACATGGATCTTAAAGGTGAAGCAGGCAACATACAAAAGCATAGAGAAGTGTAAGGCCAAATTTATAGCCAAGGGGTATTTTCAAGTTGAGGGAATTGAATAAGAGGATGTTGAAAATAGAAACAAGAAATGATAAAAATAGAATCCAGTATATTCCATTTTTAATTTTTCCTTAAATTAAAATTGAGAATTAAAATTCGAATTTAGTCTCACAAGCTGCTTGAAAAATAATTAATTAATTCATTATGGATTAATTAGTTGTAGAAATTCAAGTTAGAAGTCTTTGTGAAGTCATGCAATAGTTATCCCTTAAATTAAGGAGATTATACCTTAATTAAGAAGATAAGATTGAGTTGTAATTAGTTAGCTCAGTTTACTGAGTTAAGTCTAGTTAAATTAATTCCAAATTGTTTGAGGAACTAATTGTGAGTTATCAGTCACTTGATGCATGCATGCACTCAACAAGTATACTCCAGATAACTAAAGATTCTCTCATCAGAAACTCATGCATGTCTATTCTGAGAAAGACCCACTTGAGCTAAATGTCAAGGACAATGTACTATCAGTTGCATGTTTTCTCCTATAAAGGAAACTCATGCATGTGGAAGGATTAAGGTTCCTTGAGGATTGTGAGATCAGTGTGAGTGATCAATGTTACACTTGGTAACAGTAAGATCACCCAGGAGAAACTGCACAAGGAAATAGGAGCTTGGAGGGCAGAGGAGAAGGCTTGTGAGAAGCTTTGATTTCCTGTAAGCATCTAGGACGATTGTACTGAGAGCTGGCTAGCTGTGAGAGCTAAGGCTTTGTATAATTCTGATGTATTTCCACCTTATATGATAATACAGATAGTGGGGTTTTTAGCTGAGGCTTTCCCCTGAGTATTTTCCATATTTCATGTGTATAGATTCTTCTTCTTATGGTTATATGTGTTCAGCTCTAATTCAGCTCGATCTTTAAGCTTCCAAAAGTTTTATAGTAGAAGTAGATTATAGTATTTTGCTTTGGTATATTGCATTATCGAGTTAATCTACAGTCAGATTTTCTACATAGATCTCAGAGGTAGATTTGTAGAGAATTTGTAGGAAATTCTACAAAGGAGACCTTTTCTCCTATAGAAAATTAGTCATCCATTAGATCAATTATTATTATGGCTCCTCATATGGGGTGTGTTGTCACTTTTTCTAGCACCTATAGCGCAAGTGCCTAGGACATATTAGATAGATGAGTGCATGGAAGATTATCAGTGAGGGGTTTCTGATGCACTCCAATTGTCATGTAGTTTGGAAATATAATAAAGGGGGCCTTGGTTCAATAGTCTTTCATCAAGGTGAACTCAAGTAGATACATGGATCCAAAAACAGGGGTGAATCGGTTTGATCTCAAAGAGGAATATCTTGTTATGATGGCCGACACAAAACAATGAGTAGCTTAATATTGAAGTTATGGTAAAGGTGAAGAGGAGGAGAAAAAGGAAGGAAATAGATGCATAGGGCTATAAACAAGACAAAATCCTAAGCAACAATGTTCCAGAAATAGGATGGAAAGAAAAAGAGATGGAATGATAGGAATTACGGAGCGTGAATTAAGGTTTCATGTTCTATAGCTCATGGATACACTTATCACTAATCAACATATGTAAATCCCTACTCTTAAAGGTACATAAGTATATCTCTAAATAACACAGGTACTGTTACTACTTAGCAGCATACATATAACCATGAGAGAATGAGACCGACAACTTCATTACACAATTTTGGTAGCAGAGAAACATACATGAAATGATATTTACAGAGGGGAAAACATACTTCTTACAACGATGATTGGAATCGCCAAAGAGTTTCATTAATCCTCAAAATGAGTCCAATATACCAATCCATTGCATTTATCCATACATCGCTCAAGTCCCTCATGAATAGGCAATTAGAACCAAAGTGGAATCACAAAATTTTGACCACTACGGGTGCAGAATTACGGAACCACTATTAAGTGTTTCTTCCCCCTATTTATAAGAAGAGGGGGAGCTTTGAATTAACAACTACAAAATATCCTAGCTTGAGCTCCAACTGTTTGATGGACCAACTGTCTCGGCATGTGAAGGCTGCTGTCCACAATGATTTGATTCAAATTTGATTACGTTCTTGAAAATATAGAAATTACATAATAATAATAAAAAGGAAAACATAATGATGATGGGAGGAAAATATGTCTCAGGCGCCCTTGTTATGGCCTCTTCTCAGGCCACATCTCTGCCTCAATGATATATCCAGTCATCTTGTCGCTTTCACCTTAACTATCTGGCTTCAGCACCCTTTGGAGTTGGTAGCGATGAATTATGTTGACTTGTCTCAGAGTGGAAGCAGAGATCGATCTGGAAATCCTGCATTGTATGACTGAGTGGAACTCCATGTTGAGGCATTAAGTATTCCCTGAGCCCCATACATATTTACCACCGCTCCATGCCTTTGTTTAATACTACAGTTGCTGACCCATACGCCTTCAAAGATTTGTACCATGTTATCGGAATACAACACGCCTCATAAAATAACCATGGTGTGATATCGAGGATTCTCCAGTATGGGCACTTAACACTACAAAACATTGCGAAACAACGAGTTCCGATCCCTTTAGGCCCCTTTTTCTTTGAGCTCTTTATGTGATTTTTCGTCATATGATCGAGGCTATGATCGAGTGCTTAGCCAAATATCAGAGCTCAACAAATCGGGACTACACACTGAACAGGCTTCATGAAATAGTGAACGTCGATCACCTTTTATGCTTAGCTCTTGGTTCTTCAGCTCTTCCTGTGACCATAGTCCAACCCCTACATTAGAGGCAATCGATGATTTAACTTTGGCACACAACACTTCACTTCGACGATTGCCGAACTCTGATCATCTTTTCTACTTAACCCTTGGTCCTTTGGTGCTCCTCGTGACTGCAGGCCAACCCCTATATTGGAGCGCCCCAATCGGAGGTCTGCAATCAATGATTTCCTTTTAAGGCATAACACATTGCAACCACCGATCTTCGATTTACAATGCATGACGTCATTACTGCCACGTGGCGCTTCCTAAGTGGTGACACATGTCACTTGGATATGTCCGCATAGGATCTTGAAAATTCCAAATCAGCATGCCATGTTTCCATCATACTGCCACGTCAAGGTGACGTCAGCCACCATGTGTCCCTTATCAGAACTAATCTTATTCAACCACATGGCCCCCTAGATGAGAGAGAAAAGGCCCACCCTCTTCTGGTTTTGCAGCTGAATTCCTTTGTAAATGCTTCTTTAGAGTTTCCCGGTGGTTTAACATTAGAGGCTCAATCCCGACGAATTTAATCGCAATCGAAACTTCATGCGATATCGAAACTTTAAAAGGTTGCCACCTGTTTGATTGTTGATTGTGATGTGCTTCTCTCTTAATGCTCTGATGCCTTGGACCTCTGATATGCAAGATCATTGATGTGCGGGACCGTCGATATACGAGATAGTTGATGTGCAAGATTGCCGATATGCAGGATCTCCAATGTACAGGACTGCAAATATGCAAGATTGCAGATATTTCGGGACCCAAGATTTTTCCCCTAGGCATTTTCTGCTTGTTTTTTGGTTTTCATAAGAGCAACTTCAATTTGCTCTAACTTTTGATTCTAGAGTCCATTTGAGGAGTTCCATATACCATTGGAAATATAATTCTGAGAACTATCCATTTGAGGGGGTTCAATTTTTATTTGAGGGATTTTGTTTCTTCAAATATGGCTACAAACTTTTATGTTCTTTTGTATGTTGGTCAGCTGAAAACAAATTTTGCAGTGAGTGACAACATTGGCTCCAACTGGGGACAGTGCCTTGTTGGAAAGGTGTTGAGAACATATATACCAATAGCCTTCACCATTTGGCATGGATTCAAAAATTTAATGAATCCATAAAACCATGAAAATCTCCATGGAACTTTATTTGCTGGGAGTCCTTTCCTCATCCAACTAAAATGCATAAAAGTAAATTCTAACAACTGAAAATAAATGCTCAGGTAGAGAATTTATTTATGTGCAACTCCTCCTTATTTACTGGGCATCAATTCAGCCAAGTTAGGTCCACCTTCCAATGGCACCATCCTAACATCAGAGTACTGGACCTTATGCCTCCATGCTGCTGGAATTCAAAAATAAAAACAAGTATGCACCCTGAAAAATCTTCTGACAAAATTTTTGATATGTTCCCCCAACTTGATTGTTGATGCTCAACTCTTTTAGTATCCCCCACGAGCCTTCTAATTGGGCTTGGAATTGAGGAATATTGTTGCAAGACAAAGAAATATTCCATGTAGTCAGCTACTGGATCATGGACCTGATGAGAGAAAAGTACAACTGCCTCATTTTCTTGAATAGTATGCTGACTAGTATCTTCTTAGTTGGGGAAACCACTGACACTACTTGTTTCTTTTTCTTTATCCCATATGGGCCTGGAGGGGGAGGGTTACTTCTCTTCTTTGAGGGATTCAGTCTTAAGGCAATTGGGATCTAAAGGCCCCTTTCCCTTATAAGTTGGATTAGGAGGCTCTAGGGAAGGAGTACCTTCATTTTGATATTTCCCTCTTGATATCTTTCCGGATGACCTCAAATAATATTTCTTGTGCAACTGAGCTTGCATGAGATCAATGAACTGTTTACAGTAATCATCGATCTCGTAATCATTTAGCATTGCATCAATATCCTCCTCCCCTTCTTCATATGCTCTGAGTTTTGTTCTTTATGAGAGAAAGAGGAACATAAGTTCCCCTGAAATTTATTTGCATCTGGTGTTCGTTTCTCCAGATCATATTCTATATATAGTGGAGGATGAGTGTGATCTTGCTGTTCTTTCTTCTCCCCTTGCAATATCTATAGGGGAGGCCTTATGTATTTTTGATTTAAACATGGATTAGAAGCCTGGAAGTTTTGTCAGTTTGTACTTTCTAACTCCAATTTTTACAGTCTATAAAATGAGTTCTTTATTAACCTCTCCATCTCTTCTATCTTCTCCTCCATGTCTTTATAGTGGAGTTGTCAGAGTGTTTACAATTAATATTCAGACAGAGGAGTTTCCAGGGTTTTTATAATGAAATTCAGACAGTGGAGTCGCCAATGTGAGAGACCTTAAACCCACACTTCCCTTGCTCACCTGATAGAGGGAATGTAAATATTTGTCGTACCCAGGGAAAACTATTTCAGTTTTGTTCCTTGGCAATGGTGCCAAAAAGATGTTGTCACTTTTTCTAGCACCTGTAGCACAAGTGCTTCAGGAGATATAGAAATTTTCCTAGAGACATCCTCTCGGTTGATTGTAGACTAATGCATAGGACATATTAGATAGAGGAGTGCATGGAAGATTATGAGTGAGGGGTTTCTGCTGCACTCCAATTGTCACATAGTTTGGAAAGATAATAAAGGGGTGCTTAGTTAAATAATCTTTCATCAAGGTGAACTTAAGAAGATAAATGGCTCCAAATACAAGGGGTGAATCGGGTTGATCTCACAGAGGAATGTCTTGTTATGATGACCGACACACAACAATGAACAACTTAATATTGAATTTGTGGTAAAGGTGAAGAGGAGTATAGAAAGGAAGGAAATAGATGCATAGGGATGTAAACAAGACAAAATTATAAGCAACAATGTTTCGACAGAAGGATGGAAAGTAGAAGAGATGGAATTATAGGAATTGCAGAGCGCGAATTAAGGTTTGATGTTCTATAGCTCATGGATACACTTATCACTAATCAACGCATGTAAATATGTGCTCTTAAAGGTACATAAGAAAATATTTAAATAACACAGGTAATGATACTACTTAGCAGGATACATATAATTGTTGGGTGTGGAGCCTGATTATCTTCTGTATTCAAAGGTTTCAGCCGGATGTATACCCCAGGAAGACTGTACACCCCTCCACGTGGGGGGGCTGCAGGGGGGGGGGATGATCTGACGGTAGAAGTTATGTTTAATTTAGGGTTTTTTGCCCTAGAAGGAAACAACTCACCATATATGAGGGAATTGTATTGCGTCTATGCATATCTGTATTCTGAGTGAGGAAGAGAGAGGAGATTGAGAGCAAAGAGGGTGTTACAACGGATCTGCTGTAGGTTGTATCTCTTCAGTTTGCTGGATAATATAATAAAAGAAGGACTGGCTGTTTCTCCGTGGACGTAGCCCAAACTGGGTGAACCACGTATATCTGTGTCTCTCTTGTTTTATGCGTTTTCTGTTTATATTTCTGCAATATTTTATGTGTTCCATTGCTCCGTAATATATAATTTTCTAACAACTGGTATCAGAGCCGAAGGTCTATTTGGCTAATAAACTCGCAGGAGAGAAGGGTTCCTGGTTTCAGTGGGAGCAATGGTGGAAGATAGTAGGTTTAGGGTCGAAAAATTCAATGGCCAAAACTACCAGCTGTGGAAGATGCAAATGGAAGATTATCTGTATCAGAGAGATCTGTACCTACCATTGAGCGGAAAGACAAAGAACCTGACAAGTATGACAGACACAAAATGGGATATTCTAGACAAAAAGGCACTTGGAACAATACGGTTGTGCCTAGCCGCGTCGATAGCGTTTAAAATTTCAAAGGAAACGACAACACAGGGTTTAATGTTAGCATTGGCCAAACTATATGAAAAACCCCCGGCCTCAAAGAAGGTATTTCTTATGAAGCGTTTATTTAATATGAATATGTCCGAAGGTGGATTTGTTGCAGATCATTTAAATGATCTTAATACAGTTACAAGTTAGTTAAGCTTTGTAGGGGTAAATTTTGATGATGAAGTTAGGGCTATGTTATTTCTATGCTCATTGCCAGAAAGTTGGAATGGTTTAGTTATGGCCGTTAGTAACTCTGTCTCTGGATCTAGTACTTTAAAGTTTGATGATGTTGTCGGTGCAATCCTTAGCGAGGAAATGTGACAGAAAAGCTCCGGTGAGACATCAGGTAATGCTTTTACTGTAGAGACTAGGGAAGAAAAATGGAAAGAGGAAAGAACCCAGGATATCACAGTAAGTCAAGAAAAGGCAGATCCAAGTCTAGATCGGGGATAGTGTGCTGGAAATGCGGGAAGAAAGGACACCTAAAGAAAGACTGCAAGTCTCGGAAGGGAAAAGAAGGAGACGCGCAACAAGAAACTAATCATGAAGTGAATGTAACAGGTGATGTGTTGCAAGATGCTTTGATTCTTTCATTAGAAAATATTATTGATGCCTGGGTGGTAGATTCAGTGGCCTCATTTCATGCCACACCTGATAAGAATCATTTTCATGATTATGTTCAAGGAGATTTTGGACAGGTTCGATTGGGTGATGATAAACCCTGTAAAATTGTTGGAATGGGTACAGTTTTCATAAAACAACAAAATGGAAATTAGTGGCTATTGAAGAAGGTATGACATGCTGCAGATCTGAAGAAAAATCTGATTTCAACAGGGAAGTTGGGAGGTGAAGGTTGCGTAACTACTTTCACAGATAAAACATGGAAGGTCACTAAAGGATCCCTGGTAATAGCGAAAGGAGAAAAGGTTGGTACATTGTATTTATGCAATGGTATTTCTAATTCTGTTAATGCTTTAACCTTTACAAGAGAAGATACGACATTGTGGCATCATAGGCTCGGGCACATGAGTGAGAAGGGGATGCAGATTCTTCACTCAAGAAATTTGTTACCAGGTTTGAAGCATGTTGATTTAAAATTCTGTGAGAATTGTGTTTATGGAAAACATAAGAGAGTCAGATTCCTTAGAGTTGGGAAAGAAAAGAAGAGCGAAAAATTAGAGCTTGTGCATACAGATGTATGGGGACCTGCTCAGGTATCATCTGTTGGTGGCTCTCGTTATTATGTTACTTTTATTAATGACGCAACCAGAAAAACCTGGATTTATTGTATTCGAAATAAATCTAATGTATTTGATACTTTCAAGAAATGGAAAGCTTTGGTTGAAAATGAGACAGGGAAAAGGTTGAAGTGTCTCAGATCAGATAATGGAGGTGAATATTGTAGCAAAGAGTTTGATAGGTACTGTTCAGAGAATGGAATTCGCAGAGAGAAGACAGTTCCAGGAACACCACAAGAAAATGGTGTGTCAGAAAGGATGAATAGGACAATCATGGAGCGTGCAAGGTGCATGAGATTGCATGCAAGATTGCCTTTACAATTTTGGGTAGATGTTGTAGATACTGTTGTTTACTTAATAAACAGAGGGCCTTCAAGTTCCTTGGATGGTGGTATTCCAGCGGAGGCATGGACAGATAAAAAGGTAAACTACTCATTTTTAAAGACTTTTGGTTGTGAAGCCCTTGTCCACATTAACAAAGAAAATAGAACAAAGCTTGAGGCAAAATCAAAGAAATGTACCTTTATTGGATATGGTGTTAATGATTTTGGTTATCACTTATATGATTATGAAAATCACAAAATCATTAGGAGCAAAGATGTAATATTCAATGAAAAGGTCTTGTATAAGAATCAGTTGCAGGAAAAGAAACAAGAAAAAGAAAACAGAGAATACAAAATGCTTGACAATATCACAGGAAAAGTGATGGTTCCTGAAAATCATAATGATCAACAGCCAGAACAACAACCACAACAACAAAAAGCACTTCAAACACCTGAAAGTGGTGTTAGAAGATCTATCAGGATAAGTAGACCCCCTGAACGATACTCTCCTTCATTATATTATGTATTGTTGACTGATTCTGGTGAACCAGAATGTTATGAAGAAGCAGTGCAGGTAGAAACCAGGAAGAAGTGGGAGCAAGCCATGAAAGAAGAGATGGACTCCTTAGCACATAACCAGACTTGGGACTTAGTCAAGTTGCCTGCAGGTAAAATAGCATTGCAGAATAAATGGGTTTATAGGCTGAAGGAAAAATATGGAGGAAAACATAGGTACAAAGCTAGACTTGTGGTGAAGGGGTTTGCACAGAAGAAAGGTATTGATTTTGATGAAATATTTTCTCCTGTTGTTAAAATGACTTCAATCGGAACTATTTTAAGTCTAGTAGCAGCTGAAGATTTGCATCTTGAGCAGTTAGATGTAAAGACAACCTTTCTCCATGGGGATTTGGAGGAAGAGATATATATGCAGCAGCCACAAGGATATGAGGTAAAAGGGAAGGAGAAA
Source organism: Pinus tabuliformis (assembly GCA_031772625.1). Classification (NCBI taxonomy): domain Eukaryota; kingdom Viridiplantae; phylum Streptophyta; class Pinopsida; order Pinales; family Pinaceae; genus Pinus; species Pinus tabuliformis. The sequence continues at coordinate 1,430,589,965 of CM062819.1, read as the reverse complement.
CTAGTGTGCAGGTTGAAGAAGAGCTTGTATGGCTTAAAACAGGCTCCAAGGCAGTGGTATCTAAAATTTGATAGGTTTATGTCTGAACAAGGTTATACTAGATGTCACTCTGATCATTGTGTTTATCTCAAAAGGCAAAATGATGGCAGCTATATTATATTGTTATTGTATGTAGATGACATGCTTGTTGTAGGTTCTAACATGTAGGAAATAAATGTGCTCAAAAGGAAATTGGCAAACTCATTTGCAATGAAGGATTTGGGTGCTGCAAAACAAATCCTTGGTATGAGAATAACTAGAGACAGGAAGAATCGCAAATTAACATTGTCTCAAAGTGAGTACATAGAAAAGGTGTTGAAAATGTTTAATATGCAGAATGCAAAACTAGTTAGTATACCTTTGGCTAGCCATTTCAAATTAAGTAAGGAGGTGTGTCCCAAGACTCAGGAAGAAATGGCTCATATGTCTAAAGTTCCATATGCATCAGTGGTTGGAAGCTTAATGTATGCAATGGTTTGCACAAGGCCTGATATTGCACATGCAGTGGGAGTTGTAAGCAGGTACATGAACAATCCAAGAAAAGAACATTGGATGGCGGTGGAACAACTGTCAGTTGGGTTTCAAAAATCCAAAGTGTTGTTGCACTTTCAACAAAAGAAGCAGAGTCTGTTGCTGCTACAGAGGCTAGTAAAGAAATTATTTGGTTACAAAGGTTTCTAGATGAATTGGGCAAGAAGCAGGAGTTGGGTAGGTTATACAGTGATAGCTAGAGTGCCATACATCTTGCAAAGAACTCTGCATTTCATTCCAAGGCTAAACATATATAGCTCAAGTACCATTTCATACGGTCAGCATTGGAAGATGGACAGTTGAAGCTAGAAAAGATACACACTAGCCAGAATCCTGCAGATATGTTAACAAAAGTTGTAAACAGGGAGAAATTGAGAATCTGCTCAGTTTCAATTGGTCTTCAAGTATGATGAAGAAGATGAGAAACAACCAGGTCCAAAGTGGAGTCATTGTCTAGCAAATGAAGCAGCGGTGGAGTTGCTATAATTAGTCTCCAAGTGGGAGATTGTTGGGTGTGGAGCCTGATTATATTCTGTATTCAAAGGTTTCAGCCGGATGTATACCCCAGGAAGACTGTACACCCCTCCACGCGGGGGGGTGTAGGGGGGCTAATCCCCCCCGGCTGGGGGGTCCGGGGGCAGCACTCCCGAAGCTAAAAAATAGATGTAAAATTGCCTTGTAAAAGTCTAGTAATTTCTAGTCAATCTGAGCCGTTCATTGGGTGGATGATCTAACAGTAGAAGTTATGTTTAATTTAGGGTTTTTTGCCCTAGAAGGAAACCCCTCACTATATATGAGGGAATTGTATTGCGTCTATGCATATCTGTATTCTGAGTGAGGAAGAGAGAGGAGATTGAGAGCAAAGAGGGTGTTACAACGGATCTGCTGTAGGTTGTATCTCTTCAGTTTGCTGGATAATATAATAAAAGAAGGACTGGATGTTTCTTCGTGGACGTAGCCCAAACTAGGTGAACCACGTATATTTGTGTCTCTCATGTTTTAAGCATTTTATGTGTTTATATTTCTGCAATATTTTATGTGTTCCATTGCTCCGTAATATATAATTTTCTAACAATAACCATGAGAGAATGAGACCGACAACTTCATTACACAATTTCAGTAGAAGAGAAACATACATGAAATGAGATTTATAGAGGGGAAACATACTGCTTACAACCATGATTGGAATTTCCAAAGAGTTTCATTAATCCTCAAAATGAGTCCAATATACTAGTCCATTTCATTTAGCTAGACATTGCTCGAGTCCCTCATGAACAGGTAATTAGAACCAAAGTAGAATCACAGAATTTGGACCACTGTGGGTGCATAATTTTGGAACCACTATTAAGTGTTTCTTCCCCCTATTTATAAGAATAGGCATTTCTTTGAATTAACAGTTACAAAATATCCCAGCTCGAGCTATAGTTGTCTGCTAAACTAGCTATATCAGTGTGCGAAGGTTGCTGCCTACAATGATTTGATTCGGATTTGATTTCATTCTTGAAAATATAGAAATTACAGAATAATAAGAAAGAGGAAAACATAATGATGATGGGAGGAAAATATCTCTCAGACACCCCTGTTACGACCTCTTCTCAGGTTACGTCTCTGCCTCAATGATCCGACCAGTCTGCTTGTCACTTTCACTTTAACTGTCTGGCTTCACCACTCTCTCGAGTTGGTAGTGATCAACTATGTTGACTTGTCCCAGGGTGGAAGCGGAGATCGATCTGGTAGTCCTACATTGCATGATTGAGTGGAGCTCCATGCGGAGGCATTAAGTCTTCCCTGAGCCCCATACTGATTTACCACCGCTCCATGCCTTCGTTTAATACTGTAGTTGCCGACCCATACGCCTTCAAAGCTCTATACCATGTTATTGGAACGAAACACACCTCATAAAATAACCATGGTGTGATATCGAGGATTCTCCAGTATGGGCACTTAACACTGCAAAACATTGCGAAACAACGAGTTTCGATCCCTTTAGGCCCCTTTTTCTTTGAGCTCTTTTAGTGATTTTTCGTCATATGATCGAGGCTATGACCGAGTGCTTAGCCAAATATCAGAGCTCGACAAATCGGGACTGCACACTGAACAGGCTTCATGAAATAGTGAATGCCGATCACCTTTTATGCCTAGCTCTTGGTTCTTCAGCTCTTCCTGTGACCATAGGCCAACCCCTACATCAGAGGTTTTCAATCGATGATTTAACTTTGGCGCACAATAATTCACTTCAACGATCACCGAACTCCGATCACCTTTTCTGCTTAACCCTTGGTCCTTTGGTGCTCCTCATGACTATAGGCCAACCCCTATATTGGAGCACCCCAATCGGAGGTCTGCAATCAATGATTTCCTTTTGAGGCCCAACACACTGCAACCGCCGATCTCCAATTTACGATGCACGAAATCATTACTGCCATGTGGCGCTTCCTAAGTGGTGACACATGTCACTTGAATATGTCCCCATAGGATCTTGAAAATTTCAAATCAGCATGCCATGTTTCCATCGTACTGCCACGTCAAGGTGACGCCAGCCACCACGTGTCCCTTATCGGAACTAATCTTATTCAACCACATGGTCCCCTAGAGGAGAGAGAAAACGCCACCCTCGTCTGGTTTTGCAGCTGAATTCCTTTGTAAATGCTTCTTTAGACTTTCCCGACGCTTTAACATTATATGCTCAACCCCGACGAATTTAATTGCAATCGAAACTTCATGTGATATCACAACTTTAAAAGGTTGCCACCTGTTTGATCATCGATTGTGATGCGCTGATCTCTTAATGACCTGATGCCTTGGACCTATGATATGCAGGATCACCGATGTGTGGGACCATCGATATATGGGATAGTCGATGTGTAGGACCGCTGATATGCAGAATCTCCAATGTACGGGACCACAGATACGCAAGATCGCAGATATGTCGGGACCCAAGATTTTACCCCTAGGCATTTTCTGCTTGTTTTTTGGTTTTCATAAGAGCAACTTCAATTTGCTCTAACTTTTGATTCTAGAGTCCATTTGAGGAGTTCCATATACCATTGGAATATAATTTTGAGAACTATCCATTTGAGGGGGTTCAATTTTTATTTGAGGGATTTTGTTTCTTCAAAGATGGCTACAAATGTTTCTATTCTTTTGTACATTGGTCAGCTGAAATCAAATTTTGCAGTGAGTGACAACATTGGCTCCAAATGGGGACAGTGCATTGCTGGAAAGGTGTTGAGATCATATATACCAGTAGCCTTCACCATTTGGCATGGATTCAAAAATTTAATGAATCCATAAAATGCATAAAAGTAAATTTTAACAACTGAAAATAAATGCTCAGGTAGTGAACTTATTTATATGCAACTCCTCCTTATGTACTGGGCATCGATTCAGCCAAGTTAGGTCCACCTTCCAATGGCACCATCCTAACATCAGAGTACTGGACCTTATGCCTCCATGCTGCTGGAATTCAAAAATCAAAACAAGTATGCACCCTGAAAAATATTCTAACAAAATTTTTGATATGTGCCCCCAACTTGATTGTTGATGCTCAACTCTTTTAATATCCTCCACAAGCCTTCTAATTGGGCTTGGAATTGAGGAATATTGTTACAAGACAAAGAAATATTCCATGTAGTGAGCTACTGGATCATGGACCTGATGAGAGAAAATTGCAGCTACCTCTTTTTCTTGAATAGTATGCTGACCAGTATCTTCTTGGTTGGGGCAACCACTAACACTACTTGGCTCTTTTTCTTTATCCCATATGGGCCTGGAGGGGGAGGGTGAATTATCTTCTTTGAGGGATCAAGCTTAAGGCAGTTGGGATCTAAAGGACCCTTTCCCTTATAAGTTGGATTAGGAGGCTCTAGGGAAGGAGTACCTTCATTTTGATATTTTCCTCTTGATCTCTTTCCGGATGAACTCAAATAATATTTCTTGTGCAACTGAGCCTGCATGAGATCAATGAACTGTTTACAGTAATCATCAATCTCGTAGTCATTTAGCATTGCATCAATATCCTCCTCCTCTTCTTCATATGCTCTGAATTTTGTTCTTTATGAGAGAAAGAGGAACATAAGTTCCCTTGAAATTTATTTGCATCTGGTGCCTGTTTCTCCAAATCATATTCTATATATAGTGGAGGATGAGTGTGATCTTGTTGTTCTTTCTTCTCCCCTTACAATATCTGTAGGGGAGGCCTTATGTATTTGGGATTTAAACATGGATTAGAAGCCTAGAAGTTTTTTCAATTTATACTTTCTAACTCCAGTTTTTACAGTCTATAAAATGAGTTCTTTATTAACCTCTCCATCTCTTCTATCTTCTCCTCCATGTCTTTACAGTGGAGTCATCAGAGTGTTTACAATTAATATTCAGATAGTGGAGTTTCCAGGGTTTCTATAATGAAACTCAGACAGTGGAGTCGCCAATGTGAGAGACCATAAACCCACGCTTCCCTTGCTCACCTGATAGAGGGAATGTAAATATTTGTCGTACCCAGGGAAAAATATTTCAGTTTCGTTCCTTGGCAATGGTGCCAAAAATATGCTATCACTTTTCTAGCACCTGTAGCACAAGTGCTTCAGGAGATATATAAATCTTCCTAGAGGCATCCTCTCGGTTGATTCTAGACCAATGCATAGGATATCTTAGATAGAGGAGTGCATGGACGATTATGAGTGAGGGGTTTCTGTTGCACTCCAATTTTCACGTAGTTTGGAAAGATAATAAAGGGGTGCTTAGTTAAATAGTCTTTCATCAAGGTGAACTCAAGAAGATACATGGCTCCAAATACAAGGGGTGAATCAGGTTGATCTCACAAAGGAATGTCTTGTTATGATGACCAACACACAAAAATGAACAACTTAATATTGAATTTTTGGTAAAGTGTTGGGTCCCTATAATACTAGTGATTACCCCATTACTATTGTAGTTATACCCCTTATTTATATTGTTGTGCCCGCATTGCCCCCATATTGTTATTAATGTGCCCATAGAATCCCTGTATTGTTATTTTTGTGGCTTTATATTGTTATTGTTAGGTCGGCTGGATTATATTGTGACTCCTTAGACTCCTATATATAGAAAGGAGGTTTTGTCATTTGAATCATCGAAGAATTGTTAATTTATGTAATGTAAAGGAGGTTGCCCCCTCGAAGAGGTTGAATTCTAAGGCATTGATCTATCTTTTCTATCTTTTCTTGAGCTGGTTTCATAACATTTGGTATCAGAGCTTTAGATTTTAGGGTTTCACTGCTCCAAACAGGTCATTGTGGAATTTTGGCTATAACTTTTTTTCTTTGATGTTTCAGAAGTCGCAAAAAAAACCCATTTGAGAAGAAATTGCGCTGAACCTTGGATCCGAATTTTAGGGCGTTTCGTGTGATATTTTCGGAGATAGGATCTGAGGAAGTTGGTCTTTTTGCAGACTCCTGAATTACATTCAAAACATGTGACCTGGGGAAAATCGTCATAACTTTCTCTCTGAGGATCGGATTGAAATTTCATAAGAAGGTACAGAAAGAGGACGGACTGTAGTTTCTTATATGCATTTTTTAGATCCATAGGTAGAAACAATGACTCGTGGCACGTCGTACAAGTTTTCTCTACTAAACTAGTCTATAAGCAAGTCACTGTGGGAGATTTCGCATAACTTTTCCTTGGAGAAACCAATTTGGGTCAGACTTGTGGCATTGGAAAGAGGACTCAGAAGGCTACTACAAGTCAAAATTTCAGAACTGGATGATTCGAAATTATAGAGATACATCAGATTCAATATCAGGCTTCGACAAAGTGAAAAAAGGTGTGTAGTTTTTTTTTAAAATTTTGCATAAGCTTGGTTTGAAGGAATTCAAAGGGCATAGTAAAGCATTATTATCGGTAACTAATGCCCCGAGGAAAGAAAATGAAAACACCTAGTAAGGAACCTGAAAGCTCTAGCATGACTCATGAAGAAGAGGAAAAAATGCTACATGATATATCAAAATTACAGGAGCAAGTGCAACAAATGTCACGCTCACAAAAGCTAACAGAAGCTAAGATAAATGGCGTGAATCTAAGATAAATGGCGTGGAATCTAAGATAAAGGGCATGGAAGCTAAGATGGATGATTTGAAGACAGACATGGCAGATTTGAAGACAGATTTGACAAATTTTCTACAATAAATACTTACTAATGGTGAAAAGGTTGTAAAGGAAACTCATGATGTGAACAAAATAAATGTTAATCATGATTCCATAGACTCTAATGTTGGATCGAAGACCCACCATATTCAAAAAATCGATATGAGGAAGTTTGATGGCAAGGATCCTGCCACATGGATATTACAGATGGAGCAGTTCTTCGATCTCAATAATGTACAAAACACACAAAAGGTACGTATGGAAACTTTATATTTGGAACCAAATCAGTTTGTATGGTATCAATGGCTTTGCTCTCGTAAACAATTTATCACTTGGGCAATTTTTACGGAAGAATTGATAGCACATTATGAGGATACTAAAAGCAACACTTTTTTTAGCCAATTGATAAGTCTCAAACAAAAGGGTCCAATAATGGAGCACATTGAGGAGTTCCAAAAATTTAACATAAGGGTAAAAGATATTCCAGAGGAGCATAGGATTGATGTGTTCATAGGGTCTTTAAAGGATAATATCCAACATGATGTTCGCCTTTGGGAACCTGATTCATTAGAGAAGGCATTCAGGTTAGCAAGAAAATTGGAAAGCAAAATTATGGCAACCAGGAAGCATACCTCTCACAACTATAAAGATTGAATTGTTGTTTCTCCTAGCCTTCCACAACCTACAAGGGTTACACCACAACAATTGGAAGAAAAAAGAGAAAAAGGGCTTTGTTACAATTGTGATAGCAAATGCAATAAAGGTCATAAGTGTGCTGAGAAGAAATTATTTTACATAGAATATGAAGAGGAGGAAGAAAAGGATCAAGAAACATCAAAAGAAGAAGATATACGCCAGTACCCCACCCCAGAGAAAGAAGAAATGAATCAGATGATATCTTGTAAAGCATTGGCAAGAATTACCACTCCTCAAACTCTCAAGATAGAAGGACATATCAAGAATAAAAAGGTGCAAGAAGTGAAAGATCACATCGAGAAAGAAGAAATGAATCCAACCATATCTTGTAATTCATTGGTCGAAATTACCACTCCTCAAACTATCAAGATAGAAGGACATATCAAGAAGAAAAATGTTCAAGAAGTGAAAGATCACATCGAGCATCAAGAAATGAATCCGATCATATCTTGTAAAGGATTGGAAGAAATTACCACTCCTCAAACTCTAGAGATAGAAGGACATATCAAGAAGAAAAAGGTTCAAGCAGTGAAAGATCACATCGAGCATCAACAACAAGTTCTCCAACTTTTAAAGGATAACGCCACTTCGGTGCAAAATCAAACAAAACAACAGGTAGATCAACATTGTAGTGAAAAATGTTTTGATGTAGGTGATTGGGTATTTTTACTGCTACATCTCAAGCAAGATATTTATGAGAAGGAAATGTTGGCAATACTACATGCACTTAAAAAATGGCGACCTTACCGAATGGGAAGACTCTTTAAGGATGAGGATGTGGAAGCATTGTTTTGTGCTATTTCTATTATCCAACCAGATTGGATAAATGAAGCAAGGGATGAATGGAAGAAGGACGAAGAAGTATGGCCACTTATTCAAAAGTTGCAAAAGATCCCAATTCAAACAATATTTCCAGAAATTGAAGAGAAAGGAAAAATCATATTGGAACCTGGAGCAGTCACAAAAAAAAGAACCCGACAGCTACGAAATCAATCAATTTCAGAGTATCTCATCAAGTGGAAGAACTTACCCGCTGAAGATTCCAAATGGGAGGACAAGAATTTTATACAGAAGCATCAAGAACTACTCAAACGTTGAGGACAACGCTTTTTGAAGGAGAGGGGCATGTTAGGCCCCTACACTACTAGTGTAACCACTTATTGTTATTAGTACAACCCACTTATTATATTGATGTACCCATGTAGTGCCCATATTGTTACTGTTGTGCCCCATAGAAGCCCACTATTGTAATTATTGTGCCCTTACATTATTATTTTTATGTCGGCTCTGATTATGCTATAACCCCTTAGACTCCTATATATAGAAAGGAGGCATTTTCATTTGTATCATTGAAGAATTGTTCATTTATGTAATGTAAACGAGGTTGCCCCCTCGAAGAGGCTGAATTCTAAGGCATTGATCTATCTTTTCTATCTTTTGTGAGCTGGTTTCATAACATAAAGGTGAAGAGGAGGAGAGAAAGGAAGGAAATAGATGCATAGGGATGTAAACAAGACAAAATCCTAAGCAGCAATGTTCCGACAGAAGGATGGAAAGAAGAAGAGATGGAATGATAGGAATTGCGGAGCACAAATTAAGGTTTTATGTTCTATAGCTCATGGATGCACTTATCACTAATCAATGCATGTAAATATGTGCTCTTAAAGGTACATAAGTAAATATTTAAATAACACAGGTACTGTTACTACTTAGTAGCATACATATAACCATGAAAGAATGAGACCGACAACTTCATTACACAATTTCAGTAGAAGAGAAACATACATGGAATGAGATTTACAGAGGGGAAAACATATTGCTTACAACCATGATTGGAATCTCCAAAAAGTTTCATTAATCCTCAAAATGAGTCCAATATACTAGTCCATTACATTTAGCTAGACATTGCTTGAGTCCCTCATGAACAGGTAATTAGAACCAAAGTAAAATCACATAATTTGTACCACTGTGGGTGCATAATTTTGGAACCACTATTAAGTGTTTCTTCCCCCTATTTATAAGAATAGGCATTGCTTTGAATTAACAGTTACAAAATTTCCCAGCTCGAGCTCTAGCTGTCTGATAAACTAGCTGTATCGGTGTGCGAAGGCTGCTGCCTACAATGATTTGATTCAGATTTGATTTCGTTCTTGAAAATATAGAAATTACAGAATAATAAGAAAAAGGAAAACATAATGATGATGGGAGGAAAATATCTCTCAGACGCCCCTGTTACGACCTCTTCTCAAGCCACGTCTTTGCCTCAATGATCCGACCAGTTCGCCTGTCACTTTCACCTTAACTGTTTGGCTTCACCACTCTCTGGAGTTGGTAGCGACCAAATATGTTGACTTGTCTCACAGTGGAAGCAAAGATCGATTTGGTAGTCCTACATTGCATGATTGAGTGGAGCTCCATGCGGAGGCATTAAGTTTTCCCTGAGCCCCATACTGATTTACCACCACTCCATTCCTTCATTTAATACTGTAGTTGCCGACCCATATGCCTTCAAAGCTCTCTACCATGTTATTGGAACGAAACACACCTCATAAAATAACCATGGTGTGATATCAAGGATTCTCCAGTATGGGCACTAAACACTGCAAAACATTGCGAAACAACGAAATCCGATCCCTTTAGGCCCCTTTTACTTTGAGCTCTTTCAGTGATTTTTCGTCATATGATCGAGGCTATGACCGAGTGCTTAGCCAAATATTAGATCTCGACAAATCGGGACTGCACACTGAACAAGCTTCATAAAATAATGAACGCCAATCACCTTTTATGCTTAGCTCTTGGTTCTTCAGCTCTTCTTGTGACCATAGGCCAACCCCTACATCAGAAGTTTTCAATCGACGATTTAACTTTGGCGCACAACACTTCACTTCGACAATCACCGAACTCTAATCACCTTTTCTGCTTAACCCTTGGTCCTTTGGCGCTCCTCGTGACTGTAGGCCAACTGCAATATTGGAGCGCCCCAATCGGAGGTCTGCAATCAATAGTTTCCTTTTAAGGCACAACACAATGCAACTGCCGATCTCGATTTATGATGTAGGACGTCATTACTTCCATGTGGCACTTCCTAAGTGGTGACACATGTCACTTGGATATGTCCCCATAGGATCTTGAAAATTCCAAATCAGCATGCTATGTTTCCATCGTACTGCCACATCAAGGTGACATCAGCCACCACATGTCCCTTATCGGAACCAATCATATTCAACCACATGCCCCCTAGAGGAGAGAGAAAAGGCCCACCCTCTTCTGGTTTTGCAACTGAATTCCTTTGTAAATGCTTCTTTGGACTTTCCCGGTGCTTTAACATTAGAGGCTCAATCCCGACGAATTTAATCGCAATCGAAACTTCATGCGATATCACAACTTTAAAAGGTTGTCACCTGTTTGATCGTCGATTGTGATGCGCTGATCTCTTAATGCTATGATGCCTTGGACCTCTGATATGCGGGATCACCGATGTGCAAGACTGTCGATATACGGGATAGTTGATGTGCGGGACCGCTGATATGCAGGATCTCCAATGTACGGGACCATAGATATGTTAGGACCCAAGATTTTACCCCTAGGTATTTTCTGCTTGTTTTTTGGTTTTCATAAGAGAAACTTCAATTTGCTCTAACTTTTGATTCCAGAGTCCATTTGAGGAGTACCATATACCTTTGGAAATATGTTTATGAGAACTATCCATTTGATGGGATTCAATTTTTATTTGAGGGATTTTGTTTCTTCAAAGATGGCTACAAAAGTTTCTATTCTTTTGTACGTTGGTCAGTTGAAAACAAATTTTGCAGTGAGTGACAACATTGGCTCCAACTTGGGACAGTGCCTTGCTGGAAAGGTGTTGAGAACATATATACTAGTAGCCTTCACCATTTGGCATGGATTCAAAAATTTAATGAATCCATAAAAACATAAAAATATCCATGGAACTTTATTTGCTGGGAGTCCTTTCCTCATCCAACTAAAATACATAAAAGTAAATTCTAACAACTGAAAATAAATGCTCAGGTAGTGAACTTATTTATGTGCAACTCCTCCTTATGTACTGGGCATCGATTCAGCCAAGTTAGGTCCACCGTCCAATGGCACCATCCTAACATCAGAGTACTGGACCTTATGCCTCCATGCCGCTGGAATTCAAAAATCAAAACAAGTATGCACCCTGAAAAATCTTCTGACAAAATTTTTGATATGTGCCCCCAACTTGATTGTTGATGCTCAACTCTTTTAATATCCTCCACGAGCCTTCTAATTGGGTTTGGAATTTAGGAATATTGTTGGAAGACAAAGAAAGATTCCATGTAGTCATGTACTGGATCATGGACCTGATGAGAGAAAATTGCAGCTGCCTCATTTTCTTGAATAGTATGCTGACCAGTATCTTCTCTGTTGGGGCAACCACTGACACTACTTGGCTCTTTTTCTTTATCCCATATGGGCCTGGAGGGGGAGGGTGACTTCTCTTCTTTGAGGGATTCAGGCTTAAGGCAGTTGGGATCTAAAGGCCCCTTTCCCTTATAAGTTAGATTAGAAGGCTCTAGGGAAGGGGTACCTTCATTTTGATATTTCCCTCTTGATCTCTTTCCGAATGACCTCAAATAATATTTCTTGTGCAACTGAGCCTGCATGAGATCAATGAATTGTTTACAGTAATCATTGATCTCGTAATAATTTAGCATTGCATCAATATCCTCCTCCTCCTCTTCATATGCTCTGAGTTTTATTCTTTATGAGAGAAAGAGGAACATAAGTTCCCTTGAAATTTATTTGCATTTGGTGTTTGTTTCTCTAGATCATATTCTATATATAGTGTAGGATGAGTGTGATCTTGTTGTTCTTTCTTCTCCCCTTGCAATATCTGTAGGGGAGGGCTTATGTATTTGGGATTTAAACATGGATTAGAAGCCTGGAAGTTTTGTCAGTTTATACTTTCTAACTCCAGTTTTTACAGTCTATAAAATGAGTTCTTTATTAACCTCTCCATCTCTTCTATCTTCTCCTCCATGTCTTTACAGTGGAGTCGTCAGAGTGTTTACAATTAATATTCAGACAGTGGAGTTTCCAGGGTTTTTATAATGAAATTTAGATAGTGGAGTCGCCAATGTGAGAGACCTTAAACCCACACTTCCCTTGCTCACTTGACAAAGGGAATGTAAATATTTGTCGTACCCAGGGAAAAATATTTCAGTTTCATTCCTTGGCAATGGTGCCAAAAAGATGTTGTCACTTTTTCTAGCACCTGTAGCACAAGTGCTTCAGGAGATATAGAAATCTTCATAGAGACATCCTCTCGGTTGATTGTAGACCAATGCATAGGAAATCTTAGATAGAGGAGTGCATGGAAGATTATGAGTGAGGGGTTTCTGCTGCACTCCAATTGTCACGTAGTTTGGAAAGATAATAAAGGGGTGCTTAGTTAAATAGTCTTTCATCAAGGCGAGCTCAAGAAGATACATGGCTCCAAATACAAGGGGTGAATCGGGTTGATCTCAAAGAGGAATGTCTTGTTATGATGACCGACACACAACAATGAACAACTTAATATTGAATTTGTGGTAAAGGTGAAGAGGAGGAGAGAAAGGAAGGAAATAGATGCATAGGGATGTAAACAAGACAAAATCCTAAGCAACAATGTTCCGACAAAAGGATGGATAGAAGAAGAGATGGAATAATAGGAATTGAGGAGCACGAATTAAGGTTTGATGTTCTATAGCTCATGGATACACTTATCACTAATCAACACATGTAAATATGTGCTCTTAAAGGTACATAAGTAAATATTTAAATAACACAAGTACTGTTACTACTTAGTAGCATACATATAACCATGAGAGAATGAGACCGACAACTTAATTACACAATTTTAGTAGAAGAGATACATACATGAAATGAGATTTACAGAGGGGAAAACATATTGCTTACAACCATGATTGGAATCTCCAAAGAGTTTCATGAATCCTCAAAATGAGTCCAATATACTAGTCCATTATATTTGGCTAGACATTGCTCGAGTCCCTCATGATCAGGTAATTAGAAACAAAGTAGAATCACAGAATTTGGACCACTGTGGGTGCATAATTTTGGAACCACTATTAAGTGTTTCTTCCCCCTATTTATAAGAATAGGCGTTGCTTTGAATTAACAGCTACAAAATATCCCAGCTTGAGCTCTAGCTATCTGATAAAATAGCTGTATTGGTGTGCGAAGGCTGCTGCCTTCAATGATTTGATTTGAATTTTATTTCATTCTTGAAAATATAGAAATTACAGAATAATAATAAAAAGGAAAACATAATGATGATGGGAGGAAAATATCTCTCAGACACCCCTGTTACAGCCTCTGCTAAGGCCACGTCTCTGCCTTAATGATCCAACCAGTCCGCCTGTCACTTTCACCTTAACTGTCTGGCTTCACCACTCTCTAGAGTTGGTAGCGATCAACTATGTTGACTTGTCTCGCAGTGGAAGCGGAGATCAATCTGGTAGTCCTACATTGCATGATTGAGTGGAGCTCCATGCGGAGGCATTAAGTCTTCCCTGAGCCCCATACTGATTTACCACCGCTCCATGCCTTCATTTAATACTGTAGTTGCCGACCCATACGCCTTCAAAGCTCTATACCATGTTATTGGAACGAAACACACCTCATAAAATAACCATGGTGTGATATCGAGGATTCTCCAGTATGGGCACTTAACACTGCAAAACATTGCGAAACAACGAGTTCCGATCCCTTTAGGCAACTTTTGCTTTGAGCTCTTTCAGTGATTTTTCATCATATGATCGAGGCTATGACCGAGTGCTTAGCCAAATATCATAGCTCGACAAATCAGGACTGCACACTGAATAGGCTTCATGAAATAGTGAACGTCGATCACCTTTTATGCTTAGCTCTTGGTTCTTCAGCTCTTCCTATGACCATAGGCCAACCCCTACATCAGAGGTTTTCAATCGATGATTTAGCTTGGGTGCACAACACTTCACTTCCACGATCACCAAACTTTGATCACCTTTTCTTCTTGACCCTTAGTCCTTTGGCGTTCGTCGTGAATATAGGAAAACCCCTATATTGGAGCGCCCCAATCGGAGGTCTGCAATCAATGATTTCCTTTTAAGGCACAACACACTGCAACCGTCGATCTCTGATTTACGATGCACGACGTCATTACTGCCACGTAGCGCTTCCTAAGTGGTGACACATGTCACTTGGATATGTCCCCATAGGATCTTGAAAATTCCAAATCAGCATGCCATGTTTCCATCGTACTGCCATGTCAAGGTGATGTCAGCCACCACGTGTCCCTTATCGGAACTAATCTTATTCAACCACATGGCCCCCTAGAGGAGAGAGAAAAAGCCCACCCTCTTCTAGTTTTGCAGCTGAATTCCTTTGTAAATGCTTCTCTAGACTTTCCCGATGCTTTAACATTAGAGGATCAATCCTGACGAATTTAATTGCAATCGAAACTTCATGCGATATCGCAACTTTAAAAGATTGCCAATTGTTTGATTGTCGATTGTGATGCGTTGATCTCTTAATGCTCTGATGCCTTGGACCTATTATATGCGGGATCACCGATGTGTAGGACCGTCGATATACAGGATAATCAATGTGTGGGACCGCTGATATGTAGGATCTCCAATGTACGGGACCATAGATATGCAAGATCACAGATATGTCGGGACCTGAGATTTTACCCCTAGGCATTTTCTGCTTGTTTTTTGGTTTTCATAAGAGCAACTTCAATTTGCACTAACTTTTGATTCCAGAGTCCATTTGAGGAGTTCCATATACCGTTGGAAATATAATTATGAGAAATATCCATTTGATGGGGTTCGATTTTTATTTGAGGGATTTTGTTTCTTCAAAGATGGCTACAAACATTTCTGTTCTTTTGTACATTGGTTAGTTGAAAACAAATTTTTCAGTGAGTGACAACATTGGCTTCAACTGGGGACATTGCCTTGCTGGAAAGGTGTTGAGAACATATATACGAGTATCCTTCACCATTTGGCAGGGATTCAAAAATTTAATGAATCCGTAAAACCATAAAAATCTCCATGGAACTTTATTTGCTGGGAGTCCTTTCCTCATCCAACTAAAATGCATAAAAGTAAATTCTAACAACTAAAAATAAATGCTCAGGTAGTGAACTTATTTATGTGCAACTCCTCCTTATGTACTGGGCATTGATTCAGCCAAGTTAGGTCCACCTTCCAATGGCACCATCCTAACATCAGAGTACTGAACCTTATGCCTCCATGCTGTTGGAATTCAAAAATCAAAACAAGTATGCACCCTGAAAAATCTTCTGACAAAATTTTTGATATGTGCCCCCAACTTGATTGTTGATGCTCAATTCTTTTAATATCCTCCACAATCCTTCTAATTGGGCTTGGAATTGAGGAATATTATTACAAGACAAAGAAAGATTCCATGTAGTGAGCTACTGGATCATGCACCTGATGAGAGAAAATTGCAGCTGCCTCATTTTCTTGAATAGTATGCTGACCAGTATCTTCTTGGTTCAGGAAACCACTGACACTACTTGGCTCTTTTTCTTTATCCCATATGGGCTTGGAGGGGGAGGGTGACTTCTCTTCTTTGAGGGATTCAGGCTTAAGGTAGTTGGGATCTATTGATGCCTCTAAAATCCTAGCACCAACTTTGGGGATAACCAATCGGTCCAGAACTTAGTACAACTCCTTTTCCATTTGGTGTGGTGGCTCCGACTGGATATTATTGGACCAGTTTCCCATATAATGAATGGTTTGATGGATGATTGTTTTATAATGTATAATAAGGATGATAAGTGCTTTAACCTATAACTCAAAAATATACAAATATACTTATCTAACCTGCGTAATGTATTAACAATGCAATTTCTGATTATTTCTAATAGACAAATAATCATATAGATGAAAAATTGATCGATAAAAAGATGCATTCATAGATAATGATTACTCTGTTTAAGAAATTAAACAAAGTAATTATTAATAAAACATATCGCATTCATAACAATGTATATCGCTGACATATATCTTTAAAGTATAACAATATTAAATCTTTAGAAATGACATGATAAAGAATTATTTTGAAGAGCATACATACATCAACAATAGCAACTTTTAAAAGGAATGCTTCATCACATAAGGAAACAAGACAAAAGAATAGTGATAGAAATACCACATGCATTTGAGTCTTTCCAATGCAAATAACACTCCGATTCCACTTTCTTATTTGAGATAACTTCTAGGAGATATAAAAGTGCAGATCTTGAAAAAGTTTCTTCACAAAAATGTAGAACCTTGATCCACTACTAATAAAAATATATTTAGAAGTACAAAAGTGTAACTTCTCAAATCAAGTTTTTATTCAAATTTAGGACCCTTTCTTAAAAGACATGAAAGGGTTTAAATAATAAAATAAACACTAACTGTCAATAAAAATCGCTTTGAGCTATTGAAACTGCAAACATGAAAATTTGGGATTTGATTTATGAAAATATCAGTGTGATAGCCTTTGAACTGATTCATTGTATCTACTTCTCCTCTTGCACTTGCAGTTGAAAAATTGAGAGCATTTGCTGAATTTTCGGAGGATGACTGAGCCTAGAATGTAGTTGAGGTGTGTATGTAGCATCTGAAAGTTTGGGAACCATGAGATTGACAATGACGGCAAGGCATTTGGTGTCCATTTGCTGGTTGTGCAGCTTTATTAGGAAAAACCAAAATGCATCCCAAGTCAAGTTTTTCACTTTGCCGATTTGTTCTTCTCTGTTGGCCAGATCTTGTCTCCATTGATCTTCTAGTGCTTTTGCTTTTGGGAGCTTTCCTGGAGAGCAATCGGAGATCAAGTTAGCTAGATATGAGCTATCATTTACCAACTCGATCACACTGTTCATTGTAGCCCTGGATCTAGAAGTAGCTCTTTTGGCCTTTATTAACTGTGATTCCCACTCCGAAAACAAGATTTCTTTGTGCGATTCTTGGATTTTCGGTAGATTAGTAGCCATTCCTTCTTCTGAAATTTTCCAAGAGAGAAATTTTGTGATTATCATCTGCATTTTCAAATTCTAGCCTGGTGTCAACTGCCTGTTCAATGAGTGATGCAGTGATAGTGCACAATGGGTCAACCAATGATATTTTATGGCAAAGGATATTTAGTTGTCGAGATAAGGCTTTGGTCACTTCCAGGGCTTCTTTCTTGAATTCACCAACTTTCGGATAACCCTTGAATTTCTCTACCTGTAATTGCAACTGTGCAATTTTTTCTTCTTTAGCCTTCTTTTCCTGCTGAATTTCTGCTTGAAGCTTGCTGAGTTCTTGAGACAACTTTTGTTGTTTTTGGAGAGCCTACTGATCAATCTTTTGTTTCTCCAGATTTAACTGTTCTTTCAGTTGCTCATTTTGCTGTTTTTGTTCCGTTAGCTGTTGCTCAAGCTGACTAATCCTTTGCTGTTCCACTGGCGTTTTCTCTTCAAGTTGGGTGATCCTTAGATCCTTTTCCTTGATTAGTTGGCTAACTTCGGAAGCCTTGTCCATTGTAGTGGCTGTATAGGCACCTACATATTGAGATAACTTGGTTAAATCCTCAAAAGGATTAACTTCTGAGTCTTTCTATACCACATTCATGAGTTCAGCTTGAGGAGTTGAGAATTTTCCCTGGTCAATTTTCCTCTGTCTTTTGACCATAGCCCTATGCTTTGGACTCTAAAATACATCCAGGCGTGGTATTTCCTCTACCTTCAATACAATCTCTTCTGAAGGATTCTCTGGAATTATTTCAATGTCATGCTGAGTGTTCACTGTGTCGACTGCCCCTTCAATTGTAGTACTAGTAACAATAGGCTCCTGTGTTGCAGGCGATTCTGGTATAACGATGTTTTGGGAGTCATTCTGGTTCTTGATCATTTGATCAAACTGCTCCCATTCCTTGATTAAACTGGAATCAATATGCACATCGGTATCTAGGAGCTCACTGGTTTTTTCATTTGTCTGCTCCTTTTCGAGACTCTTCTCCTTTTCAGGACTCTTCTCAGTAGTTTGTTCTTCATTGTGGCCTTCTTGCTGCACCATAGGGGTAGTGGCCAATAAATCCAGAGGTAGTGTTTGTAACCTCTGTGTCCTGAACTACATAAACTTATCTATCCCCTCTGCTCCCAATTTGATCTTTGCTAGATGTTTTACTTGTGAAAATAACTCAGCCGAAGTGAACAAGTCATCATATTCATCTTTCTCATGTTCAAATTTGGCAAGTTTCACCTGAGTGGTAAAGTTGTAAGCCACTGCTTTTGGATCATACTGTCTCTTAGGAATGACTGCTAACTTCATAATTTTTATCTTCTTTTCTTCTTTCTCTGCATGTTTGAAATCATGCAGTGAGTAAGTACCACAACGAAGGGGAAATGAAGGCCACATTTGTTTCTTGGACTTATTGAGGTTCTTGGACATTCCTGTTTTTTTTATCTGGTAAGCTATTTCTCTAGCCAATAGCTTATCAGGAATGTACAAGGGAGAACATGTGGATCTGTGGTGCTGCCAAAAAGTCTGACATAGGTGAACTTTTCTTCACCGAAACAACTGCCAATTGATGTTAGGTCAATGCTGGCCTCATCAGATAACCAAGGAGCAGGTTTGTTGAATATGGCCCAATGAATGGGTAAAAAAAAAACCATGGCAAATTCTATATATATGATCTTTATAATGGGCCTTCCACAAATACTTATGATAAATGTGAATAGGAGTTGGGTCTTGAGGAGTCCATTTCCAACCTAGAATGGGGTAGTCAAAATTGAAACATATGGTATCCATGATGTAGGCTCTCATATAGAATGGGGGTATTATCCGGGTAGTTACATACCTATTTATTCTATAATCAAGGATTTGGTTGGCCATTTTATCTCATAAAATTGTCGCCCAATCCATGATATAAGAGTTAATTGTTGCTTCCATTAAAGGCACCATTTCTATGGAAAACCTAGCTGACTTAGAGACTCCAAAGAGTCTACATATCATAGCACCAACATAGCAATAGGGAGATGCTAAGGAGTCCACAGAGTACATACCAGAGGATTCATGCTTATGCTTGTTTGGGAAATGTCTCCATTGCTTGATAGGGTTCGTCTCTAGATCGTTCTCCTTGGCGAAATCTTCTAAAAATGCTTTGTTGTAATGTTTCTGGGGGTATAGCAAATGATACATCTTCTTGACATCTTCTGCCCTGAATGACCCGAACATCCTTCCATCGGCTATGAATGCTCTGTCGGTTATGTTGATAGTCTCTATTACCCATCTCACTAGGTCATTGTATGGTAACACTTTCGCACGGGCTGCTATTTTGTGGAGGAAGGAGCTAGCTAAATTGTTAAGAGTATTTTCTGATTTATCAGTTGAATCAGCCGTTCCTCCTTCTTCTTCAATTTCGCTTGGACCTCGGCTTCGAGTAGAATATATATGCCCTCCCATGAAGTCTTGCCAAGGCCTGAATAGGTAGTATCAACTATCAGTACCAACTTTGCTGGTTCATCTTTTGATATGATGGGGACCTTTGCTTTCCAAGATCTCTTAGACATTTTTGCTGGGCTGATGATTTCAGATTCGCTCTTCAAAATGAAACAGAAGGACGTAACAATGGAAAAACTTGTTCAAAGCTAATACACAGTGCACATGACTAACATCAATTAAGTGTAATAGATGCTATAGATCTATGATATATTAAGCCAGCACGGAGGAAATCCTTGAAGGATTCAACCATAACTGCTTCTTAATGATTTCCCCATAACTTCCAACGTGAAACTTTAATGCCGTGATGGTATGTCACATCGCAAATTTATAACGATCCTTTTTTAGAATGGATATCGTGCCTTTCCGATCGGCGATTAACGATAATCGCATATCGCAGATCGGGGGTTACAAATGCCATGCTTAAATGGTTCCTTTGCATGGTTGCGATTGCGGTTAGTGGTGAGCTGGCATGGGAAGGCGACATGCTTTAAAATAGATAAATCGTTTAAATTTTCTTTATAGTTGACTTATATTTTAAACTGCACAGGTTCGTAATACTTCATGTTTTGCCTTTATCGAAAGTGCGCTACACGATAATGAAATCGCATTGGAAGATTTTAAAGGGGCTTTTGGGATGTGTCTTATGATTTTAGCGATGTACGATTGCGATCGGCTTATCGCATCGGAGATTTTATATGGAGCACTTGGGACGACTTCTTGATGAGTAGCGATATGCAATTTCTGATAGAGTTATTGCATCAACGGATCTCAATGGAACACTTTAAGTCCACTATTGAAATAAAGGATGTGCACGATGCGACATATTCCTTTTATAATCGTTTTCCTTTGATAAAGCTTTATGATAAGGTTTTATTATAATTCAAATCGGATCAGTCCTTATCAAGAGGACTTTCATGGGTTCGATAGATTTGCAAATTGCGATTGCGATTTAACCTATCCTAAAAGCAAATTTTATATAACCTATTATAAAAATTTATTTTCAAACATTTTATTGATTTTATTTATATTCTAAAAGGGGACCCATTTCTTATTAAAGTTTTATATGAAAATTTTTGAAATGGGGAGGGTTGTTGTATAGCACAAAAATTGGCGATTCACTGGGAGAAACAGTTATCTTTGAAAAATAATGCAATATCTAAAACTTTCTTAGTTTGGAAACAATTGAGGATAAAGAAAACCATCTAAGAATAGCTAAACAAAAATTAACTCTGAATAAAATAACAATTTTTTGCAATTTCTTTTACAATCCCTTAAAAATAAAAACATTTTTGGTTTCTTCAAGCTTTGATTGGTTGATAAAGATAAAGTAGTGGGCTCCTCCAACTTAGCTTTTAAATTTACTCTTTTTTCATAGGTAGTGCCTCTGCTGCCAACAAACATCTATAGTCTCGACTGGGTTACCTTTTGGCCATCAGTCATTCATTGTCCCATCCATCTAAGAGTATAACTTCTGAGAAATAAATCCATAAAGATATGTTTTTATATATATTTTTTGATTTTATATTCTTTTAATTTTTTAAGATAAAAAGCCATTGTCCTAGTTTGGGAGCCAACTGATGACAATGCCATTCACTGGTTATAATTGAACTGAACAAGCTGGCTCGTAATGAGACCTCTTATCTTTTATATCAGACATATTTTAGAATTACACTCTGAAAAATCATAAACTTAGTGGATGGGGTGAATGACTTTCTCCTTAAGAGTCTATGGATGACAATTTTAGAGTTATGGATGCTAAGATTTGAAAAGTATTTACTTTTTATGAATAACTTCTCTTAACTTTATAAAACTTAGAAGGATTTACAGTGTTTTCAAGGTTTTGGAAGATTTTACAAACTTTAAAGAGGTCTTCAGAGTTTGATGTTTTATTCAACTTTCCAAAACTGTAATCATTTCCTTAAAGGTTTCTAGCAATTGAAAGCTAGTATTCACAATATTCCCTCTAAGAGCTTTTGAATAGTAAAAGGCCAATGGAAGACTATTCACAACATTATTTTCTAAAATAAACTGAATTGAATAAAGAATATTTACAGGTAAGAAGGGGTTACCTTCTTAAGAAAAGAATTTCTTTAAGATAGGCCCATTCACAGGAAGAGAATCTCTCTTTCCTGATAAATCTTGCAGTATGAACGTTGATGAGCCTATCTTTTCAATGATTTGAAATGGTCCAAACCATATCTTTTGAAATTTGGTATGTTTACCTTCGTCTTCATGTGCTTTGTCCCATTTCAACACGAGATCACCAATTTGTAATGTTTTTGAGCCAGTAGAACTTGCATCAAAAGAAGATTTAATGACTTGTTGATGTTTAGCATGAGTGATTTTGGCCTTCTCTCTTTCTTCCTCCAATTTAAGGATTTGGTCAAATCTTAATTGAATAGAGGAAGAAGGATTTTCTTCAATAAATTGTACTAGGGCTAGAAATGGGAGTGCTAAGTTTGAAGGTATTACAGCCTCTTTCCCATACACTAAGTTAAAAGGAGAAGTACCTATTGAGGCATTCTGAGTTATGCGATCTGCCCATAATGCAAATATCAAATATTTATGCCAATTATTTTGATTTTGATCAACAGTTCTTTTGATAATCTTAATGAGATTTGTTGGCATTATGACACAGATTTGGCACTATGACACAGGTGTTATCCTTGATGGAAACTCACTTAGATGACAGATCACAACTCAGACTCACAGAATGAAGAAAGAGAATTATACGCAAGTTCTCCATTAACCAAGCCGCGTGTACACGCGGGTTCACAGACCAAAAAGAGCGTATAACGTACACATGCACTTTCACAGAAGGAAATGCTCGTACATGTTGGAAAACTAAGTTTTGGTCCGTGGTATTTGGTCCATGGTATTGGTCCAAGGCATCTTGTCCGAAGTGTTGACCCCATGTACTTGGTCTAAGGTATTGGCTCTAAGTGGTTTTGGTTCATGGTATTGAGAAAGGCCTAAGACTATAAAAGGAGGAGAAGATCATTAGGCAAAAGCACTCACGCATTGAATATCTGATGATGAGCAAGATCTAGTGTACAGGTTATTGGGTTATGGTGCATAGCTGGATCTGAACCAAGGATGAACCTTAGCGCTTGATGAAGGATAAGATCTAATGATGGGTCAAGACCTTAAGGCTTGAAGGGAAGTATCTTTATGTGGTTTGATCATTTATCTGAATAAATGGCGCATGTTGTAGTCTGTAAATATGATGATCTGGGTATAACTGAAGTCTGGAATTATTGTAATGTTTTAAATCATCATTTATAGATCTATACGCAGGTTCACTTTAGAAAAGGCGCGTATACACGCTGGTTCTACATATCAAAACTGAGTATACATCTTAAATTTGATTTATAGATCTGTACATAGGTTAGCCTGGAGAAAAGTGCGTATGCACGCAAGTTCGACACAGGGAAGTAGCATATACCTTTTAAAGTATGTTTTATCTGCTTCTGTTTGCTGTTGCAGTATTTTGGGTTCTGGCTTGGGTTCTAGTTTTTGTATTCTGGTTACAACATTCTGAAAGATCAGATTGAAGGGTAGTCAAAGTGGTTGATTGGTTCAGTTGTGAAAAGGAGATTGGTTGATGCAGATATATTTGATGATTGAATGATGGATCCAGTCTAAAAATTTATGAAACATGGTCCTTGGAAGAAAATAGAAGGTTGTAGCCTTCTATAGGCTGACACCTATGTACTAGTAAACATATCAGCTAGTACAAGAGCTAAGGGGGTTGTAGCTCCCTTCCAGGAGAAGCTGGAGAACGAGAGAAGGTTGTAGCCTTCTGCAGGTAGAAGCCTGCATACTGGTATAAGTTTGCACCAGTACAAAAATTGTAAAAAGAAGTTTCTTATTATTAAAAGGAAGATAGAGACGATTGCAGCAAGTGGTTTTCACCCACATTGAGTTTCCACCTTATATTTTGTGTTCATGTGTGGGATGTTCTGTTCTATTTTACTGCACCTGGTTACTGTTTATATGGTTCTAATGCACTGATTAAAGATCAACATATGATGAATTAACTGAATCTTAAGTTTGCAGTATATACGCTAGTTTCTTTAATCATAGTTGCGTATACACACGTGTTCCTCTAACTGAAGTAGCGTATATAAATCTGATTATGGAAATGAAAAATTATTGACTTGCTAATACTGATTCACCCCCCCTCTCAGTATTATTTCCAACAATTGGTATCAGAGCAAGTCCTTCAGAAGAATCTTGATCACTTGAAGGAAGATCCATCATCATGAGTAATCAAGAAAGAGAGGGATCCATCAGATCTCCAATCTTTGATGGAAGCAACTTCATTTATTGGAAGGTAAGAACCACAACCTATCTTCAATCTCTTGGAATAGATGTCTGGGAAATCGTGGAAGGAGGATATACATTTCCATTAGCAATTCCTACATATACGGTAGGTAAAAAGCAATATGAAACCAATGCCAAGGTTGTCAATACATTATTGGGAAGTCTATCACAATCAGAATTTGTCAAAGTTATGCAGCTCAAATCCGCCAAAGAAATATGGGACAAAATCATTCTAAGCTATGAAGGAGACACTCAGGTAAAACGTGCAAAACTACAAACTCTCAGAATTCAATATGAAACTCTCAAAATGCACAATGATGAAAGTATAGCTAGTTACTTCTTACGTATAGATGAGATTGTTAATTGCATGAAGAATTTGGGTGAAGAGATAAAAGAAGTTACTTTAGTTGAAAATGTTTTAAGATCCTTGTCTGCTAAGTTTGAATCAAAAGTATCTGCCATAGAAGAAAAGCAGGATCTTCAGACTATTACTATGACACAGCTGCACGAGATCTTAACTGCTTTCAAGATGAGAAAAGGAGGTCCATCAGATATGAGAGAAGCCGCATTTAAAGCTTCAGGAAAAGAAGAACTTAATCAATCAGGACATATTTCAGAAGGAGAAGAAGAAGCAAACTTTGTCAAGAACCTCCAACGGGGTTCCGGAAGATTCAGAGGTAAACTACCCTTCAAATGTTTTGCTTGTGGAAGAGTCGGTCATTATGCTGCCAAATGTCCTCATAAAGATAAGGTTGATAAAGGTAAGGAATCTGCAAAATGGAACATAAAATAAAATGTAAGTAAAAAGAGCTACTATACTCATGAAGATAGTGATGGTTTATCAAATAGTGATGAAGATGAAAATAACAGTGATTATAGACTTCTGATGGCTTATGAAGATGATGATTTTTTAGATGCTTTAGATGAAGATGAACTTTATGAAGAAATATCTAAACTCAAAATCTGTTTAGAAGAAAAGAGTATGATTATAGATACCTTGACATTACAACTTGCTGAAAGAGAAAAACACAATGAAAATATAGAATGTGAAATTGTGGGTCTAAGAAAGGATCTTGAGAAAAAAAAGCTCTCAATCTTAGATTTGCTAAAGGATCAGATACCTTAAATGAAATTATCAAAGTACAACGCTCTCCTTTGATAAAGACAGGTCTTGGATACTCTGAAGAAACATCTCAATCACAGAAGTTGTCAACCTCCACTAAAAGTTATCATGATGCAACAAAGAGCAGCGAACAGTTCGACAATCATCAACAAAGGCATAAAGCAGATCACCAGGTGAATCAGGCTCAATTTACTTCAAGAATGAACAGAGGCCACAATCAACCTCAGGTAAACCACACTCAATTTTCTTCAAGGAATAACAATCAACAGGTCAGTAGAAGGAACTTCAACTACAATCATTAGGTCAGTAGATTCAATAATAGCATGAACTTCTTTAATGGTCAATGTTTCTCATGTCATAATTTTGGACACAAAGCTGCTCATTGTGTTGCTTACAAAACTATCATGACTAGAGAAGCACGAAATCAAAGAAATGTGACAGGGATCAAGAAAAGTTCCTATAATAGATTTTCTCTTCTTGAAAATGAAATGGAATGCTCAATCTGTAACAACTTTGGCCATGAAGAATCTGAATGCAGGAGTAAATTTCAACAAATAGCTCAAAAGGAGAAAACTCCATTAAATCCCAAAATATGGAGAAAGAAAGAATCACAAACAGAAAGATGTGGTATAGCCCTGTATGCAGAAGGATAAGAAAACTAGTGGTACATCGACAGTGGATGCTCAAAGCACATGACAGGTGACAGATAAAAACTATACTCATATAATGCCTTAGAAAAGGAAAAGAGTTTCTCATTTGGAAACGACACTCCTGCTGTCATAAAAGGTAAAGGCTCTGTTTTCTTGAAAGAAAAAGTTAAAGTTGGGAATGTTATGTATGTTGATGGCTTAAAGCACAATCTGTTGAGTGTGAGTCAAATGTGTGATCAAGGAAATGAAGTAGTATTTCGATCAAATGGATGTGTTGTTCATGAGCTTGATACAGGAGAAACCGTGATTAAAGGAACAAGAACTCCAAACAACCTATACATACTCAAGGGAGGAAAAAAACAGTGTTATCTAAGCAAAAATGATGAACACTGGCTATGGCACAGAATATTGGGGCATCTAAGCTTCTCTCAAATAAGAAAAGCATGCAGATTCCAGGCTGTTCATGATCTTCCTGATATCAACATTCCAGAAAATTCAACATGCAAATCATGTCAATTTGGTAAGAAACCAGAGCACATTTCCCTGAAAAGGAAGGATTAGCTAGTAAGCCTCTTGAACTTGTTCATACTGATTTATGTGGACCATAAAGGAAAAAGTCACCTTGTGGAGAAGAATACTTTATATTGTTCATTGAAGATTTTTCCAGAATGTGTTGGATAGGACTTCTAAAGCATAAATATGAAGCATTTGAAAAATTCAAAGCCTTCAAAGCTTTGGTTGAAAATGAATCAGATCGCAAAATCAAATGCCTCGGATCTGATCAAGGAAGGGAATTTACCTCGGATGAATTCATTGATTTTTGTGAAGAACATGGAATAAAAAGGAAATTCTCCACCGCAAGGACTCCTCAGCAAAATGGAGTGGTAGAAAGGATGAACATAACTGTTCAACAAATGGCTCGTGCTATGCTAGATGAGTCTGGAACTCCTGCAACCTTCTGGGGTGAAGCTGCATTCGCTGCCATCACTATTCTCAACAAAGCAAATGTTCGGGTAAACAACACTCAAACTCCACATGAACTCTAGTATGGTAAGACTCCTACTGTAAAATACTTCAAAGTTTTTGGAAGCAAATGTTACATCAAAAGAACTGATGAAAAACTTGGTAAGTTTGAACCCAAAGCAGATGAAGGTATTCTCCTTGGTTACTCTTCTCGAAGTAAAGGATATAAATGTTATAATAAAAGACTTGGGAAAATCATTGAAAGTATTGATGTTGTGGTTGATGAAGCATGCAAAAATCCAAAACAAATAAAAACCAAAAATTATGAAGAAGATGAGGATTATCCTCCCACATCAAATCAGACTAATTCTGAAGAAGAAACCAATGAAGCACCAGAAGAAGAGATAACGGTATAAGAAAAGACTCTATCCAGGTATGTTCAAAAAAATCATCCAGAAGATCAAATCTTGGGAGAAAAAGGGGCAGGTGTGCAGACTAGAAGAACCATTGCGGAAGCTTCAAGCTATCTAGCATTACTATCTTCTACTAAACCTCAAAATGTAAATGAAGCATGCAGAGATGAATGTTGGGTCAAGGCGATGAATGAAGAACTTGAGCAAATTGAAAAGAACAATACTTGGGAATTAGTTCCTAGACCTCATGATAAGAATATCATAGGAACTAAATGGATATTCAAAAACAAGTTGAATGAAAATGGAGAAGTTATTAGAAATGAGGCCAGACTTGTTTGTAAAGGATATGCTCAACAAGAAGGTATAGACTTTGAAGAAACTTTTGCACCTATTGCTAGACTTGAAGCCATCAGAATGTTCCTTGCTCTTTCTAGTTTTTAGAAATTCAAAGTATACCAAATGGATGTAAAATCTGCCTTTCTTAATGGAGACTTAGAAGAAGAAGTCTATATTGAGCAACCAGACAGATTCATTCTTGGAAATGATGCAAAACTTGTATGCAAACTCGAAAAGGCTCTCTACGGTCTAAAACAAGCTCCAAGGGCCTGGTATTACCGTCTTGACAAATATCTCCATCAACAAGGTTTTTCAAAGGGATCAGTTGATAGTAATTTATACACAAAGATTGACAATAATAAATTGCTAATACTTGTTGTGTATGTTGATGATATCATTTTTGGTAGCAATGAAGAGCCATGAGTCGAAATTTTTCTTCCGTAATGCAACAAGAATTCGAAATGTCCCTGCTTGGTGAGCTTACATATTTTCTTGGTCTACAAGTTCAACAAAACAAAGATGGTATTTTTCTGTCACAAACCAAATATCTCACACAGATCTTGAAAAAGTACAGCATGGAATATTCTAAACCAGTATGTACTCCAATGGTAATAGGATGCAGTCTCAGCTCAAATGATGAATCAATAGCGGTGCATCAACCAACTTACAGATCCATGATTGACAGCTTGCTTTATCTAACAGGTACCCGACCAGACATCATGCATGCAATGGGAATAGTTGGAAGATTCCAAGAAAATCCAAAGGAATCACACCTTCAAGCAGTCAAAAGGATATTCAAATATCTTCAAGGAACATAGAATTTTGGTTTATGGTATCCTAGAGATACAGATCTTACACTTCATGCATATACAGATGCAGATTGGGCAGGAAGCGTTGATGACAGAAAAAGCACTAGTGGTGGTGCATTCTATATGGGTTCCAGATTAATGTCTTGGTTCAACAAGAAACAAATCTCAATTACATTTTCTACAACTGAAGCAGAAAATGTGGCTGCTGCATCTTGCTGCACACAACTCCTTTGGATGATGCAAACATTGCAAGACATTCAGATCACATGTACTCCACCCATCTCCATTCTTTGTGATAATACAAGTGCCATCAGTATTTCAAAGAATCCAGTCATGCATTCCAAGACCAAGCACATACCCATCAAATATCATTTTCTACGTGAACAAGTGCTTGAACAAAAGGTCAAAATGTCTTCAGTCTTCATTCTGATTTGATGATATCCTAAATGAAGATCCAACTTTGTGAAGTAAATTGATCCATGCAATTCATTCAATAATTCATTATTGACAGGAATGGGAAATTTATCTTTAATAGTGATCTTGTTGAGCTCCTTATAATCCAAACACATGCGCCATAATCCATCCTTCTTGTGAACCAATACTAATGGAGCAAAGAAAGAACTTTGACTAGGTTGAATTATACTAGCCTCTAGCATTTCTGCAACCATACATTCAATTTCTCTCTTTTGGGAATAGGGATATCTATAAGGCCTGATGTTTGGAGGAACACTTCCTGGAATCAAATGAATAGTATGATCATGATCACGAATATGTGGGAGGCCTTTGGGAGTCTCAAATACCTTGGAATGATTGTCCAAGACTTTTTGGAGATCTGGAGAAATAGATGATTTCAGTGTGGGAACCTCTAGCGAACAAAATTGTGCAATTATGCCTCATTGTTATTTATTTATAAGCTTTGTCATTCCGTTAGAGTTGATTATCTTTCCCGGTTTCCCTGTGATACCCCTTAATTCAACTTCCTTTCCTTCTGAAGAAAATTTCATGAAAAGTTCTTGAAAATTAAAAGTTATTGTACCCATTGGACTCCTAGTACAACATCAACACCACCCATTGGAATGGAAAGCATTGGGTTATTTAATACATATTCTGCCGTGGATAGCTTGATATTATGGCACTTTTCAGAGTAATTTATGATTCCTCCACTTGAAACCATCACTTGACACTCTGGTGATAGATATAGGAAGCAATTCAATTCCTTGGCTATCTTACAATGAATAAAATTATGGGTACTTCCCGAATCAATCAACACTATTACCCTTTTCTTCTTGATATGTCCTTCTATCTTGATAGTTTGAGGAGTGGTAATTCTGGCCAATGCATTACAAGATATGGTCAGGTTCATTTCATCTCTCTCTAGGGTTTGTTCCTGGCATATATCCTCTTCTTTTGACGTTTCTTGTTCCTTTTCTTCCTCCTCTTCACAATCTATGTAAAATAATTTCTTCTCAGCACACTTATGACCTTTAGTGTATTTTCTATCACAACTGTAACAAAGCCTTTTTCTCTTTTTTCTTCCAATTGTTGTGGTGTCAACCTTGTAGGTTTTGGAAGGCTATTGGAAACAACACTTCCATATTTATAATTGTGAGTGGTAGGCTTCCTTGTTGCCATAATTTTGCTTTCCATTTTTCTTGCCAAATTGAATGCCTTCTCCAACGAATCAGGTTCCCAAAGGTGAACCTCATGTTGGATGTTATCCTTTAAAGTCCCTATGAAAACATCAATCCTATGCTCCTCTAGAATATATTTTACCCTTATATTCAATTTTTGGAAGTCCTCAATGTGCTCAACCATTGAACCCTTTTGTTTGAGATTTATTAATTGGCTAAAAAAAGTGTTGCTTTTTGTATCCTCATAATGTGCTATCATTTCATCCATAAAAATTGCCCAAGTGACAATTTGTTTATGAGAGAAAAGCCATCGATACCATACAAATTGATTTGGTTCCAAATATAAAGTTTCAATGCATACCTTTTGTGTGTTTTGCACATTATGGAGATTGAAATATTGCTCCATTTGTAGTATCCATGTTATGGGATTCTTGCCATCAAAATTCCTCATATCGATCTTTGGAACATGGTGGGTCTTTGATCCAACATTAGAGTCTATGAAATCATGATTAAAATTTATTTTGTTCTCATCATGAGTTTCCTTTACTACCCTTTCGCCATTAGTAAGCATTTCTTGTAGAAACTTTGTCAAATCTGTCTTTAATTCTTCCATGTTGCCTTTAAGTTTTTCTTCTAAACCATCCATCTTAGCTTCCACGCCATCCATCTTAGCTTCCACATCATTCATCTTAGCTTCCACGTCATTCATCTTAGCTTCTACAACTTTCTTTAAACCATCCATCTTAGCTTCCATTACTTTTTGTAAGAATGAATTTTGTTGCACTTGGTCTCGTAATTTTTGATATATCATGTTGCATTTCTTCCTCTTCTTCACGAGCCATATTAGAGATTTCAGGTTGCTTACTAGGTGTTTCCATTTTCTTTCTTTGGGGAATCAATTAATGATAATTATGCTTCACTATACCCTTTGAATTCCTTCAAACTAATTTTTCAAACCAAATTAATGCAAAATTTAAAAAAAACTACACATCTTTTTTCACTTTGTAGGAGCTCGATATTGTATCTGATGTATATCTGAAATTTCGAATCTCCAAGGTCTGAAATTGCGAACTATGGTAGCCCTCTGAGTCCTCTTTCCAACTCCACCAGTCTGATCAAAATTGGATTCTCCAAGAAAGTGTTATGCCCAATCTCCCAAGATGACTTTATTATACACTTTTTCAGTAGAGCGAAATTGTACGAAGTGCCACGTGTCATTGTTTCAACCTTCAGACCTAAAAATGATGCACAAAAAACTACAGTCTGTCCTGTTTTTGAAACTTCTTACAAAATTTAAATACGATACTCAAAGAGAAAGTTATGACGATTTTCCCAAGATCACCTGTTTGGGATGTAATTCGGGAGCCTGCAAAAATCCTAAATTCCATGGATCATATCTCCAAAATATAGTGAGACAAGATCTGAAACTCGGACCTAAGGATCATCATGATTTTGGCTGAAATTGGTTTTTTGTTTAGTGTCTAAAACATCGTAGAAAAAAAGTTATAGCAAAAATTCCATGATGACCTGTTTTAGAGCAGTGAAACCCTAGAATCCAAACCTCTGATACCAAATGTTATGAAACAAGCTCACAAAATGATAGAAAAGATAGATCAACGACTTAGAAATTAGCCTCTTCGAGGGGGAAACCTCCTTTACATTACACAAATGAACACTTCTTGGATGATACGAATGACAAAACATCCTTTCTATATATATGAGTCTAAGAGGTCAAAATATAATCAAAGCCAACATAACAATAAGAATATAAGGGCACAAAAATAATAATAGTGGGCTTCTATGGGGCCCAATAATAACAATATGGGGGCAATAGGGGCACAACAATAACAATAAGGGCTACAATGAAAATAGTAATGTGGGAATCACTAGTATTATAGGGACTTAACACCCATCCAAAGTGTCGACCCAACCATCAAACACAAAGGTTCATCTTGGTTTCAATGGATAACATAAGAGATTATATACATAAACCTTGAATAAGCATGTAAGATGACATTGTGAAGCACCAATTGCAGGATGTAAAAGGAAACCTTCATGAGCGGAGAGAAAAAGTTAGTCTCTAAGAGGAAAGTAATAGTACTATCCTAGAAGAGGCACATGAGAGCATGAAAAGATTTGTCAGCGAAATAATTCACACAATGATATTAAGGTGAATACAACACACATTCAATGAGATAAGTACCAAATCCACTGAAATAGTTCAATTTCTCTAATACATATGAACATAACATATACCGTAAAAATCCCAAGAAAAGTCCTAAAAAATTTGTGATACATGCATGAAAATGTGTTGGCTCATAGAGCTTCAATTATAAGGTGAAAGATCCAAGTACATCAATTACAATGGTGAACACTAGTTTCAATAGTGGAACCTTCTCCAAAGAATAGTTTTCTCTCCTATGCCAAGTAGAGAAGCCAAGAGCTCTCCAAAGATTAAGCCTCCAAAAGCCATTTGCTTGAGTTATGAGGTTGATTTTAAAATGAGGGGAATGACATTTCATATCCCCGTGACTCTTGAATTACACTCATGACTCTTGTACTTATAATGTGTCCTTTGGACTTCTAAACAATTCTTGAACTTCTAATGAATTTTGGACTTCCCCTAAAGACATTTTTTCCATATATTACTAAGTGAATTTTCATATTCCACATATGAATCTTGGACTTCCACACATTACATTTTTTCATTTTCTTTGAATATACATCATTACATTCCACATGATGATGTGGCATGACACATGGACACACATTTACCATTATTATGACACTTGTACATGTCACAACTTGAAAATGATAACATGGAATTCATGATGAGGTGGTAATGCCAAGCTATCTTCGTTGCTGCTTCCTCTTGCATTCTTGATGATAGATCTGATCTATGCTTCATCTTCATGAAAGATCCACTTTTTTGCTCATCTTCACCCTCCAAAGTTTATTTGATCACATTTGAATCCTTTGAGCCATCATACAATGTATTTTTTCGGTTTCGGTCCATGATACGCTTCATGTCTCCATGACAACTCCCTTTGGTACTTCTTCTCCACATGTGTTTCTTTATGCTTTATCCTTGTTATCTGCTCTTGAGAATCACTTTTTCATGATAGAAAGGTACTCCTGCCAATGAAAATCATTCATGATGAGGCAATATCAGCCTTGAAGACATCTATTCTATCACTACCTAGCTCATGGAATGATCTTCTCATGATAGGCCTGTGAGAGGTCAAAAGAAGAAGGCTTGATTAGGAGGGAAGTAAAACTCATCAGTGGCTTAAGAAGGCTCCACTGTTTAGTTTTAATGTGCCATGCAATATGAAGAGGAGCTCTCCTTGGTCCAAAGCAGCGGGGGAAGTAGAAGGGACATGGTGGAAAGGTTCATGCTTCAAGGATGCACCATGTGCTCCAAAGAAAATAGAGGAAAGTTAAAAATCGCAATTTGACCAAGCAAGGGTGAAGGGGGGAATCCTTCAACCTTCCCTTCTACACTATGCACTCAATGGAAAGGTCAATGGAAGGCTTAGGGTGCATGAGTGCATTGGGAAGGAGGGAAGGTGAAAGTTTCAACCTTTAGGACTGCACTATGCGCTCAAAGGGAAAGAAGACTCCAAGGAGGGCATAGTTTGACTGGTTAAAGGCAGGAGGAGGCATCCTTCAGCCTTCCTTAGTACGCCATGTGCTCAAAGGAGGGGTAAAAGGAAATATTAGGGCACATGAGCGCATTGGAAAGGATGGAAGGTGAAAGGTTCAACCTTTAGGATTGCGCTATGTGCTCAAGGGGAAGGAGTCTTCAAGGAGGGCACAATTTGACTAGTGAAAGGAAGGAGGAGGCTTCCTTCAACCTTCCCTAGTATGCCATGTTCTCTAGAGGATAAAATTAGGATAGCCTTGGGTGCAAAGTGCATTAGGGAAGGGGGAAGGGTGAAGCTTTAACCTTCATGAGTGCACCACACGCTCAAGGGAAGAAGAGGCTTGAGAGAGAGCACAATTTCCTTCAGCAGGGGTTGATTTTTAATGCACTTTTCATCCTAGGCTAGTGTAATTTGACTCAACTATGGGTGCTTGACCATTGTGAGTGTGCTTTTCATTGAGGTATGCCATAGGGATGAAGCCACTTTGCTTAGAAGGGTTTTCACTACAGTAGGTGGACAGGAGGATCTTTTCATTACATATTTTGCTTCCGTAAAAAGGGTGAGAGAGGTCCATGTTGTTATCTAGGAATTCTCTAAGTTTCATGCAAGGAAGAGGTTACCAAAATTGAATGAAGTGAGCCAGTATGATCAAGAAGAGTCAAGTGATTGCCCTTGGGAGGATCATAATGTGCAACATATTTGAGGTCACCTTGAGAAGGACTTATTGCACCAACCTTTGGGAGTAAGATTGTATCATTAAGGCCTATGGATAGGTTGATATCTGCACTCAATCAGAGGGCTAAAGGATCCACAACTTGGACTAGGTTAAAGGGCCAAGAAGGGCTCTGAAATGGCTAATTGTGGGATTAGCAGAGTAAAAGAGGAAAATGCATCCGGACATGACTCAAACTTGGATCACACACATAAAACCATAAATACAAGACAAAATAAATACACAAGACTCATGAATGAAAACCACACCTTGAAATGACAACAAATCGACACTTATGTATAAGTGCTATAGTTGAAACAACACATTACGACACTTAGAACACAAGTTACAAAAACTATGATGACTGTGACCAAACATGTGCTAAGCTGTAGGAGTGTGTCTAGTGCATATTATAATGATATGTAGGACCATCTAATGTAGAAGAGCATGCTAGAACTAACTTGGTTGATGTGCAAAGGTGTGATACATGCAAGAGTGACTTCTGCAACATGACGAAAACATAAGATGACACTTGCAAAATGCAAACGACCTTGAAAGCAACACTTGCCACAGCAAAGATAACATGAAAACACCACTTATAAAAGTGAAAGCAAGAAAAAGTGACAAGTGTGAACGTGAAAATGACACTTGTGAAAGGGAAAATGCTCAAAAGATGACAGTTGAGAAAACTCACCAAAATATAAGTAAAAACACAACAAGTAAGGGGGAAAAGCGCGCATTGATTGTCAGCATGAGTTGAAAATTTCATAGGTGTGAATTTTTCATAGGGCTACATTGTTTTTTGCTTTTATAATTGCCTTTCATCATTAATACATTAAGTTCACCTCATATCATCATTACATTATTCATATCTACACCATTATCCATTAGCATTTGCAATTATATAGGAAGAACAACATCATCATCATTAATGTAGTGGAACATAAAGGAACAATGGAATACAAACATGCACACACATAGAGACACTAGGATTCATCCAAGACCATGGAAAAACCCACTATGGGGAAAACCCTTGCAAATATTCTTCTTATTAGATCATCATCAAATGATACAACAAAAGAGAGTACAATGATCCATAACTTTATCTAAGCAACAAAACAAATATGATATCCATGAAACAAATATAATCATGCTTGAAGACAAAAATGTCATATTGATGGCTGTAATGTGCTATCACAAATTGAAGCCAACTGCTGTATACTACTGTCACTGTGCCAAACACTGCTGAATACTTCTATCACTGAGTAGAAATTTTGGAAAACAAAAATCTCATGTTTGAGTCTTAGACGTAGGGAGGAGGAGTTGTGTGAGCGTCTATGGCAGCCTGGACGCTCCCAGGCCATTTGTGCACACGTCTGAGGACCAACTTATCAGATCTTCCCAAAAACCCTTAGACACTCCCATGTAGTTATTGTGCATGTGTCAGGGACATCCTGGACGCTCTTAGGGCTACTCTGTGCAAGTGTTTGCAGATCGACACCTCCAGATCTGCCTTTGAAGATCTAGATGCTCCCATAAGCCTCTGTGCCAACATCCAAGGGTCTCTGGATGTTGTCATAACCACTGTATTCCAGTGTCCAAGGAATAAAATTCCTTGT
Source organism: Pinus tabuliformis (assembly GCA_031772625.1). Taxonomy (NCBI): domain Eukaryota; kingdom Viridiplantae; phylum Streptophyta; class Pinopsida; order Pinales; family Pinaceae; genus Pinus; species Pinus tabuliformis. The sequence continues at coordinate 1,430,553,820 of CM062819.1, read as the reverse complement.
TCTGTGCCAGCGTCTAGAAATCATAAAACCCTAACTCAGAGCGAACCTCACGCCTGTGATTTCTGACCCTTGCGCAAACTCCTTCCATTGAACCTATGCGAACCAAGATGAAAGAGAAGAGACGATAGCTTGATCGAATGTGTCCAAACGAGCTTGAGGTCTCTTCTATTTATAGGCTTTCATGAGGGTCCATTTGGAGTTAAGGTCGACCTAAGCAGTTACCCATGTGGTTAGGGTTGGCCCATTCCATAATATATGTATGAATAAAATAATTTAAAACTCAACTTCTGCTTGACCAAATTGGGCGAACTTTAGGTCGAATTTGGTCCTCCCAAAAAGAGGAATCTATTGTAATACTTATCTTCATCATATGTGTTTTCCAAAGTGGAATTTGACCGTAGTTGAAAAAATTAACACTCCCTCTCAATTAGGGAGAATTCCACTTGCCAATACCTGTCCATTGATCAATATGCCATTCTGGTATCTTCAAGTGTCATCGCGTATCGTCATGGATCATATCTGTCATGTAGTGATCATGCCATGTCCAACTTCGAGTATCTCATCATCTCGAATCATTAATGTACCTCTCGATCTATCTCTTTCTTATTCCTACTTATCTCTTGATTGTTCCTGCTCATATGTTGAACTTTCTTGAATCTAGAGGAAGAATAATTTTTTACCAGAGGGGAGCTCAAGCTACCTCCCTCTATCCATCAACTCGCTACCTGGAATATCTTCCAACGGTCTGCTACCCGGAATATCATCATCGATCATCATTGGAGAGAATATCATCAAGGAGCACATATCAACTTGGAACCACATCGGGGAGCACATCTCGACCTGGAATCTCATGGGGGAGCTATACATCTACAACCCCATATCGAGCAATAGGATAACTCATCATATAGGGGAGAAAATCCTTGACCCTGGAATCTCATCGAGGAGCTTACCCTCAATCCGAAATATCAAAAGGGGAGTAACTCTCAACCCAATCCTATTTCCTACCGATATTCCCAATAGTTACTCTCAGTAGTCATGTGGTAGAACACCTGCATCATAATATACTTCGGTTGTACACCCCAAGTACACTCTCAACTCGTTGGCCAGACGAGGATAGGTATTCCCAACAAGCCCTGCTTGTGGGTATGATGCCAACTGGGGTATATTATGCAAAGACCAGACAAGGGAGTAACACCCTCAACCCTATGGGTAATAGATAGGAAGTACCCTATTGTATAGAGATCCCTCAACCCCAGGAGCCATCCATCTCAATTCCTCACCTTGGGAGCTAAAACAGGGAGGAAGAGTTAGACCAGTGTCCTCGATCAATGCTACTCTCATCATACTCAAATCTAGTATCATCTTGTCTCAATAGAATTTGTTTCATGTTCATATAGAAAATCAAATCAAATATCACATCAGATCAAATATAATTATATAAATCACAAAAGGATACCATAATCATCCTCCCTCTCAAGGAGGTGCCAACCATAAGCTCGAGCTTGTTTCAAACAACTGCACTATCTCAATTTATAGAGTATCTCAACCCCAAATATAAATATGGGAATTTCTGCTAATCGACTCACAATATATCCATGTCATATCCAGATCATGCTCAGGAAACTCTCTAAGGAGCTTCTTCATCCCGCCTCACAACTAGCCATGCTAGCAACATCGTACTCATTCTCAATCATACTATGGACCTCTCGTCCAAGATATCATGGTAGATCTCATACTAAAGCAATATCCAAATGTTCTTATCAACAATAATATCAAATATTAGCAATACATCCATGCAGTCACATATCATAGGATAAATATCTCTACCTCAAAAATAGAATATCTCATGCAGATATTTTAAAGGATGCTCGGTGGCATTAGAAGAATTTTGAGGTCTAAAATGGGCCTCCTAAGAAAAATGTACAACCAAAATAAACTTTATAAGAACCAATATGATTCAAGATGATGATGTCAACCATGGGGGATGATTCACCATTTTTGGAGTAAAAAAGTAAAAAGAGTAAAAAATAATAAAATAATAAAACTACTTTTTTCAACTTGTATTTTAAACTTATCTCCATAATGTTTTACTCAAATTTCAAGTAGGAGTACTCATTAGATGCAAAATTTAATTACTCATCCAAAGAGTACTCATGTTGCATACTTTTGACCGACCCTGCTACATGATAAATCATAAATACATGAAAAAACGTGATTGCAATCACATTTTTCATGTATTTTTCATTTTTCGTGTAGAAGGGTCCATCGAAAGTATGCAACATCATTAATACTTGGAGGAGGAATCAAATTCTACATCCAACGAGTGTTCCCACTCGAAATTTAAGTAAACCCATAGGGAGATAAGTTGAAAATACAACTCAATCATGAATTTATTCAGTGTCTATGCACATCATACATATGCAGATGGATGTTCAAAACGAAACATCAATGCTTCAATCAATTGCCAGGTGCCATTTCAAGTTCAACAACATCTTGAACTTCAAATAAGAGCATCCAAGGATTTGCATTTTCATTATTCAAAAACATTTTCCAATAGTTTTGCAATATGGAATTTCTTTCCCAAATTCCTGAAATCGATTCATCATTTCGAGCTTTATAAGCTATCTCCCTCTGATTTATATCATCAGAGGCTTGTCACCTGTCAAGAGTAGACCATCAAGTTATAAAACCAAAACCATAATCAAAATCAAAACCATACCTTGGAACTCATCATCCTGAATTCATCAGATAACTGTTAAATATAGACATATTAGGACCGTGGAGCTTGCTTCATGCAAATGCTCTCCATAACCACAATGATTTTACTAAGTCAAGCATAATCAGCCTTACATAAATAAATTTCATACCATTATAGTCATCCTATCAAAGTTTAGCAGCTAGATCATGATCATGATTAAAGTCATCAATATCACAATATCAATTCTTTCAATCGGGTGACAAGGAGAGCTCATATCAAGTCATGACTTCATTAATTATCATACCAACAAGTTGTCATCAACCTTGCATTATCAATCTGAACTTTATCAAGTCATTCTCATAATCATAACATAAGTCATTTCTGTCGCTAGGTGCAAAGGCATACACCAAGGATGAGTCATGCAAGTTCTAATTTTATGCTCAATCACAACTGTCAGTACCTAAATAATTGTGCTAGGAACGAGGACGCCAATACAAAATCGTTTTTATGAATATTCACATAAGCCATTATGCCCACCTAGCATACACATTAGGCCGACAAGTCAACAACCGTCAAATCATATCATTAGACATCAGGTCAAGTCCAAATTTTCCATCGTAGAGAGATCTCTAGTCAAAACATATCTCAATCATCATGAAAAAACACTGTTCATATATATCAATCAGCCAAATCATGCCAGCCTCTTGTAGCACAAACATAGTGACATATCTATATGTATGTCTCGGTCACCAGCAAACAAAAGTTGAATCTGCATGTTCATATTATGGAAAACATTCAAGATTTTCATGCTTGCAGATCTTACTATTTGAAACACATTTGTGGAACTGAAATCTTCTAGGTGACCATCCAATGCACAATACTTCATTTTAACGTGATCAGAAATTTAACCCAACAACTTTAGAAATCAGATTACAGTGACAGGATATATCAGAAACATCTTGATTCAGAGTTCAAATAGCTTCAAAAAGCTTCAGATGATGGTCAACTGTAGTCAAACCTCTAGATGTTCCCTTAAGGTTAGCATGGGAGCGTCTTTAGCTGCCTGGATGCTCTCCGGGTCTTAGCATACGTGAGTCCAGGGACAAGATCTTCTAGTTCTGTGACTGCGTCCAGTACATAAACCCTAGTTTCTGTACAAGCTCCAGATCTGAGACTCTATTGCAGATCAATACCGTCAGATGCACATAAATCATACTTCAACAACACAAAATTCAAATAGTAAAATGAGTAAGATTATTAGGAAGAGATTCTCCCTCTGCCTAGGGATCTACTTCATTCATCTTCATTCATGTCATCAGCCTATCTCTACTATATTAGAGCAACAATAGATCTGTTAGAACATATATCTATCATGGCTATTAGCATCATGACATCAATCTTTCATCAAAGGTTAGACTCAAAGCAACAACATCATATCTCAAAGATTATGAACACAATAGCACTTTCTATCAAGTCACTTCATCAAGTTAGGACATTCAGTTTAACCATATGCTGTCAAGACATGACCATAGTTAGTAAGAGATCTACTTATCAATCTTACACTTATACTTCTCACATCAAGGTTACCATGCTCTTCATGACCAATAAGATCAAGTTAGGTCATTCAATAAAACTTTACCAAAACAACAAGAGTGTCAACCTCTCTTTCCATATGCTTTCATCATGCTTATCACAAGCATTATCAATAGACTCAAGTATAGGAGTCAATGAGCTATCCTTCTATATGAAATCCATCATGACAAGTATCAAGAGTATCATTTACTAGAGTCAAGGTGCTAGCCTTCTTTCTAGGATCAAGATATCCAATAGATAGATGTTAGCCAAACATCAAGTGTACCAATGTATCAACATTAGATAGCCTCATAGAATTTAAGAAGATCAAAATTTTCAACACCAGGTGCATATTTTCATCATAGGAAACATAGATCCAAGTCACTTTCATATGCATGTATGAGCCTTCAAAGAAAGAGACAATTGTTTTTTGATTCAAGTGGAACAGGCTGAGGGGGAGATCACGGTTACTGGTCTGGACGCTGATTAACAGATGCTACTGATGATAGTTGCTGATGACTATCATGGTATTGTTTCAGATATTTGGTCTCTGTTATATATGTCATGTATATGTTTTAATGTCAAGGTCATGAAACGACCTATTTTGTTACCCCACTATGCATGGGATGGATGATGTAATGTTCTTGTTTTGACATGTATAAACAATTGGTATATTCCCACTTGGTTGGGTGGATGAGTCAAACTTGGTATATCTCCACTTAGTTGGGAGATGGATGTATGTATGAGTCATTGGTGATAGGAAGGTCATTTATGATGTATGTATAAAGTCATGTTCTTCTTTTAGAACATCTTTTTGCAGACCTTGCTTATATTTAGGGGGAGCATGGACTCGAGCATGGAGCTCATTCAGCACACTTCAACATATCATAGAATTCAACATGTACTTAGGGGGAGCGTAACCCTTTTCCCTTGATGACAAAGGGGGAGAGTGACTTGGGGTTGCCATGAAGTCCAAAGGGGGAGATTGTTGGCGTTATAACACAGATTTGGCACTATGACGCAGGTGTTTTCCTTGATGGCAACTCACTCAGATGACAGATCACAGTTCAGACTCACAGAATGAAGAAAGAGAAGTATACGAAGGTTCCCCATTGACCAAGCTGCGTGTACATGCGGGTTCGCAGACCAAAAAGAGCGTATAACATACACACGCACTTTCACGGAAGGAAAGGCGTGTACATGCTGGAAAACTAAGTTTTGGTCCGTGGTATTTGGTCCATGGTATTTTGATCCATGGTATTGGTCCAAGATATCCTGTCCGAAGTGTTGACCCCAGGTATTTGGTCCAAGGTATTGGTTCTAAGTGGTTTTGGTTCATGGTATTGAGTAAGGCCTAAGACTATAAAAGGAGGAGAAGATCATTAGGCAAAAGCACTCAAGCATTGAATATCTGATGATGAGCAAGATCTAGTGTACAGGTTATTGGGTTATGGTGCATAGTTGGATTTGAACCAAGGATGAACCTTAGCGCTTGATGAAGGATAAGATCTAATGATGGGTCAAGACCTTAAGGATTGAAGGGAAGTATCTTTATGTGGTTTGATCATTTATCTGAATAACTGGCGCATGTTGTAGTATGTAAATATGATGATCTAGGTATAATTGAAGTCTGGAATTATTGTAATGTTTTAAATAATCATTTACAGATCTGTACGCAAGTTCACTTTAGAAAAGGCGCGTATACACGCTGGTTCTACATATTAAAACAACATATACATCTTAAATTTGATTTGCAAATCTGTACGCAGGTTAGCCTTGAGAAAAGTGCGTATGCACGCAGGTTTGACACAAGGAAGTAGCGTATACCTTGTAAAATATGTTTTAGCTGCTTCTGTTTGCTGTTGCAGTATTCTGGGTTCTGGCTTGGGTTCTGGTTACTGTATTTTGGTTACAACATTCTGAAAGATCAGATTGAAGGGTAGTCAAAGTGGTTGATTGGTTCAGTTGTGAAAAGGAGATTGGTTGATGCAGATATATTTGATGATTGAATGATGGATCCAGTCTGAAAATTTATGAAACATGGTCCCTGGAAGAAAAGAGAAGGTTGTAGCCTTCTGTAGGCCGGCACCTACGTACTAGTAAACATATCAGCTAGTACAAGAGCTAAGGGGGTTGTAGCTCCCTTCCAGGAGAAGCTAGAGAACAAGAGAAGGTTGTAGCCTTCTGCAGGTAGAACCCTGCGTACTAGTATAAGTTTGCACCAGTACAAAAATTGTAAAAAGAAGTCTCTTATTATTAAAAGGAAGATAGAGACGATTTCAGTAGGTGGTTTTCAACCACATTGGGTTTCCACCTTATATCTCATGTTCATGTGTGTGATTGTCTGTTCTGTTTTACTGCACCTGGTTACTGTTTATATGGTTATGATGCATTGATTAAAGATCAACATACGATGAATTAACTGAATCTTAAGTTTGCAGTATATACGCTAGTTGCTTTAATCACAGTTGCGTATACACGCATGTTCCTGTAACTGAAGTACCGTATATAAATCTAATTATGGAAATGAAAAATTATTGACTTGCTAATACTGATTCACCCCCTCTCAGTATTATTTCCAACATTATTATTTGTTGACTCTACCAAACCATTACCTTGAGGATAGTAATTTGCAGAATATTTTAATTTAAAACCTCTCTTAAGAGAAAATTCAACTATACTACTCCCAGAAAAATAAGATGCATAATAAAAAATAAGAGCATTAGGTACACCAAACCTGGTAATGATGAATTGATCAATGAATTCAATGATTGCATCAGAATTGGCTAGTTTTAATGGAATTGCTTCAACCCACTTTGTGAAGTAGTCCGTGGCTGTAAGGATGTATCTGTGTTGCTTGGAAGAATGTGGAACAATCTCTCCTATGATATCAAGCCCCCACTATTCAAATGGTTGCTCAATGTTTACTGGTTGTAAAGGAAATGATGGTTTCCTTTGTCCCCCACTAGCAGTTTGACATATCTTGCATTTCCTGACATAATCATGGCCATCTTTAAACAAAGTGGCCAATAATATCCAACATATATTATTTTGCGAGCTGTAGTATCTCCTCCAAAATGTCCACCTATTGGACCATCATGTAATTCCTACAAAATCTTTTGTGCTTCAGTTTTTGAAGGCATCTTAATAAAATTGAATCATAATTTCTTTTGAATAACACATCATCGATGATTTCAAAGTGTTTTGCTTTTAATATTAAGGCATGTTTTTTTTGTAACTGAAATTAGGGGGAGCATATCCATTTTTCAAGTAAAAGATCAGATCAACATATTGAGATTCAGAATTTATGATACTTATCTCGTTCACTTGAAGAGTCTTATCTGAATCTTCATGTTCTGAAATATTAGAAGCTCTTGCTAATAACCTGCAAAAACCTTGCCCTCTCACAATTTTCGTTGGTTTAATATCAATATCATACTCCTGTAAAGTTGTTACCCAATTAACTCTCTTTTCTCCTACTTCCCTTTGTACTAGCAATTGCCTCACTACAGAGAATGGGACTATTAATTTTGTGTGTGTTTTTAGGAGGAATGGTATAAAGTGTTTGATAGATTTAAACACAACAAAAGCTTTTTTTTCTACTTCCGAATAGTTGAGTTCAACACCCTGCAAATTGGAACTAAAGAAAGATATAGGTGCTTCTACTTGCTAATCATTGATTTGTGTTAAAACAATAGCATAAGATGTTTCAGTGGCCAAAGTATACAAAATAAATGATTAGAAAAATTGGGAGTATTCAATGCAGGAGCATTAATAATTACCTGTTTGATTGAGTCAAAGGCTTCTTTTTTGTTATGTCCCCATTTGAAAACTGATTTTTTCTTAATCATAGTTTGTAAAGGTAAGACTATATGAGAAAAATATGGAAGAAATCTTTTTACAAAATCTATCTGTCCCAAAAATGATTGCATTGATTTCTTGTTATGTGGCAAAGAAATATCAGAAATCTCTTTTATCCTGTCAGGATCAATATATTTGCCATCTTTGGATACAATAAACCCGAAGAGTTTGCCTTCATTTAGAGCAAAGAATGATTTCTTGGGATTTAGAGGAATCCCATATCTTTTACATCGCTCAAAGATCTGTTTTAAATCATGTAGATGATTGGCCTTTTTCTTGGAAAACACAGTTATGTCGTCTAAGTAAACAACAAATGACCTATTGATCAAACCTTTGAAGGCTATATCCATGGCTCGTTGGAAAGTAGCTCCGGCATTTATCAAACCAAAAGGCATTTTCTGATAAGCATATGTTCCCCATTTAGTTCTGAATGTAGTTTTTAGTCTATCATCTGGATGCACCAGTATCTGATTGTATCCTGAAAAACCATCAAGAAAGGACATTAACTCTGAACCAGCAAATGATTGAAGTATCTGTTCCATTGTTCGTAATGGGGAATTATCTTTTTGACATACATTATTGAGATTTCTAAAATCTATGCAAATCCTAATATCACCATTCTTTTTTCTTACAGGTACCAAGTTTGAAACCCATTTAGAATGTTTGACTGGGAAAATTATTTTAGCTTTCAGAAGTTTATTCAACTCTGCTTTGATTTGACTTTCTAGATTTGGGTGAATTTTCCTTAACTTTTGTTGTATAGGTTTCTCATCAGAAATCATTGGAATTGTGTGTTGAATGATAGAAGTATCATAAGTTCTCAGATCTTCGTAATTCCAAGCAAAAACATTTTTGTACTTGTTTAATAATCTGATGAAAGAAAATCTTTCTTCTGATGTGAGTTCAAGCCCTAGATTGACATTTTGTGGTTTGGCCTCAGTGCCAAGATTTACTAATTCAAACCTTAAAGTAGAACTTTGAAGTTTTGCATTAGTGACCTTTTTGAACCTCTCTTTGATATCATAGAGATCTTCTAGCTTGACCACAGATTTAGGAATAGAATTCACATTTAGTCTTTGTTTTAGCTGAAGATCATGATCGCTTTCATCGATAATCTGATCATCATAAGATTTTTCAGAAGTCAAGAAATTTAAGATGTCTTCATCATGATTAAATACTTTCCAATTGGTGACTTTGTCTGGGATAGATGGCCAAAAAATTAATTCAATTGAAAACCTATCTGGACTATAATCCTCGGATGGAAGGAGCTTAGAAGCAACATTAGCTAATAAATCAGCTGCTGCATTCTGAGATCTTCGAATAGGATAAATGTTGAATGCTAGAAAATGAGTTGTGAGATCTTGAATAAGGGATTGATAATGTTTGAGATGTCTTGAGAGACAATGGATAGTGTTCCTTGTTTGATGACAATTTTGGAATCACCAAATAATTTCAGATATTGAATATTCAGGCCTATTTCTTTATAGAGCCCTTGAATCAATGCCTCATATTCCGCAGTGTTGTTGGCACACTAAAATTCTAGTCTGCATGATAGCATAATTTTTTCCCCTTCTGGACTAACTAAAATACACCCTGCTCCTGCACTATCATTGGATTTTGATCCATCAAAATATAAAGACCAAAATAAAGGCTTATCTACAGATTTATTTACAAGTTCATCAGCAATACTAACACATCTTGAGGTATCAGTATGAGATAAATTTTCTATTTGTGATTTGATACTATTAACAGGAAAAGGTGATTGTTGAGCATTAAAATTTCCAAAGACTGACTCAGCTGAGTAATTTCCGAGAATGTTGTTATTGAAAGCTACAGGCTGGTTTTCTTGTTCAAACTCCGTTACTATATGAGTCATGTGTTTTTCCTGATCTATTTTGATTTGATTTGGTTTCCCTTTATAGGAAGCTACATGTGAGACCAATCAGTGGAAATGTAACCATGGAGTTTTTCAGACCAATCCCTGCTTAGAATTAAACCATAAAACTCAAGGATGTCAGCAATCAATATATCAATTCTTTGAACTACTCTGGGATCAGCTGATAACCTAATGGTAACTGAATTAATCTCTCCTAAAACTTGTACTTTAGTCCGATCTAATTGAACAATACGGATTGGAGATTTCTAGGGCTCAATGTTTAATTTAGATCAAACTGAGGCTGGCATTACGTTTGATGAAGCCCCTGAATCTATTAGCCAGTTATGCAGATTTCTATTATAGATCTCATAAGTCAAGAGAAAAGGAGGAGTATGAGAATTAGACCTATCTCTGATCAAAACAACATCAGTAGCATCTACTTTATCCGATGGTGGCTTACCTGATCCTTTAGCTGCCTTGGATAATACACTGGTTGGAATAGGAGAAGAAGGTACTGCATTTAATTCTTTAAGTAACAACTTCTGTTGATGTTTGAGCTTGCTAAGTTCATGTAAAGAAATATTTACTCGAGTCCTCTTCATGTCTTCCACGATGCTATAATCCATAGAGTCAGATACTACTAACGTTTTAGATGGTGATGGAGGATTAGAGGATGATGGTTGATTTTGGGTAGGCACAACTGGAGTTTTCTTCATGGGAGCTTTGTCTTTAGCAATAGGGCTTGAATTTTCCTCTTTATATTTGTTTGAACAGGCTATGCTACATTTTTACTTCTGGTATTTACTGGGAGAGCTTCTTGTTCACTTTCAGTATCAGAGTTAGGCAAGATAAAGTCCCACATTCCATGACATTCAACTGTTTCATCTTCTTCCATTTCCTCCGATGACAAAACTGTGTCTTCATCTTCATCGTCATCTAGATCTGATTCTGCATTGGATATAACATTAGGTGGTTTAGGGTCAGTTGACTGATTTCTTCTAAAATTTCTAAATGGTTTTTTAGTAGAAGTTTCAGCTACTTTCTTTTTTATTTCCACCATTTCATTGGACATAGTTTTCAGAACCTTTTGTAAACCTTCCATGTCATATGGGTCTTTAACTGCTTTCTTTTTTTATTCATCTTTGAAAGTAACCTTTTTGGATTTTCTTTCTTCAAGATCATTTTTCTTTTCCAAAGCAATGATACGTTTTTCAACAACAATCACTTCCTTCATATTTTCTGCTAATGTGGGTTTGGCAGCCCTATCAACGAAAATGGTTATGTTTGAAGGCAAGGCAGAGATATACCATTCACTTCGGACTTCTTCACTAGGCTTGGATGTTGCAGGAATTTTATTCAGCAGTTTATTAAATCGGGAGTTGAAGTCTTTGATGGGTTCCTTTGATTCAGATTTCAAATTGGAGAGATCATTAATCAAAGTCGCTGTGGACCTATCATCTCCAAATTTGGTTAAAAATTGCTCCTGAAAAGCATCCCAGCTATTGATGGATCCGGTGGTAATGAAAAATACCACGATCCAGCTGCTCCTTGTAGAGTGTATGGAAATAACCTAACAACAACATCTTATTTTGTTACCCCATTCAAGTTTATTGACAACATGAAATTGTTTATATGTTCTTCTGCTAATATGCCAATGTCAGGATTAAACTTTGGCAACCATTTTTCAGGATGGGCTGGTAATTGAATCAAGGGTGTAGGAATTGCGATAGCTCCTGGATTGGTCCATGGCCTTGGTTGAGGTTGTGCCATTGTTGTGCTAACGGTAGAAGAAGGTGAGGAGGAAGTTGAAAATGATTGGGTAGAGGATGTTGGAGTACCTATACCCTTTTGGACTATGATTTGGAGTTGTGAAACAAATGGATGACTTTGCAATGGTTTAGATGGAATGGATGATGATGAGGAAAGGATCTCACTGTCAGACTCTAAAGGTGTCTTCCTAGCTCTTTTTCGACTTGGCAGAGGAAATTCAGTTGGTGGAATACCAAGCTTTTCACTCTGTGCTCTAGTAAGAGGTTGAGATGGAATATATTACGAAGTCACACTGCCTTGGGATAACTCAGACTGTTCTTGGGATATTGAAAACCCTTGGAGTTTATGAATCAAGGACTGTACTTCAGGGGGTTCAAGAGAAGAATTGTCAGGTGTGTTTAAGTTTTCAGCAGTGGGTGTTGTATTTTCCTTTTCAACCTCTCGCTTAAAAATATGAGATTCAGAATGCGAAGGAGAAGTTTGAGGAGATGGTGAGGGGGTTTTACTCTTAGATTATCCTATGGATTGGGATTCGCTCACCATTCACAGTTCAGGCCCTCCTTCTAGCGCCAAAAATGTTGATGCCTCTAAAATCCTAGCACCAACATTGGGGATAACCACCCAGTCCGGACCTTAGTACAACTCCTTTTCTATTTGGTGTGGTGGCTCCGACTGGATATTATGGGACCAGTTTCCCATATAATGAATGGTTTGATGGATGATTGTTTTATAATGTATAATAAGGATGATAAGTGCTTTAACCTATAACTCAAAAATATACAAATATACTTATCTAACCCGAGTAATGTATTAACAATGCGATTTCTGATTATTTCTAACAGACAAATAATCATATAGATGAATTACTGATCGATAGAAAGATGCATTCATAGATAATGATTACTTTGTTTAAGAAATTAAACAAAGTAATTATTAATAAAACATATCGCATTCATAACAATGTATATCGCTGACATATATCTTTAAAGTATAACAATTCTAAATCTTCAGAAATGACATGATAAAGAATTATTTTGAAGAGCATACATACATCAACAATAGAAACTTTTAAAAGGAATGCTTCATCACATAAGGAAACAAGACAAAAGAACAGTGATAGAAATACCGCATGCATTTGAGTCTTTCCAATGCAAATAACACTCCGATTCCACTTTCTTATTTGAGATAACTTCCAGGAGATACAAAAGTGTAGATCTTGAAAAAGTTTCTTCACAAAAATATAGAACCTTGATCCACTACTGATAAAAATATATTTAGAAGTACAAAAGTGTAACTTATCAAATCAAGTTTTTATGCAAATTGAGGACCCTTTCTTAAAAGACATGAAAGGGTTTACATAATAAAATAAAAACTAACCGTCAATAAAAATCACTTTGAGCTGTTGAAACTGAAAACATGAAAATCTGGGATTTGATTTATGAAAATATTAGTGCGATAGCCTTTGAATTGATTCATTGTATCTACTTCTCCTCTTGCACTCGCAGTTGAAAAATTGAGAGCATTTGCTGAATTTCTGGAGGATGACTCAGCCTAGAATGTAGTTGAGCTGTGTATGTAGCATTTGAAAGTTCGGGAACCATGAGATTGACAGCGTCGACAAAGCATTTGGTAGCCATTTGCTGGATGTGCGGCTTTACTAGGAAAAACCAAAATGCATCCCAAGTCAAGTTTTGCACTTTGCCGAATTGTTCTTCTCTGTTGGCCAGATCTTATCTCCATTGATCTTTTAGCGCTTTTTCTTTTGGGAGATTTCCCAGAGAGAAATCGGAGATCAAGTTAGCTAGATATGAGCTATCACTTACCAACTCGATCACATTGTTCATTGTAGCCCTGGATCTGGAAGTAGCTCTTTCGGCCTTTATTAAATGTGATTCCCACTCCGAAAACAAGATTTCTTTGTGCGATTCTTGGATTTTCGGTAGATTAGTAGCTATGCCTTCTTCTGAACTTTGCCAAGAGAGAAATTGTGTGAGTTTATCATTTGCGTTTTCAAATTCTAGCTTGGTGTCAACTGCCTGTTAATGAGTGATGCAGTGATAGTGCACAATGGGTCAAACAATGATATTTTATGGCAAAGGATATTTAGTTGCCAAGATAAGGCTTTGGTCACTTCCAGGGCTTCTTTCTTGAATTCACCAACTTTTGGATAACCCTTGAATTTCTCTACTTGTAATTGCAGCTGTGCAATTTTTTCTTCTTTAGCCTTCTTTTCCTGCTGAATTGCCGCTTGAAGCCTGCTGAGTTCTTGAGACAACTTTTGTTGTTTCTAGAGAGCCTGCTGATCGATCTTTTGTTTCTCCAGATTTAACTGTTCTTTCAGTTGCTCATTCTGTTGTTTTTGTTCCACTAGCTGTTGCTCAAGCTGACTGATCCTCTGCTATTCCACTGCCATTTTCTCTTCAAGTTGGGTGATCCTTAGATCCTTTTCCTTGATTAGTTGGCTAACTTCAGAAGCCTCGCCCATTGTAGTGGCTGTATAGGCACCTGCATATTGAGATAACTTGGTTAAATCCTCAGAAGGATTAACTTCTGAGTCTTTCCATACCACATTCATGAGTTCAGCTTGAGGAGTTGAGAATGTTCCCTGGTCAATTTTCGTCCTTTTCTCCTATCTTTTGACCATAACCCTATGCTTTGGACTGTAAAATACATCCAGGGGTGGTATTTCCTCAACCTTCAATATAATTTCTTCTGAAGGATTCTCTGGAATTATTTCAATGTCATGCTGAGTGTTCACTGTGCCGATTGCCCCTTCAATTGTAGTACTAGTAATAATAGGCTCCTGTGTTGTGGGCGATTCTGGTATAACGATGTTTTGGGAGTCATTCTAGTTCTTGATCATTTGATCGAACAGATCCCATTCCTTGATTAAGCTGGAATCAATATGCACATCGGTATCTAGGAGCTCGCTGGTTTTTTCATTTGTCTGCCCCTTTCGAGACTCTTCTCGTTTTCAGGACTCTTCTCCTTTTCGAGACTCTTCTCCTTTTCAGGGCTCTTCTCAGTAGTTTGTTCTTCACTGTGGCCTTCTTGTTGCACCATAGGGGTAGTGGCCAATAAATCCAGAGGTAGTATTTGTAACCTCTGTGTCCTGAACTGCATAAACTTATCTATCCCCTCTGCTCCCAATTTGATCTTTGCTAGATGTTTGACATGTGAAAATAACTCAGCCGAAGTGAACAAGTCATCATATTCATCTTTATCATGTTCAAATTTGGCAAGTTTCACCTAAGTGGTAAAGTTGTAAGCCACTGCTTTTGGATCATACTGTCTCTTAGGAATGACTGCTAACTTCAGAATTTTTATCTTCTCTGCTTCTTTCTCTGCATGTTTGAAATCATGCAGTGAGTAAGTACCACAACGGAGGGGAAATGAAGGCCACATTTGTTTCTTGGACTTATTGAGGTTCCTGGACATTCCTGTTTCTGTTATCTGGTAAGCTATTTCTCTAGCCAATAGCTTATCAGGAATGTACAAGGGGAGAACATGTGGATCTGTGGTGCTGCCAAAAAGTTTGACATAGGTGAACTTTTCTTCACCGAACCAACTGCCGATTGATGTTAGGTCAATGTTGGCCTCATCAGATAACCGAGGAGCAAGTTTGTTGAATATGGCTTGATGAACGGGTAAAACAAAACCATGGAAAAAAAAAAAAAAAAAAAAAAAAAAATATATATATATATATATATATATATATATATATATATATATATATATATATCTATATATATATATATATATATATATATATATATCTATATATATATATATATATATATATATATATATATATATATATATATATATATATATATATATATATATATATATATATATATATATATATATATATATATATATATATATATATATATATATATGATATTTATAATGGGCCTTCCACAAATACTTATGATAAATGTGAATAGGAGTTGGGTCTTGAGGAGTCCATTTCCAACCTAGAATGGGGTAGTCAGAATTGAAACATATGGTATCCATGATGTAGGCACTCACATAGAATGGGGGTATTATCTGGGTAGTTACATACCTATTTCTTCTATAATCAAGGATTTGGTTGGCCATTTTATCTGATAAAATTGTCGCCCAATCCATGATATAAGAGTTAATTACTGCTTCCATTAAAGGCACCATTTCTATGGAAAACCTAGCTGACTCAGAGACTCCAAAGAGTCTACATATCATAGCACCAACATAGAAATAGGGAGATGGTAAGGAGTCCACGGAGTACATACCAGAGGATTCATGCTTATGCTTGTTTGGAAAATGTCTCCATTGCTTGATAGGGTCCGACTCTACATCGTTCTCCTTGGTGAAAGCTTCTAAAAATGCTTTGTTGTAATGTTTCTGGGGGTCTGGAAAATGATACATCTTCTTGACATCTTATGCCCTAAATGACCTGAACATCCTTCCATCGATTGTATAGAATGCTCTGTCGGTTATGTTGATACTCTCTATTACCCATCTCACCAGGTCATTGTATGGTAACACTTTCGCACGGGCTGCTATTCTGTGGAGGAAGGAGCTGGCTAAATCGTTAAGAGTATTTTCTGATTTATCAGTTGAATCAGCCATTCCTCCTTCTTCTTCAATTTTGCTTGGATCCTCGGCTTCAAGTAGATTATATATGCCCTCCCATGAAGTCTTGCTAAGGCCTGAACAGGTAGTATCAGCTACCAGTACCAACTTTTCTGGTTCATCTTTCGCTATGGCGAGGACCTTTGCTTTTCGAGATCTCTTAGACATTTTTGCTGGGTTGATGATTTTAGATTCGCTCTGCAAAATGAAACAGAAGGACGTAACAGTGGAAAAACTTGTTCAAAGCTAATACACAACGCACAGGACTAACAACAAGTCTAATAGATGCTACAGATCTATGATATATTAAGCCACCACAGATGAAATCCTTGAAGGATTCAACCATAATTGCTTCTTAATGATTTCCCCATAACTTCCAACGTGAAACTTTAATGCCGTGATGGTATGTCGCATCGCAAATTTATAACGGTCCTTTTTTAGAATGGATATTGTGACTTTCCGATCGGCGATTAGCGATAATCGCATATCGCAGATCGGGAGTTACAAATGCCATGCTTAAATGGTTCCTTTGCATGGTTGCAATTGCAATCAGTGGTGAGTTGGCATGGGGAGGCGACATGCTTTAAAATTGATAAATCGTTTAAATTTTCTTTATAGTTGACTTATAACTTTAAACCGCACATGTTTGTAATACTTCATGTTTTGCCTTTATCGAAAGCACGCTACACGATAATGAAATCGCATCGGAAGATTTCAAAGGGGATTTTGGGATGTGTCTTATGATTTTAGCAATGCGTAATTGCGATCGGCTTATCGCATCAGAGGTTTTCTATGGAACACTTGGGATGGCTTCTTGATGAGTAGCGATATGCGATTTCTGATAGAGTTATCGCATCGGTAGATCTCAATGGAACACTTTAAGTCCACTATTGAAATAAAGGATGTGCGTGATGCGACATATTCCTTTTATAATCATTTTCCTTCGATAAAGCTTTATGATAACGTTTTATTATTCAAATCAGATCGGTCCTTATCGAGAGGAATTTCATGGGTTCGATAGATTTGCAAATTGTGATTGCGATTTAACCTATCCTAAAAGAAAATTTTATATAACCTATTATAAAAATTTATTTTCAAACATTTTATTGATTTTATTAATATTCTAAAATGGGACCCATTTCTCATTAAAGTTTTATATGAAAAATTTTGAAATGGGGAGGGTTGTTGTATAGCATAACAGGATGTAAAGGCCCCTTTCCCTTATAAGTTAGATTAGGAGGCTCTAGGGAAGGAGTACCTTCATTTTGATATTTCCCTCTTGATCTCTTTCCGGATGACCTCAAATAATATTTCTTGTGCAACTGAGCCTGCATGAGATCAATGAACTGTTTACAGTAATCATTGATCTCGTAATCATTTAGCATTGCACCAATATCCTCCTCCTCTTCTTCATATGCTCTGAGTTTTGTTATTTATGAGAGAAAGAGGAACATAATTTCCCCTGAAATTTATTTGCATCTGGTGTCTGTTTCTCCAGATCATATTCTATATATAGTGGAGGATGAGTGTGATCTTGCTGTTCTTTCTTCTCCCCTTGCAATATCTGTAGGGGAGGCCTTATGTATTTGGGATTTAAACATGGATTAGAAGCCTGGAAGTTTTGTCAGTTTATACTTTCTAACTCCAGTTTTTATAGTCTATAAAATGAGTTCTTTATTAACCTCTCCATCTCTTCTATCTTCTCCTCCATGTCTTTACGGTGGAGTCGTCAGAGTGTTTACAATTAATATTCAGATAGTGGAGTTTCTAGGGTTTTTATAATGAAATTCAAATAGTGGAGTCGCCAATGTGAGAGACCTTAACCCACACTTCCCTTGCTCACTTGACAGAGGGAATGTAAATATTTTTCCTACCCAGGGAAAAATATTTCAGTTTCATTCCTTGGCAATGGTGCCAAAAAGATGTTGTCACTTTTTCTAGCACCTGTAGCACAAGTGCTTTAGGAGATATAGAAATATTCCTAGAGACATCCTCTCGGTTGATTGTAGACCAATGCATAGGACATATTAGATAGAGGAGTGCATGGAAGATTATGAGTGAGGGGTGGCTGCTGCACTCCAATTGTCACGTAGTTTGGAAAGATAATAAAGGGGTGCTTAGTTAAATAGTCTTTCATCAAGGTGAACTCAAGAAGATACATGGCTCCAAATACAAGGGGTGAATCGGGTTGGTCTCAAAGAGGAATGTCTTGTTATGATGACCGACACACAACAATGAACAACTTAATATTGAAGTTTTGGTAAAGGTGAAGAGGAGGAGAGAAAGGAAGGAAATAGATGCATAGGGATGTAAACAAGACAAAATACTAAGCAGCAATGTTCCGACAGAAGGATGGAAAGCAGAAGAGATGGAATGATAGGAATTGCGGAGCGCGAATTAAGGTTTGATGTTCTATAGCTCATGGATACACTTATCACTAATCAACGTATGTAAATATGTGCTCTTAAAGGTACATAAGTAAATATTTAAATAACACATGTAATGTTACTACTTAGCAGCATACATATAATCATGAGAGAATGAGACCGACAACTTCATTGCACAATTTCAGTAGAAGAGAAACATACATGAAATGAGATTTATAGAGGGGAAAACATATTGCTTACAACCATGATTGGAATCTCCAAAGAGTTTTATTAATCCTCAAAATGAGTCCAATATACTATTCCATTACATTTAGCTAGACATTGCTCGAGTCCCTCATGAACAGGTAATTAGAACCAAAGTAGAATCACATAATTTGGACCACTATGGGTGCATAATTTTGGAACCACTATTAAGTGTTTCTTCGCCCTATATATAAGAATAGGCGTTGCTTTGAATTAATAGTTACAAAATATCCCAGCTCGAGCTCTAGCTGTCTGATAAACTCGCTGTATTGGTGTGCGAAGGCTGCTGCCTACAATGATTTGATTCATATTTGATTTCGTTCTTGAAAATATAGAAATTACAGAATAATAAGAAAAAGGAAAACATAATGATGATGGTAGGAAAACATCTCTCAGACGCCCCTGTTACGACGTCTGCTCAGGCCACGTTTATGCCTCAATGATCCGACCAGTCTCCCTGTCACTTTCACCTTAACTGTCTGGCTTCACCACTCTCTGGAGTTGGTAGCGATCAACTATGTTGACTTGTCTCACAGTGGAAGCAGAGATCGATCTGGTAGTCCTACATTTCATGATTGAGTGGAGCTCCATGCAGAGACATTAAGTCTTCCCTAAGCCCCATACTGATTTACCACCGCTCCATGCCTTTGTTTAATACTGTAGTTGCCGACCCATACGCCTTCAAAGCTCTGTACCATGTTATTGGAATGAAACATGCCTCATAAAATAACCATGGTGTGATATCGAGGATTCTCTAGTATGGGCACTTAACATTGCAAAACATTGCGAAACAACGAGTTCCGATCCCTTTAGGCCCCTTTTTCTTTGAGCCCTTTCAGTACTTTTTCTTCATATGATCAGGTGCTTAGCCAAATATCAGAGCTCGAAAAATCAAGACTTCACACTGAAAATGCTTCATGAAACAACGAACACCGATCACATTTTCTGCTTAGATCTTGGTTCTTCATCTCTTCTTGTGACCATAGGCCAACCACTATATCAGAGGCTTTCAATTGACGATTTCCAATCAACAATTAGACTTTGGCACACAACACTTCACTTCGCCGATCACTGAACTCCAATCACCTTTTATGCGTAACCCTTGGTCCATTGGCACTTCTCATGACTGTAGGCCAACCTCCATATCGGAGACACCCAATTGGAGGTTCGCAATCGACGATTTCTTTTTAAGGCACAACACACTGCAACCATCGATCTCCGATCTCTGATGCGTGACGTCATTACTTCCATGTGGCGCTTCCTAAGTGGTGACACATGTAACGTGGATATGTCCCCATAGGACCCTAAAAATCCTAGATCAACATGCCACATGTCCACCATACTACCACGTCAAGGTGATGTCATCCACCATGTGTCCCTTATTGAAACCAATCTTATTCAACCATGCGCCCCCCTAGAGGAGAGAGAAAAGGCCCACCCTCTTTTGGTTTTGCCACTGAATTCCTTTGTAAATGCTTCTTTGTAATTTGCTGACGCTTTAACACTGGAGGCTCAATCCATACAAATTTAATCACAATAGGAACTTCATGCGATATCACAACTTTAAAAGGTTGTCACCTGTTTGATCACCAATTGCAATGCGCCAATCTCTTGATGCTCCGATGCCTTAGAACTCCAATATGTGGGATCGATGATGTGTGGGACTGTTGATTGAGGGATCACCAATGTGTGGGACCACCGATATGAAGGATTTCCGATATGTTGGGACCTGAGACTTTACCCTTAGGCATTTTCTCCTTGTTTTCTAGTTTTCAAAAGGGCAACTTCAATCTGCTCTAACTTTTGATTCCAGAGTCCATTTGAGGAGTTCCATATACTATGGAAATCTAATTACGAGCACTATCCATTTGAGGGGGTCCAATTTTTCTTTGAGGCCTTATGTGGCTTGAAATATGGCTGCAAAATATTCTATTCTTTTCTACGTTCGTCAACGGAAAACAAATTTTGTAGTAAGTGACAATAGGGTGGAAGATCCACCAGATGGATGTAAAAACAAAATTTCTAAATGGGGTTGTTGAGGAGGAGGTGTAAATCGAGAAACCAAAAGGATTTGAGACATTTTATCGGGAGTCTCATGTGTTAAGACTCAAGAGATCATTATGTTGTGTCAAACAAGAATCCCATGCTTGGTACAACATGATCGATAACTATCTCACCAGTTTGGGCTTCAACAAAAGTGAAGCAGATGAAAATATCTATCACACCTTGGTAGAAGGTAAATTTCTTATTTTTGTATTATATGTTGATGATTTAATTTTAACTGGTGATGAGCAGTTGATCAAATCTTCCAAGGGAGTTTGAAATGAAAGACATGGGTCTCATGCAATACTTCCTTAGGTTGGAAGTATGCCAAGGCAATGGGGAACTATTTTCCTCTCAAGGAAAGTATGCAAATGAGATACTACAAATATTCTGCATGGAGAGTTTCAAACCCATGGAGACACCTATAGCGACCAATTGGGGGAAGGAGGATGCCACTTCAGGTGAGGAAGTGGATACTACTATTTATTGATAGTTAGTGGGTTCGCTGATGTACCTGATGAACACACGACCAAATATGTGCTATGCTGTCAACCATCTAATCCAAGCTATGGTTAGGCCAACCAAATTATTTTGGAAGGAAGCTAAGCATCTTTTATGGTACCTCAGAGGCACTACCTAGTTTGGACTATGGTACAGACGGACAAAGGGAGTGAAGATATGTGGCTTCACAAATATAGATTGTGTGGGAAATCCATCAGAGTGAAAGAGTGCATCAGGTGGAATTTTAAGTTTTGGGTCCACAACTGTTTCTTGGCACAATAAGAAGCAAAGATATGTGGCACCCAGCTCGGCAGAAGCAGAATACATGGCTGCAAGTCGAGCAACATGTGAGGCAATTTGGATGAGAAAGATACCTGTTGGATTGCTTGGTCAGATGATGGATCCAACTATGATTACTGTGATAATAAAAGTTGCATGAAGATCTTTGAGAATCCTGCTTTTCACGATACATCCAAGCATATAGATATCTGGTATCACCATTTACGGGGTTGTGTGCAGAGGTGGATAATGTTGCTTGAGTACATTCTGACAAAGGAACAAGATGTTGACATTTTAAGAAAGGCCTTGTCAAGAGGGAAGTTCGAGTTTGACATGTGGAGGATAGGGGTGGTTGATAATCCATTTCTTGCTGAGAGGGAGTGTTGAAAAATGCAGTAAGAAATTCTCAATTTGATTTTGCCTTGATTAAATTGAGAAAATTCGAATTTCCACATTAGCAAACAACTTGGATGCAATTAAATTGTGTGACATGGCTTGTGTCACCTAGTTTACTTACTAATTTCAAGTTTTCGGAGTTAGAGTTCAATTAAGCATGTGTAATGACTAATTTGTAGCAATCAAGACTAGTTATCTCAAGTTGTTTTTAGTTAAATAGTTCCAACTTTTGGAGGAATTAGTAGAAGGTTAGTTTTGCAGTGGGACTTTAGTCAAACTCAGTGATCATCTAGTTAACTGATCAATCAACCCAAAATAGCTAATGCATGTAGGGAATTTGATTACCTAGTTGAGGTGGAGATTCCAAGGTAGTGTAAAATCAGTTGTAGACTATTCTTGAGTGTACAGGTGTTGCATGCGGTCAGATGATCAACCTTGGGAATTGTGCAATCCATTTTGGAGAAACTCCTAAATAATAGGGGCCTAATTTATCTATGAATTGTGCAAGTAAATAGGGGCTCAAGCAGAGGCAAAAATTGACTAAGTATGGGTCAAAGATTCTTAGTGAGAAGAGAGATAGGTTATTCACTTGCAAGTTGTGCTTAGTTGAGCAAAAGAAATTGTAATACATCATTATTCATCATATTAACGCAAACAAGCATTGAGGTTTTAGCCAAATTGCTTTCCCTAGGAAAACAACTATTTGCATGTGTGTTATTTCTTATTACATGTCTGAAATTTTTGTTCTAAATTGTGAATTAACTTTCACAGAGTAGTAAAGTATGCTTGTTTCTTGTGATTTTTATTAAAAATTCATGAGCAGTTGCAAATCTACACCATAATTTCTACAGGGAGAACACTATATAAAGGCATTTAACCTCCTCCACAAAGGCACCATTCAACCTCTCACAAGTAAGTTAGTTTCTGGGCATCCAACCGAAGGACAAGAAGGACAAGAAGGATGTAAAGAAGGATGGAGACCATCTCTCTCTCTCTCTCTATAATTCACATATCTCTCTCTCGAGCTCACATGTGCACTTCTGGGCAGTTTCTGGGTAGGTCAAATTTCTTGGTAGGCCGAATTTTTGGGCAGACTTGGAGGCCAAATTTTGACCTAGGGTAGATTAGATTAGGTCGAGTTGCAGGGTAGTTTGGAGGTTTGACTTGGGGACTAGAGACTAGGTTTGACCATAAGCCTTGCTATTTAGTTTGACCTCATAGTTGGCTAGCAACATTAGATGTATCTCTTGTTGAACAAGAAGAATTTCTCTAAGAAAAAGGTTGTTGGGTTTTTCCCCTAACTGGGTTTTACCAGGGTACAAGTTGTGTTCTCTTTGGTCATTGTGATATTCACTGTTTTTATGGTTTAATTTTTGAAGTATAATTGCTTAATGATAAATTGGAATTGCTAAAAGAAGTTCTATATCATTAGAAGTATTTATCAATATTTTAGAAATATTGTGTTTGTATATATTGCACTTGAAAACTAAACATGGTATTAGAGCTTTGGTGATGAATAAGATGTTGAGATCACTCTTGAAGAAGCTTTGATAAGAGATCACTCTTAAGAAAAACCCTATATCTATAATTTATTTTTTTGTCCATTACTATGGGTTCCCATATGAATGATTTTTTTTTTGAAGGAGCTACAAACTTTACGGCTTGGAAAACAACGATTGATTTTCTTCTTGTAAAAGAGGACCTCTTAGGTATTGTGAAGGGTAAGGTCACTAAACTAGAAAAAGAAGAAGAGAAATTAAAATTTGAGAAAGATGATATTACAACAAGAAGTATAATCATAGATTCTGTCAGAGATCATTTGATCCCATATCTCACAAATATTGACTCATCAAAGAAAATGTATGATTCCCTAATTGGATTATACACTACAATATTGGTCAAGCAACGAGTTTTAAGAATGAGCTTCGTGATGTTATAATGACAAGGAATGATACTATAGCTTCCTAGTTTACGAGGATTTCTCAATTGAGAGATCAACTTCAAGAAATTTATGAAATCATTCCTAAAAAGGAAATAGTGACTACAACACTTAATGGTTTACCTGAATCATGGGACTCATTTGCAGTAGGAATATGTGCCAGAAAAGAAGCTCCAAACTTTGATGAACTATGGAACACATGGACTCAAGAAGAATCGAGGTTCATATCAAAAGGGAAGATTCAAAATCTGAAGAAGGCGACTCTCAAGCCTATGAAACATGTTTCAATAAAGGTGGAGGAAGAAATAAATTTGGATTTTAAAGAATAAATGGAGGAAGAAGAAATGAGGGAAGAAGACATGAAGAAAGAAGATGTACCCCTTAAGGAAAGAGAGATATGCCAAAATTTCAATGCTATAAATGTCAGAAATTTGGTCACTTTAGACGTGATTCTCCTAAAATATCAAATGATAGAAAGAGAAAAGGAAAGCAACACGTCCCCATAGTATATTTTGAAGAACTTCCAAAGAGTCCTAAGAATAAAAATCCAGGTAATAAAGATTTATTTTTTTTATTTTTTCTGCTCTTACTGGTTCTATTGCAGATAGTGAAGACTTGTGTCTGGTAGATAGTGGTGCCTCAAGGAACATGATGGGAGATCGAGATAACCTCACAAGTCTAATGGAAAGAAGATTATCTAGAAAGGTGGAACTTGTAGACAACAAAATTTATGCAATCAAAGGCATTTGGAAGACATCCATTGAGCTAGAACCATTTGATAATGTTTATCTTAGCAACACATTATATGTACTGGGTTTGAAGAAAAATTTGGTTTCTATTTCATGCCTCCGAGATAAAGGAGATATAGAAGCATTCGTTGATGGAAAAGTTCTTGTTTGGACCAAAAAAGATCTAGTATAGATTCCACTAGAGTAATTGAAGTTCATGAAGGAAGGTCATATAGAATTTTGAAACAACCTACTCAAGCACTTGTACATAATGATATTAATCCATGTGATTTTCTTCTCACCTTCACTATAAATATTTTCCAACCTTAAAGTGGATGGTTGCAAGTGTTCTAGATTCGCATGAAGAACATGGAGTATGTAAAGGATGTGCACTTGGGAAGAATGTCAAGAAACATTTTCTAAGCAGCAAAAGTAGATATAAGGAAGTCTTAGATCTAGTTCATTCTGATGTATGTGGTCCAATGCCAGTGAAATCTCTTGGAGGATCTTTGTATTATGTAATATTTATTGATGATTTCTCTTGCAAGACTTGGATATACTTCATGAAGACAAAAGATGAAGTTTTTGATAGGTTCTAGGAATTCAAGGTTGAAGTCGAAACCTTAAAGGGAAAGAAGATAAATATCTTGAGATATAATAATGGAGGAGAATATACCTCCAAGGAGCTTGTTTCCTTTTGTAAAGAAGCTAATATTAAGAGGGAACTGATAGTCGCTTACAATCCACACAAAAATTGGAGTTTCCAAAAGCAATAATAGAACCATTGAGGAATCTATTAAGGCAATGATGCACGATCAATATTTTCCTATGTTTCTCCGGAGTGAAGCATACACGACAACTGCCTACATTCAAACTAGAAGTACTCATTGAATTTCGAAAGACGAGACTCTTGAAGAAGCTTTCACTAGCAAAAACCTTAGGTTGGTCTCTTGAGAATATTTGGTTGTCGTGTTTATATTCATGTACCAAAAGTCAAGAGAAGAAAATTAGATCCTTTATGAAAGAAAGGAATATTCGTTGGATACCGTGAGTCACCAAAGACTTATAGAATCTATGTTCTAGGTCAAAAACAAGTTGAAGTTAGTAGGAATGTGACCTTTGATGAAAAAGTTGCTTATTGGAAATCTAAAGAAGTTTCCATGGACTCTGATGATGACGAAGAATGAGAATATCCCAAGGAAGAAGTTACTGGTCCATCCAATATTGCAAAGCATCTTGAAGATCTTCTAGAAGAGCTAGAAGGACCAAGTGAACGAGTGGATCCAATTGTTGTTCCTAAAATGAAGAAGAGGCCAACATGGCTAAGGTATACCTTGCAAGAAGTAGAAAGACATGAAACACCACGTGGCACCTTCAGGGAAAGCAAGAGACCAAAGAGGTATTCTGGTTATGCAACATTGATGGCGCGTCTCATTGATGCTAAACCTTCCACTTTTGAAGAAGAAACTAGCCATCAAGTTTGGAAGGACACGATATTGGAAGAATACCAATCAATTATGAATAATTATGTATGAGAGATTGTGCCTAGACCCGAAGGAAAATCAATGGTGTCCTCCAAATGGGTATACAAGATCAAGCATGCAGTGGATAGCAGTATTAAAAAATACAAGGCGAGATTTGTGGCTAGAGGTTTCTCCAAGAAATTGGGAGAATATTACGATGAGACTTTTGCTACGGTTACTAGGTACACTACCATTAGATCTATTATTTCCATTGCTTCTTCTATGGGTTGGAACTTACATCAAATTGATGTAAAGACTTCTTTTCTTAATAGTGTAATTGAGGAAGAAGTGTATATTGAACAACCTCAAGGTTTTGAGGTCCATGGTAGAGAGTCTCACATTTTCTAGTTGAAGAAATCCTTATATGGACTTAAGAAAGCACTGAGAGATGGATATTCATTAATTTCTAGTTATCTGACAAGACTTGGTTTCTCCAAAATTGATGTTGATCTAAACTTATACTTCAAGTTTGAGAATAATGAACCTGTGATTCTATTATTGTATATTGTTGACTTATTTTTGATAGGTGCAGAGCATCTCATTATTTGAAGTAAGATGGAGTTGGAATTTGAATTTTTAATGAAGGATCTTGGGTTGATGCACTACTATTTTGGGCTAGAAGTATGGCATAAGTCCAAAAAATCTTTCTTGTTCAAGGAAAATATATCATCAAGATCTTGTAGAAGTTTGGAATGATGGACTCTAAGTCGATGCCAACTCCCATGGTTACAAATCTAAGGAATTTGAGATACAACGAGTATAATTTGGTAGATCCATCCATGTAACAGAAGATGATTGGCCCACTGATGTATTTGGTTAATACCAGGCTGAACATTTTCTTTGCAGTGAACACATTGAGCCAATCTTAGGTGGAATTGAGGCATAATCATTGGATAACAACAAAGCAAATATTGAGATATTTACATGGTACAATTTATTTTGGTTTGAGATATGTCTCAAATGGTGACATACAATTGTAGGGATATACCGATGCATATTGGTCAGGGAGTGCTAAAGATAGAAAGAGTACCTCTAGATGATGCTTTGATTTGGGCTCTGCTATGATTTTGTGGATGAGAAGGATGCAAACATCTGTCACACTCAATAATGCTGAGGTAGTATATATTACAGCTAACTTTCTGAGTTTTAAAACAACGAGGCTTCAAAAGTTACTCGTGGGATTATTTGATCACGCACTCGAGTCGACTGTGATAAAAAAAGTTGTGTGAAGCTGACAAAGAATCCATTTTTCCATGACAGGTCGAAGCACATCGAGATCAAGTACCACTTCATCTATGACATGGTGTAGAAGGGAGTAGTGAAGCTCCAATATGTCTCCACTGATGAGTAGATTGTTGATATTCTTACAAAGCCTCTGTCCCGAGTGAAGTTTGTATACTTCAGAGACAAGCTTGGACTTATTGAGAATGCCTCTCTCATTGAGAGGGAGTGTTGATGAGATAACATCGTGGACTAACATTCTCCCTATGTCAAGCACTTTGACCCAAATTAGGAATATTATCCTTGTGTCAAGTACATTGACCCGAATTAGGGAGAATGGTCTGAAAAAGGATTGACATTCTTCTTGTGTCATGTATGAACTAAATTAGGAATAATGGTCATGGAGAATCATGTTCATTTAGCATTGGGTCTTGGATTGTGCAACTAGAATTTGGCCTTGGTGATTCACCATGTGTCATTAACCTGAATGATGGTGAACCAAGACTAGTTCGGATGCCATGTGTCAGGTACTAACTGAAATTATGGTGACTAAATGTATGCTAAATGATATCCCATGTGTATGAAGTACTAACCCAAGTTATGGTAAGCTCACACCATAGGTCTGAAGTGTTGACCTAAATGATGGGATTAGTTGATGCATTTAATTTACCATGCATCAGAAGCACTCACCCGAATTATGGTGAGGATATACCATAGGTTTGAAGTGTTGACCCAAATTATGGTAAATGATTGATTCTATTGGGTTACCATGTGTCACAATAGTGACCCAATTATGGTGATGGTTTGTTATAACCTTTTCTTAGATAAATTTGTTCACAAGAAGAACATATGTCTAATCATTATGAATACCTCCCTAGCTAAGAGGGAGTGTTGAATTTTGTATTTGTTTTATCCCTTGTAATATATAAATAATTTGTAAGAGATATTCTTCATGTAATTTTGATTATTTAGTCCTTAAAATAATTTGTATAAGACATGTTCTTCATGTCATATTTAAAAGAGAAAATTTTGAAATTTAGAATTTGAATTTTTGGCTCCAAGATAGTCAAGTTAGCCCTCCCTCAAGTCAAGTTGGCCCCAATGAAGAGACACACCCATTAAAAAAGGAAAAAAACTATATAAAGACATTCAACCTCCTCCACAAAGGTATCGTTTGACCTCTCACAAGAAAGACAATTTCTGGGCATCTAAGCAAAGAAAAAGAAGGACAAAAATAAGAATGAAGATCATCTCTCTCTCTCTCTCTCTCTCTAATTAACATCTCTCTCTCTTTAGCTCACATGTGTGTTTTTGGGTATTTTTTGGGCGCATATTATAGGAAGGCCAAATTTCTGGGTAGACTGAGAGGTAAAATTTTGGCCTATGGTAGATCAGATCAGGTGGAGTTGTAGGGAAGATTGGAGGCTTGACTTGAGGGATGGAGACCAGGTTTGACCATAAGCCTTGTTGGCTAGTTTTACCTCATAGTTGACTAACAACATAGATGTATCTCTTGTTGAATTGAAAAATTTCTCTAAGAAAAAGGTTGTTGGGTTTTTCCCCTAAGTGGGTTTTCCTAGGGTAAATCTTATGTTCTCTTTGTGCATTGTGATCTCTAATATCCTTATGGTTGAATTTATGAAGTATGATTGCTTAATAATACACTATAATTGTTAAAAGAAGATCTATATCATTAGAAGTAATTATCAATATATCAAAAATATTTTTCTTGTATCTATTGCACTTGAAAACTCTACAGTAAGCACTGTGCTTGGGTTCTAGAACTAATCGGGAGTCAAGTCAGTTATGGCCTAGAATCCTTGGAAGAAACACAAGCTCTTGGAAGCCCTATGCTAAGAAGTTCTTGTCTAGTCATATGGTGACCTAATAGGTGGGCACTGTTGAGGGACTGGTCGGGCCTGTAGAAGGGTGTGCCACTTGGGCATAGGTTTTGGGAAGCAGAGTGTTGTGGTTGGAGCCATGACTCTTGGGTTGGTGCCTTGGCCATGGATATGTTTGTATTCTCAGGTTCTCATCGTTGCTTGTGGATTTGCAACCCCAACTTGGGGGTATCCCATGGTTGAGATCTATGAAGCACGAGGTTTATGGATGGGAGGAATGTGGAGAGCCCACAACCAGTTGCTCATTTGTATGTAGATAAGTGTTCATATTTAATGTTGTAATGATTTATGAATTTACATTTGAAACCCTAGTTTCATGGTTTTATATTATAATGTTTATAATTCTCTTATATTCCATTGTGCATGTTTATTTGGTGGACATTAACCAACATTGACTGTTGGTTAATGTGATTCTAAATGGATTCCTATGCTATTTTATGTGTATAAATGTGGTTATTTAATTGTAATTTTCATTGTGCAATGTTGTAATTATGAATTATATGTATTAAAATCGGCATTAAGGGCATTTTGCAATTGCATTCATGTAAATTGGGTACTTCCAGACATAGATAAAAACCCTAGTAGGATTAGGGTTTTTTCGCTTCCATAGATAAATCATGTATTTCTAAGTGGATAGGTTGTGCTATCTTTGTGTAGCAAGGGGAAGGGGACATTATAATAGTTGATTAGAGTAACATTAGGAGTGGAATATTAGAGAGTAGAATAGAGGGAGGATAATATTTTGTGGCAACCTTACAGGTCATAAGCTTCAAGTAACTCCATAGGGATTAATTATTTCTTTGTATTTGCACATTTCCATGCTAGAGAAAAGAGAGCCAAGTGGCCTCACCCTCTAGTTGGATTTTCTCCATGTCATTTTCCTTATGGTAAATCTTGTGTTTATTTGTGGAAAGTGTGTGAGTATTTCTTTGTTCTCTATTTTTTGCATTTCATCTATTTCATACATTTAAGCACACCACTAGTAATTAAAGAATTTGAGATCTCAGGGAAATTAACCTTCATAGTAAAAAATTCAATATTTTATCAAATCTACTATGTCACACTATTTTAGTGGAATATCCATGGTAGTTTACAAATCATATCAATATTAGAGCAATTTTCTTTGGGGTATTTTGTGGGAAGTTGCAAAGATACAAGAACTCATTTAAGAAGAAAGTCATAGAACCCTAGCCATGACCGATGAGTTTGTAGGCTTTAACCTTGTACAAAAATCACTTGCAAATGAATTCTTAAAATAAAAAATAAACAATAGCAAGAACAGAAAACAAATATATACAAATATTTTCCCCTGGATCCAAAAACTAAGGCTACTAGATTGATTTTTCATTATGTTCCTTTCAATGTTATAATACATATATATAAATGCTGAAGCATTCATAAACCCCAATCCATTAAACATAGATTAGAACATAATCATAGTTCCCTTGACTAGATCTACAAAATACCATGGGAAGAAAACCATCATGCCCAAAACCATGTGCAAAACCCATCCACAAAACCATGAGTAGGTCCGCATAATTTTTTTTTCCTAGGGCACTGTCCCAGACCCTGTGCAGGGGGGATACCACCCCCCGCTATGTCTAGCGCAATGTACAACATGAGGGGCTATTCGTGTAAAGAATATAACATACCCAACAAAAGTTTGTTCACAATAAACCTGAATAAGTAATAGAAGAAATATTTGTGAAGTTGGAGGCACAAGTTACTAACATCAATTGCAATATGCACCTCGTCATGGAAGCTGTAGCAATCAATATTGGACCATTCAGAGATATTAGAGCTTCCAATTCCAAGATCAGATTAGAGGGAAAATTGAGAGATAATGAAGACTGAGAAAAGAAGCTAAGGAAAGAACCCGAGAAAGAGAAAATGAGTTCTAGTGCTGTTAACCCTTCATATTCCCCATTCAAGAAAGAAATGAAAGTAAAAATATACCAAGGTGAGATCAATGCATTAAAATTAAATCATTGGTTGCAACAATTAGAAGTTTATTTTAACGTTCACCATATACTTGAAGAATATTGGATACTGTTTTCTAGATTGAAGTTGAAGGGTCATGCTTTAAAATAGTAGGAAAGCCATACCAAAACACTTAAGCTCGAGGGTAATCCATCAATAACTAGGTGGGAGGACTTCAAAACCCTCATTAAGTCCTAATTATACATTATCAGGTATGTAGAGGACTAAAGGATCTAGTGGCAATACTTCAAGTAGAGGTAAACGTAGAGTGCACATGAGTTCACCACCAAGTTAATATGATGGCCATTATGTTGGGTATCTCTCCCAAGAACCCAAATGTACTTCTCATGTATCTCATGGTCTACACAAACATCTATGAAATCAGATTATGATTTTAAGCTAATGAGAATGGATGGGGCATGTGTACAAGCATAATATGAGGAAGACATAGGCCATATAAAGGGAAGCTAAGAAATTCGAAGTAGAAAGAGCACCAAGAAGTTTCAAAGGTACTTTGTTGAAGATTTATTAAATGACAAACAGAGCTAAGGGATTATTAGATTAAGTATAATTATTGATATTCTCCATGGTGTCTCTCCCTCTAATTCGAAAACCCTTACATAGGAAGTCTTGGGATTGGGAGGACTAGGAAACCCTCATATACATCAAAAGTGCATAAAGAAAAAACCAGAGGCTATAAGTGTCTTACTTTGTGACTGTAATGCCCCGTAATAATAATAATAATAAATGAAATAATATTAATATACAAATAAACATAACAATAAATAATAATAATAATAATAAATAATGCAGAAAAGATAATACCAATAATTAAACAAATAATAAACTGAAGTTCAAAATAAACAAATAAATAAATAAATATATATATATATATATATATATATATATATATATATATATATATATATATATATATATATTAAGTAAAGTTAACAAACAAAGTAAAAAAGAAATAAAATAAGAAAGAGTTAAATTAAGAAAAATGTTGAGTTAAGTAAAACTTAAGAAAAAGAAATAAAACTTGGCATGTTGACACTTGGATTGTTTGCATGCAGATCCATTTCCAATCCCCTTCCATTTTTGGAACAATTTGTTCTATTTAATGGTTGAAAAGGGAGATGAGAAGCATTCATTATTTTCAAGGAGAGCGTTGTGAGACAAAGGATTCCTTGGTAGTGGTAGTTGATTGAGGTCTTGGGGGCGACTATTTGTAGAAAGAGTAGAGAGTCGTCCCCAAAACATTGTTGTGGTTAGCAAGATCCGAGTAGCGTTACAACTTTGAAATCACTAGTAACGTATATCGTTGCTATAGGTAAGTCTTCTCTGCTAATGGTTTCGAAATTCTATGCAAATCAGTTAATGTTTGTGTTAATTATTAATAGCATTGTTTATGTAATTAATTTGTATATTTTAATTCTAGGTCGCTACATATGGTATGAGAGCTTAGATTCAAACCCTAAGTTAGGGCCTATGGGTATTTAATGTTGAATTACATATAATTGATTTAATTATCTGTTTGTTCAATTTCTCGATATAACCTCTTAGAAAATATTTGTGCGACAATAAGAAAAGCGCCACAAGGCAAAATCACATTTTTTCTTATCATAATTCTTGTTTAACGTTGAGGAAATATTCACCAAAGAAACAACCATAGATTTGATGTGTAAAATAATGAATCGTTAAAAGAAATCCATGGTGAAGCATAAATAATATAAACAAACCATGATAAAGCCTTAAATATCTCTTTTAAATCCTTTTCTTAAAAGATGAAAACCTTCTTAAAAGTCAATTTAGTAAGTCATTTTTGTATGCTCAAAGTGTTCCTTACATCAATCTATCTCTAACTTTTAACTTTTGAGACTTGTAACTAGACATAGCTTTTTTTAATGACTTTAAGAAAACATCACTTCTACCACTTGTTTCTAAATATATAAAAATTTTGTATAAGTTCATCTCATATTTATAATATGAATTAAATAGGTTTTATATGGCATGGTGTTTGATGAATTTGGAAATGATAATACCTTCTATTTGATATCATTTTAATTCCACTTTAATCTATGTTGCACGAGTACCGCTCCCAACCCTTGGAGATTAAGCATCCCAAGCTCCGACGCTCCAGGGAGCTTGGGAGATGTTACAAAACACTCCGAAAACAGGGAGAGCTTATTCATGTACGTCAGAGCTTTTCGGGAGTTTGGCGATGAGAGGGAATGCAGGTTTCTGGTATGAGTGTCAATAGGGAATGCTAATTTGGAGCCTATTGGAACTTCGCTCCATCGAGGAGCGGAATCCCACAGGCTCCAGATTGACATTCCTGTGATGGACTCCCACAGGCTCCAGATTGACATTCCTTGACATCAAACGAAACCAAGGAGAAAATGACGGGAACAAATTGGTGTGAAACCTTTGGTGGCAAAAATACCTCTTCATTTTGTGGCAAAATTGGGTTCTCTGCGTTATTTTCCCTATATAATCACTAACCCTCTCAAGTAAATAATCATATCTTCGAATTTCTCAGTTCTTAGGAGTCAGTCTTCTAAGTTCTTTCAATTTTATGTTTCTGTGTTTCAAGTTTCAACGTTCAGGTTGTGTTCCTCATCGTTGGTTAACTTCATACGCTGGAGAGAGGAGAGGAAAATGCATTCATTCCCATTGGTAGCTTCGCAAGAGGCAAAGAGATCAAGCGTTGCAACTTGCCATTATTCAGGTATATAAACCATAAATATATTTGTTTGGATTGGGCTTTGTTGTAGTTACTGAGATTATCGTCCACACGAAACATTTTGTCACTGGTCCAGTTAGTGTAGTTAACACGGAGAGTCCACTGCTTGCTGTCCCCAACGGTGTAATTCGTCGACATACAATTATATGGCAAAACCATCATCGCCATTGTAACAACAATTGCAATCCACGCTCTCGACTGCTCCATTTCTTCTGCCAAAATCACTGCCATCCCACCATCAAAATAGGCTATAAATCTTTACACTTACAGATTTTGAGTTTTATAAGTGAAGAATTCATGGCAATGAAAACGTTTCAAGAAATATTTAAGAGTGTTGTATATTTATTATTATGTTGATAATAAGTGGTGGAATGATGAAGTAATATTAGTATATACTATATAGTATCTTGTCTCTCTGAGGATCCAAATTTTTAATTTTATGATCCCTCCCTACGTCGTATGAGCACCTGCATTAGTTGCTTAGAATGCCTAGAGAAAGAGCATCACTGCTACTGTTTATAGCTTTAGAGATACCCCTTACATTCGAAATATTATTACTTTTAATCTATGTTCCTACAAATTGATTTGGACTTAGCAAAAATTATTTCATTTTGATATGGTTTTCATTTCCTGTGCTGTTTTGATAAGGAACTTCAAATCTTACATTGGATTTCTTGGAGTATGCTATTACCGTATTAGAACACATCTTATTTTGAACTGGATTTTCAAATGTTGGAATTTAATATTTATTGGTTCACAGATTATTAAAATTACAAGTTCTGGTGGCTAAAAAATAAAAAAATTGTTATATGGAATTATTCCAATCATAATAACCTTTATAGATTCATTTCCAATTGGAATTTCATTGTTAAAATTGTAATTTTAACCACGTTAGATTACTTTCCAAAGAGGAAAAGTTGCTGCAAAAATAAACTATTTCGTCTTTCTTTAAAAGAGATATAAAAAGTCAAGATCATGTACTGATAAATTGGCTCAGAAGGTCGGTCCATTCTAGCCAGAGAGTGTGCATGATGGATTATGAAACTTCTTTGTGCCAATTGATGCTTTCTTTTGATCAACTTTCCTTACATATCACCTCTAACATCTTGACTGCTTCCATTGAGTTGTTTTAAAAAATTAAATTTCTTACCGAGTTTTGAGAAGTAGCTGTATTTTTTTTTCTTCTAGCAGTTGACTACTTTTGCGATAATTTTTAATATTTATAATTTATCTTAAAACATTTATGATTTCTACTTTAAAAGTACTCAGCCATAATTTTCATTTTCAAAAGCATTGATAGATGATTTAAGAGTTTATGTCATTTTATTCAATTTGTGAAAATAAAATTAGGATGTTGTTATTGATTATTGACAATTGTTTCTTTAAAGTTTATTTCCATTTTAATGGATTAACATGAATCACAGTTGATTATTGACATGTTGTTAATTTCAATAATTTAGAAAAATTATTGCAAATTAAATATTAGTATTATAAATATTTTCTGTCATATATGTATATTTTAAAATCTAGTTTTCTATTCTATTAATTTTTTTTTTTGTATTTTAATATAAATTTTCAGTATTCATATTATGGATAGAGGGTTTGGCAATGAATGTGGTGACAACAATAAGATGAGACCCCATTAACTCCACAAGTTCAAGAACAAAATGCAGAGACAACAATAGGTACCTAGAAACAATCAAACAACATTTCCAAGAAGCCCTTAATGAAGTTCATGAAAAAGATAACACAAAATAAGACAAAAATAATAGGGGATGTGAGGAATGGAGATGTACTTTGTGTGATGATTTCTCTCAGGGTAGATATACAAGAATATGACATGATCTTTTGGGAATATCTGGGTTAAGAGTGAAGGGTTGCACATGCAACCTTGAATAAAGAATGTAGATGACTAAGCTTCACATGAAATCCAATGGAAGCAATGAATGTGATAGTAGCATTGTATCTCCAAAATAAGATAGGTAAACATGAAAATTCATCCTAATGTATGAATGAACAAAGTCACATCCAAATTGAGACTACTCAAGGGGTTTCTAGTTATAGGAGGACTAATGTAAGTGAATCCAGTCAAAATATGTACAATGTCATGCATAGGGATGAAGCAAATGATGCCATAGCATATATATATCTATATCTATATATATATATATATATATATATATATATATATATATATATATATATATATATATATGCTATGGCATCATTTGCTTCATCTCTATGCATGACATTGTACATATATATATATATATATATATATATCGAATGGAATTTCATTTAATGCCACTCATTCACCATACCATAAAGAAATGGTGAGAAAAATCATAGCTGTAGGGACGGGATATGAACCCCTAGGTTACAACAAAACGAGGACTTCATTGTTAGATAGAGGGGTGACAAGAATGCCACTCATTCACCATACTATAAAGAAATGGTGAAAAAAATCATAGCTGCAGGGATGGGATATGAACCCCTAGGGTACAACAAAACGAGGATTTCATTGTTAGATAGAGGGGTGACAAGAATGCATGGACTTATGGAGGACCTCAAACAATCTTGTGTCCAATCAGGTTGTTTAATTGTCATGGATGGTAGGACATATATTCAGCAAAGACTTTTACTGAATGTTATTGTCACATCACCAAGAGGGCATTATTTTTTAAAAGCAATTGATTGTAATGGAAAAACTAAGGATGCTACTTTCATGTTTGAAGTGTTGAAGGATGAAATTGATGAGGTTGGTCCTTCAAATGTTTTACATTTCATCACAGATGCAACAAGATTGATGATCCAAAGTCGATATAAGCATATCTTTTGGACTCCTTGTTGTGTACATGCCCTTAACAATCTCTTAAAAGTCATTGGTAAAATATAGTGGATTGCAAAAATCATTTCAGATGCGAGGGAGGCACAAATGCTCATATACAACCACCATGCTTCCTTGGCAATTTACAAGATGTATTCAAAGAAGCATTTTTTAAAACCCACAAAAACAAGATATGCCACATACTTTATTTTTCTTGAGCGCATGGTTGAGTTCTATGCATCTTTACAAGCCACTATTGTTTCTTCAAAGTGGAATGCATGGAATGAGTTTAAGTCAACTCAAGTGAAGAAGATAAGAGAAATTCTTTTTAATGAGGATTGGTGGGATGATTGTAGATATGTTGTCTCTTTCACAGCTCCAATTGTGGAGTTGATCAGGTATGCTGATTCAAATTCTCCTGCTCTTGGAGAAATATATGAATGTATTAATACCATGGTGGGCAAGGTAAAGCACATCATTCACCAAAGAAACCCTTCTTTGGAGTTTTTCCATGAAATCCACAAGCTGATAGAGAAAAGATGGATTAAACTCAATACCTCCCTTCACATGGTTGCATATGCCCTTAATCCAAAGTGGTATATGGAAATACCAAATAGAATTCTTCCTATTGATGATGAAGAGGTAAAACAAGGGTTTCTTGATGCTATAACTAAGATGTATATTGTTGATGAAGCAAGTGTGATACAGGAGCAATTTATTGATTTTGGTACATTAAGCCCTCCTGCATTCACCCAAGATGAAAAGAGGGATATCAAGCATTATGCTCAGAAGAAACCCCTTGGATGGTGGAGAATGTATGGGGGCCAGGTCCCAAAGCTCCGAAAGCTTGCTTCACGTTTGCTATTTCAGGTTGCTAGTTCCTTAGTTGTTGAAAGGAATTGGTCCACTTATAGCTTCATACGCTCTATTAAGAGGAATAGACTTACTTCTAAGAGAGAGGAGAAATTTGTTTATGTGCATAGTAGTCTTCAAATTTGTTCAAGGAAGCTACCTGAATATTTAGAAGGACCTGCTGCACGATGGGATGTGAACACTGAATATGCTACCCAAATTGAAGATGATGATGACAATCCTTTACCAAATGCAGGGTTGGTTGGCACATCTCTAGATGACATTATTGCATATTATAATTATGATGATGATGTTGATCCAGTAACTAGTGAGGCTCAAGCCTATATGGATCTCCTTGATGTTGAAGATCGTACTCTATGATCATCTTAAGCTTTGTATTTTGTTGCTATATTTTGGCCCTTGGGCATTTTGAATTATGTACTACTTTCGGCCTTTGCCTTTTTTCTAGTATGAACATCAATATGATTTGGGTGGCTTTTAGTTTTGGTTTTGATTTTTATGTTTGCCTCTTGAATCATTTAAAAATTCAATTTAGTATGTACATTTAATCTTTACACTTTATTTTTTATTTTTAATATATATTAAATTTTAAATTTTAATATATTATATCATAGTCACTCCCAACTTGATGCTTCCTATAAATTTGGGCAAAACTTATAACTGTACCGGATACCCATTCCCACGTACCCAAAGTACCCACGTACTGAAAAAGTCGTGAATCATAGCCTTTAGTTCATTGATCATGTTGTATCGACTTTTAAAAATTTCTCTTTGACGCATCAAGGGGGACTCGCACAAGCTCAAATTTAGCAGAATTTGGCTTACCAGGTGAAATTTGAATTGATTTAGAGGGTTTTTTTAGGTTAGTAGGGAAGGGGTTTTGGCTAATTTGAATATCTAGACAGATCTATTCAGAAACCCCATATTTTTGTTCTAATCGGGGCAAGAGAAACCCATATTTGTGTCTAGATCGGAGAAAGGGATTGCATTTTTCTACCTTTGGTGGTGCATAAACCAGTTAATTCACATAATTACATGATCTTTACCTTTGACGAGGTTTGTAATTCATTTCTTGGAAGCCTTTGCGGTGAATACCTAAATCAAGGGCTTTTCTCGACACAAAAACCTTTGATTTCTAGAATTACTCTATCTTACTGGTTTGTCGCCTATGATATATTCCATCAAACCTTTGGTATAGGGTTAATGAAGGATGATCAAATACAGAGAAACATATCCTTGATTCTTGTGAATTATGGCTTTAATATGTGTTGAGTGTGGTGTTTCCTTGGGGATAGAAACCCTTAAGCTTTCATATTGCCCAAGTGGATGCCAACATTTAAATTTAATTTGCTATGCATTTAAGTTGTAAAGAATACCATGGATACACAAATCAAAGATTGATATATCAAAAAAACAAAAAAAGACATGTATTAATTTATCTAGCGCACCGAGAACGTTTGAATATACTAAAAAAAACCCTAAATTTGTTTTCATGTCTAGAATGCATGTTTCCGATTTCGTTGGCTCTTGGTTGTAAAGAAAGCCATGGAGTCATCAACCCATAATGAACAAGTACTACATAGCAACTAGTACCTGCCGCTTAGTTTTTTGCAATTTGATAGGTAGATAATGGATTAGAATTAAGTTATAACATAATATTAGAAATCATATAATATACAAGGTATAATAAGTATAGGTGAATACTTATAAAATAAATAGCTATGTTATCCTTAATATACTCTATTATACTTTAGGTATTAAAATTAATTCATTTATAAAAACTTTAATTAGTAAGAATTAGTGTTTATACTAACTATAAACACTTATGTAATAATCATGATTAACAAATTTAGTTAATTAAATTATATAAATCCATTGCAATAGCTAATCAAATCACGATTAACAAATTTGGTCAATTAAATTAAATAAATCCATGGGAAATAATAAAGGATTTCAATAAATTACTTTTGTTGTTATTGGACAAAATTTGTAGCTATCAACTAGTTATCAATCCAACAGGGCTCACTCTACTAAACAATTACCTTAATAAACAATGTTAATTTAATTAATATTTAATTGTAATAATATTTAGTTTACTCTCATTAATATTAGCAATTAAAAATTTAATTGAATATAACCCTAAGAACCTCAATAACCTTAAGATAATATATTTTATAAGATATTCCCCTTTCCTCTAAGTTAGACCCTTATTAGGTTAATTTTTTAATCTTGTTTATTAATTCCTTTATTATTAATAAGATTAATTTAAATTTATACAACTTTAACATTAATAATATATAATTTATTTTATACTCCTTAATTATATGGAGCTAAAACTAAGATTTAGTTAATCAGTGATATAATATAATTAAAGAGGCTTCAAACTTAATAGAAAAAGTCAAGAATGGTTAAATTAAATTTACTCTAACTTACCAATTAAGTGAACCTTCTTGATTTATTATAAACTATTAAATTTAATAATAAAATTAATCAAAACTGGAAAACCATTGTTTTGGAACTCCTTGACGGATGGTGGAATTGAATACATGTTGGTAGATGTCATTATTTACATTGGAGAGTTGGAACATGGGAAAGTGAGCAGTGGAGCGTGTGAGAAGGTAGGCACGGGAAAATCTCCGTAAATGGATGTTTATGAGGTTAATAATAATGTTTTTGAAAAAAAATAGACCGTCAGAAAAACGTTTTGTAATGTTCGAAACCCATTATGAGAAATGGCCATGGAAAATTTTTAACTGTAAAATACGGCCAAAATGATTTATGACGACCATTTTGCCCGTCAAAATCCAACCCTGCATGAAATATTAGAACATATTTAATTTGATTTGAAGATACAATGCATTAAATTCTCTAGACACATATTTCTAGGTATTGATCAATAAAATGTGTCAATAAACAACCAATAAAATAAGGGATAAATATGAACTAAAAAAAAATAAAATATAACTTTAGTAAATAGAAAAATATTTGTTGAATCGAGGCTTCTGTCATCCATATTAAATTTAAGAGACAAAGTTTTTTTGGCATAAATCATATGATAATACATTTGTCTTAAAGAAAAATATTTGTTATCTTTAACGAAATTAGTTCAAAATCAACATAAACTCAATAATAATATGTGTTAAAAATATAAGTGAAATATTCTGAAGTTCAAAAAATTATATTGGAAAAGTGTTAATATATAAATATGTATGCAATTATTTAAAAATGTATATGAAATTAGTTGTCTTTTCTCTTTAATATAGAAAGGAGTATTATACTATTTAAAAAATATTTTAATAAGGTATATGAAATTATTTGTCCTTTCTCTTTAATATATAAAGGAGTATTATATTATTTAAAAATATTTTAGTATGTATATATATTAATAAACATTAAAGATTAATATTTTAATAAGTATTTGTTAATAAACATTAAAAATCAAGGGAATGTAGTTGTAATGTAATGTGATTGGAAAATAGATTGATATTTGGTATAGGTAATTATTTTAATAGGTATTGTGTTTTGATGTGTGTATAGTTATTATAAAGTGAGAGCTTATAAATTAAAGTATTATAAAATAAATTATGAAGCAAGAAAATGTCTCACGAAAAAAAGAGATGGAATGAAAAAAATGAAATGAATTTATTTGGTATAGATAGAAATATAGTTTATTTATATATAAAAAAAGAGAAGGATCAAATTATTAGTGAAATTATACACATGCAAAGTAAATGAACTTAGATGTTAAAATTGTTAAAAGTTTGTGAAATTTGAAATTAGTAATGATATTCAAAATGAAGTTTGGATTTAAAGATTTTTATGGGGGTTTAAAACAAAAATTTAGACATAAAACAAAGGAAATAGATACGTGATGTTCCTATGAAATAAGTCAAGTGATATTGAGACCGAAACATGATGAGATAAGCAAGATATGTATAGCGATCATGAATTTTAATTTTGATGAATCATGATGAGGTGCTTATGGTATATTATTGCTATACATTTGATATGTATTGAGATGATTCTCATATTTATGAAGTTATGTCGATATGTGTTCCCATTTATTATGTGATGTCATGATATATATTTGATACATATATGTTGATGTTATAGCTTATGATGGTATTTCATGGTGTGAAGCATGTGGTAATTAGATGCAGTTTTTACGGTCTAGAATGTTGTGATAACAATGATGTTATGTTCTCATGATGTCATGCAAGAGTGGCATATGGATTATTTTCTATGATGTTATGACTATAACTAATGCATTGGTTGCATGCCAACATGTGGTGGTTGATAGGAAATCCAAAAATGGGTTGAGAGGTCCAGTTTATTTGATGATATTGTGGGAGCCCATATCTACGAGGGAGAATATGTAACACCATATGGGTCGAGAACAAAGCCAATAAACACTACATATGCGTTGATGGCACTGGATACCACCGACATACATGGGGCCTCCTCGATATGAAGTCCCAATTAGACCTCACAACCATTTGGAGAAGGACCCCCATCTGGAGTATCGACCCAACCACCATAACGCAAAGGTTAATCTTGGTTTCAATGGATAACATGATATTATATACATAAACCTTAAATAAACAAGTAAGATGACATTGTGAAGCACCAATTGTAGGATGTGAAAGGAAACCTTCACGAGGGGAGAGAAAAAGTGAGTCTCTGAGAGGAAAGTAATAGTACTATCCTAGAAGAGGCACACGAGAGCATGATAATATTAGTTAGCAAAATAGTTCACACAATGATATTAAGGAAAATACAACACACATTTAATGAGATAAGTATCGAAGCCACTGAAATAGTCAAATTTCTCCAGTACATATGAACACAACATATACCGTAAATATACCAAGAGTAGTCCTAAAACATTTGCGATACACGCATGAAAATGTGTTGGCTCATAGAGCTTCAATTCGAAGGTGAAAGATCCAAGTACATCAATTACAATGCCGAAACTAGTTCCAATAGTAGAACATTATGCCACTTCTACCTTCTCCACAAAATAGTTTTCTCTGATATTCCAAGTAGAGAAGCCAAAACTAGTTGTCCAAAGCTTAAGCCTCTAAAATCCATTTCCTTGAGTTATGAGGTTGCTTTTGTAATGAGGGGAATGACCTTTCATATCCCCGTGACTCTTGAATTACCCTCATGACTCTTGGACTTTTATGTGTTCTTTGGACTTCTAATCAACTCTTGAACTTCTAATGACTTTTGGACTTCTCCTAAAGACATTTTGTCCATATATGACTAAGTGAATTTTCATATTCCACATATGATTCATGGAATTCCACACATTATGTTTTGTCCTTTTTTTTGAGTATGCATCATTACAGTCCACATGATGATGTGGCATGACACATGGACACACATTGACCATTATGATGACACTTTACATGTCACAACTTGACAATGATGGCATGGACTTCAT
Source organism: Pinus tabuliformis (assembly GCA_031772625.1). Lineage (NCBI taxonomy): Eukaryota > Viridiplantae > Streptophyta > Pinopsida > Pinales > Pinaceae > Pinus > Pinus tabuliformis. Next base: position 1,430,510,393 of record CM062819.1, on the reverse strand, counting down.
GATGAGGTGGAAAACCCAAGTTGTCTTCCTTGCTGCTTCGTCTTGCATTCTTGAAGATATATCTAATCTATGCTTCATCTTCATGAAAGATCCACTTTGTTGATCATATTCACCCTCCAAAGGGTATTTGATTATATCTGAATCCTCTGAGCCATCATACAATGTCTTCTTGCTGTTTCGGTCCATGATCTGCTTCATGTCTCCATGACAACTCTCTTTGGTGCTTCTTCTCCGCAGGTGTTTCTTTATGCTTTATCCTTGTTATTTGCTCTTGAGCAACACTCTTCATGCTAAGAAGGTACTCCTGCCAATGAAAATCATGCATGATGAGGCAAGACCAACCTTGAAGACATCTATTTTATCACTAATTAGCTCATGGAATTATTTTCTCATGATAGGCTTGTGAGAGGGTGAAAAAAAAGAAGGCTTGATTATGATGGAAATCAAACTCATCAGTGGCATAAGAAGGCTCCATTGTTTATTTTTACTGCGCCATGCAATATGAAGAGGATCTATCCTTAGTCTAGTGCAGTGGGGGAAGCCAAAGGGACATGGTGGAAAGTTTCATGCTTCAAGGATGCGCCATGTGCTCCAAAGAGAAGAGAGGAAAGTTAAAAAGCGCAGTTTGACTAGTCAAGGGCGAAGGGAGGCATCCTTTGGCCTTCATTATTACACCATATAGTCAAAGGAAAGGTTAACGGAATGCTTAAGGTGCATGAGTGCATTGGGAAAGAGGGAAGGTGAAAGGTTCAACATTCAGGACTGCACTATGCGCTCAAAGGGAAAGAAGAGTGCAAGGAGTGCACAATTTGACTGGTTAAAGGTAGGAGGAGGCTTCCTTCAACCTTCGTTATTGTGCCATGTGCTCAAAGGAGGAGTCAAAGGAAAGCTTAGGGTGCATGAGCACATTGGGAAGGAGGGAAGGTGAAAGTTTCAACCTTTAAGACTATGCTACCCGCTCAAGGGGAAAGGAGTCTTCAAGGAGGGCACAATTTGACTAGTCAAAGGAAGGATGAGGCTTCCTTCAACCTTTCCTACTGTTCCATGCACTCTAAAGGATAAATTTAGGATAGAATTGGGTGAAAAGTGCATTGGGGAATGGGGAAGGGTGAAGTTTCAACATTCGGGAGAGCGCCATGTGCTGAAAGGAAGAGGAGGCTTGAGAGAGAGCGTAGTTTCCTTTAGTAGGGGTCACTGTTGGTTTTCAATGCAATTTTCATCCTAGGCTAGAACAATTTGATCCAATAGTGGGTGCTTGACCATTTAGAGTGCGCTTTTCATTGAGGGAGGCCATAGGGATGAAGCCATTTTGCTCTGGAGGATTTTCAATGCACTAGGAGGATAGGAGGATCTTTTCATTGCAATTTTTTCCTTCGAAAAAAGGGTGAGAGAGGTCCATGTTATTATCTAGTACTTATCTAAGTTTCATGCAAGGAAGAGGTGACCAAAAATTAATGTAGAGAGTTAGTATTAGCAAGAAGGGTCAAGTGGTTTCCCTTGGGAGGATCATAATGTGCAATAGACGAGATAACCTTGAGAAGGACTTCTTGCACCAACATTTGGGAGTAATATTGCATCATTAAGGCCTGTGGATAGGTTGAGATCCACACTCTATCAGAGGGCTAAAGGCTCCACAACTTGCACTGGGCTAAAGGGCCAAGAAGGTCTTTGAAATGTCTAAGTGTGGGATTGGCAGAGTAAAAGAGGAAAATGCATCCAAACATGACTCAAACTTGGATCACATATAAAACCATCAAAATAAGCTATAAGAAATACACAAGACTCATGCCTAACAATCAAACCTTGAAACGACAGTAAATCAACACTTATGTCTAATTGTGACAGTTGAAATGACACATTACGACACTTAGAACATAAGTTATGACAACTATTATGACTGTGAACAAACAATGCACTAAGTTGTAGGAATGTGTCTAGTGCATATTATAATGATACATAAGACCATTTAATGCAGAAGAGTGTGGCATAACTAACTTGGGTGATGTGCAAAGGTGTGATACATGTAGGAGTGAAAATCATAAGAGAGACACCTACGACATGAGGAAAACATAAGACGACACCTACAAAATTCAAATGACCTTGAAAGTGATACATGTAAGAGCAAAGATAACATGAAAACACCACTTATCAAAGTGAAATCAAGCAAAAGTAACAAGTGCGAATGTGAAAACGACACTTGTGAAAGCGAAAATGCGCAAAAGAGGACTATTGAGAAAACTCACCAAAATAAAAGCACAAACACGACAAGTGACGAGGAAATGTCCATAAAAGCGTGCATTGACTATCGACATGAGTTGAAAATCAAATAGGATCTGTCTTGATGGATAATGCTATGTCTGTTCAATCTTGTATAAAGAAGGTGTTCTCATGAAATCATTGAAGACTGTGCATGTGAGTGCAAGTGACTCAACAGTTTGAAACTAGAAGAAACCTTGAATGCATTGAAAAACATAAAATGATCATGGGGTAAACATAGAGTGAAAAATCTTAAGATCCTCAGTAGGCTCCAAAATTTGAGTGTGAGAAAAATTTTGGAGGGTGTTGATCGCAACAACAACACTTGGTGACACACTGGTAGAACTCCAACTTCTTTGTTTAGGTTTAATTATCTAAGTGCAAGGCCTCAATATTTCAAGAAGTATTGATTCATCTTGCATATTACCTTGGTTTCCCTACTTAAATCGATTAGATATATAGTCCCCTCCACCCCCTTACTCGGTTAAACACATATCAAGGTTTTCCAAATCATAATTGTTTCGATTTAGGAAAGGGTAATATATACATGCGAGTTTAAGATATTCAAAGTATGAGTTTCATCCTTGGTGTTGTTCTACTACCAGCAAGCCTTGAAAATACCCCGATGGAGTCACTACACGAGTGCAAGCATTACTTCGTTGCCAGCGAACCTGGACAGTACCCCGACAAAGTCACTTGCTTCACCTCCCTACACAGGAAGCCTTTCTCTTCTTTCACCCTTTATTTATTTATTTAATAGGATTGTGCTTTGGCACTTATTATTTTCAATAGGTGGAAGAGGGATGCTCACTTATTGAGAGAAGAGGAGGTTTCCCCTTTAGAGAAGTATTTATATAACCTATGATATTGATTTTATCGGTAATTGATTTTCGTCTTATCCTTTCTCTACTAGACTGGATCAACAAGAGAAACACTATTTTCTTACAATAGTGAGTTGAGGAATGAGGATCCTAGAATAGATTCGGGATTTATAATTTGACGAGAGGCCTTTTGCTCGAGTGGATTGTATTTTCCATTCAGACATCATGGACTTTAAAGATATGTAAACCCGAGATAGAGAAGAGGTAGCAGATTAGCCAAGCATTGTTTGTCATCACAATTTCCCTTTTCAAGTTTTTGCCATATTGTCTTTTGAGCTAAACAACGAAATATTTCATGCAAAGTATTATTGAACAAAATGAGAAAAAAACAACGAACAAAGAAAATAGAGGCGAAACATAAAAAAACATACAATAAGAAAACCAACAAATGCAGAGACTCAATGGAGAGAAGGATAGAGGGTGGATGCAATGCAAAGGAAAATAAACGCAACTAAGCCTACTCCTAACCTAATAAACTAGAATGTCAGGGCTAAGTGTAATGACATTTCCAATGTAGCCATCATCGTTCCCGACTCGTAACCACAAAGATACGAGCAACTAAAAGAAATATAAGACAATATGTGATAGAAAAGATAAGAACTTCGAAAACTTGCACAACTAACTGAAGGTTTGGGTTATTACCGAAGGAATTTACCATACCAAATGGTTCAAGCCGTTTCCAAACTTTACCTTATTGTTGAAAATGTAGATCCTACTTGTAGGTTACTTGTGAATACACATTCATCTACGCTTTTAGTTCTTGCAAACATTAAAAATGATCGAAACTTGTTATTTGCATAGGATCTTGCCATGTAAGATTTCTCTAACCATTCAACGATTGGATCTTGATATTCAAGACAACCAATTTAAAAACCTTGGGACTTATAGGAGAATGAATTTTCAATATTCGAATCACAACGAGAATATTTGGTATTACGATCACATTGGTTGATTAACATATAAGATTTTGGATTCTCTATTGGTTCCCTTTGTATCCAATTACGTGCAAAGTCAATAATAAGAAAGCTTAGGGCATTCAAAACAATTATTGAGATTATAGAACTAAGAAACCAATCAGGATATTTAGTTGACAAAAGGTCCGAACCATATGTAAAATCAAACTCAAGGGTTTTGGTCGGCTGAACGATTGAAGCAATTACATGTATTTCAAAGAGAAAATGTGTCGTGTAGATTATTAGCTTCATGATATGCACAAAAGAGATAAAAAAATGATTAGATCAGAGGAGTCTAACAAATAAAGATCATTCAACCCAAAATGACCTTTATCTCGATTATAAAAATGACAGGACTTGAAATAGTAAGGATCCGTGAAAGATGTGCTTTCCAACCCTTGGTCTAGCTCGAGGGGTTGGAATGAAAAGGAAATAACCAAACAAGAACCTTTCATCTGATAAAAAATTCTATGTTGAAGATCAACTTGAAAATAATGAGAGTCCTTTAAGAATGAGCTCGTAACTAGTGGATGGATATTAAGGAAAGAAATATGGATGAAAATATGGATCTAACCTAGTTCAGAGATCTCAATAGGATAGTGAGAACTTGGCATAACCATCATCAGGAGCTGAAGTGCCTCGACTTTGTAATAGGTCTCAAAACTTTCTAATGGTGGATCATCAAATTTAGGTGGCTCAGAAAAATCAATAGGAAAACATGCACCACTATTATCTGATGTATTAATGAAAACACAACTAATGCCACTAGTTTGATTAGATTTAGGATTAAACACATCAGATTCTTGATGGATATAAAATTTAGATTCATCAATTTGAAAAATCCCTTGATCCTTTGGAGTTGGAACATATTCATCCTAATTTAAAAAATATTTAGTTGAATGGACCATGAATAATAGATTCAAACTTTTCATCCTTTGATTGTAATATCACACCATCCTATATTTGATTGCAACCATGATTAGCCGAATAATGATTGAAAGGATTTGGAGGGGTTGCTGGTGTGACAAACTTATCAAACATAAATGGGTGCAATGAATAATGTTCTAGAGGTGAAAAAGGATGAAAGACTCAGGAGGAGGAGAGATAGTTGTACTTAAATCAGATTGAACTTGAATGTTAAATGGATCAATGTCATTATTATCAGTATAATGGTCAAAGATAGGCATACTAATATGACACTCAGATTGACCAAGATCTTTTAAAGATTCAAGAACCTAACAACTTACCACTTCATATTTGTCATCCAAAGATCTATGAATTAAAGAAGATTTAGGATCATTCGGAATTAAAAGAGCATCACAATTCCTAAATGGATATTGTAAATCGGGAGAAAAAAATTCCAAACCGATACCTCACAAATCCAATTCCTTAGACGAAGAGAAGATATTATTCGATATACTTGGATTTTCACCACCATATTCGTTAATGGAAACAAGGATATCACGGTGATGGTCATCCAAAGTCTCAACTTGGGTGCAAGGTTCAAAGTCATTTGACAAGTTATCAAGGTTATAATATCGAAGATCAATGGAGAATGCAAGATTATCATTTTGAAAGAGGGATGAAAGATAAAACATATAATCAACACTTTTCTCCTCTGCATGTGAAATACTACCACCTTGTTATTTATTACCGCTTGAAATAAGAGATTGATCATTATTACAAGTTGAAGTAGGTGAAACCAACGAATAATGGAACAAGGAACCATGAAACATAGGCGGTAGATGTTTCAGGGTATCCCCAGAGACAATCGAGTTTTCATTTGGATCATATTCAAGATTGGACTTATATGCATTAATATGATCTTAAAATATCAAGGAATCAACTTTCACTTTAGGCCCCATGCAATTACTGAACCATTCCAAGTTTTCCTCAGTAGGATATGGATCACAAGAATTGGATGGAGGTTGAATGGACAGATCAAAAAGTTGATTTTCAGATCTCCCAACTTTAACATCATCGCCAGTGGGCATCCAAATTGGAGGAGGGAAAGGAACAAAAGGAATAATAGGTTCCTCCTCAGAATATTGAGGTGTCTCATGGTTTGCAAAAGTTGGGGGGAGAGAATAATCCGAGGGTTAGAATTCAAAAGATCTGAAAGAGAGTAAAGTAAAATTATGAAATTTTTCCATAATGATATCCAAATCAATAACTTCGTTAGGAAATTCACAGCAAAGGTGAAGAAACTTATTAAGAAAGTCCTCTAGAGATTCACAAGTTTCTATTCTAAGCAAATCAAATCTATCACATACATCTTGACAATCATGCCTGTCAAAAGCTTCATGAAGCTCCTTAACAAGTTGTTTAAATGAATGAATAGAAGCAACAAGTAATGTATGACACCATCTCTTTACTCGACCTTCAAATGTGAGGGTGAACAACCTAGCCATGACATATTTACAATGAATTCCGTTAGAGAGACAAAAATACATAAATTGAAAGAAGTATTCGAGGACAGTTAGTTCACTCTCGCCATCAAACTTGAATTAAGACAAGTCATGAATGATTTCCGTAGGGATGGTAAAATCAACCTCCTTAAAAAAAAATCATGGGATTATGATTTGGGAAAGAGCCATTTAAGATAAGAGATTCAAAACAGACTTAATGGGCACAACTTTTCATCTGCCCTCCTTATAGTTCCAAATTGTTGATGATGCTGGATACTGCCAACATACAGGGGGTCTCCCCGATGTGAAGTCCCAATTAACCCTCACATCGTTTGAAGTAGGATCCCCATTTTTATGAAACCAGCTCACAAAAATATAGAAAAGATAGATCAATGACTTAGAAATCAGCCTCTTCGAGGGGGCAACCTCCTTTACATTACACAAATGAAAAAAAATTCCTTTCTATATATAGGAGTCTAAGGGGTCACAATATAATCAAAGGCAACATAACAATAATAATATAAGGGCACAAAAATAACAATAGTGGGATTCTATGGGGCACAATAATAACAATATGGGGACAATAGGGGCACAAGAATAACAATAAGGGCTAGAATGACAATAGTAATGGGGGAATCACTAGTATTATAGGGACCTAACATGCCCCTCTCCTTCAAAAAAGTGTTGTCCTCAACGCTTGAGTAGTTCTGGATGCTTCTGTATAAAATTCTCATCCTCCCATGTGGAATCTTTAGTGGGTAAGTTCTTCCACTTGATGCAATACTTTGAAATTGATCGATTTTTTAGCTGTCGAGTTCTTGTTTCTGCAACTTCTTGAGGTTCCAATATGATTTTTCCTTCCTCATCAAGTTCTAGAAATATTGTTTGAACTGGGAGCTTACCACCTATAACCTTCTTTAAGCATGAAACTTGGAAAACTGGGTGCACTTGGGAAGCTCCAATTTGTATGCCATAGTACCTATCTTTTACAACACCTTGTATGTACCATAATACTTTGGTGATAATTTATCATCCTTCTTAGCTTGCTTGAGGGAAATTTGTTTATATGGTTGTAGCCGTAGGAATACACAATCACCTACAACGATTGGACGAATTTCGAAAGCGATGGGTCTTTCTTATTGCATTTAAACAACACCAATTCCATTTCTTGAGGCGTCACATTCCACAATAAAGGTTTTTGTGAAGTCCGACGTAGCTAAGACTGGTGTTTAGCACATTGCCTCTTTAAGATGTTCAAAGGCCTTCGTTTCTTCTGGAGTCCATGAAAATGCATCTTTCTTCAATAATGTTGTTAGAGGTGCTGCTATTCTCCCATAATTCTTAACAAACTTTTGATAATACCTTATCAACTCGAGAAATCCTCGCAGATTCTTTATGGATGTGGGGATTTTCCATTCCTTAATGGTTTTAATTTCGCTAGGGTCTACCTTAACACCTTCATGAGATACAATATGACCCATATATTCCACCTCTTGTACTCTAAAGAAACATTTGGAGATTTTTGCATATAATTGTTTCTCCTCCAATAGTTTGAGCACCCTGTCAACATGTTGAACATGATCCTTCCAAGGCTTGCTATAGATTAGTATATCATCAAAAAATACTAGCACAAATTTTCTAAGGAAGGGTTTGAAAATGGAATTCATCAAACTTTGAAATGTAGAAGGTGCATTGGTAAGGCCAAAAGGCATGACCAAAAATTCATAATGACCCTCATGATTTCTAAATGCTATTTTCAGAATGTCTTCAGTCTTCATTCTGATTTGATGATATCCTGAATGAAGATCCAACTTTGTGAAGTAAATTGATCCATGAAATTCATTCAATAATTCATTAATGACAGGAATGGGAAATTTATCTTTGATAGTGATCTTGTTGAGCTCCCTATAATCCGGACACATGCGCCATAATCCATCCTTCTTGTGAACCAATACTACTGGAGCCAAGAAAGAACTTTGACTAGGTTGAATTATACTAGCCTCTAGCATTTCTGCAACCATACGTTCAATTTCACTCTTTTGGGAATAAGGATATCTGTAAGGCCTGATGTTTGGAGGAACACTTCCTGGAATCAAATGAATAGCATGATCATGATCATGAATATGTGGGAGGCCTTTGGGAGTCTCAAATACCTTGGAATGATTGTCCAAGACTTTTTGGAGATCTAGAGAAATAGATGATTTCAATGTGGGAACCTCTAGCGAACATAATTGTGCAATTATGCCTCGTTGTTATTTCTTTAGAAGCTTTGTCATTATGTTAGAGTTGATTATCTTTCTCGGTTTCCCTGCGATACCCATTAATTCAACTTCCTTTCCTTCTGAAGAAAATTTCATGAAAAGTTCTTGAAAATTAAAAGTTATTGTACCCAAGGATTGTATCCATTGGACTCCTAGTACAAAATCAGCACCACCCATTGGAATGGAAAGCATTGGGTTATTTAATACATATTCTCCCATGGATAGCTTGATATTATGGCACTTTACAGAGTAATTTATGATTCCTCCACTTGAAACCATCACTTGACACTCTGGTGCTAGATATAGGAAGCAATTCAATTCCTTGGCTATCTTACAATGAATAAAATTATGGGTACTTCCCGAATCAATCAACACTATTACCCTTTTCTTTTTGATATGTCCTTCTATCTTGATAGTTTGAGGAGTGGTAATTCTGGCCAATGCATTACAAGATATGGTCGGGTTCATTTCTTCTCTCTCTAGGGTTTGTTCTTGGCATATATCCTCTTCTTTTGACATTTCTTGTTCCTTTTCTTCCTCCTCTTCACAATCTATGTAAAATAATTTCTTCTTAGCACACTTATGACCTTTAGTGTATTTTCTATCACAACTGTAACAAAGCCCTTTTTCTCTTTTTTTCTTCCAATTGTTGTGGTGTCAACCTTATAGGTTTTGGAAGGCTATGGGAAACAACACTTCCATCTTTATAATTGTGAGTGGTAGGCTTCCTTGTTGCCATAATTTTGCTTTCCATTTTTCTTGCCAACCTGAATGCCTTCTCCAATGAATTAGGTTCCCAAAGGTGAACCTCATGTTGGATGTTATCCTTTAAAGTCCCTATGAAAACATCAATCCTATGCTCCTCTAGAATATATTTTACCCTTATATTCAATTTTTGGAAGTCCTCAATGTGCTCAACCATTGAACCCTTTTGTTTGAGATTTATTAATTGGCTAAAAAAAGTGTTTCTTTTTGTATCCTCATAATGTGTTATCATTTCATCCATAAAAATTGCCCAAGTGATAATTTGTTTACAAGAGAAAAGCCATCGATACCATACAAATTGATTTGGTTCCAAATATAAAGTTTCAATGCATACCTTTTGTGTGTTTTGCACATTATGGAGATTGAAATATTGCTCCATTTGTAGTATCCATGTTATGGGATCCTTGCCATCAAACTTCCTCATATCGATCTTTGGAGCATGGTGGGTCTTCGATCCAACGTTAGAGTCTATGAAATCATGATTAAAATTTATTTTGTTCTTATCATGAGTTTCCTTTACTACCCTTTTGCCATTAGTAAGCATTTCTTGTAGAAACTTTGTCAAATCTGTCTTTAATTCTTCCATATTGCCTTTAAGTTTTTCTTCTAAACCATCCATCTTAGCTTCCACACCTTTCTTTAATCCATCCATCTTAGCTTCCACGCCATCCATCTTAGCTTCCACGTCATTCATCTTAGCTTCCATGTCATTCATCTTAGCTTCTACAACTTTCTTTAAACCATCCATATTAGCTTCCATTACTTTTTGTGAGAGTGAATTTTGTTGCACTTGGTCTCGTAATTTTTGATATATCATGTTGCATTTCTTCCTCTTCTTCACGAGCCATGCTAGATATTTCAGGTTGCTTACTAGGTGTTTCCATTTTCTTTCTTTGGGGAATCAATTAATGATAATTATGCTTCACTATACCCTTTGAATTCCTTCAAACTAATTTTTCAAACCAAATTAATGCAAAATTAAAAAAAAAATACACATATTTTTTCACTTTGTAGGAGCTCAATATTGTATTTGATGTATATCTGAAATTTCAGATCTCCAAGGTCTAAAATTGCGAGCTATGGTAGTCCTCTGAGTCCTCTTTCCAACTCCACCAATCTGATCAAAATTGGATTCTCCAAGAAAGTGTTATGCCTAATCTCCCAAGATGACTTTATTATACACTTTTTTAGTAGAGTGAAATTGTACGAAGTGCCACGTGTCACTGTTTCAACCTTCAGACCTAAAAACGATGCACAAAAAACTGTAGTATGTCCTGTTTTTGAAACTTCTTACAAAATTTAAATATGATACTCAAAGAGAAAGTTATGATGATTTTCCCAAGATCACCTGTTTGGGATGTAATTCGAGAGCCTGCAAAAATCCTAAATTCCATGGATCATATCTCCAAAATATAGTGAGACAAGATCTGAAACTCGGACCTAAGGATAATCATGATTTTGGCTGAAATGTGTTTTTTGTTTAGCGTCTGAAACATCGCAGGAAAAGAGTTATAGCAAAAATTCCATGATGACCTGTTTTAGAGCAGTGAAACCCTAGAATCCAAACCTCTGATACCAAATGTTATTAAACAAGCTCACAAAATGATAGACAAGATAGATCAACGACTTAGAAATTAGCCTCTTCGAGGGGGAAACCTCCTTTACATTACACAAATGAACAATTCTTGGATGATACAAATGACAAAACCTCCTTTCTATATATATGAGTCTAAGAGGTCACAATATAATCAAAGCCGACATAGCAATAAGAATATAAGGGCACAAAAATAAGAATAGTGGCCTTCTATGGGGCACAATAATAAAAATATGGGGGCAATAGGGGCACACCAATAACAATAAGGGCTACAATGAAAATAGTAATGGGGGAATCACTAGTATTATAGGGACCTAACACCCATCCAAAGTATCGACCCAAACATCAAACATAAAGGTTCATCTTGGTTTCAATGGATAACATAAGAGATTATATACATAAACCTTGAATAAGCATGTAAGATGACATTGTGAAGCGCCAATTGCAAAATGTAAAAGGAAACCTTCATGAGCAGAGAGAAAAAGTTAGTCTCTAAGAGGAAAGTAATAGTACTATCCTAGAAGAGGCACATGAGAGCATGAAAAGATTTGTCAGTGAAATAATTCACACAATGATATTAAGGTGCATAAAACACACATTCAATGAGATAAGTACCAAATCCACTGAAATAGTTCAATTTCTCTAATACATATGGACACAACATATACCGTAAAAATCCCAAGAAAAGTCCTAAAACATTTGTGATACATGCATGAAAATGTGTTGGCTCATAGAGCTTCAATTATATGGTGAAAGATCCAAGTACATAAATTACAATGGTGAACACTAGTTCCAATAGTGGAACATTAAGTCACTTTTTGCTTCTCCAAAGAATAGTTTTCTCTCCTATGCCAAGTAGAGAAGCTAAGAGCTCTCCAAAGATTAAGCCTCCAAAAGCCATTTGCTTGAGTTATGAGGTTGATTTTATAATGAGGGGAATGACATTTCATATCCCCGTGACTCTTGAATTACACTCATGACTCTTGTACTTATTGTTGGGCAATTTAATTGCTTAAATTGCTTTCATTAAATTATCAACCAGGGATACTCATAAGCTTGTGATGATGCCAGAAAAATATATGCAGGAGTAGGCAACTAACTCTATGTCTAACTAAATGATTTATGATTCAATGTAATATGCAAGGGAAGAGGCTCCTAATCGAGGAGGTCCTGGTTGTCCTTCCCTACAGTATTATAGATTGAAAAAAAATCATTGATTACATAAAATCAGAAACTTGAATAAAGACAAGAGAATGAATTTTGATTGTTGTTTAGATTCAAATAGAGAGAGAGACTAACTTAGTCCCTTGATTGTCCCCTCGTATACTGATCCAAATTAAACTAAGATTCATTCATAAGCATAAGAAATGAAATAACTTGAATCTTAAAAGCAAAAAAATGAATTTCAATTATCATGCAAATCAAATAGAGAGAGAGCCTAACTTAGACCCTTGGTTGTTCCCTCATATGCGGATAAGATTTTAATTTAAAAATCATTCATCAATCACAAACAAATCCTCAAACATCGAAGAAATTAAATGAAATAAGATCTATTATGAAATAAAATGTTTCTTTGATCCTTTTAGAGTGAGCTCAATTCTCTTAAGAACAAAGTGACAAATTATTCCATATACTACATTAAGACAACTTATATCTAAAACTATAGAATGGAAATTTATGTAAAATGAAGCTTTATTCTATTCCATCATAAGTTGTATACATGCTCCAAGAGTCCTTCTCTTTGGAATGGAGGAGGTACTCCTATTTATACAATGGGATGAGATAACAAACTCATAATGATGATCCACTAATCTCTCTTTATTTCCATACATCTCTCAACCGTCTAGACACATAACCCCCTTTTGTCCTTGATCTTCTCCATGAGATCATGATCTTTTCCATGAGGCTTATCTTATCAAATTCGAATTTGATCATTCAAGGCCACATAAAGATGCCTTGGAAGCTTCCTTTGTACCTACACATGTCAACAAACTCATTCTAATTGTTAGGTATAAGTATAAGCATATTATTTTCTAAATTTTAACCATAAATCCACTTTAAAATGTTAAGAATTAATAAACTTTGGAAAAGCATAGTTATAACCCAATGATGAGGTAAATGTAATGATGTGGAGGTGGAATGGAGGTGACATGAAGGTAATATGGAAGTAATGTGAAGGTATTGGTGAATAATGGAGTGAGAATAAGGACTATTTTGAGGCCCAACATACCCCCAAACTGAAGGTATTGCATGTCCTCATGCAATCTATTACATTACTTTTTGATACTTGAGCTTTGGCTTAAACTCTACATGATATCATTTACTTAACTTTTGCAAAGTGTTTTTGATGAACTGCAACTTGGTTGGTTCTTGTGTTTCAACCATATTTTGTTTGTTGCATTCAATTTTAATGTATGATCTTTGCATATTGATAATGTGATTTTTATTGCAGAGTATTTTTGTTGGAATGCATCATGGTTGGTTCTTGTGTAACAACCATGATTGTGTTGGCATCCAATTAAATTTTAAATACTTTTGACAAAGCCATTTGTATGCTCATGTAATAGTGAATATATTTTTAAGGTAAGTGGGTTTTAGAATGTGATAAATGAATATGGATGTTATATGAATGTGACAAAGTATGTATGTAAATGTATCCCTCCCATTAAACGGATGGTTTTGGCAGTTATGTGAAATGAGGAAAGGAAGTGAAGTTTTTCCAAAAAATATTATTCTAACTTTTCAAGGAATTAAATGGTTAAAAGTTAGAAAATATCATACCTTAACTTACCCTTTCAAAAATGGATGAGAGTTGTGCACGTGTGGCTGCAAAAATGTTGTTCATAGTCTTCTTTACTTGATTGTGAAAATGGTGGATGAAATCGAAAAAGAGAATCTTTTATTGTTGCTGCATCTGTTGCTAAATCTGTTGTTGGATCTTCTGCTGAATGTTCGGAATTTGCTGCTAAATGCAGCTGAAAATGTATAAGGCTTGGAAGGTATACAAAATATAGAAGTGACATTTCCTCCTAGCCTTATTTATTTACTTGTCCTCAAGTCATGACAAACTGAAAAACAATGAAAGGAAATCGGCTTCATTTGCTACAAAATATGGGTCTTCAAGTCTTTAACACTCGATGGCACAAATCTTACTATGTGATTAAATGTGTCGATGTCAAACATAGCAAGAAGTTGTTGACTTAGTGGTCGTTAATGAATGCCCCTAGCCAACACAAGAGCTCCCACCATTGATTCCAATGGGAGTCAGGATGCCTAACACATCTTTGTAGGTACGAATAAATTTGTCGTGGTTGAGTCACCTACAAGATCCAAAGAACAAGGGATATTAATGTACTCCCATTGTTCATTGGCAAGAGTACTTTCCATTAAGGCATGCAAGCCTCTAGGTGTTTTTTACAAAGACAATTAGACTCTAGGACTTTGACTCAAGCAGGGTTTTATTGGCGGAAATGAAGGGTTTCATTAAATTATCAACCAAGGATACTCGTAATCTTGTGATGATGCTAGCAAAATATATGCAGGAGTAGGCAACTAACTCTATGTCTAACTAAATGATTTATGATTCAATATAATATGCAAGGGAAGAGGCTCCTAATTGAGGAGGTCCTGGTTGTCCTTCCCTACAATATTATAGATTGAAAAGAAATCATTGATTACATAAAACCAGAAACTTGAAATAAAGACAAGAGAATGAATTTTGATTGTTGTTTAGATTCAAATAGAGAGAGAGACTAACTTAGTCTCTTGATTGTCCCCTCGTATACTGATCCAAACTAAACTAAGATTCATTCATAAACATAAGAAATGAAATAACTTGAAACTTAAAAGCAAAAGAATGAATTTCAATTATCATGCAAATCAAATAGAGAGAGAGCCTAACTTAGACCCTTGGTTGTCCCCTCATATGCTGATAAGATTTTAATTTAAAACTCATTCATCAATCACAAACAAATCCTCAAACATCTAAGCAATTAAATAAAATAATATCTATTATGAAATAAAATGTTTCTTTGATCTTTTTAGAGTGAGCTCAATTCTCTTAAGAACAAAGTGACAAATTATTCCATATATTACATTAAGACAACTTATATCTAAAACTACAGAATGGAAATTTATGTAAAATGAAGCTTTATTCTATTTCATCATAAGTTGGATACATGCTCCAAGAGTCCTTCTCTTTGGAATGGAGGAGGTACTCCTATTTATACAATGGGATGAGATAACAAACTCATAAGGATGATCCACTAATCTCTCTTTAGTTCCATACATCTCTCAACCATCTAGACACATAACCCCCTTTTGTCCTTGATCTTCTCCATGAGATCATGATCTTTTCCATGAGGCTTATCTTATCAAATTCGAATTTGATCATTCAAGGCCACATAAAGATGCCTTGGAAGCTTCCTTTGTACCTACACATGTCAACAAACTCATTCTAATTGTTAGGTATAAGTATAAGCATATTATTTTCTAAAGTTTAACCATAAATCCACTTTAAAATGTTAAGAATTAATAAACTTTGGAAAAGCATAGTTATAACCTAATGATGAGGTAAATGTAATGATGTGGAGGTGGAATGGAGGTGACATGAAGGTAATATGGAAGTAATGTGAAGGTATTGGTGAATAATGGAGTGAGAATAAGGAATATTTTGAGGCCCAACACTTATAATGTGTCCTTTGGACTTCTAAACAATTCTTGAACTTCTAATGAATTTTGGACTTCTCCTAAAGACATTTTTTCCATATATTACTAAGTGAATTTTCATATTCCACATATGAATCTTGGACTTCCACACATTACATTTTGTCATTTTCTTTGAATATACATCATTACATTCCACATGATGATGTGGCATGACACATGGACACACATTTACCATGATTATGCCACTTGTACATGTCACAACTTGACAATGATATCATGGAATTCATGATGAGGTGGTAATGCCAGGCTATCTTCCTTGCTGCTTCCTCTTTCATTCTTGATGATAGATCTGATCTATGCTTAATCTTCATGAAAGATCCACTTTGTTGCTCATCTTCACCCTCCAAAGTGTATTTGATCACATTTGAATCCTTTGAGCCATCATACAATGTCTTTTTTCGGTTTCAGTGCATGATATGCTTCATGTCTCCATGACAACTCCCTTTGGTGCTTCTTCTTCGCAGATGTTTCTTTATGCTTTATGCTTGTTATCTACTCTTGAGAATCACTTTTTCATGATAGAAAGGTACTCCTTCCAATGAAAATCATTCATGACGAGGCAATATCAGCCTTGAAGACATCTATTCTATCACTACCTAGCTCATGGAATGATCTTCTCATGATAGGCCTGTGAGAGGGTCAAAAGAAGAAGGCTTGATTAGGAGGGAAGTAAAACTCATCAGTGGCTTAAGAAGGCTCCACTATTTAGTTTTAATGTGCCATGCAATATGAAGAGGAGCTCTCCTTGGTCCAAAGCAGCGGGGGAAGTAGAAGGGACATGGTGGAAAGGTTCATGCTTCAAGGATGCACCATGCGCTCCAAAGAAAAGAGAGGAAAGTTAAAAATCACAATTTGACCAATTAAGGGTGTAGGGGGGCATCCTTCAACCTTCCCTTCTACACTATGCACTCAATGGAAAGGTCAATGGAAGGCTTAGGGTGCATGAGTGCATTGGGAAGGAGGGAAGGTGAAAGTTTCAACCTTCAGGATTGCACTATGCGCTCAAAGGGAAAGAAGACTCCAAGGAGGGCGTAGTTTGACTGGTTAAAGGTAGGAGGAGGCATCCTTCAGCCTTCCTTGGTACACCATGTGCTCAAAGGAGGGGTAAAAGGAAAGATTAGGGCACATGAGCGCATTGGAAAGGATGGAAGGTGAAAGGTTCAACCTTCAGGATTACGCTATGTGCTCAAGGGGAAAGGAGTCTTCAAGGAGGGCACAATTTGACTAGTGAAAGGAAGGAGGAGGCTTCCTTCAACTTTACCTACTATGCCACGTTCTCTAGAGGATAAAATTAGAATAGCCTTGGGTGCAAAGCACATTAGGGAAGGGGGAAGGGTGAAGCTTTAACCTTCATGAGTGCGCCACACACTCAAGGGAAGAAGAGGCTTGAAAGAGAGCACAATTTCCTTTAGCAGGGGTTGATTTTTAATGCACTTTTCATCCTAGGCTAGTGTAGTTTGACCCAACTATGGGTGCTTGACCATTTTGAGCGTGCTTTTCATTGAGGTATGCCATAGGGATGAAGCCACTTTGCTCAAGAGGGTTTTCACTACACTAGGTGGATAGGAGGATCTTTTCATTACATATTTTGCTTCTGTAAAAAGGGTGAGAGAGGTCCATGTTGTTATCTAGGAATTCTCTAAGTTTCATGCAAGGAAGAGGTTACCAAAACTCAGTGAAGTAAGTCAGTATGATCAAGAAGAGTCAAGTGATTGCCCTTGGGAGGATCATAATGCACAACATATTTGAGGTCACCTTGAGAAGGGCTTATTGCACCAACCTTTGGGAATAAGATTGTATCATTAAGGCCTATGGATAGGTTGATATCTACACTCAATCAGAGGGCTAAAGGCTCCACAACTTGCACTAGGTTAAAGGGCCAAGAAGGGCTCTGAAATGGCTAAGTGTGGGATTGGCAGAGTAAAAGAGGAAAATGCATTCGGACATGACTCAAACTTGGATCACACACATAAAACCATAAATACAAGACAAAACAAATACACAAGACTCATGAATGAAAACCACACCTTGAAACGACAACAAATCGACACTTATGTATAAGTGCGATAGTTGAAACAACACATTACGACACTTAGAACACAAGTTACAACAACTAAGACGACTGTGACCAAACATGTGCTAAGCTGTAGGAATGTGTCTAGTGCATATTATAATGATATGTAGGACCATATAATGCAGAAGAGCATGCCAGAACTAACTTGGTTGATGTGCAAAGGTGTGATACATGCAAGAGTGACTTCTGCGACATGATGAAAACATAAGATGACACTTGCAAAATGCAAACGACCTTGAAAGCAACACATGCTAGAGCAAAGATAACATGAAAACACCACTTATAAAAGTGAAAGCAAGCAAAAGTGACAAGTGTGAATGTGAAAATGACACTTGTGAAAGGGAAAATGCGCAAAAGATGACAATTGAGAAAACTCACCAAAATAGAAGTAAAAACATGACAAGGGGGAAAAGCGCGCATTGATTGTCGGCATGAGTTGAAAATTTCATAGGTGTGAATTTTTCATAGGGCTACATTGTTTTTTGCTTTGATAATTGCCTTTCATCATTAATACATTAAGTTCACCTCATATCATCATTACATTATTCATATCTACACCATTATCCATTAGCATATGCAATTATATAGGAAGAACAACATCATCATCATTAATGTAGTGGAACATAAAGGAACAATGGAATACAAACATGCACACACATAGAGACAATAGGATTCGTCCAAGACCATGGAAAAACCCACTATGGGGAAAACCCTTGCAAATATTCTTCTTATTAGATCGTCATCAAATGATACAACAAAAGAGAGTACAATGATCCATAACTTTATCTAAGCAACAAAACAAATATGATATCCATGAAACAAATATAATCATGCTTGAAGACAAAAACCTCATACTAATGGCTGTAATGTGCTATCACAAATTGAAGTCAATTGCTGTATACCACTATCACTGTGCCAAACACTACTGAATACTTCTATCACTGAGCAAAAACTTTGGAATACAAAAATCTCATGTTTGAGTCTTAGACGTAGGGAGGAGGAGTTGTGCGAGTGTCTATGGCAGCCTGGACGCTCCCAGGCCATTTTGTGCACACGTCTGAGGACCAACTTACCAGATCTTCCCAAAAACCCTTAGACGCTCCCATGTAGTTATTGTGCATGTGTCAGGGACATCCTGGACACTCTTAGGGCTACTCTATGCAAGTGTTTGCAGACCGACACCTCCAGATTTTCATTTGAAGATCTAGATGCTCCCATAAGCCTCTGTGCCAACATCAAGGGTCTCTGGATGTTGTCATAACCACTGTATTCCAGTGTCCAAGGAATAGAATTCCCTGTTCTGTGCCAGCGTCTAGAAAGCATAAAACCCTAACTCAGAGTGAACCTCACGCCTGTGATTTCTGACCCTTGTGCAAACTCCTTCCGTCGAACCTGTGCGAACCAAGACGAAAGAGAAGAGACGATAGCTTGATCAAATGTGTCCAAATTAGTTTGAGGTCTCTTCTATTTATAGGCTTTCATGAGGGTCCATTTGGGGTTAAGGCCGACCTAAGCAGTTACCCATGTGGTTAGGGTTGGCCCATTCCGTAATATATGTATGAATAAAATAATTTAAAACTCAACTTCTTCTTGACCAAATTGGGCGATCTTTAGGTCAAATTTGGTCCTCCCAAAGAGGAATCTATTGTAATAATTATCTTCATCATATGTGTTTTCCAAAGTGGAATTTGACCATAGTTGAAAAAATTAACACTCCCTCTCAATTAGGGAGAATTCCACTTGCCAATAGTTGTCCATTGATCAATATGCATTCTGGTATCTTCAAGTGTCATCGCGTATCGTCATGGATCATATCTGTCATGTAGTGATCATGCCATGTCCAACTTCGAGTATCTCATCATCTCGAATCATTAATGTACCTCTCGATCTATCTCTTTCTTATTCCTACTTATCTCTTGATTGTTCCTGCTCATATGTTGAACTTTCTTGAATCTAGAGGAAGAATAATTTTTTACCAGAGGGGAGCTCAAGCTATCTCCCTCTATCCATCAGCTTGCTACCTGGAATATCTTCCAACGGTCTGCTACCCGGAATATCATCATCGATCATCATTGGAGAGAATATCATCAAGGAGCACATATCAACTTGGAACCACATCGGGGAGCACATCTCGACCTGGAATCTCAAGGGGGAGCTATACATCTACAACCCCATATCGAGCAATAGGATAACTCATTATACAGGGGGGAAAATCCTTGACCCTGGAATCTCATCGAGGAGCTTACCCTCAATCCGAAATATCAAAATGGGAGTAACTCTCAACCTAATCCTATTTCCTACCGATATTCCCAATAGTTACTCTCAGTAGTCATGTGGTAGAACAACTGCATCATAATATACTTGGGTTGTACACCCCAAGTACACTCTCAACTCGTTGGCCAGACGAGGATAGGTATTCCCAACAAGCCCTGCTTGTGGTTATGATGCCAACTGGGGTATATTATGCAAAGACCAAACAAGGGAGTACCACCCTCAACCCTATGGGTAATAGATAGGGAAGTACCCTATTGTATAGAGATCCCTCAACCCCAGGAGCCCTCCATCTCAATTCCTCACCTTGGGAGCTAAAACAGGGAGGAAGAGTTAGCTCAGTGTCCTCGATCAACGCTACTCTCATCATACTCAAATCTAGTATCATCTTGTCTCAATAGAAGTTGTTTCATGTTCATATAGAAAATCAAATCAAATATCACATCAGATCAAATATAATTATATAAATCACAAAAGGATACCATAATCATCCTCCCTCTCAAGGAGGTGCCAACCATAAGCCCGAGCTTGTTTCAAACAACTGCACTATCTCAATTTATAGAGTATCTCGGCCCCAAATATAAATATGGGACTTTCTGCTAATCGACTCACAATATATCCATGTCATATCCAGATCATGCTCAGGCAACTCTCTAAGGAGCTTCTTCATCCCGCCTCACAACTAGCCATGCTAGCAACATCGTACTCATTCTCGGTCATACTATGGACCTCTCGTCCAAGATATCATGGTAGATCTCATACTAAAGTAATATCCAAATGTTTTTATCAACAATAATATCAAATATTAGCAATACATCCATGCAGTCACATATCATAGGATAAATATCTCTACCTCAAAAATAGAATATCTCATGTAGATATTTTAAAGGATGCTCGGTGGCATTAGAAGAATTTTGAGGTCTAAAATGGGCCTCCTAAGAAAAATGTACAACCAAAATAAACTTTATAAGGACCAATATGATTCAAGATGATGATGTCAACCATGGGGGATGATTCACCATTTTTGGAGTAAAAAAGTAAAAAGAGTAAAAAATAATAAAATAATAAAACTACTTTTTTCAACTCGTATTTTAAACTTATCTACATAATGTTTTACTCAAATTTCAAGCAAGAGTACTCATTAGATGCAAAATTTAATTACTCATCCAAAGAGTACTCATGTTGCATACTTTCGACCGACCCTGCTACATGATAAATCATAAATACATGAAAAAACGTGATTGCAATCACATTTTTCATGTATTTCTCATTTTTTGTGTAGCAAGGTCCATCAAAAGCATGCAACATCATTAATCTTGGAGGAGGAATCAAATTCTACATCCAACGAGTGTTCCCACTCGAAATTTAAGTAGACCCATAGGGAGATAAGTTGAAAATACAAGTTAAAAAAATAGTTTTTTTCCCTCCAAAGTTTGATGATGTAATATAATATTATTTTATTATTTCTAATATTATTTTATAATTTTCTTAGGAGGCCCATTTTATACCTCAAAATTCCCCTAATGAAACTCTATGTGAGTGAAACAACTCAATCATGAATTTATTCAGTGTCTATGCACATCATACATATACAGATGGATGTTCAAAACGAAACATCAATGCTTCAATCAACTGTTGGGTGCCATGTCAAGTTCAACAACATCTTGAACTTCAAATCAGAGCATCCAAGGATTTGCATTTTCATTATTCAAAAACATTTTCCAATATTTTTGCAATATGGAATTTCTTTCCCAAATTCCAGAAATCGATTCATCATGCCATGATACATCATTTCGAGCTTTATAAGCTATCTCCCTCTGATTTAGATCATCAGAGGTTCGTCACCTGTCAAGAGTAGACCATCAAGTTACAAAACCAAACCATAATCAAAATCAAAACCATACCTTGGAACTCGTCATCCTGAATTCATCAGATAACTGTTAAATATAGACATATTAGGATCGTGCAGCTTGCTTCATGCAAATGCTCTCCACAACCACAATGATTTTACTAATTCAAGCATAATCAGCCTTACGTAAATAAATTTCGTACCATTATAGTCATCTTATCAAAGTTTAGAAGCTAGATCACGATCATGATTAAAGTCATCAATATCACAATATCAATTCTTTCAATCGGGTGACAAGGAGAGCTCATATCAAGTCATGACTTCATTAATTATCATACCAACAAGTTGTCATCAACCTTGCATTATCAATCTGAACTTTATCAAGTCATTCTCATAATCATAACATAAGTCATTTCCGTCGCTAGGTGCAAAGGCATACACCAAGGATGAGTCATGCAAGTTCTAATTTTATGCTCAATCACAACTGTCAGTACCTAAATCATTGTGCTAGGAACGAGGACGCCAATACAAAATTGTTTTTATGAATATTCACATAAGCCATTATGCCCACCTAGCATACACATTAGGCCGACAAGTCAACAACCATCAAATCATATCATTAAACATCAGGTCAAGTCCAAATTTTCTATCGTAGAGAGATCTATAGTCAAAACATATCTCAATCATCAATTCAATCATCATGAAAAAACACTATTCATCTATATTAATCAACCAAATCATGCCAGCCTCTTATAGCACAAACATAGTGACATATCTATATGTATGTCCCGGTCACCTGCAAACACAAGTTCAATCTGCATGTTCATATTATGGCAAACATTCAAGATTTTCATGCTTGTAGATCTTACTATTTGAAACACATTTGTGGAACTGAAATCTTCTAGGTGACCATCCAATGCACAATACTTCATTTTAACGTGATCATAAATTTAACCCAACAACTTTAGAAATCATATTAAAGTGACAGGATATGTCAGAAATATCTTGATTCAGAGTTCAAATAGCTTCAAAAAGCTTCAGATGATGGTCAACTGTAGTCAAACCTCTAGATGTTCCCTTCAGGTTAGCATGGTTGCGTCTTTAGCTGCGTGGATGCTCTCCGGGTCTTAGCATGCATGAGTCCAGGGACAAGATCTTCTAGTTCTGTGACTGCGTCCAGTACATAAACTGTAGTTTATGTACAAGCTCTAGATTTGAGACTCTATTGCAGATCAATACTGTCAAATGCACATAAATCATACTTCAACAACACAAAATTCAAATAGTAATATGTGTAAGAGTATTATGAAGAGATTCTCCCTCTGCCTAGGGCTCTACTTCATTCATCTTCATTCATGTCATCAGCCTATCTCTACTATATTAGAGCAACAACAGATATGTTAGAACATATATCTATCATGGCTATTAGCATCATGACATCAATCTTTCATCAAAGGTTAGAGTCAAAGCAGCAAGATCATATCTCAAATATTATGAAAACAATAGCACTTTCTATCAAGTCACTTCATCAAGATAGGACATTCAGTTTAACCATATGTTGTCAAGACACGACCGTAGTTATTAAGAGATCTACTTATTAATCTTACACTTATACTTCTCACATCAAGGTTACCATGCTCTTCATGACCAATAAGATCAAGTTAGGTCATTCAATAAAACTTTACCAAAACAACAAGAGTGTCAACCTCTCTTTCCATATGCTTTCATCATGCTTATCACAAGCATTATCAATAGACTCAAGTATAGGAGTCAATGAGCTATCCTTCTATATGAAATCCATGATGACAAGTATCAAGGGTATCATTTAATGGAGTCAAGATGCTAGCCTTCTTTCTAGGATCAAGATATCCAATAGATAGATGTTAGCCAAACATCAAGTGTACCAATGTATCAACATTATATAGCCTCATAGAATTCAAGAAGATCAAAATTTTCAACACCAGGTGCATCTTTTCATCATAGGAAACATAGATCCAAGTCACTTTCATATGCATGTATGAGCCATCAAAGAAAGAGACATTCTCATCATACCTTAGGGCTTACCGAGCCAATATATGAATCACAACATACCATGCATACCTTGTGGTATTCAAATACCTGTGCACCTTCACATTAGACATATGTCACTTGAAGCACTTTGTCATCATTTTTTTTTCGTCAAGTACCTCTTTATTTCTTTCCAGATCTACATCTCAAAATGATCCTCAAGAAGGATCTACTCATCACATCTCATTAATGAGGTTAGAAACATCCGTATACTCAAATACATATGTAGGAAGTACAAGCAATAAACATAATCATCAGATATGTAAGTCTAACAAGTAAGAAGCATCATAAATCAAGAAATACTTATCTTTAATAAGAGTTGATTCTCTCCCTCTTGAACCAATCTTCAAGAGCCATCAATGTCCATGGTCCATATACCAATGTTTCCTTTAAGTATCTAACTAGGTCTGCTAGCCATTATCCCATCTGGGGCTTCATCAAATCTCCTGCAAGTGCTTGAGAATCTCCATATCTCATATGGTTTCCATAAACCAGGGTTTTATCTCTAGCCCTAACTTCATAGAATCCATCAAACCCTAATAATCAAGTTGCCTAGGGTTTTCTTCAAACCCTAGAATTATTTTAGGTATCCAGCATCTTCTT
The DNA here is from genome assembly GCA_031772625.1 of Pinus tabuliformis. NCBI lineage: Eukaryota > Viridiplantae > Streptophyta > Pinopsida > Pinales > Pinaceae > Pinus > Pinus tabuliformis. The sequence continues at coordinate 1,430,485,683 of CM062819.1, read as the reverse complement.
GCATCCATCAAAGGTGTAATTCTCGGGGTGATCTCCATGGATTTTCTTCAACCTGGCTTCGATACCATGTTAATTTTTCATAGGCCTACATTGTTATTTGCTTTGATAATTGCATTTCATCATTAATACATTAAGTTAAACCCATATCATCATTATATTATTTAGATATACACCATGATCCATTAGCATATGCAATTATATAGAAAGAACAACATCATCATCATCAATGTAGTGGAACATAAAGGAACAATGGAAGAAAAGCATGCACACACATAGAGACACCATGATTGGTTCGATACCAGGGAAAAACCCATTATGGGGAAAGCACTTGCAAATATTCTTCTTATTAGATTGTCATCAAATGATACATCAAAATAGAGTACCATGATCCATAACTTTATCTAAGCAACAAAACAACTATGATATCCATGAAACAAATCTAATCATGCTTGAAGACAAAAACCTCATACTAATGGCTGTAATGTGCTATCATAGACTGAAGTCAACTACTGTATACCATTGTCACTGTGCTGAACACCGCTGGATACTTCTATCACTGAGTGGAAACTTTGGAATACAGAAATCTCATCTTTGAGTCTCAGACGTAGGGATGAGGAGTTGTGCGAGCGTCTATGATAGCCCGGATGTTGCTAGGCCATTTTGTGCACGCGTCTGAGGACCAACTTACTAGATCTGCCCAAAAACCCTTGGACGCTCCCATGTAGTTACTATGCATGCATCTAGAACATCCTAGATGCTCTCATGACTATTCTGTGCGAGCCTCCGGGGACTGACACCTCCAGATCTACCTTTGAAGCCTTTGGCACTCCCATAAGCCTTTGTGCCAGTGTCCAAGGGTATCTGGATGTTGTCATTACCACTGTGTGCCAACTTCTAGGGACGAAAATTCCCTATTCTTTGTCAGCGTGTAGAAACCAGAAAACCCTAACTCATAGCGAACCTCACGCCTATGATTTCAAACCCTTATGCGAACTCCTTTCATTGAACCTATATGAACCAAGACGCAATAGAAGAGAATATAACTTGATCGAATGTGTCCAAATGAGATTCAGGTCTATTCTATTTATAGGCTTTCATGAGGGTCCATTTGGGGTTAAGGCCGACCTAAGAAGTTACCGATGTGGTTAGGGCCGACCCATTCCATAATATATGTATGAATAAAATAATTTAAAACTCAACTTCTACTTGAACAATTTGGGTGATCTTTAGGTTGATTTTGTGTAGAAATTTTGAATAATAAAAACTTATTCACAGAGATTATCCCGATTATACACTATTGTGGAATACATGCATAATACATAACCTCCTCTACGTTGATCATCAATTTAGCAGCATCAAAACAATGAAACATCAATCGCATGCACACATTAACACAGTATGTAACCCGGGGAAAGCTTACAGCTAAAAACCCCACACTATCTGTATATTAATGATTGAGAACATGTAACAATACATAGTACAATACTCCTCTCAAGTATCCAGCACTATCTCCACCTGTTACACACAAAACTAGCTTAGATCCGAACAAGTCACAGGTTCAAATCTCCTCCGCTGCTTTGCCTGCCTCTATTGCACAATACCAAGTGAAAATCACTTACTCTGGAAATCACGTGAGCACAGGCTATTTCACTGGGCATATACTGAGCAATTCTCATGGGCATACTCAATCCATTGATTGTGCAAGATCTCATGCACAACTATAGTCACAACAGATAGCAATCTCAACCTCTAACACCTGTCTCCACTGAACTGTACATGCACTGAGTTAACTGATGTATTCTTCAATTGCATTATGAGTTAATAATTAGTGAATTAATTTAATCAATTAATTCACATCACTTATCACTAGTCTATTTGCAGTTAGACTAATTACAAATAGTTTAACCAAGTCAAAATGAACACAACTCCATCAACTCCACATCCAACTCCACAGAACTCACATGCATGAGTTCTAACTGATGTCATGCATGCAATAGCTCAATTGACTCACAAGAAAAGCATATTTCCTTCTGACAACTGCATGTGCCACATCTGTAGCTCAAAGTGAAGTGCTCCAAGAGGATAAGATAAAGTTTATAGTCTAAATATTATTATGAGACAATAATATTTGACTTTTCTATTTTTAACCTGGTAGTCTAAAAATAGACTTTGATCACTCCTGCTGCGAACCAGAAATAGAAGTCCATCTATTTTTCCCAACATGACCAATCATCCATAAACAACATCCTGCAACTCATAGACCATGATCCATATGTCTAAAAATAGACATAGTCTAAAAATAGACTTTGCGCCAAAAATAGCTTGCGGGCCCACTTAGTGAAGGCGACTCCTTTCCACTAAGCTCCATCATCTTGTTGCATTCTCAACATTTTGGTCCTCTTGAAAAAATGAATCTATTGTAATCATTATCTTCATCATATGAGCTATCCAAAGTGGAGTTTGACCACAGTTGCAAAAATTAACAAGGCACTATCTTGATGGATAGTGTTATGCCTTTTCAAGCTTGCATAGATAAGGTGTTCTCATGAAATCATCAAAGACTGTGCATGTGAGTGCAAGTGACTTGGCAGTTTGAAACTAGAAGAAGCCTTGAACGCATTGTAAAACATCAAACGATCATGGGGTAACCATTGAGTGGCAGATCATAATATCCTCATTAGGCTCCAAATTTTGAGTGTGATAAAATTTTTGGAGGGTGCTGATCTCAACAACAACAATATGCTAGTGGTTATTTTTCCGAGTTTAGCTCTTGAAGGGCTATCAGACCATATTGAGGAGGATGAGTGCCTGATATTGGATTGGGATGCAAAAGTACATAAGTGTGTGTAGGACTTCAATGCGTGGGGCTGTGCAGCTTAATGAGTGTGGAGGGAGTAGGGCCAACCTTTCGAGATGCATGAAGTACTACTTCCTGGAGTATTGGGCTAGGTGCATGCCTTGGGGAAGATGAGGTCTAAGCCTTGGGGTGAGACTTGAGGCTATGAAATAGATCGATGAGGCTTTACTCTTGGTTCTGAAAGTTGGGAAAAAGGACTTAAGATTCATTGGGATTTCTCTGTGTTGTGTAACTTTCGATGCTTGATGGTACACTAGTTTAGCAAAGGGTGTAGGGAAAATGTGAAGTAATAAAAAAAATAAAATAATTAATTAAATTGTTACACTTAACTTCAGGATGAAGTTCCTTAAAGAGAGGAGTATGTAATGCCCATAATAATAATAATAATAATACAATGAAATAATATTTTTTTTGGTAAGTCAAAGATTTTTCATTACTTAAAAGATAAGTACATAGATATCAAAATGCATGTGGTCTCACCTCGACTGGGTTTATTAACCAATGCTATCACCATACTACAGACAAAAAAAAAAACCCAACTAAGAGGTCCACAACCTGATAAACCTTACACACCAAAATACAAAAAGTACCAGAAAGACATTTTTTAACATGATGAATCATCAGAAGTGATAGAAGCAAGATTGTTTGGCCTCGTTCCTAGAGGTGGAGGTGGGTGGTATAAACAATGAACATGTTGCTCAAAATGAGCAAGCCATGTTTCTAGCTTCTTGAGCTTCTCTGCCAACAGATTCTGACCACGCCAAACAACCACAATTCTCTCATGGAAATGGCATTGAAAGTAATGTAGTTGATTGAGCATGGCCAAAACTGTCTCGTGTTCTTCCCTCCTAACCTTATCATGAGATTCCAACGTGTCCAGGATTGATTGGAGCATCTCCTGTTGAACTGAAGTCTGCTTGTTCCGACCAACAACTACACTCCTAATTGACCCAATGTTTCCTATCCTACTACTCCAATCTTGTGAACTCGAATCTCATCCAAAACCTATACCCCTGCTCTTATTGCCTGCCCCACGACCACCATGTGTTGGGATCCTACAACTCCTGCTGCTTAAACAACTAGACAATGTTATTCTCCCACTACATGCTCTGCGGAACCCACGAGCTTTGCCTCACAGATAAATTGCACCATGACTACTGTTATCAACACCGACACCCACACCACCACCTCGAGCTTCATCTATCTCGCTCATCCCCTCTCTAAGTCGGGACGATTCCGCCTTCTCCAACAGAGGAGCTCGCAAGGTTCATGGAGCTCGATTCATCCTTAAGGCCCAACCAAAACCTAAACATCCATGACAGACCCAATTCATTACTAACGTCCACACAAATGAACCCTGAACCACGTCACCAACAGAAACAGACCATACCAGCCAGTCTCTCCCCATCAGAGTCCCTACACTTCACACCACAACAAGAAAGAGCGAAATGACCCAACACTGTAGATCTCCACTACCCAAATTCACCACGAACCTATCAAAAACCCAAGACAACACTACCAAATGTCCCCTCACTTGGAGAATCCAGAAGAAAACCTCCCAACTGAATACAATAAAGTCTAAACAACAAGTCTCCTAGAAACCCGTCTAACGGAAAAGCCACTGGGCTTCCTCGCAAGGAATTCTTTGTCTGACAGCCCAAGAAATGAAAATCCAATCAATGCAGATCACGGAGAACAAAAATATGGCTTGCACTAGAGGCTCAACCCAAGCACTACAACCACTGTTAGAAACGCAGGCACCTCCGCCACAAGTGTCGACCGCCTTAAACTGGGAATCAAAGCACCACCTCCCGAAATACCCACAAAAGAATCTAACTAGATCCAAGACACCTACAACCAACACCAATCGCTTCTCCAACCACGCTGTTACACAAAAATATCATCACCATGATTATTTGCAGTCAGTATGGGTCTATCATCACTTGTACTGTCCTCCTAAGCAAGTCTCAGACCTCAGCGTTTCAAGTCAAGCTTTGAAATTGAGAGAAAGACATTGAAAATCAATAAAAATCTGGTTCTGCACTTTCTCTCACTGTTACCTATGGTCCCGCACCTTCTGTTTACAAAAACTGTGGACCTGCTCGCTCTGTCCCTAAAGGTGTGGGTGCGGACCCCTGTGAAAGTAAAAAAGGCGCAAGTTTATTCTAAAAAACTCACTTTGGGTTAATTCTAGATGATTCTAGAAGGAATTTTGACGTGGATTGGCCGCTCTTAGGTGGTTCATGCATCCCAAAAGAGAAGGAGCTAATCCCTTGATGAGAGGAGCTATCCCTTTGAAGGAGGGCTTTATCCCTTTGAAGGAGGACCTAGTAACTTCCCTCCATTGCACTATAAATTCAGGCATTGGGCTAGTTGTTGGAGAGGTTAGAAGCTGAACATTTTTGAGGGTAAATGCTGGTGAAATTAAGACTTCCTAGTTAAGCTTGAGAGGAGAGATCACATACCTTTTTGGCTTCATTGGGAAGAGAGTGAAACTTGTCAAAGTAGAGGAGACTTCTTGCTGGACCTTGGGAGGAGCTTGTACAGCGTCAAGGCACAGGTTGTAAAGTTCTTCTTGATTTGAATTAATACAATCAAACTCATTTTTCTCAACAAATTGTCTCATGTCATTTGTTTCATGAATTCCTTGACTTTCATGTTAAATATGTTTTATGATATTGGCTTTTCAGGTGCTATTTAATTTGTTTGTTTGTTTGTGTTTGCAGATTCGTGACAAGGGAGCTCATTTGGATCGAAAGAGCGAGGCTTCCACAAACTTGCGTTGTACCCAAGGTAGGCCTAAAACACTTATTTGCCTTTGTTTATAAAAGCATATTTAGAGAAAGATAGTGTGTGATTGGTTTGCTTGTCATTAGGTCTTCTTTAGATTCTAGGAAAGTCTATCTTGTCCGCAAGATCGATTTATTCTGTGTGACAAAATGGCGACTCCGCTGGGGACTTGATTTTTTCCTTGTTTTTACTTTGACCTGAGAAACCGTGTTTTTGTTTCTGTTTTTGGCTTGTTGTGTGTGGAATTGGGTAGAGATTGTAGATCCAGGGTTATTTTTCGTTTTTCATAGCTTTGGGAGAGGACCGCACCCTAGCCTTTTGACACAGTGCGTACTTATCCGCACTTTTTCTTTAGCACAGAGCGGTACTGTACCTGTGTTAACTGTGGGCCTGCGGACCCTGTCAAAATTTTGAAAAACCTAAGATTTCCTCTATTAGTTAGCTTAGTTTTTGTTTAGAAGTTATTATCCACTGCCCAGACCTGCATATAACCTGTCAGAAGCTTTCCTTAGGTTGATTTCATTGGTGTTAGGGTTTTAGGTGAAATTCCTAGGAGTTTTACTTGTTGGGTTTGTTTTTCATTTTGGTCTTGTAGTAGCTCTGAGCTTAGAAGCTGTAGGAACCTCAGATCACCTTGGTCTCTTCCAGCCTTCTTATGAGCCTGACCATTTATGAAATCTCCCCTTGTTGAGGAATCCGCTTTGTGTTTTCTCTTTACAAAACTTCGAAAATCTTGTGTTTAAAAGTTTGGATTTTCATTTTTAAAAAGAAAACAAAATTGGTTGTTTTTGACTGATTTGTGATTCTGCATGAATTGGTCCTTAGTTTACATCTAGCTAAGTAAAACATCCTTAAAAAAGACATCTTGTAGGCTTTGACTTCAAATAGGTTTTTATAATTTATAGATCTCAAAGTTAGTCATTTCCATAGTTTTGAGTGTTTTATAAAAAAATAAAAAAATCTCTTTTGGAAAAAGTTTGTTTTTTGTAGTGGTTGAGTGCTTTGAAACGAAAAGGGAAAATTTTTGTGAAAATAACTAGTTGTCTCGTTTTGAGTGCATTGGAAAGGACAAAAGCTCTTCTTTTAATTTGTTTGTTAAGAAAGATTTGTGTTTACAAAGTATTTGCATTCTCAAACTCTTTCTTAGCTAGAAGTTCATCGAAGGGAAAATATTGTTTAAATCATCTTAGGTGCATTTTTAGTGATTTTGAGTCGAGTCTTCATACCACGAGTTTCATCTCTGCACCTTTTGACTTAAACAAAAACCAATAAAAATAACGCTTAAAGTAAAATTCATCTAGTAATATTTTTATTTCTAGGGCTCTGATACACCAACTTAGCTTAGGCTAGTGTCTTGGAGTAGGAGAGTAATTAACTCTCCAAGACAGTAAAAACAAACAAGTAGCTGTATCTTGTGGTAGGGAAGAAATCCAATTGTTGCTTTTATGCTTTGGGAAAGCTCCTCTTAAAGGAGAAGCACGAGATCGTGTCCGAACCAGTGTGGGAATCAATCCTTCCTCATTGGGAACGATACCAGATATTCACGTATTAAAAACGGTAAACCTCAGATTAACCATTGTCGAGGAGCATGCGGTCACTTGTTGGTAAACCTTGGATTATGTCAAGGAGCCTTCAAGGGGATTGAGCTTGCTACTCTGCCCTTGCGTGCATATCGGATCGTAGATTGTTCCCCCAGGTATATTTGTTTCAGTTGGTAACCTTAGTGGCCATATTCTTTAGGATTCTTCCTAAGGTGACAGTGGTGGGAAGATCCCACTGTACCTGGAGCAGACGTCGGCTAGACTCACTTGGATTTTCTAGGGGGTTCTCTTTACTCAAGACGGTTAAGTGGAGGAACTTGTGCCAGTCTATTCATTAAGCAGGTTGCCGGGGTAACTGTTCCAACCGCCATTTCTGTATTGAACTCTGCGACGTTGGATTTCATCACCAACTAGTGTTTTCAGTACGGAAAGTTACTGTTTGTGTGTGTTTGATATCCTAGATTATTTAGGCGTGTGATTCAAATTTGTTTGGTTCTTTAGAGGCTTTAGGTGGTTTTCATTGAGATTTTACTTTGTTTGCGTGTGAAGTAGTTAAAAGTTTTTAACCGTGGCTGAATTACCAAGGAAGTCCCGTAGACTTCGGGGCCAACCTCCTGAGTTTTCACCGAGCCATCCTGAAGGGTTGAAAGTCCTCGTAACTCCTAGAGACAGTAGAGTTGGGTCACCTGAAGAAGGAGAGTCTTCTTTGGTGGTACATCCTGATTTTCAAGCTTTAGTAGCAGATTATAATCCACAATCAGTGTCTGTTTCCGAAGTTACTAGTAGCTTTTCATCTACTAGCGATATAGGTGAGGAACCTGAAATATCTGAACCTAAAAGTGAATTTGCTGCTACTCCGACATCGGGGTTTGCTTCTCCAACTTCTAGTGGTCCTGGTTCACCTAGGGTAGAAAGAGTAATCACCCAAGATCTTCCTTCTGTACTCATAGCTATCGAAGAACTTGCTACTCCGGAAGAAGAAGTAGGCATCCCTATCCCTGAAAATCAACCTGTTATTGAGCTAAGGGAGCGTGAATCAATTTTTTACAGTCCACCTAGGAGCAGTACTTGGTATCTTTCTTTGACTAATTTCTTAGAAAACCCAGGGTTAAGTTTTTCACCACCTCGTGTTCCTTATCACCCAACACCTAGAGGTTATTATCCTTCGTTAAATATGTCAAGACAGTCGTCCATGTTTACTCAATCACCCGAATCCTTTTTGTATGGCGGTCCTTCTGTTCCCTCTGGGTATCAATCGCTTTCTGGTACTTTTTCGGGAGCATCTCCTCAACCCATTGAACAAGGGTTATTAATTGGAAGCAACGGTACTAAGCCGTTGAGCGTAGAAGATATTCTCATGATGTCAAGTTCTATTCCCAATCCTCAACCTCAAGGTGGCCAGTTACTGCCTGGGGGGCAGCCTCAATTATCGCCTGGGGGGCAACCTCAAGGACAGTACATACCTACGGGACAACACATTCCTCAAGGTCAACCCCAGACTCAATATGTACCCCAAGGTCAACCCCAATATCAATTTATACCTCAAGGTCAACCCCAGTATCAGTACGTGCCTCAAGGGTATCAACCCCAAGGTCAGTACTCGAACCAAGGTTTCCAACCACCCTTCGGTCAATCATATGTTCAAGGAACGGGAAATGTACCTTTGAATTATCAATCCTACCCTCAACCTGGTTATGGTCCTCAATATTCTAAACCTATTATGGGTCTGTACCCCGGAATGAATGTAGTGTGGGATCCATCGCAAACTCAACAGGTGTTGCAGCCAAATGTACAATTGTCATCTCAAACTGGACAACCCTTAGTTTCTGGTACACCCCAGCAACCTGTCCAGTCTAATATTCAAACTTCTGTACCTTCGGTAGTTTCTCAACCTGGGCCTAGTACGCCTCGTACTCCGCCTCAAACGACTGCTGCAACTGCCGCAACATCTGTTCAATCTACCCCACCTACTTCCGGAGTATCGACAGCTCCGGTTTCTACTGTTCCTGTATCTACTCCTCAGACATCTTTACCTCTGTCTGGATCTACGATTCAAACTTCGGTTCAGATGCTTGTAGGACAACCTGGTTCAAGTACGGTTGTCACAAGTCAACCACAATTTACTTATCAACCATACCAGGGACAGTACCAATTCGGTCCTGCTGTGCAGCAGCCAGTCTATCAGTATCAACCGTACCCTGGTTACACATATCAACAACCTCAGCAACCCTAGTACGGTCCGGTTAATCCTTGTTTTCCGGGAGGATACAATATTCCAAATGCAATTCCTATTCCTAGTTATCCCGGATATCCTCCTCCTGGGGTTGGTCTCATGACCCAGATTTTTAGGGACCCTAATCGTCAGTTACCGTTTATCGCAACTTTGGACTTGCCTGACTTGTCACGCCTAACGAACGATCCCATTAATTATCTTCCGTTTTGGCCGCCAATACCGAATAAGTTGCCTAGTGATATTCCTAAGTTCGAAGGCAAATCAGGAGAGGACCCATCAAACCATGTGATGACTTATCACCTCTGGTGTGCGTCTAACTCCATTTCAGATGATTCAATCTGTCTAAGACTTTTCCAGTGCACTCTAATTGGTCTTGCGGCCAAGTGGTACATTGAGTTACCGCGAGGCACTTTTTATAATTTTAGTCAGTTAGCTACCTCGTTTTTAACTCATTTTCAGTTGCCGGTCAGATATGACAATGGCACGGAATTGTTAACTTCGTTAAAGCAATCGACGTCCACTTACATTTCAGATCATATTCATGAATGGAGACGTCGGCGGTGCTTAGTGAAGGTTTTTATTCCAGATCAGATTTTGGCTGAGTGGTTTGTAAAGTCTTTGTTGCCAAAGATCACTGAAGATGTAGCTAAAGTCGGAGTTGTTACTGAGGAGCAAGTAATTGCTCAAGCACAGTACCTTGACTTGGTCTACACTCAGTCAGGTACGTTACACGAGAAAATCCCTGATCTTCCCAAGCAAAATCAAATTGCTACAGCTCCTTCAGGATCTCATGCCGCCGATGGTATGATTGGTACGGTTAACACTAAGAGTAAGAAGAAGTCTTCCAAGAATTCTTCTCCTATCATAACCTTGCCTGATTCCCCGACAGGAGATTCTTCCGCAGAGATTTCCGTCGATATTCACGTTGTAGAGTCATCTACAGCCAAATCAAAATCCGGTGGGAAGAAGAAAGGGAAGAAGAAGAATAAAGCAGACAAAAATTCAAAGGAGAAACCTGAAAAATCAGAATCCAATGATGAAAAATGCAAACCTCGTTATCCTTGTCTCATTTGTGATGATGAACATTTTACAAGAGACTGCCCTCATCGTGCAGAGGTTGCGAAGATTGTCAAAGGTTCCCAAACGCCTGTTGTTTTGAAGGATCCTTTTCCAAGTCAAGACAGTAAGATGATAGGTTCTTCCTCGAGTGCCAATGAAGAACCCATACTGATGATGTCTCATGTTAGGATTGCGACTCGATCGCATGATTATGGTAGTAAAAGTCCTGTTGATGGTAAAGAAGCAGAATCTTCTCATTCTAATCCATCAACCTTAGCTCCCGGTTCCAATCCACTACAGATCGAGAAACCTAATCCAGACTTGGTAATCAAACCGCCCGCCAAGGGTATACTTCGAAAGTCAGCTTTCAATCCACATGCAAGAGCGGCTCAGAACTATAACATTGTTGAGGATTTAGTTGTTTCACCCTCAGCAATGTCGGCTTTGGAAGTGCTGCAATCATGTCCAGCACAGCATAAATTACTTTTGTCGGCTATAGGAGCTATTGACGTTCAGGACTCGAACCTAATAATTTTCGATCTAGAAAATAGTACACCATGCTTACCTCATCAAATGGCTTTCCAAATTCCAGTGATAGTAAAAAACAGGCCTATTCATCAGACTGTGATTGATGAGGGAGCCTCAACGTGTATTATGTCGATACGGCGTTGGAGATCGCTTGGTTCTCCTTTGCTAAATCAATCCCCGATGATTATTAAGGCCTTTGATGGCCGTGGGTTTCATCCTTTTGGCATTCTATAGGATTTTCCTATAGGGGTTGAAGGAAAAACCGTTAATCTAGATGTGGAGGTGGTTGATGCCCCTCTAGATTACAACCTTCTCTTGGGTCGAAGTTGGTCTTACGCTATGACAGCTGTCGTTTCATCAGTATTTCGGGTTATAAAGTTTCCTCATAATGGAAAGATCGTAACAATAGACCAGCTGGCTTACTTTTCATCTGACCCAACCTCTTCTGAAAGTATTCAGCATGTCGGTAAAACGACTATCCCATATAAGGATGTTGGATTAGGACTAGTTAAAGATGCCGGTTTACTGGGAACTTTTCCTTTTCCTCCGATCAACGCATCGTCTTCATTTGCAACCATTCATATGATTACGTCAGACACCATTGTTTATGATGATCCTTGGATCGTTCCTTCTGAATCTGAGATAGACTCATTTGGTGATGTCATGCCTTTGAGTCCATATGAAATTGCATATGAGGCCGTGCAATCATTTACCAACCCATCTTCAACCGAAATTGACTTAATGAATGTGGTCTGTGAAGAATCACTTTTCACATCAAGCTCGGATTCAATCACGTTTTCTAAACTTGTTCACTTTGATGAGCAAATTCGTGAAATCCTATGTGTAGATGATTTACCATGGGAAGATCTCCATCACAGATCTTCGTTTTTACCCGAGAATGATCGTTTTGAAAATGATTTTTCATCAATTTTTACGACTGAATATGTCAAGGAACCTCAGAATCCAATGAAACATCCTGATTCGGAGTTAAATTTGGGAAACATCTCTCGAACTCTTCCTATTGACATTTCAGTTAAACCTAGAATTGTTGAAAACATTCATATAGGTGCCTCGTGTACAGATGACGAAATTCAAATATATAAGGCCCTATTTCAGGAATTTCGCGACATGTTTGCCTGGTCCTATGAGGAAATGCCAGGAATTGATCTCGCGATTGTTGTTCATGAAATAAAGACTTACCCGGACGCTAAACCCATCCGGCAACGTTTGCGTCAGATTCACCCAAGAAAAGTTGCTGCAATTAAAGCAGAAGTTGAAAAATTACTCAAAGCAGGTTTCATTTATCCGATCCCATTAACGGATTGGGTATCGAATATTGTTCCGGTTAACAAAAATCAAGGGACAATAAGAATATGTATCGATTATAGGGACATTAATCGAGTTGTCCAAAGGACAATTACCCAACTCCCTATATCGATCAAATTATTGATGATTGTGTCGGCAGCGAAATATTCTCCTTCATGGATGGTTTTTCCGGATACAACCAAATCAATATTCTACCTGCCGATCAACCAAAAACGGCTTTCATTTGTCCATGGGGGACATTTGCTTACTGCAAATTACCTTTTGGACTCAAGAATGCCGTAGCAACTTTTCAAAGGGCCATGTCTTATGCATTTCATGACATCAAGCACATTGTGCAACCCTATCTCGATGACTTGCCTGCTCATTCATTACATCGAGCAAATCACCTCGTCCATTTACGAGCAATCTTTATGAGGTGTAGGCATTATCGGATTCGGTTGAATCCACACAAATGTGTTTTCTGTATAGAAACGGGTCGATTGCTGGGGTTTGTTGTTTCGAAAGCCAGAATTCGTGTCGATCCCTCAAAGGTCGAAGCTATTGTCAAATTGCCTCCTCCTTCGAGTCTTCGCCAACTCCAAAGTTTGCAAGGGAAAGCAAACTTTTTACGACAATTCATTCCTAACTACGCCGAGGTTACAAAGGGTTTTACCCGGTTGTTGAAACAGAATACTCCATTCTATTGGGATGAGATAGCTCAGAAATCTTTTGATGCACTCAAACACGCATTGACCCATGCACCGTTATTGCATCCTCCCAACTACAACCAGGATTACTTCTTGTATCTCGCCGCCTCTCATTCCACCATTGGAATGGTCTTAGTTCAGGAAGATGAATTCGGAACTGAACATGTGATATATTACCTTAGTCGAACTTTAAATCCAACTAAGCTAAAATACTCACATGTGGAGAAATTGGCATTGGCAGCTGTTCAAGCTGTCCAACGTTTTCGTCACTACATTTTACTACGTAAAACTACAGTAATTTCAGATTGCAACCCTATGATCTACATTTTGACCAAGCAATTGCTAGGGGGCAAGTACTCTAAATGGATTGTTATCCTGCAGGAGTTCGACTTGGAATTTGAGAAATCTAATTCTAAGAAATCTTTAGTTTTTGCGGAGTTAATGTGTGGAGGAGCCCATTGCGGACAAATCCTTGTTTCTAATCAGCACTTTAGATCCATGGTATGGGGATATCATCGTTTATCTCCAGACCCAATCCTTTCGGCCAGAAATTTCAAGGTCAGAACGTCAGAAAATACGATTCCAGTCCCAACAATTCAGGATTATTGGAGATACTCTTTATCGCCGTGGGGCGGACTCTGTTTTTCGACGTTGTTTAACTCACGAGGAAGCTGAAAGGGTTCTAAATGACTGTCACTCTGGAGCGTGTGGCGGTCATATGTCTGGGTATGCCACAACCCAAAAGATATTGCGCGCTGGCTACTTCTGGCCGTCTTTGTTTAAAGATTGTATTACCGCGGTCCGAAAATGCCACAACTGCCAAATTTTTGATCGAAATATGCGCGCTCCACCTACTCCTCTCCACCCTATAATTGTCGTTGGTCCTTTTTCCAAATGGGGTATCGATTTTATTACATGTAACCCTCACTCGGCCGGTGGGCATGCGTACATCATCCTTGCGGTAGATTATTTTACCAAGTGGGCTGAGGCGATGCCTACATTTGAGGCAGACGGCAAGACAACTGCAATTTTCGTGTTCAATCATATAATTGCTAGGTTTGGTGTCCCACAAGCGATTATCACTGATCATGGGCGCCATTTTCGAAATGTTATGATGACCGAACTTACAGGCTAGCTTGGTTTGCGTCACGATAGTTCAACCCCTTATTATCCACAAGCTAATGGTCTGGTTGAATCCATCAACAAAGTCTTAGTCATCATGATCCGACGAATCATTGGGATTCATGGGTCGAATTGGCATTACATGCTATTTTCAGCACTTTGGGCGTATCGAACTTCAGTAAAAACATCAACAGGGTTCACTCCTTTCCAACTAGTTTATGGTCTGGAAGTTGTGTTACCCATTGAATGCGAAATCCCGTCATTGCAAATGGCCATCGAGTTACTTCCAGCCACTTCCAAAGAGGAAAAGCGTTTGTTATACTTGGCTCAATTAGATGAGAATCGACGTGATGCTGCATTGGCGATCGAGACTCACACAAAACGTATGAAAGCTCAGTGTGATCGAAATGTAACCCCTCGAAATTTTTCGGAAGGAGATCTAGTCTTAGTTTACGATCAAGCTAATGATAAATTAGGCGCTGGAAAATTCGCTCCTATGTGGCATGGTCCCTATGTTGTCAAGCGAAAGCTAGCAAAAGGGGCCTATGAATTGGTAGACTTTGACGGGGACTCTTTAGGTAAACCCAGAAATGGTCTTTAGCTGAAGAGGTATTATGCTTAAAGAATGGGTATGGAGATTTTTAGTTAGGATAGTTTTTTCTTTCTAGTTGGTGTGTTTTAGTTTAAACAATGTGCTTAGCTTAGAGAGTGTTTTTCGTCATTATTCCTGCTTATCTTAGTTTTACTCTTGATATTGCAGATGTCGATGCCTCTCCAAACATACATTGGTTTCGCTGATGGTGCTTGTCGTAATACACGGAACATTTCTTCCGCAGCTTGGGTTATCTATTCGCCCTCTGACGAGTTGGTATCTATGCATGGGGTAAGCCTCGGTCAAACAACGAACAACATTGCCGAGTATAGTGCAGTGATTGAGTTATTATCTGAATCTATTTCATTTGGGATTCAGAGTTTGATAGTGAGGTTAGATTCTGAACTCGTTGTATTACAGCTTAATAGAGCGTATGCCATTAGAAATCCAGTGTTATTGAGATTATTTTTGAGAGTGCGTCTCTTGGAACGTGAATTTGATTATATTGAATATCAGCATATTCCAAGATCTTTAAATACATTAGCAGATGCAATTGCTTCTCGAATGTTAAGTAGACATTTGCAATAATCATACATGTAAATTTAAAACCATTTCATAACATGATTTACAAGATAAGCCGGTAATAGTGATATATATATATATATAGATATAGATATATATCTATATATATATATATATATATATATATATATATATATATATAGGAGTGTGTCAAAAAATACATCGTCCTCGATCATAGGTTGAAAAACACCTTATGATCGGCAAAAATGATAAGTACAAAAAACAAAAATGTCATATGTGCCCACAATAGGCGATCATCCTATCACTGGTGATGATCTCGATAAGAAACCACTGCACGGGCTACCTTGCAAAGGAACCTCCTAAAAGGTCCTGGGATCCCAATCACATAGCGCTGAAGTCGATGAGGAATGTCATCTATGGTGGTCTCCGGATCTCCTGTCAAGCGCTCTAGATGACCCTCCAACTCGGCCAAAACCTCTGCTGATTCGTCCTGTGGGGCTGGTGCGGCTGCAACTAGTTGTTTCCTCTCGTAAGGCCGGAGAGCGGCTGGTCGCTGTGGACCCACATCTGCATTTAAAACTTTTACTATCAGTTTTGGGACGATGGAAAAATAAAAAAAAATTAAAATAGGAAAATTGTTGAAAATGATTTTACCTGAGTCATCCCATTGCTCTCTTGGTGGAAGAGCCATGTCTGGGTCACCACGAAAATCTACCCTAGCGTAAGGGAAGTCCTGAATAGAAAAAACATGGTTTTCCAACCATTGGAAATACTCAGGTTTGAATCGAACAACCTCTGTCCCCTCGTCCAGATGACGGGCCATAACTGCGACCCATCGCATCAGTTTGGGCTCTCGAGGAAGCCCAGCTCCAACAGTAAGGTGCTGTGGGATCAACATGGGAACCCTCTCCAGACCAAAGCTCACAACCAAAGCCCCATAACCAAAGGTCTTTAGTTTTCCGTTCTTGGCTCTGGTCAGTTGGCCTTTCACATTAGCCAACATAGCATCGCACCAGTTGAAGATGGTGCCTCGAAAGCAGTCAACTGTCATCTGCATCTGGGATCCGGTGGCAACATGTAATGCGGCACTCCCACAAAGTCTGGTGACAGTAAACGCAATCACCATGAGTTCAGGAAGGGATATGGTTTTTATGTCTATCCCTTTGTCTCTATCCTGGCTGTTGAAGAACTCTAGCCGGAGGCTATCGACAGACTAGCCACCTGGCCTAGCCCCGAATAGAGTCAAGTCTTCGCCTCTCTTAGGCAAACCAGTCAAGAAATATATATCTGCCGGCTCGATTTCAAGCTGGTGGCCACCAATGAAGAAGCACTGGTCCTGTATGCTCCATCTGTCAACCAACCACTGTAAGAAATCCACCTGGGCCCTCATGCCAGGTATGGCCCAGAATTTGTACAAGTTGCAGGCCTTCAATGCATCGATCGAAGGTTGGTGGTTCAACGCGGCTAGATCCACGTCCTCATGCTCTCATTCACGCCAATCTAGCATGATGTACTCTCTGCATCAAGTAAAAAGATAAATTAGAATGCTAGAAATTAATTTGTTTGGGCCAAATTTGAGAATTTTTGGGTTAAAAACCCTTGCGGCGGGGACCGCACCCTCTGGGTTAGACACAGTGCGTGGGTCCGCACCTTGCCTACATGGAAGGTGCGGACCCCTGACTTTTTCCCCATTGAGAAAAAGTCGGGGTCCGTGGGCTGGCAGTGTTTTAAGCCTAAAAACCCTCCAAAAAATGAAATAAAAGCCTAAAACAAAAATGAAACGGTTAAAAATGAAGAGTGGGACGATGTGGATTACCTGGAGAAGACGGCGTTCGATTCCGACGGTTGGATTTTCCGCAATCTTCATGGGAAGTTTTCTGAACAAAAGCACTATTTTCTCACCCAAACTCAAACGGTAAAAATGAATAGACGAAAGCCCTTTTTATAAGTTTTTTGAGTAAATAAATTGCAAATTTGTTTATGTTTCACTTTGGAAAGGTGTTTTTGCAACGTTTTTATTCATTTCAAACAGGTATGAGTAATGTTTGCGTTTTTGTTCAGGATAACGGATTATTCAGGCGAAATCTATCATTTTCGATGAAAAAAACATTTAGAGTCACCTTTAAGCTCTTTTCTGACTCGTGAAACATGAAAAGATTGCTGAGTTTTTCTTTTAAACTCGTTAAAACGGAACTAAAAGACGGTCCACTTACAACTCTTTTCTGACCATAAAAACATGAAAAGATTGCCGGATTTTTGTCGTTTCAAATTCGATACTGGTTATAAAATGACGTGTCATTGATCGCTTTTTTACTTTTTCGGATCAGGGGCACTAATTACGAAAAGTACTCCTTGGTCGTAAAGATCAAGCGGTTCTCTCAAGTATTATTTTATACTTTTTCGGGCTTGGGAGACACAAATTTACGAAAAAGGTCAACCCTGGAGTCTTCTTAAGTTTTTCAGACTCTCTAAAATTGAAAAACGCCGAGTTTCTCCTATACTGGACTTGTTAAAATTTCACAGTAAAGGACCTGTTCAATTACAAACAAGAACAAACCACTCCTTCTTAGGGTTCGAATTTAAACTAAGTTGGACTCATCCGAAGGATGAGCTTATAATCAAGCAAATGTTATCCTCCTCAAGCTTGTCAAAAATAAAGAGGTACTTGCCAGAAATGGTGGGGGAAAAGAGAGGAAAATGAGCCTGTTTGTCATACTTTGTAACCACTCTTGAACACGACACTTTTATTCACCTGGGTTGGGAAATCCTTTGCCTAACAGTTGATCAAACCACATTGAAAGTCTTCAGCCGGTTTCTGGGTATTAACTTTGGGTCAATTGTCACCAAGCCATCTATTGTGTCGTTACGTGTTCAAGAGGTCACTGCCAATAAGCCATTCATCTGCAAAATATCTGTCATCCATCTTGACCATCCCTGAGTCAGTCCTTGCAACTAAATTTCTTCAACTTGATCTATGATTTCGTGTTGTGGGCTTGCCTGCGACGGATTTCTTTCTATCGACTTCAGCTCATTATCTAGAAATCGTCAATACCTTGGGATCTGCATGCCTCAATGGCAGGTTTCTCGCCTTTGACGACAGGTTGCATCATTGACATTCGATCAAAGGATTCCGTGACATGTTCGACATCAACACATTTATTCACATCTCATGGATTGTACTGGGTACTTTGAGAGCCATTGACATCACTGGTGGTTTCTCTCACACTTGTTAACAGTTTACATCATTGACTGGTAATCAAGTGGTTTCTACCATGTTCGACATCAACACATTTATTCGCATGGATAGAATCGTACTGTTTCGGGAAGTAGAAATGAAGACCCTGGATCTAGTTTCCACAATCCAGGCTGCGAGGAATTTTGTATTCATTATATAATGGACTATTCATAAACAGATGGTTGCGTCCATACTGTGTCCACATGAGTCTATACTTGTGATGTATTACAAGATCATTCTTGTATCAGAGCAGTAGTTAGTTTTCTAAGTTAGTTTTGATCTGAGTATGGGAATGCCTACCTCAACGATGATATGATCTCATATATATATCTTGCATTGAATGTTTTTACAGGTTCCAACCGGGCTCTCCACAAGATGATCCTCGAAATGATAAAGTACTTCACTCTTCCTAAATGATAAATGAAATCCTCATCTACTACAGACTTCGCACTTTAGGGGGCAATCTGTTACACAAAAATATCGTCACCATGATTATTTGTAGTCAATATGGGTCTATCATCACTTGTACTGTCCTCCTAAGCAAGTCTCAGACCTCAGCTTTTAAGTCAAGCTTTGAAATTGAGAGAAAGACATTGAAAATCAATAAAACTCTGGTTCCGCACTTTCTCTCACTGTTACTTGCGGTCCCGCACCTTCTGTTTACAAAAACTGTAGACCTGCTTGCTCTGTCCCTAAAGGTGTGGGTGCAGACCCCTGTGAAAGTCAAAAAGGCGCAAGTTTATTCTAAA
Organism: Pinus tabuliformis; assembly: GCA_031772625.1. Classification (NCBI taxonomy): domain Eukaryota; kingdom Viridiplantae; phylum Streptophyta; class Pinopsida; order Pinales; family Pinaceae; genus Pinus; species Pinus tabuliformis. The sequence continues at coordinate 1,430,466,422 of CM062819.1, read as the reverse complement.
AAACTCAGTTTGGGTTAATTCTAGATGATTCTAGAAGGAATTTTGACGTGGATTGGCCGCTCTTAGGTGGTTCATGCATCCCAAAAGAGAAGGAGCTAATCCCTTGATGAGAAGAGCTATCCCTTTGAAGGAGGGATTTATCCCTTTGAAGGAGGACCTAGTAACTTCCCTCCATTGCACTATAAATTCAGGCATTGGGCTAGTTGCTGGATGTAGGAATTTACAGGGTAAGTTCCTCAGAAAGAACACCAAAAGGACACCGCTCACAACCAGATCACAGATCAATACACCAGTATTTTTGACGTGGTTAAAACCCTCAAAGAGGGAAACAGTCCACGGCCTGCGCCAACGTGGCTACTACAGGCAATTTATTAATCAAAGAATGAAAATTTACATAAGCTTCTCTCATGCACGGATTACCCGAACAATGACCCTCCATGCGCTTTAAATAGAACTCATGGACCAATCGGGTGTCAAGCCACGGATCAAGTGTCGGTAATACCGAGGAGAGAGTGAACCGTCGGATCACTACATATCGTGACCGTCGGATTGTAAGTTACAAAATGTACAACGGTAAAGAAACACACTTTACCTAACTCTATACCTAACTCTATACTAGACCAAGTTGAACTTAACTATTTCCTATGTGTCGGAATATCCTAACATCCCCCCTTAAGAACAACTTGGGATAGGATTGAAGGATTTACAAATATGACACAATAGGAGAAGGAAGGAGGCACTAGAGCCTATCCCCCTTTAGTGACAACTTTCTGAACTCCAAGCATATATCGAAGTTTAGTGAACTTCGCCTCTGTGAGAGCCTTTGTGAAGATGTCTGCAACCTGATCATCTGTTGAACAATATTGCACTTCAAGAACATGGTCATGAATGAGCTTTCTGATGAAGTGCATGTGTAGTTCAATGTGTTTGCTGCGCTGATGCTGGACTGAATCTTTGCATAGTTGAATGGCACTTTGATTATCACACCAAAGTGTGGTTGGATGCTGCTGCCCAAAGCCAAACTCTGATAGGATCTGACGAAGCCACAAGGCTTCCTTACTAGCTTCCATGGCACCACGATACTCTGCTTCTGCTGACGAAAGAGAAATGGCAGCCTGTTTCTTACAAGCCCATGTAATAGGTCCTGGACCAAGAGTGAAGACATAACCGGCAGTAGACTTCCGATCATCAGGGTCACCAGCCCAATCAGAATCAGTGAAACCGACTAATAGAGGAGCTGCTTTGGCACTGTAATGAATCCCAAACTGTACTGTACCTCGAACATAACGAAGTATTCTTTTAGCTGCTTTCCAATGACTTTCACGGGGGTTTTGCATAAAACGAGCAACAAGGCCAACAACAAAGGAAAGGTCAGGACGAGTATGGGTTAAATATAAGAGTTTTCCTACAAGTTGACGGTATAAGGTAGCATCAACTTCAGGAGAAGTACAAGAGACTGAAAGTTTGACTCCAGACTGAAAGGGAGAAGGGGCTGGCTTACAGTCTTCCATGTGAAAATGACGAAGAATATCACAAGCATACTTGGACTGGGAAAGGGAAATACCCTCCTTGGATTGCAAGACTTGAAGACCGAGAAAATAGTGTAAGTGTCCTAAGTCTGTCATTTCAAATTTCTTTTTAAGGCTGGACTTCACATGGTTTATAAGGTTGGGATCACTACCAGTAAGAATAAGATCATCAACATAAAGAACAAGGATGATGAGAGAGTTGCCCACTTTCTTGGTGTAGACAGTATTGTCAGAATAACACCTAGAAAAGCCAGATTCTAAAAGAAAGCTATCCATTTTGGCATACCAAGCCCGAGGAGCTTGCTTGAGACCATAAAGAGATTTCTTAAGTCGACATACAAGGCTGGAGTCTGTTTGGAGGAAGCCAATGGGTTGTTCCATATAGATTTCTTCATGCAAGTCCCCATGCAAGAAGGCAGATTTAACATCCATCTGATGGACTTCCCATTTTAAAGAGGCAGCAAGGGAAAGAACAAGGGAAACAGTCCACGACCTGTGGCTATTCTGTAGAGACCTTTACTTCTAAGTAAATCTTCCATGTAGGATATCCATTGGAAGTAGTTAGTGCTGTCAAGAATGACTTGGCATGGACTTTCCATTTTAAAAAAAAACTGAAGCTGAAGATGCTGAAAGTAAGTGTTCCAATGGATAGATCTCGAAAAATTAGGCTGTTTTAAAAAAAAACGGCTCTGAAAAAGGCTTCCGGATGAAGAAGTTATGGCCTTTTTTAAAAAAAATTTGTTGAAGTTGCCGGCAAAGTGCGCGAATGTACGGGAATGAAAAAATCCGCCCCCACAAAATGGAGACTTGAACCCAAGACCTCTACTCTCTTAAAATAGCTTTGAACCAATTGATCTATACAAAAAATTTGAGAGAGAGAGAGAGAGAGAGAGGGGGGGGGGCCTTGGTTTGCGTGCTTGCCTTGAGAAAGCTCTTTTTCCCTACAAAACACAAAACACAAAACCCAACACGGACATGCAAAGAAAACGAACCTTATGGCTCGAAGTTAGCTTTAGCCAAAAAACTAGATATTTTCAAAAATGAACCTTGCGGCTCAAAGTTAGCTTTGGCCGGAAACTAAATATTTTTCTCAATGTTTCTGATTTTCCGAGATCACCCTAAGGCGCAGGGAAAAGAGCATACGCATGAGAAAAATCCTTCCTTTCTGTTTCTGATTTGCCCAGATCGCACAGAGTCGCAGGGCAAAGAGCATACACAGAAATGAAAGGTATAGATCCGGTTAGAAAAAAAAGCTAAATAAACCGAAACCGAAATAAGCAGAGAGAAAATAACAGTAAACTGCAAATAAAGACTGTATACCTCCAGATCTTAAAAATGACGCAGCTAGGGCTACCGGAAACCTTTTCGCGTGAAACGAAAGGGGTTTCTCACTGGAACAGATGCTCCGAACACAACAGAGCAGTCCTCTCGGCCCGAAAGCAGTCAGAAACAGCAGATCTAGGAAACGACAGTCGGATGCAGTTCTACCGGCTTCAGATTTGGATCACCAACGGACGCGGCCCTCAAATAGCTCTGATACCATGTAGGAATTTACAGGGTAAGTTCCTCAGAAAGAACACCAAAAGGACACTGCTCACAACCAGATCACAGATCAATACACCAGTATTTTTGACGTGGTTAAAACCCTCAAAGAGGGAAACAGTCCACGGCCTGCGCCAACGTGGCTACTACAGGCAATTTATTAATCAAAGAATGAAAATTTACATAAGCTTCTCTCATGCACGGATTACCCGAACAATGACCCTCCATGCGCTTTAAATAGAACTCATGGACCAATCGGGTGTCAAGCCACGGATCAAGTGTCGGTAATACCGAAGAGAGAGTGAATCGTTGGATCACTACATATCGTGACCGTCGGATTGTAAGTTACAAAATGTACAACGGTAAAGAAAAACACTTTACCTAACTCTATACTAGACCAAGTTGAACTTAACTATTTCCTATGTGTCGGAATATCCTAACACTAGAGAGGTTATAAGCTGAACATTTTTGAGGGTAAATGCTGGTGAAATTAAGACTTCCTAGTTAAGCTTGAGAGGAGAGATCACATACCTTTTTGGCTTCATTGGGAAGAGAGTGAAACTTATCAAAGTAGAGGAGACTTCTTGCTGGACCCTGGGAGGAGCTTGTACAGCGTCAAGGCACAGGTTGTAAAGTTCTTCTTGATTTGAATTAATACAATCAAACTCATTTTTCTCAACAAATTGTCTCATGTCATTTGTTTCATGAATTCCTTGACTTTCATGTTAAATATGTTTTATGATATTGGCTTTTCAGGTGCTATTTAATTTGTTTGCTTGTTTGTGTTTGTAGATTCGCGACAAGGGAGCTCATTTGGATCGAAAGAGCGAGGCTTCCACAAACTTGCGTTGGACTCAAGGTAGGCCTCAAACACTTGTTTGCCTTTGTTTATAAAAGCGTATTTAGAGAAAGATAGTGTGTGATTGGTTTGCTTGTCATTAGGTCTTCTTTAGATTCTAGGAAGGTCTATCTTGTCCGCAAGATCGACTTATTCCGTGCAACACACGCCCTCCAACCAAACAAGGAAAATGAAAGCTTCACCTAGAATGGCAAGGAGAGAGATGTTACCTTACTATCCCTACAAAAGGAGCGATGACTGAATTTCCTCCACAAATCCCACACGATATGATGAAATGGAAACTCAGTTAATTTCTCATTCCACATAGAGCTTAATACCATCCAAACTGCTGCAAAATCGACACATCTTAATCATCCCACCGCAGACACCATGAATCCCCGAGATTGTCCAGTCCCCTCTCGCGCAGGTGAGGAATGATGTTTAACACGCTTTGAGGCAGTGTCATTAACCAAAGCATAATTGGAGGGAAGATTACTTGCCCGCCTCCACCCATGCCACATGTCGTTAGTCATTCGTTGCACGACAGTGAATTCCAAATGTCCACCACCCCATTAAGGAAATACAATGAAATAATATTAATATATAAATAAATAAAACAATAAATAAAAAGTAGTAATAATAATAATAATAATAGTAAATAAATAATAAATAACGAAGAAAAATATAATAACAACAAATAAGCAAAGTAACAAATAATAAACTGAAGTTCAAAATAAATATATATAAAAATAAACTATAAAAATAGGAAGAATAAGTAAAGTTAACAAAAAGTAAAAAGGAATAGAATAAGAAAGAGTTAAATTAAGAAAAATGTTAAGTTAAATAAAAATTAAGAGAAAGAAATAAAACTTGGCATGTTGACACATGGATAGTGTGCATGCAGATCCATTTCTAATCCCCTTCCATTTTTGGAACAATTTGTTCTATTTAATGGTTGAAAAAAGAGATGAGAAACATTCACTCTTTCAAGAAGAGTGTTGTGAGACAAAGGATTTCCTGACAGTAGTAGTTTATTGAGGGTTCAGGGGTTGGCCAAAAGTAGAAAGATAATGTACAATTGAGCCTACGGTTTGGTGGAGAGGAATCCCCAAAACTTTGTTTCCGCGAACAAGGTCTGAGTAGTGTTACAACTCTAAAATGACTAATAAGGTATATTGTCACTATAGGTAAGTCTTCTCTACTAATGGTTTTAAATTTTATGCAAATCAATTAATTTTTGTGTTAATTATTAATAACACTGTTTATGTAATTAGTTTGTATATTTTAATTCTGGGTCATTTTAGTGACATAATGAAATTCAATGAGAATATGGAATTTGAGAACTCAATGCTCATATGTAGGTTCTCAAGCAAGCAAATGGGAGCAACATTGCTCGAATATAGGATGGAAGGAAACCATGGCACCCTTCTTGGTTATATCCTATGAAGGATGGTTTTGGAGAAAGGTTTAGGCTTTTCATTCCTCTAAGGATGAAAAAAAATTATTTGAAATCGATGGAAGTGGAGTTCACAAACTTTATATCTCAAAAAGTAGCACCCTAACTTTGATGCTCACTTGAACCACCTTGATTTTACCCTATTTTGGGTTCATATGCATGAACTTCTCCTAATCCTCTAGTATGAGGAATTAGTTAATTCAAAATTCTTTGGGTTTTTATATGGAGCAAATAGTTGCTATAGTGATACAAGATACATGGAGATGGCCACAAAATTAGTAGGCCTTCATATTTCCAAGGGTCTAACAAATTCCATAATCATCTAGGAAGGTCTATTTATCTTCTACAAGACCCTTGATTATGAAGAGATCCCCTTCAAAAGTGGAAGATATCACAAATATGGACATCTAGTAAAAGAATGTTATCGCATACACATGATGAAAATTTGTGTTTGTAAGTCTCCTCCACCTCCAAGGAACCCAACTTCTACCCATCAAGAGGACAGTCCTTCAAAACACTTTCACACTATCCACCATGATGACATTTCAACACTAGACATCATAACAAAGGAGCTCCCTCAAGAGCATTCACACCATTTCTCAATTATACCTTAATAGTGAGAATATATAATAATGTTGGGTAAGAAATTTTCACTTCCACCCTCCCTTCTTGCTTCTTGAAGTAAAATGCTTATTGGGACTAGGGTGGTAGATCAAGGACATATTTTTGGGAATAATCAAAGGGAATTGACCTAGCTTATTTAATTTCTTGAAACCATGGAACTCCTGCATTATCTATTTGGATGGTCTAGGAGAGACTTTGTCCATGAAATCCAAGCCTTTAGACCCCCACCCACCTCCTTTAGAAAAGGTCCCTCCACCTTTTTCTCTCAAGGACTCCCACTCATCTGAGACTTCTAAATATAATATTAGACCTTACAATAGAGGAAAATGGTTTTTTTAAGGAGGTTTTGAGGGAGGACTAAGTTAATTGGATGAAAAAATTCCCAAGATAGGTCAAAGAAGTATAAAATTATACCTTCCCAGATAAAGGAAATCCACATTGAAGTCAAAAGTGATCACAATAATCTTTGATCGAGGCTCTTAGAGAATCTACCCCTAAGTAGGGTGCATAAGATATACTCCTAAGGGAGGAGAAATTTTTTTTTTTCTAACCCTAAATTGGAGAGGTCTAGCCAATTGTTCCCAAAAATTGGCCTTGACGAGTTTGATGGTAACACATAAACTCTTTGTCATCTACCTGCAATAATTGATTATGGATGGAAAAGAGTAACACTTGATCTCTTTGGACTTTTAAAAGGTTAGGGCTTCGGTTTTGTTGATTCTATAAGGTGGTCTAGGGGTGTAGTTATAGGTTGGAAGATTGACTTCTTCACACTTTCTAAATAATGGGATTTTTTCTTAGGCTTGGGGGCCTCCCATTTATCTCTTGAGTTGTGGAATTAACTAGCGTATTTGAACCTCTATGGACACTATTCTAACAAATTGGATTTCTAGGAATAATTATTTAATTATTCTTAGCTATAAGGAGGAATGGTGGTTCTTGTAGATGACCTAAACTTCTTTCTTGGTGCTTTTGAGATATGGGGGCCAATAACATGATTGAATAGCCTCTCACCTTTTTCATTAGGAATTTAGAACAAGTTGAGTTACTAGATATTGAGCCAACAAAGATCACCCCAATTTGGACAAACCATAAGATAAAGGAGTCTAGAATCATAAAATTTTTAGATTGATTATTGGGATTAGACGATTTCCTAGAGGAGGCTCTGAAAGTTTGTAAGTGGGTTTTAGTTAGCATGGACTCTAATATCTATCTAGTTCCTTTAGAAGTGATCCTTCCTATGGGAAAACCACCAAGCCCCTTCAAATTAAATCTTGAATGGATCAAACAAGAAGGTTTCCTTCAATAATTAAAGGACCCTTGGACCCCTTTCAAAGCTTACTTAGTGAATTAGTGGCCATTCAATTCCTAAAAAATTCGAAAAAGTCCAAAAAATATAAAATCCAATGGTCCAAAGAGAAAAGGTAAAGGCATGATAAACTTCCTCTAAAAGTGGAAGAAGCCCTACCCTCCAATATCTCTTTAGAATAATTTTATTTTCTATCAGACTCCTAGAAGGATAACATCATCCAATTTGAAAATAAATGACAAAAGATCCTCCTATAGAATTAATAGTAATTCCATCTAAAGAGTATGGAAATATGACTTAAGGTCATAGATGATAACACACAATTCTTCCATCATTTCACCAATTACATGAAAAAAATCATCTCTATTTTGAAAATAGTAAGAGAAGATGGAACATGGGCAAGAGATTCCTTTATATAACCACATAATGGGTTAGATAATTCCAAACTCTACTTAAAGAATACAACAATGGCACCATAAATGCCATCATCCTTCATTTTGGTTACATTCCAAGATTCATGGAACCCGAGGATAATCAAAGCATTAGAGCAGAGGTTGGAATACAAAAGATACTCAATATTTTTCATAGTCTTCATAAGGATAAGGGTCCTAGCCCATATGGACTCCCTATCGATTCCTTTATTCTCTATTTTAACTTCATAGAAAATGACCTCAAGAGGTTAGTGGAGCACCTTGGAACAACTAGCAAGAATCTAGTAGCTAAATTCAATACCAATTTCATAGGCCTCATTCCAAAGACTAACAACCAACATGATAAAAGCTTTCAACCTATCTCTCTTGCAACATTATTTACAAAATCATTCCAAAAATATTTTCTTGAAGACTAAAGGGTATCCTATCCCTTCAAATTTCATCTGAGTAGTCTGGTTTCCTAGAAGGTAGGTAAATTCGCAAGGTTATTGGGGTAGTTTAGGAAGGTTTCAACTTAGTTATAAGAAAAAATGTAAAGGCCATGATAGTTAAAGTGGATATTTTAAGGGCCTTCGACAAATTCATTTGGTTCTATCTTCATCTCACTCTCATTCATTTCGATCTTAACCTTTACTTTGTGGTAAGTGCAATGGGATATATAAACTCAATTTCCTTTGTAGTCTTAATTGACTAAGCAAATCTAACACTTCATCAACCCTAAAACAAGAATTATGGAAGGGTGATCTCCATTCCCACTTCTCTTCCTCCTAGTTGCAAAAGGGTTAAGCGAAGTAGTTAGAGAAACCTCAACTAACAACTCCTTCACTTGTATATTGATCAATAATTTTTGATTTTTTTCTCATCTAATATTTATCAATGATAATCACATCTTCTATGGTGGATATAAAATAATGGTCGAAAATATCAAAGAGATATTGGATCTCTTCTATGTAATCACATGCATGATGATAAACTTTTCAAAATCTATGATTACCTACTAGGGTCTTTTAGAGGATGAGAAGAAACATATTAACCACATCTTATACTTTTCTATAATAGATTTTGATATATGATTTAAATACCTTGGTTTTCATCTAAAGGTTAACCTATACCTCAAAATTGATTGACAATGACTTGTTGCAAAAATTGAGAAAAAAATAAATACTTGGTGCATCGAGTGGCTCTCTTGTGATGGATGCTTAGTTTTTGTCAAATATATCCTCGAGGCCATCCTAGTCTACTAGATGTACCTTGATTGGATCTGTAAGGGAATCCTTGAGTGCTTTAGCCAAATCTACAATAATTTCATATGGTCGGGAATTTAGATAAAAAAAGGTATGACATTAATATCCTAGAAAAAAATTTCTACCTAAAATTCCAAGGTGGTTGGGGGCTAAAAATTATGTTTCTATTCTTGAAATCTCTACCATGTTAGAGTGTTTGGAGTCTCGTGTAGGAACAAGGACTCTAGGTTTAGACCATAAAAGATAAATATTTTTCCAACATATCCATGGAGGATTAGTTGAACTCCAAAAAAATTGAACTCTTTGATCATTTGGATAGCCACAGTTGCAAACTTCCCATTGAATTGGAATTGGTTGGTATGGAGAGGTGACAAAGGAAACAAGGTTCATATCGGTATTGAACCCTATATTGGGAGCAAGGAGGATCATTGGCTACTTCTCCCCCTCATTCATGACTCAAAATGTAAAGGATTCTATACTATGATCCATATTACTCGGAGCTTCATGGTCAATAATCATCATTAATAGTGGCTTTGATGGATAGATTTGGAACTCAATGAGGCTTATGCAAGGCTTGGAAAGATTACACAAAAAGTATCAAAAAATACAACATCATCCTGATGCATATGGTCATTGAACCCTTCAAGAGGCTATAAGCCTAAGTTTGGTTACAAGGTTTTGGTGTTGGTAGGCATGGCTTAGCCACCAATTTGGTGGTGGATTTCTGTTTGAAATTAAAATTCCAAGTAAAAGAAAAAATTTCATATGGTTACTCCTCAAAAAATAGGCCCTTACTTGGGACATTCTTTGGAAAATACATTTAAAAGGTCTAGGTATGTCTTGCCTTTATGAATTTGATCTTAAAAAACACTCTCATCTCATCCTCTCTTGTCATTTCTCAAAATAGGTATGGAAATAAATTAAATACTGACTAGTCTCAATAACCCTTAGCAAGGAGCCTCCATAGATGAAGCTTTACGAAATTGGCATTAGAACATGGCAACTAAAGCGTTGAAATCCCCTCCCCTTCCCCTGTCTTGGGGAATTTCACTGACCCAAAATGAAAATCATTTTGAAGAAGAGGACACCTTGCCACTTAAGTGTGTTTCTTAAAGTCTTATCATTTTTAGTGCACACCCTCAATTCTCTTACATCTTTCATTATGTGCAAGTATCAACAAACCACATAAGTGAAGCCCTTCCTTAGACATTGTTTACGAAGCCTCTTAATGCAATCCATCAAGGGCGGGGGGTGGGGAGGGGCACTGGAGGTATCATTTTCCTCTCCGAGATTCACTCTATTTCATTCAAAGCTAAGATCATCCAAGGGATATTAATTTCAATGAATTGTCAACACTCAATATGGTCCTTATTCTTGCTCTTGCAAAAGAAGTCACATATATACAAATATTGGGTGATTCTCTCCTAGTTATACAGTTGGAGGAACAAGATTTTGTCTTGCAAAATAACTTTTTGAAACCTTTATTTCGGGACATCAAGAACCTATAATTTTCTTTCTCTCATGTTTAATTTGATCATGGGTATAGGGAACACACTTCTGAAGTGACAAGTTGTCCAAGTAAGTATTGGGGCTACAAGAAGGAACTTAGGAAATCATTGAGTCCCATAAATGAGACCTTGCTTCTCACTTTCATGAATCTTGGCTTTAATTTCATTTTTGTGGAAGATTGAACTTGCTGAAAGTGATCTGAATACTAGCTTCCTTTTGGACTATTTATGGGAGTTTGTAACTTTTTGTATTATATATTTAGAGTTTATATGACGACTTTATAGAACAACTTAACCTAGAAATTTACTATTAAGCAAGGATGGTAGAATGTTTAATACTTAACATATGACTTATTTTTTATCCTTTTTTTTTGCCAAGGAGATATGATCATTTTTATACAAGGCCCATTAGAGGTAAACTAAAATAGAAATCAATATCTATTATTGTAATTTTATTATCTTAAATATAAGTATATTTCCATTGCATTTGTAGAAGAATGGTTTGGTATCCATTTTGGGATTTCACGATGCATCAATAATATGGAAAGTGGTGGTTATGTCCTTCCACTTGATATCCAATTGGTTGGCTGGGGAAATTAATGGAGGAAAAAAAGTTCAAATTTTCTTGGACCCTTGGATTCAATGCAATGATACATATAGGCTCCCACACCATTTGGTTATGGATATGCAATTTGGGTTTACTGTACTCTAAGATAGGTAGCCTATGGAACCAAAACTTTAGACAAGCCACAATCATGGCTTTCCGGTATATATTGGATTGTAAGAGGAGAATACAGAAATATGGGAAAACTATACTCAAAATCAAAGAATTTTCTTCATAAATCTAATTAATCAAGAAGATACATTCATTTCTTCTTTAAATCCCATAGGTAACTATGAGCCTAAATGAGGATATAAGGCGCTAGTTCTTGAGTGTAGTGATTTTTGTGAACCCTTGTGGTTAAGGCTTCTTTGAAAATTCAAATGCCCATCCAAATAAAAACTCTTTATGTGGTTGTTACTAAACAACAAAGTCTTAGCATGGGACATCCTTCGGAAAAGAAGCTAGGAGGGACTGGGTTGATGCTATCTTTGCAAAGATGACTCATAAAAAAACTCTCTCACCTTACTATGACTTATGATTATACTATATAAATTTGGTAGGAAACATATCATTTCACTAGTTTGAGCAATGCTTGGAAGGGGAAATCCATCAAAGAATCCCTTAGGAGTTGGTGTATGAGCAAAGCCACAAAGAGGTATAAAGTTGTCCCTCTAACCTTGGCATGGGTAATCTAGTTGTCTCAAAATTCTTAGCTCTTAGAGGATAAGGATACTATGCCTTTCAAATGTGTTATCCAAAGGCTTACATCCTCTTTACATTTTACTCAATTTAATAATGTATCTCAAAAAATTCCACTAAAAGAGTCATAAACAAGGAATTTCCTTGGGATTTTTTGGATAGAGCTACCCAAGGACCCCTACCATAAAGGTGGGGTGGGGGTAATTCTACGTTATCTACCACTCACAACATTTGTTTTAAGGTTGGACTGGGAAACAATACAAATAACTTTTGTGAACTCATGGCTTTAAAATTGTTCTTAACACTCGCTCAAGAACAAGACATTTCTCAAATTCAAATTTATAGAGACTCTTTGCTTGTGATCCAGTGGATGAAAGGAGAATTCAATTTGTACAACTTCACTTTGTAACCTTTGTTGCATGGCATTCTACTATATTCAAATCAACCTTATCTTACATCTCTTGCATGCATGTTTACAGGGACAATAACAAGTAGATAGGTTAAGGATGGAGTGGCATTGGAAAAATTTGGGATTCAGAAGATCACTAACAACATCCTCGTGCACTCCTTTGAATATGTTCATGCTCCTTGGTTCTAAGTTGCTTTGTTAACTAGTTGTGATATATGACTAGTGTCTCTACATGGAAATACATAATGAACTCCTTCAAGAAGATTGGGTAGACTCTCTTAGTGTATAAATATGACTATATTTTATTGAAATTTTGATGAGAACCATATATGATATTTAGCCAGTATAGATCCTAGTATATGTTTATTTGAAAGAAAATTTATGTTATGAAACCAGTTCACAAAAAGATATAAAAGATAGTTGAACGCCTTAGAATTCAGCCTCTTCGAAGGGGCAACCTCCTTTACATTACACAAATGAACAATTCTTCGATGATTCAAATGAAAAAACCTCCTTTCTATATATAGGAGTCTAAGGAGTCACAATATAACTCAGCCGACCTAACAATAATAATATAAAGCCACAAAAATAACAATAGAGGGATTCTATGGGGCACCGTAATAAAAATATGGGGACAATAGGGGTGCAACAATATTAATAAGGTATACAACTACAACAGTAATGGGGTAATCACTAGTATTATTGGGACCTAACATTCCCCTCTCCTTCAAAAAAGTGTTGTCCTCAACGCTTGAGTAGTTCTGGATGCTTCTGTATAAAATTCTCATCCTCCCATGTGGAATCTTCAGCGGATAAGTTCTTCCACTTGATGAGATACTCCGAAATTGATCGATTTTGTAGCTGTCGAGTTCTTATTTCTGTGACTGCTTCCGGTTCCAATATAATTTTTCGTTCCTCGTCAAGTTCTAGCAAAATCGTTTGAACTGGGAGCTTGTCGCCTATAACCTTCTTTAAACATGAAACATGGAAAACTGGGTGCACTTGAGACGCTGCAGGAAGCTCCAATTTGTATGCCATAGTACCAATCTTTTGCAACACCTTGTACGAACCATAATACTTTGGTGATAATTTATTATCCTTCTTAGCTTGCTTGAGGGACATTTGTTTATATGGTTGTAGCCATAGGAATACCCAATCACCTACATCAAAACTTAGTTCGTTGTGATGTTGGTCTGCCTGTTGTTTCATTCTATTATGTGCCAACACGAGGTTATCCTTTAATAGTTGGAGGACTTGTTGTTGATGTTCGATGTGATGTTCCACTGCTTGAACCTTAGAATTTTCTCTTAAATATGATGTGATGGATGGTCGCTGATATCCATAAACTGCCATAAATGGGGTCATTTTTGTTGTTGTATGGAAGGAAGTGTTATACCACCATTCAGCCAAAGGCAACCATTTGACCCATTGTGTCTGTTTATCAGATACAAAGCAATGAAGATATCCTTCTGAACATTTGTTTACTATCTCAGTTTTCCCATCATATTGAGGATCATAAGATGAGCTATGAGCTAACTGAGTGCCAAGACAAGAAAATAATTATGTCCAAACATTTCTAGTGAAAATGGGATCTCTGTCACTTAAAATAATCTTTGGGTTTCCATGTAGCTTTTGAATTGTTTCCATAAATGCAGTAGAAACTGTACTGGCTTTAAATGGATGTGATAATACACAAAAGTGTGCATACTTGGTAAGTCTGTCAACTACCACCATGATGACACTCTTTCCCTCAAACTTGGGTAAACCTGTGATAAAATCCATTGAAACCTCCTCCCAACGTTGGCTTGGAATGGATAAAGGTTGTAATAGACCCGAGGTCTTAATTGTTTCAACTTTATTTTGTTGGCAAACCAAACATTCCACCACAAACTTTTGAATATCCGATTTAAGGCCATCCCAAAAAAATTCCTTCTTAACCCTGTGGTAAGTTTTTAAAAATCCCGAGTTCACTCCTAAGGGAGAAGTGTGCAATTCCATAAGAATCTTTTGTTTGAGTTGCGAATTCTTACAAAGGTATAAGCGATCTTTGTACCATAACGAATCATTTTTCCAGCTAAATGTATTAGATGTACTGGAATCTTGTTGTAACTTTCGAATAAGTGCCCACACTTCTTCATCATTCTTCCATTCCTCCCTTCAATCATTTATCCAATCTGGTTGGATAATAGAAATGGTGCACAAAAATGCTTCCACATCCTCATCCTTTATTGAGAGTGCATCTGCCACCACATTTTGCTTCCCTTTTTTGTAGATGATTTCAAAGTCATAACCCAACATCTTTGTGACCCACTTTTGTTGCTCTTCAGAGGATAATCTTTGTTCTAAAAAGTATTTAAGGCTATCATGATCCGTTTTTACCTTGAAGTGTCTTCCCATTAGGTAGGGTCACCATTTCTTAAGTGCATGTAGTATTTCCAACATTTCCTTCTCATAAATAGCTTTGTGTAAAAACTTTCCCTTGATTGGATGACTTTCAAAAGTAATGGGTCTTTCATCTTGCATTAAAACAGCACCAATTCCAATTCCTGAAGCATCACATTCCACAATAAAGGTTTTTGTGAAGTCCGGTGTAGCTAAGACTCGTGCTTGGCACATTGCCTCTTTAAGATGTTCGAAGGCCATTGTTGCTTCTATAGTCCATGAAAATGCATCTTTCTTCAATAATGTTGTTAGAGGTGCTACTATTCTCCCACAATTATTAACAAACTTGCGATAATACCCTGTCAACCCGAGAAATCCTCGCAAATGCTTTATGGATGTGGGGATTTTCCATTCCTTATGGCTTTAATTTTGCTAGGGTCTACCTTAACTCCTTCATGAGATACAATATGACCTAGATATTCCACCTCTTGTACTCCAAAGAAACATTTGGATCTTTTTGCATATAATTGTTTATCCTCCAATAGTTGTAGCACCTTGTCAACATGTTCAACATGATCCTTCCAAGACTTGTTGTAGATTAGTATATCATAAAAAAATACTAACACAAATTTTCTAAGGAAGGGTTTGAAAATGGAATTCATCAAACCTTGAAATGTAGAAGGTGCATTGGTAAGGCCAAAAGGCATGACCAAAAATTCATAATGACCCTCATGAGTTCTAAATGCTATTTTCGGAATGTCTTCAGTCTTCATTATGATTTGATGATATCTTGAACGAAGATCCAACTTGGTGAAGTAAATTGATCCATGCAATTCATCCAGTAATTCATCAATGACATGAATGGGAAACTTATCTTTAATAGTGAGCTTGTTGAGCTCCCTATAATCCGGACACATGCGCCATGATCCATCCTTCTTGTGCACCAATACTACTGGAGCAGAGAAAGAACTTTGACTAGGTTGAATTATACCAGCCTCTAGCATTTCTGCAACCATACGTTCAATTTCACTCTTTTGGGCATAGGGATATCTGTACGGCCTAATGTTTGGAGGAACACTTCCTGGAATCAGATGAATAGCATGATCATGATCACGAATAGGTGGGAGACCTTTGGGAGTCTAAATACCTTGGAATGATTGTCCAAGACTTTTTGGAGATCTGGAGAAATAGTTGATTCCGATGTGGAAACATCTAGTGAACATAATTGTGCAATTACACCTCTTTTTTCCTTTTTTAGAAGATTTGTCATACCGTTAGAGCTGATTATCTTTCCCAGTTTCCCTGCAATACCCCTTAATTCAACTTCCTTTCCTTCCATAGAAAATTTCATGAAAAGTTCTTGAAAATTAAAAGCGATTGTACCCAAGGACTATAGCCATTGGACTCCTAGTACAACATCAACACCTCCCATTGGAATGGAAAGCATTGGGATCGTCAATACATATTCTCCCATGGATAGCTTGATATTATGGCACTTTCCAGAGCAATTTATCGTTCCTCCATTTGCAACCATCACTTGACACTCTGGTGATGGATATAGGAAGCAATTCAATTCTTTTGCTACCTTACAATGAATAAAATTGTGGGTACTTCCAGAATCAATCAACACAGTTACCTTTTTCTTCTTGATTTGTCCTTCTATCTTGATGGTTTGAGGAGTGGTAATTCCAGCCAATGCATTACAATATATGGTCTGATTCATTTCTTCTTTATCTAGGCTTTGTTCCTGGAGTATATCCTCTTCTTTTGACCTTTCTTGCTCCTTTTCTTCTTCCTCTTCACAATCTATGTAGAATAATTTCTTCTCAGCACACTTATGACCTTTAGTATATTTGCTATCACAACTGTAACAAAGCCCTTTTGCTCTTTTTTCTTCCAATTGTTGTGGCGTCAACCTTATAGGTTGTGGAAGGCTAGGGGTAACAACACTTCCATCTTTATAGTTGTGACTGGTATGCTTCCTGGTTTCCATAATTTTTCTTTCCATTTTTCTTGCTAACCTGAATGCCTTCTCTAATGAATCAGGTTCCCAAAGGCGAACATCATGTTGGATATTATCCTTTAAAGTCCCTATGAACACATCAATCCTATGCTCCTCTGGAATATTTTTTACTCTTATGTTCAATTTTTGGAACTCCACAATGTGCTCCATTATTGAACCCTTTTGTTTGAGACTTATCAATTGGCTAAAAAAAGTGTTGCTTTTTGTGTCCTCATAATGTGCTATCAATTCTTCCGTAAAAATTGCCCAAGTGATAATTTGTTTACAAGAGCAAAGCCATTAATACCATACAAACTGATTTGGTTCCAAATATAAAGTTTCAATACGTACCTTTTGTGTGTTTTGCACATTATTGAGATCAAAAAATTGCTCCATCTGTAATATCCATGTTGCGGGGTCCTTGCCATCAAACTTCCTCATATCGATTTTTGGAATATGGTGGGTCTTCGATCCAACATTGGAGTCTATGGAATCATGATTAACATTTCTTTTGTTCTCATCATGAGTTTCCTTTACTACCCTTTCACCATTAGTGACCATTTCTTGTAGCAACTTATTCATATTTATCTTCAATTCTTCCATGTCTATCTTCAAATCTGTCTTAAAATTGTCCATCTTAGCTTCCATGCCATTAATCTTTGCTTCCACGCCCTTTATCTTAGATTCCACGCCATTTATCTTAGCTTCTGTTAGCTTTTGTGAGAGTGACATTTGTTGCACTTGGTCTTGTAATTTTGATATATCATGTAGCATTTCTTCCTCTTCTTCATGAGTCATGCTAGCACTTTTAGGTTGCTTACTAGGTGTTTGCATTTTCTTTCCTCGGGGCATCAGTTACCGATAATAATGCTCTACTATGCCTTTTGAATTCTTCAAAATAATTTTTCAAACCAAGCTTAAGAAAAAATTTAAAAAAATCTACACACCTTTTTTCACTTTGAAGGAGCTTGATATTGCCTCTGATGTATCTCTGTAATTCGAATCATCCAGTTTTGAAATTATGATCTGCAGTATCCCTCTATGTTCTCTTTCCAATGCCACCAGTCTGATCCAAATTGGATTCTCCAAGGAAGAGTTATGCCAAATCCCCCACAATGACTTGATTATAGACTACTTCAGTAGAGCGAACTTGTACGACATGCCACATGTCCCTGTTTCGACCTTTGTCTCTAAAAAATTTATACAAGAAACTACAGTCCGTCCTATTTCTGTAGCTTCTTACGAAACTTCAGTCCGATGCTCAGAGAGAAAGTTATAACGATTTTCCCTAGGTCACATGTTTGGAATGTAATTCAGGAGTATGCAAAAAGACCAACTTCCTCATATCATATCTTCGTAAATATAGCGCGAAAAGCTCTGAAATTCGGATCCAAGGTTTAGTGCGATTTCTTCTCAAATGGGTTTTTTTTTTTGCTTCTGAAACGTTGCAAAAAAAAAAAGTTATAGAGAAAATTCCATGATGACCTATTTGGAGCAGCGAAACCCTAGAATCCAAAGCTCTGATACCAAATGTTATGAAACCAGCTCACAAAAAGATAGAAAAGATAGTAGAACGCCTTATAATTCAGCCTCTTTGAGGGGGCAACCTCCTTTACATTACACAAATGAACAATTCTTCGATGATTCAAATTAAAAAACCTCCTTTCTATATAGGAGTCTAAGGAGTCACAATATAACCCAGCGAACCTAACAATAATAATATAAAGCCACAAAAATAACAATAGAGGGATTCTATGGGGCACAGTAGTAAAAATATGGGGACAATAGGGGCGCAACAATATTAATAAGGGATACAACTACAACAGTAATGGGGTAATCACTAGTATTATAGGGACCTAACAATTTCAGAACTACACGTGATAACCTTTTGGTTAAAGTAATAGGAATTTAAAGGTGGTTTTTGAATGCTCTTTTCGCATCTATCATCATAATTTTGTTTTTATAAATAAAATTACTATTTTTATTGTGGAATACTTACATACATATAACATTGGAAAAATGTGAAAAAAAGATGGAATACAATTTATAATAACCTAAAAAAGATACCAAAATGAGTTGAATTAGGTAGGGTGTGATTTAAATTCAAATATATATATATATATATATATATATATATATATATATATATATATATGCGCTTGTGTTTTCTTTATCTTTTTAAAATTGTATTTCAAATTGTGTGTGTATTTTTTAAATATGTTATCATTAAAAAAAATTAGAGAAGGCTTTTTGGTTGTCTTTTTAATTAAAATGATGGTAGTAGGGCATTTTGTTTTGTTTTTTAAATAAATTATGTTGTTTTTTATTTTTATGTTTTAATTTAGAAATTATCTTAATAAATATTTTCTTATTCCAAAAGCATGTTTTTTCCCATTATTTTGTGACTCTTTCTCCAATTTTTTTGGTTTTCCCTCTTTATTTTTATTTATTTTTTCCATTTTTGTATTTTCCCCCTTTTCTATGTTGCCTTATTTTATTTGTAATAGCATTGGGCTTTACGTTGTGGTTTCAAAAACACTATAATTTTGATCTTGCAAAAAAGGGGAACTTGCTATCCATAGAATCTCGTTTTGATTTAAGGGCTTATTTTAAGATTTTGGTTGCAAGGGTATTTGTTGTCAAGGCCATGGATTTCAAAGAAGTTGCATATTTGACCTGAAAAAAGGGGGTTGGGTTCTTTTAACCTTGAAAATGTTTATGGAGGGAGGGGTTTTCTATTGGGAGCACCACTTTTTAATTGTGGGGTTGATTCAAGGGTTATGATTTTAATGTTTTTACTAGAAAAACTTACAAGTTTGTGGCCATGGTTGTATATGGTGGTAATTTTTATCCCTGCACCCAGTGCCCCCCCCCCGGCAAAAAAAAAAGAAAAAAAAAAAAAAGAAAAAGAAAAAAGAGAAAGAAAAAACCAAAACAAAAGTACCAACTTTTGAGTGGGAGTAAAAATAATGACTAAAAATTGACCTCTAAAAATATTAGGGAAAACTCCAAACCTTAGTCTTCTTAATGAAAGAACTCAAGAATCGCCTCTCTCAAGGGAAAGAGAGGAAATTGCGTTGAATACTAGTACATGTGAAAGATATACTTTTTTTTCCTAGATATCACATCAAGTATTGTTGATCTATTTTCTTGTTAGGAGAAAGAGTCAACATCTTAGGGAAATCTCAAAGAACTTATTAAGGTCCCCTCTTCATTTTTAGAGAGGTGGTTTCCTCTTTTCATGTGTGGAAAATTCTTATTATGATCTTAGATGAATGCAATGGGTGAGTGTTAAACAACAAACCCCAACAAATCTCCCAAAAAAGCTCTCATACAATAGATTTTGTAATTAAACACACAAGAAATGAATATGAAAATAAATATTTTATATGTTAATGGGGCTTGACTTCAATAGGTATTTTTCGTTCCTATTTAAAATAATGTGATCCCAAAATCAACCATGACTTTTAAAGATGAATTAGAAAAAATAAAATGGAAAAGCCTTTAAAGAACTTTAAAGGACTACATACATTGACAAAATTTTAACCCCATTTTTTATTATGGTTTTCTCTCTTTATAATCTTCTTTCATCTTTGCAACTAATTCATGGTTAGGTTTTTCCTCTTTGTATTAATTGATAGAAGACCCATTTTGAAAATATGAAGTTAGGAATTCATCCTCCCAATTGGGTCCCACATGGATAATTCTATTTTTTTCATTTAAAAAAATAATTTTATGATAGACCCAAAATGGATGACTATAGTTTTAATTTATGAAATGATACACACACACACACAATTTTAGCCCTGGAAACCACTCCCAATGTGTTCATTCTTCTAGATTTCTAATGATCTCTCATTTTTGCAATTCAGACATCAAGAACTCAAGTTATGGCCTCTAGAAAATAATGACTTAGCAACTATTGATTTGCTCCATGTGAATTTTGGTCTTTGAATTATAAATCTACCCTGTCTTCCCCACATGCAATGTGAGAGGTAATTTATAATGATTTATAAAATGGGCTCCTCACATTATTTTTGTATGGAGTAGAAGAGCCACAAAACCTTGCATAGGTTATGCATAACGTAGTTTTTGGATACCATCACATTTCCCAATCATCATGCTAAGTCATGGCCTTGTCATATGTGTCCATTCTTCAAAGTGTCACCTTGGATTTGTTTAGTTCGCTGCCATGTGTCATAGGGAGATATGCCAAGGGAATTTAGGATAAAAATGATATGAGAAATAATAATGTTGTGGAGGTGAGATGCAAGAATTTGGAAAGATTCTAAGCGTGAGAAGTAAAAATAAATAAAAGGTAAAATTGATTAAGTAATAAAGCAAGGACTTATAAAAATCAACTAAGTGTTGAACATTGTGCATAGTAATTATGAAGGTGTTTGATGTGGGGAAATAGAAATAGTGGGAAAATATTTCCTAGTGTGGAAATATTTCTAAGTATGGGAAAATAAATAATATAGAAAATAAAATAGCCTTTTTTCCCCATAAATATGGAGAAAACAAATGTATAAATATGAAAAATGAGTTGGAAATGAAAATGGTAAAAGTAAAATGAGAGGAAAATGGAAAGTGGAAAGGCTAAGTATGAAATCAAGGAAATATGGAAAATTCTAGAATAATACAGGGTAGACAAAGAAAAAATGGAAAATTGATAATGATAGATGATAAATAGAGGTAGAATGATAAATGGTAAATGTAAAAGGTAATGACAAAAGGATAAAAATAGGGCTATCAATTTTCCATTATTTTGGAAAATAACCCTATTTCTCATTGTGCATGCCTCATGAAGAATGTCACTTGGCCACATAGGTCACCGAGCGCTTAAATAAGTGCACCACATAAGAATCAAGTCTAGGCATAACAATTCATGAGTAAGCTCTCTCTGGTATACACGCTAATCACATTGTAGCCAATGGTAGTTAACACAACCTTCACCCTATGTCACCTGAAGCATCTTGAAGCATAATGTAATCACTTTTGGCATAATTTCAAAAGCTATAACTTTGAACAACTTGGTTTCTCTTTATTCATGTCAAATTCAACTTGGTTTGCACACACAAGGGATCTGTAAATGAGGGACTTATAGCCCATTCACTTTACCAACATAGATCCTCCAATAAATTTACTTATATTATTTGTTCCCAGTCTTTATAATGGGTATAAGACTTAGTTTTTTTATTAAAAGTTTGTGTGCAACACTAGATTTGTATTTCACATGGTTGATAGACATTTGTGCTTAGTGAAGCCTTTGCCTTCTGAAGATTACTAGGAATATTTTGACACTTTGATCTAAAATTTGCTACGCACAAGACAACTAGTTAATAATGGTAAGAATACATGAGATATTAACAACAAACTTCTTTTCTTTCTCCTCTTGTTGAGGTATGGAATAATGGTTCTTCTTGTTGGGTTTGCAATGCCAAGGAAAATTCTCCATAGGTATATTTTACTCTAGGGAATCTTGATTGCAAACTACTTGAGTTTAAATTATAACCCAACCACAAAAAGCATACTAATTAATGCCTCCAACAATTTACCAATACACTTTTCATTTTTCTCAAACCATCATTCAATAGTAAGAACTATGGAATCATAATCTAACGTTCAACCATGATCATTTCTTGCAACAATGATACCTAGTTTGCTCAACAAAACATGCTTAACAAGGTTATTGTGAGTAGTAGTGAGTGAGAAATTTGTGTTGATTCTTGATTCTAAATCTCTCTTTCTACGTAGATCACCTACATCTTATTTTATAAAAATGACCCTAGGTTCATTTGTTGATAATAATTCAAACACCATAGCATGGAAATGCATATTTACCCCTTAATCTAGTATTTGATACCACTTTTTCGAGCATATTGCACAAGGTTTATGCACTAGATATCATAAAAATGATGTTGATATGAATATAAACCAAGATGGCTTGTTTGAATAACCCTCAAATGTTCAAGGAAGCACACAAAATGTAGATGTTAGAGCATTCAAATAAGTTTGTCTTAACAATAGAAATGTATATTAGTTCCACCAAAATATTTTAAGATAATGAAAGGATATGATTGAGCTCGATTAATGTTGGGCTAATGGCTAATTTCCAATGCCAAGTAGAGATCACTTTTCTTACTCACAATAAGACCAGGTCAACATTATATGTTCCTTTGGATTAATGTTCATTGGGATTTGCATCTTTTATGAATCCCTTTATATATGCTATCCTCAAATCAATTAAATCCATGATATGTGGAACTTTATTTATCATCTATTAAAAATCTTGTCAATATATCATATTTTTCTATACTTTCCCACTTGTTTTCGTAGAGGGAGTTCATTCAACCAGGTTATAGAAAAATTGACTAGTTCAAGGTTAACGTGCCCAAGAGAGATATGTATGACCCTTATAGCTTACACAATTTTCTTGGTGAGAAAAAACAATTTTAGGAGGATTCAATTCAACCAAAAAAGAACATATTCATGCCAAGGAGGCATGTAGTTGATTAGGAAGACATAACACACCTAGAGATATGTGAATTTGTCTAGTCAAGTGGGAAAAAAACCAACCAAGTAGGAAAATTTCCCAGACAAGAGAATTTTGACTCAAAGAATAATTAATTAGCTTCAAGGAAAGAGAAAATTGCCCAACAACAAGAATACAATAAATTAAAAACTCCCTAGGTAAATGAAATAATAAAATATTGTGTGCCATTGATCTATATGTAGAGTGAAATGAATGATGGATATCTAAGAGTGGTTAGTTTTCACCATTCATCATGGAAAATAGTTTTATGAATAAAACTAACAAAAATACAAGTCGCCATTATCAATTATCATCATTAACACACTCATATTACCATCACATTGAATAAGATAAGAGAACATTTCACACATAGAATTTAACACACAAACACACATCAATTGCAAAATCAAATAATGACATAATGGAAACAATGATTACCTTAGAAATCGAAATGGGTAAAATGGCTTCAAATGGGGGTCCAGTTCTTCATTTTGGAAATACCTTGTTACATTTCTTCATGGCTCTTTATGTCTCTTTCTCTCTAGGATGAAAGACCCTTTGAGAGTGAAAGTGAAGCAGGAAATAGGGAGAGTTGGGGAGGGGGTGAGGGGTAAGACGAAGGCCAATATCCATGACCCTTCATTTCCCATTTCACAACCTTCTCTCCTATTTTATTATTTTATTATCTCATTCAAATTTTACAATTGCTTTGTTTTACACTTTTTGCTAACCTTCATTAAATTGTCAAGTTAATCTTGTAGCTACTGAGTCTTATAACCATTCATTGTTTCACATCCATTTTAGATCAACAAGGTCATCATTTGTGGACATGGGTTTGAATAAAATAACTCACATATGTGACTTCTAAGAATAACCAGGTACTTAATGAAAATGTCAAAGTTCTTTGATTTTATTTCCATCCAAATAGGTTACTCTCAAAACTTTGTAGTGTACTCCTATACACTTTCTCCTTGATGTTGTTGGAAATAGTGTCATGGAATACCTTGGTCCTCTTCATACACGATAGGGTAAAAAATAGGAATTGAGGACACCTTTGAATACCTCCCACATAGTTACTTTTGGGTCTTCCCCCATCTTAAGGGACTTGTTATGGCTTTCCCACCAAGTCTATGGATGACATTCTATCTTAAATGTACAAAGGGCTATTTTCCCCCCCTCTTACTGAGTTTTTCTCTCCTCTCATGTTAGGTGTAGAATTTCAAGAATATTGTAGAGGGTTCAAAACCCTAACATTAATTGGAAGTTGAGGAATGGAAAAACTCTAACCTTAACCCTAGATGACTATTAGGCCATGTTAAATACTAGGCCAATAGGAAAGGGATGGTTTTCATTCTTATTGTATTGATTATCATTCCATAGTTGAGTAAAGCATAACATACTGGAATATTGATGTAAAGCAAAGGTAGTAGAATATCCCATAGCATGGCATATTGGCCATAATGTCGATGATAACTCCATAGCGAGTGCCTCTTTCTTTGTATTTTCATTTCATATCTGAGAAGAAAAGAGTAGAGCATAGGCCTCACCAAAACGCTAGGTTTTTCTCATATCGAGGTTACCCGAGGTATGTATTGTATTCATTATGTGTATGGTGTGTTATTTACTTAGCTTCTTTAATTTTATTTTGTTATGAAACCAGCTCAAGAAAAGATAGAAAAGATAGATCAACGCCTTAGAATTCAGCCTCTTCGAGGGGGCAACCTCCTTTACATTACATAAATGAACAATTCTTGGATGATTCAAATGACAAAACCTCCTTTCTATATATAGGAGTCTAAGGAGTCACAATATAATCCAGCCGACCTAACAATAATAATATAAAGCCACAAAAATAACAATAGAGGGATTCTATGGGGCACAGTAATAACAATATGGGGGTAATAGGGGCACAACAATATTAATAAGGGGTATAACTACAATAGTAATGGGGTAATCACTAGTATTATAGGGACCCAACATGCCCCTCTCCTTCAAAAAAGTGTTGTCCTCAACGCTTGAGTAGTTCTGGATACTTCTGCATAAAATTCTCATCCTCCCATGTGGAATCTTCAGCGGATAAGTTCTTCCACTTGATAAGATACTCTGAAATTGATCGATTTCGTAGCTGTCGAGTTCTTGTTTCTGTGACTGCTTTCGGTTCCAATATAATTTTTCCTTCCTCGTCAAGTTCTGGCAATATTGTTTGAATTGGGAGCTTGTCGCCTATAACCTTCTTTAAACATGAAACATGGAAAACTGGGTGCAATCGAGAAGCTGCAGGAAGCTCCAATTTGTATGCCATAGTACCAATCTTTTGCAACACCTTGTACGGACCATAATACTTTGGTGATAATTTATTATCCTTCTTAGCTTGCTTGAGGGACATTTGCTTATATGGTTGTAGCCGTAGGAATACCCAATCACCTACATCAAAACTTCTTTCACTGCGATGTTGATCTGCCTGTTGTTTCATTCTATTTTGTGCCAACACGAGGTTATCCTTTAAGAGTTGGAGGACTTGTTGTTGATGTTCGATGTGATGTTCCACTGCCTGAACCTTAGAATTTTCTCTTAAATATGATGTGATGGATGGTGGTTGATACCCATAAAGTGCCATAAATGGGGTCATTTTTGTTGCTGTATGGAAGGAAGTGTTATACCACCATTCAGCCAGAGGCAACCATTTGACCCATTGTGTCTGTTTATCAGATACAAAGCAACGAAGATATCCTTCCAAACATTTGTTTACTATCTCAGTTTGCCCATCAGATTGAGGATGATAAGATGAGCTATGAGCTAACTGAGTACCAAGACAAGAAAATAATTCTGTCCAAAAATTTCCAGTGAAAATGGGATCTCTGTCACTTACAATAATCTTTGGGTTTCCATGTAGCTTTTGAATTGTTTCCATAAATGCAGTAGAAACTGTACTGGCTTTAAATGGATGTGATAATGCACAAAAGTGTGCATACTTGGTAAGTCTGTCAACTACCACCATGATGACACTCTTTCCCTCAGACTTGGGTAAACCTGTGATAAAATCCATTGAAACCTCCTCCCAACGTTGGCTTGGAATGGATAAAGGTTGTAATAGACCCGGTGTCTTAATTGTTTCAACTTTATTTTGTTGGCAAACCAAACATTCCGCCACAAACTTTTGAATATCTGATTTAAGGCCATCCCAAAAAAATTCCTTCTTAACCCTGTGGTAAGTTTTTAAAAATCCTGAGTGCCCTCCTAAGGGAGAAGTGTGCAATTCCATAAGAATCTTTTGTTTTAGCTGGGAATTCTTACAGAGGTATAAGCGATCTTTGTACCATAACGAATCATTTTGCCAGCTAAATGTATCAGACGTACTGGAATCTTGTTGTAACTTTCGAATAAGTGCCCACACTTCTTCGTCATTCTTCCATTCCTCCCTTGCTTCGTTTATCCAATCTGGTTGGATAATAGAAATGGCGCACAACAATGCTTCCACATCCTCATCCTTTCTTGAGAGTGCATCTGCCACCACATTTTGCTTCCCTTTTTTGTAGATGATTTCAAAGTCATAACCCAACATCTTTGTGACCCACTTTTGTTGCTCTTCAGAGGATAATCTTTGTTCTAAAAAGTATTTAAGGCTATCATGATCCGTTTTTACCTTGAAGTGTCTTCCCATTAGGTAGGGTCGCCATTTCTTAAGTGCATGGAGTATTGCCAACATTTCCTTCTCATAAATAGCTTTGCTTAAAAACTTTCCCTTGATTGGACGACTTTCAAAAAATGGGTCTTTCATCTTGCATTAGAACAGCACCAATTCCATTTCCTGAAGCATCACATTCCACAATAAAGGTTTTTGTGAAGTCCGGTGTAGCTAAGACCGGTGCTTGGCACATTGCCTCTTTAAGATGTTCAAAGGCCTTTGTTGCTTCCGGAGTCCATGAAAATGCATCTTTCTTCAATAATGTTGTTAGAGGTGCTGCTATTCTCCCATAATTCTTAACAAACTTGCGATAATACCCTGTCAACCCAAGAAATCCTCGCAGATGCTTTATGGATGTGGGGATTTTCCATTCCTTAATGGCTTTAATTTTGCTAGGGTCTACCTTAACTCCTTCATGAGATACAATATGACCCAAATATTCCACCTCCTGGACTCCAAAGAAACATTTGGATCTTTTTGCATATAATTGTTTCTCCTCCAATAGTTGTAGCACCCTGTCAACATGTTCAACATGATCCTTCCAAGACTTGTTGTAGATTAGTATATCATCAAAAAATACTAACACAAATTTTCTAAGGAATGGTTTGAAAATTGAATTCATCAAACCTTGAAATGTTGAAGGTGCATTGGTAAGGCCAAAAGGCATGACCAAAAATTCATAATGACCCTCATGAGTTCTAAATGTTGTTTTCGGAATGTCTTCAATCTTCATTCTGATTTGATGATATCCTGAACGAAGATCCAACTTGGTGAAGTAAATTGATCCATGCAATTCATCCAGTAATTCATCAATGACAGGAATGGGGAACTTATCTTTAATAGTGAGCTTGTTGAGCTCCCTATAATCTGGACACATGCGCCATGATCCATCCTTCTTGTGCACCAATACTACTGGAGCAGAGAAAGAACTTTGACTCGGTTGAATTATACCAGCCTCTAGCATTTCTGCAACCATACGTTCAATTTCACTCTTTTGGACATAGGGATATCTGTACGGCCTGATGTTTGGAGGAACACTTCCTGGAATCAGATGAATAGCATGATCATGATCACGCATAGGTGGGAGACCTTTGGGAGTCTCAAATACCTTGGAATGATTGTCCAAGACTTTTTGGAGATCTGGAGAAATAGATGATTCCAATGTGGAAACATCTAGCGAACATAATTGTGCAATTACACCTCTTTGCTCCTTTTTTAGAAGCTTTGTCATACCATTAGAGCTGATTATCTTTCCTGGTTTCCCTGCAATACCCCTTAATTCAACTTCCTTTCCTTCCGTAGAAAATTTGATGAAAAGTTCTTGAAAATTAAAAGCTATTGTACCCAAGGATTGTAGCCATTGGACTCCTAGTACAACATCAGCACCTCCCATTGGAATGGAAAGCATTGGGCTAGTCAATACATATTCTCCCATGGATAGCTTGATATTATGGCACTTTCCAGAGCAATTTATTGTTCCTCCATTTGCAATCATCACTTGACACTCTGGTGCTGGATATAGGAAGCAATTCAATTCTTTTGCTACCTTACAATGAATAAAATTGTGGGTGCTTCCTGAATCAATCAACACTATTACCTTTTTCTTCTTGATTTGTCCTTCTATCTTGATGGTTTGAGGAGTGGTAATTCCCGCCAATGCATTACAAGATATGGTCGGATTTATTTGTTCTTCATCTAGGCTTTGTTCCTGGAGTATATCCTCTTCTTTTGACCTTTCTTGCTCCTTTTCTTCTTCCTCTTCACAATCTATGTAGAATAATTTCTTCTCAGCACACTTATGACCTTTAGTGTATTTGCTATCACAACTGTAACAAAGCCCTTTTGCTCTTTTTTCTTCCAATTGTTGTGGTGTCAACCTTATAGGTTGTGGAAGACTAGGGGCAACAACACTTCCATCTTTATAGTTGTGAGTGGTATGCTTCCTGGTTGCCATAATTTTGCTTTCCATTTTTCTTGCTAACCTGAATGCCTTCTCTAATGAATCAGGTTCCCAAAGGCGAACATCATGTTGGATATTATCCTTTAAAGACCCTATGAACACATCAATCCTATGCTCCTCTGGAATATCTTTTACCCTTATGTTCAATTTTTGGAACTCCTCAATGTGCTCCATTATTGAACCCTTTTGTTTGAGACTTATCAATTGGCTAAAAAAAGTGTTGCTTTTTGTATCCTCATAATGTGCTATCAATTCTTCCGTAAAAATTGCCCAAGTGATAAATTGTTTACGAGAGCAAAGCCATTGATACCATACAAACTGATTTGGTTCCAAATATAAAGTTGCCATACGTACCTTTTGTGTGTTTTGCACATTATTGAGATCGAAGAATTGCTCCATCTGTAATATCCATGTGGCGGGATCCTTGCCATCAAACTTCCTCATATCGATTTTTGGAATATGGTGAGTCTTCGATCCAACATTAGAGTCTATGGAATCATGATTAACATTTCTTTTGTTCTCATCATGAGTTTCCTTTAGTACCCTTTCACCATTAGTGACCATTTCTTGTAGCAACTTATTCATATTTATCTTCAATTCTTCCATCTTATCATCCATGCCATCAATTTTAGCGTCCATGCCATTCACCTTAGCTTCCATGCCATCCATCTTAGCCTCTACACCTTTCTTTAAACAGTCCATCTTAGCTTCTACACCTTTCTTTAAACCATCCATCTTAGCTTCTACATCTTTCTTTAAACCATCCATCTTAGATTCTGTTCCTTTTTGTGCAAGGGACAGTTGTTGCACTTGGTCTTGTAATTTTGATATATCATGTTGCATTTCTTTCTCTTCTTCATGAGTCATGCTAGAGCTTTCAGGTTCCTTACTAGGTGTTTGCATTTTCTTTCCTCGGGGCATCAGTTACCGATAATAATGCTCTACTATGCCCTTTGAATTCCTTCAAAATAAATTTTCAAACCAAGCTTAAGCAAAAATTTAAGAAAATCTACACACCTTTTTTCACTTTGTAGGAGCTCGATATTGCCTCTGATGTATCTCTGTACTTTCCAATCATCTAGTTTTGAATTCCTGACCTGTAGTAGCCCTCTGTGTCCTCTTTCCAATGCCACAAGTCTGACCCAAATTGGATTCTCCAAGGAAGAGTTATGTGAAATCTCCCACAGTGACTTGCTTATAGACTAGTTCAGTAGAGCGAACTTGTACGACGTGCCACGAGTCACTGTTTCGACCTTTGGATCTGAAACATGCATACAAGAAACTACAGTCCGTCCTCTTTCTGTACCTTCTTACGAAATTTCAATCCGATCCCCAAAGAGAAAGTTATGACGATTTTCCCCAGGTCACCTGTTTTGAATGTAATTCAGGAGTCTGCAAAAAGACCAACTTCCTCAGATCATATCTCCGCAAATATCGCGCGAAAAGCTCTGAAATTCGGACCCAAGGTTCAGCGTGATTTCTTCTCAAATGGGTTTTTTTTGCGACTTCTGAAACGTCACAGAAAAAAGTTATAGCGAAAATGCCACGATGACCTGTTTGGAGCAGCGAAACCCTAGAATCCAAAGCTCTGATACCAAATGTTATGAAACCAGCTCAAGAAAAGATAGATCAACGCCTTAGAATTCAGCCTCTTCGAGGGGGAAACCTCCTTTACATTACATAAATGAACAATTCTTGGATGATTCAAATGACAAAACCTCCTTTCTATATATAGGAGTCTAAGGAGTCACAATATAATCCAGCCGACCTAACAATAATAATATAAAGCCACAAAAATAACAATAGAGGGATTCTATGGGGCACAGTAATAACAATATGGGGGCAATAGGGGCACAACAATATTAATAAGGGGTATAACTACAATAGTAATGGGGTAATCACTAGTATTATAGGGACCCAACATATTTTCAATTTATTCTGATATTTCATGCATTAAGCTAGTAACATTAAATGCCAACATTGCATAATAATGATTTATGAATACTATAACATTCATTGAAATGAGATAGTCTAGTGGAATATCCATAACCGTTTACATATCATATTTGTATCAAGGCATCTTTCTTTGGGGGTTTTATGGGAAGTTCTACAATCTAAGAAGTGGTATAAGAAAGAAGTGTTAAATCCCTAACCATGGTAAACGAGTATAGTGATAATAATACATTAAATAGTTAGATGCGAGGTTTTCAAATATGGAAGGACAAGTAACTAGCATCTCTCATAACATGGACATCCTCATGGTAGCTCTAGAGAACAAATTTGGAACTTCTAGGGAGTTTTCTAGTTCTAACACAAAAGTTGGACTAGACAGGAAATTTGGGGATAATAAAGATACAAGAAATGAGTTTGAGAAAGAGAGACCGAGAAATGAGCTAGAGAAAAAAAGGTCAAGTTCTATTGCCATCACTTCTTCCTAATCTCTAATTAAAGTAGAAGCAAAAGTGGACATTAAACCCTACCAAGGTGTGCTTGATGTTGTTAACTTTGAATAAATAGCTACAACAATTAGAAGTTTATTTCAAATTTCATAATGTAGGAGAAGAGAAAAATATTTAATTTGCTTGACTAAGGTTGGAAGGCCACATTGATACTTGGTTGAAAATTCAAACAAAGATACTTAGGCTAGAGGGTAATCCCTAAGTAACTAAATGGGAGATATTTAAAACCTTCATTAACTATGTATTGTACTCTATTGGGTATGAAGATGACCAATATATTAGTTGGAATTATTTTTTATAGAAGTAAAGGTAGAGTGTGAAAGTGTACACCAGAGTTCAAAACAATGACCATTATGTTGGGTATATCTCACAAGAACTTGGAGTTACTTCTTTAAAACCTAGGACAATTGATGAGGTTCATGTGCAACTACAATATCCAAAGAATATGGGTAAGAATAAAGGAAAAATAAGTGGTTCCAAGTAGAAATATGACCAAGATGCTTCTCACGAGGGATATAAAAATTGGAAAGGAAAGGGAAGGAAGACGATAGACACTACAAATCAATGAAAGGATCCAAACAACCATTGTAATATTAATGGTCATATCGAAGATACATGTTAGAATATGCATTCAAAGTTGAATCCAAATAACATACTAGTCATGGATTCAAGCAACTAGGTAGAGAGTAGCTTAGATTTAAATGAAAATATTGTTTGCACTACAATCTAGAAGGAGGTGAACCTAAGTAGATTCCATACTAAGGAAGAGAAGGAGATGCCTAAACTCTTCCATAATAAGGTCTAGGTTAAGAAGATAAAGTTTGATGATCTATTTAATTTTGTTCATGGGCCAACCTCATAGAAGAATTTTTGGTCAACAAGCTTCAATTATAAGTTTGTGACCATTGTCACCCATATCCATTGGGATGGGTATATAAGGATACATAGCTCAAGGTCACTAAGAAATGTAAAATCAAATTTTGAATGACTGCAAACTATATTGATGAAGTGCTTGTATCCATAGTACTACATGATGTGTGGTGTACATTTAGAAATCCCCTAGATGTAAATGAAAAATGCAATCTTCATGAGGAAAGAAACCCAATACTTGTTGACCAAATATGGGAAGTCATCCATCATAATTGCACATAAATGTAAATCCAGTATCTTTATAATAAACATTAACTAAGCGAAGAAATTGATTAATTCAAGTTAGAAGTTTATATTACTCTTTTAAATAGAAAATTAGCTAGGAGATGAATAAGTAAAAGTAAAGGAATCTTTGGATAAATGCACTAAAAATTAGAAATATTAGTTGGAGGAGATTTTGTAGCCATATAGGGAAGTGTTCTAATGGCCTAAAATGTTACCACCCAAGAGGGAAGTGGAGCACAAGATATAGTCGTGACCTAAATCCTTATTGGCAAACTTAGATTGTACAAACATCTCATCCTAGAAGTAATGAAGTGAAGAAACAATTGCAATAGTTATTGGAGCAGGGAGTATTTAACCAAAAAATTCACCCTATGGGTCACTTATCATCATAGGACCTAATAAGGCTATGAATTAGAGAATAAATATCAAGTATAAATATTTTCATAAGCTTATCCTCAAGAATCAATGCCCTCTATATATGATTGATGACTAGTGATATCCACTATAACATATCAAGTACTTCACGAAGTTGAATCTCAAATTGGGATATGACTAGATATAAGTTAAATAAGAAGACACCTAGAAGATTGCCTTCAAGACAAGGAGAGGTTTATATGACGGGTTGGTAATGCCTTTTGGTTTATATCACATGCATTAGCTACATTTATACATTTAACGAATGATGTATTGTGCCCATACCTAGATTAATTTGTAATAATGTACCTAGATGATATATTGATTTATAGCTCTACTTGGGAAGAGAATATCTCACATCTCATGCAAGTGTTATAAATTCTAAAAAAAGATCAATTCTTGGAAAACATTAAGAAATATGAATTTGCTTAGCAGTCCTTAGTGTATTTGGGGTATTTTATTGGTAGAGAAGAATTCAAGATAGATCCCATGAATATGGAGGCCATCATAAAATGATCAACATGTACTAATGTTACTAAAGTTAAGAGCTTTGTTGGGGTGACAATTATTTATGAAAGTTTATAACATCTTTTTTAGTTGTGTTGTCACCACTCCATGCCATAATAATTATCGTCAAGGGTTTTGAGCGGGGAATGTTATGAACCATGCACCTTAACAATGATAAGAATCCAATTATCACAATCCACTTCAAGGGGAAACCTCGTTTTACAATGAATACAATATATAAGACAATATTTAATCATCTTAATACTAGGTCACCATAGTATATATATAGAATACAAAGGGTACAATGAAAGGTTATGGCCTACATAACAATATAACAATAGAAATGTAATAGCACAATATCTAGGGCTTAATAAGGGGTTTTAGGGTTAATATGGGACTTTTTTAGGGCTTAGCTTTCCCCTCCCCTTCACAAAAGTTTTTTCCTTTACACTTCACTAACTACGGGTATTTATGCATGAACAACTTGTCTTCCCATGCCACCTCTTCCACTAGTAGGTTCTTCCATTGGATGAGGTGTAATTGCTTGATTTCTTAGCTGCTTAATCCTTGTTTCAAAGATTGTTTCTAATTTTAGTATGATATTCCCTTCTTCATTAATCTCTAGTAAAATAGTTTGGATTTGGATCATGTCACCAATTACCTTCTTTATGCATGAAACATGGAAGACTAGATGTACATGTGAACATGAAGGCAACTCCCATTTGTAAGACATACTTACAATCCTCTACAACACCTTATAGGGGCCATAATACCTTGGTGCTAATTTATTGTCTTTATTTTGTTGCTTGAGAGACATCTATTTATATGGTTGTAGTCTGATGAATACCCAATCCCCCACTTTAAATCCAGTTTCACTACAATGTTGATTTATTTGTTGTTTCATCTTATTTTGTTACAACCAACTTGTCCTTCAATAGTTTGAGAACCTCTAGTTGGTTCCGTATGTGGTCCTCCACTACTTGACCCTTTAAAAAGGCTTTCAAAGGCGATGTGATGAATGGAGGATGATATACATAAAGTGCCATAAATGGGGACATTTTTAATCAAGTATGGAAGGATGTATTGTACCACCATTCTGCCAAGAGAAACCATTTGACCCATTGTGTTTGTTGATCACATGAAAAAAACATAGATACCTTTCTACGCATTTATGCACAATCTCAGTTTCCCTATCAAATTGAGGATGAAAAGATGAATCACAAGTTAATTGAGTACCCAAACAAGAAAATAATTCAGTCCAAAAATTTCTTGTGAAAATTGTATCTTTGTCACTTACAATAATCTTTGAGATTCCATGTATATTTTGAGTTGTTTTTATGAATTTTTCTACCATTGTACTTGGTTTAAAAGGATGAGAAATAGAGTAAAAATGGGCATACTTTGTCAATTAATCTAAGACTACCATAATGGCATTCTTTGCTTTATATTTGGGTAAACCTATAATAAAATCCATCAAAACTTCTTCCGAGTGTTAGCTTGGTATGGAAAATGGTTGTAGATGCCCTAGGGTCTCAATTGTCTCTCCCTTATTATGACCGTATAACACACATTTAACCACAAACTTTTGCACATCTACTTTAAGACTTTCACAAAATAAATCTTTCTTGATATTATGGTATGTTTTCATGAACCTTGAATATCCTCCTAAGGAAAAGTTTATAATTCCAAAAGGACTTATTATTCAAGTTGATATTTCTCATGTAAGTATAAGAAACCTTGATACTGCAACAAATCATTCTTCAAATAAAAAATTATGCTAGTTGTAAGTTGCATACCTTTCAAAACCATAATTTGTAGACTATCTGGATTCCTAACCTTTGTCCTAATATAAATTTGAAATTTGAGGCCTTATAAATATGAAATTTTAGTCTATATTACTCTGATGTGTCTTCTCTGTACTTCCATAGATATACAAAAAATTGATGTGCCAAGTGAAATATATGGTAACCTTCCCAAAACTTATTGATTTTTGCTCTCTTCCCAAGAATGAACTTGTATGCATTCCGTATGTCCAATTCTTCCAATATGATTATGAAAATTTTATTTGAGGTACTTCAGTATGAATACTTTGTTGTACTAGTATGCTCATTAAAATAAATCAAGGTATATACTATCCCCTGCCCTACTAGATCTTGTGAGAGCATCTCCATGGATTTCATGGGTGGTTTGCTAAAAACAACGAAGGGACATGAATACTTGTTTGTGGTACTTCATAATATTAGCAATATGTGCATTCTCATGCCTTTTCAAAAGATCCTCAAGGTGTAAGAATATAAAATATGTCTCTAAGTGCATTTTTGGATGCCAAGGAGCATTCATCTCATATGGACATATTAGATTTCTTAGTTCTTTTTCGGCTACACTTTGGGAGAAGATGGAGTCCACCAAGTTGAAGAGGTCTACAACTTTCCATCCATAGAAAAATGTTCAGGCAGAAGTAGTGAACAAGACATTAGTTCATCTTTTGAGGGGTTATAATCAAAAGAATCTAAGGACTTGGGATGAAAATGTGATTTATATTTACCACTCTTATAATAGAGTAGTCCACACTTCTTATAGTAAGTCCCCTTTTGAAACTCACTTTGGGTATTTTACACCTTCTCCCATGGATGTTGTATATGGATAACAAGGAGGAGTGAGGGACAACACCAAAGGAGAAGTAGTAAAGGATGAAAATTTTGTTGATAATCTTAGGAAGATCCATTTACAAGTACAAGAGACATGTGGAAGTCATAGGAAGAATACAAGGCCTAGCATGATCCACACAATATTGAGAATACTCTCAAGGTGGGAGACAATTTGTTTACATCTAATAAAGAAATACCATAAGGTTTTGATAAGAAGATCAAGGCTTTGCAGTATGGTCATTTTGAATAATTGGAGAAGGTGGGTGATGATGATTACTAACTTATTTGATCCTCATATATGTGCATTTACTCAATAGTGAATGTGGAAAATTTGAAACTCTATGAGTCTTCCATGAAATTCTAGGAAAGCAATGAGCAAGTCTTGCTTACCATAGAGGTCTCAACACCAAAATCTCAAGCAAAGTTAGTAGAAAATACAATTTTGTAGAAGAAATCTAGAACAACTAGAAGGTTGTAGCATGAACTTGGTAGGTCAGGTTGAAAGGAAAACTTCCAAGCAAGGTAAAGTGGTACTCCAAGGAGAAGGCAGAGGAAAAATTTCCCCACCTCCTTTAGTAAAATATTTTGGGGACCAAAAGTCTCCATAAATGGGGAGGTATGTTCCATATAATTTTTCATCTTATTTAATACATTATGGGTGGAAAATTTGGAGTTATTGGGTTATATGGCCCATTTGAATCCCATTTCGGTGATTTGGATTCTAGAAACTTATGGAGACTATCTAAGGATTCAACAACAATTTTTTGGTGTAAAAGTTTGCAAATTAAATTCCCAGCCTCTAAATGTTATTCTACACACTGAGAGCTTTCCAATGATGCAAAAATCACCTCAATTAGAGTTCATATCCATAACTTACACATCTCGCAAGTTGATCTACCCTGTTGACCACCATAATACTAGGTGAATGCTAAGCCAACTCAATACACAAGCATGGAAGCTATCCAAGTGTGAAATTTCAAGAAGATTCTAAAAGGTCCAAAATCCTAACATTAATTATGAGTTGATGCATACCAAAACCTTAACCCTAACCCTAGATGGTTATTAGGCTATGTTAAATACTGGACCATTATAAAATGATGGGGTTTTATTCTTATTGTATTAATTAGTGTCACATAGTTGAGAAAAAACATGTGGGAGTGACATATTGAAGCATAATAGATGAAATAAATCTTATAACAACCATACTAGCCATAATGTCTATGGTTCATAGGGAATGCCCCTTTCTTTACATTTGCATTTCATAATTAGGAAGAAAAGAGTAGAACATAAGCCTCATGTTTTACATTTTTTTTCTAGTATTAGATTTTCCTAAAATACATTTTGTGTTCATTATGTAAATAACGTGTTATTATCTTTGTTTCATTCATTTTAGTTTCAGTTTATTCCAATATTTAATGCATTAGGTTAGTAATATTAAATTTGAATCTAAAATAAAACCCTACAAATAAATAAATAAATAAATTATTATAAAATCTATTATAATACACTAGTTCAATTGAACTAAAATAATGCATAATAATTTAACTATATCATTAATCAGTAACTTATCTATTGTTCCTTTTATTTCTAGATAGTATACCATATATTTATTCCATTCACCATTAACTGTTAATTAATTTATGTGTATTAAGTAACAAAACTCCCATAGGAGAAGCGCTCATGTGCAGGTCCATATTCGGGCCGAGCTGGTGTGTGCTCTGTAAAATATCAACTGAAACAAATGAGCACCTGTTCTTGCTCTGCCCATCCGCCACTTAATTTTGGCAAGCTGTAACACAACAACTCTCAATGAGAAATGCATGGCAGGGCTCTACAACTCTTCAAGCTTGGAACAAATGGATTACAGTGCACCAGAGACAAAAAGCTCAATGTTTACCCCTAATTATTTGCTGGACCTTATGGCTCGCTCGAAACCGCCTTATATTTTAGAATGAGTCTGTTCGCTGGCATCTTCTCATCGCTAAGGTAGTAGTAACCTTCCATGACATCCTTGATGAGGATCCATCACACTCTGATAAAATCTTGGGACTTGGCAGCATTGAAAAATCTCGGCCGTGGGCTTTCTTCGACGGGGCTGCTCAACCTCAAGGCAGCGGGGGGGATTCTGTTTATACCTCTCGGATCAGCATTACTACAAAGTCAAATTAGGACTTGGGGAAGGAACAAATAACTATGTTGAGCTTATCACCCTCAGACATTTGCTTCACTTTGCACTTGCACATAACTGCACTTCCTTATAGATCTTCGGAGACTCACAAATAATCATCAATTGGTTCAATTCAATAAATCATTGTCATGCTATATCTCTTCAAAACATTTTGAATGAAGTATACAATCTCAAAGCAGGTTTTAATATGGTCTCTTGTCAACATATATACAGGGAACACAATGAAGATGCTGACAAGCTTTCCAAGGAGGGCTCGCTACTTCCCCGAGGCTTGTGGATAATCGTTGAATAGCAGGACTCAGAGGTCTATCAATATCATCACAGGCCATACATAGACCAGGCTTACTATAGGGTGGAAAGACCCTAAGTTCTATCAGCTTTTTTGTGTTTTTATTTTGAGTAAATGCATAGCCACAACAATATGTATATATTTATATTTTCTGCTGAAAAAAAGAGACAAAGTTTAACCTTTTTTTACTGGAAATGGCAAGGCCATATTTTTGTTGCAGCAAATTATTGTACAAAATTCTATATGATCTTCAGATACAGCATATGCCAACAGGCATCTACTACATGTAATTTTGCCCCATAATAAAAAATTATGATTTTTCCTTTGAAAAAAAACTATTAATTAATTTATAACATTACTCCTTTCACCTAAATCATTTTTTATTGTGCATTTAATTTATATCTTTTATATTATTATAAATTATCGTTATAGATATAATTTTTTCCTCCGTTCGAGAGGTTTTTTTGTTATTCTTCTATATTCCCTTTTCACTATTTTTAATTACTGAAACTATTAATAATATTAATCGTGTATATATCTATGTAGCTTGAAAATAATATCTTAGCGGAGACTTTAATTAGTCTTGATTACCATTTAAGCTATATCCAATTCACTATTAACAAAACATACTAGATCCACTATTATATTTAGATTATTTATTATTTTTTAACAATACATTCCTTTTAATTTGATCATTCCTACTGACTTGAATTTTGTTAGTTGCCTTGATTAGACCCTATCTTCCTTACAATAAATAAATAAATATCATAGTATTATTTTGTATAATAACCATCTTGTTGGTAACCCTATTTATTATTAACCTCAATATTCAATTTTTGGAAATTTCACTATATTCATTTTTCTCATTCTATTAAGTTTTTTTTAATAGGTGTTTTTAGAGTTGCATAAACTCTTTGGCATCCCTTGTGATATTTCTAAAAATCTTTAGTGGTTTCCTATACGTCAATCCAAAGGCTTACTCTTTTTTGGAAATTTCACTATATTCATTTTTCTCATTCTATTAAGTTTTTTTTAACAGGTGTTTTTAGAGTTGCATAAACTCTTTGGCATCCCTTGTGATATTTCTAAAAATCTTTAGTGGTTTCCTATACGTTAATAGTCCTATTTTCGTGAATTATGATGACTAGGCATGGCCTCTGCTTGACCCAGGGGAAATAATACATTTTCAAGAGCTTAACTGTCACATGTTAGATTTATTTAATGAAAATGGATCATTGTTAAAATTATACACGCAATACCTACTTAAGCATAGGAAATAATTAAACCTTTACATTTTCAAGAGCTTAACTCCGGCATATTAGATTTATTTAATGAAAATTGATCAGGGTTAGAATTATACACAAAACCTAGGTCCTTAATGTTTGAGATAAAAAATATCTATGTATTTAATTTTAAACTAGAGTTTTATAATTAGATTAAAGGAGGAAACCTACGTTGGGTAAGAGCTTAATACCTTGAAGGGTTTTATAGTTGGGCTCATTAGTGTAATATTTAGAATCTTATTAGTCCCTGCCTCCAGCATAGCAGGGACTATAGCGATCAATCGATCGTTTGACCGCCTATTAATTGATCAGTTGACCTATGTTTTTTTGGGTTTCTTGTATTTTAACCAAAGTTTGATCGTAACAATTTTATTCAGCTAAATTTTATCCAAAGTTTTAAGACTGAAAGCATTCTACCTCTTATTAGAGGCTTCACGTGGCCCGATGCAAGAAAATTGCGGCAATACCATTTTATCCAAAGTTCAGCCAGCCAATATACTTCGAGGCCCTTTCAAGGTCCTTTCCACATGTCTATCAAGGCCCCTTCCACATGGCTATTAGCATGCAACTCTGGTATGGTAAAAGATAGTCGGCGCAGAAGGCTCAAGCAGAAACTAGGGCCACTCCTTCACTATTTTGTTGCCGCCTGCCCAGAAGAATCTGCAAGATTTCAATTCCAGCCTTTGGACATGCTCTGTTATCTACACGCTTGAGTCTGCAAGATTTCAATTCCAACCTTTCGACATAGTCCATAGCTAGTTGCACCAAAGAAAGGCAGTGGCATTGTAGTTTGCGACCTGACAGACTTGGTATGTATCAGACTATCTTTATGGATTTGGGCAACGTAATAATTAAGATTAATAAGTTTGAATGAAAAAAACGCTCTAAATTTTTCTGAGAATCTCTGAGTATCTCTTGTTATGTAAATAATAGCCCCGAATTCGAGTGCTGGGAAAAAACATCAGTGCAGAGAATACAAAATAACATTGTACATGCGTTAAACACTTGAAGTCATACATACATTTCAAGATTGTTAAAATATTTCAAATGCTTATTACCTGACGTTGCTCTAGCTCATGCCCATTCCAAAAGACATATGTCTAAATAACATCTATTCCTCCGTCTTTAGACTTGGCAATAAGATCGGGCCACATCTGTTTAATAACATGCAAAAAATTTAAGCAAATTGTACAGTTAACAATAAACAGAAACATAGCTAAAATAATACCAAATGCAATACAAACCTTTGGGGTGTTTCGGGGGTAATGTATGGACTCAGAAATTAATAATGTACGATGTGACATGGGTAATGTATGGACTCAGAAATTAATAATGTACGATGTGACATCACCTGGGAGCGCCAACAGAGATTGAAACCAAATGGGCAGCGAGTCGAGTATCAAGGCATGCCAGGGCAACCAGAATTCCCATGGAATTAGCAAGAGTTGGCAATATAAGAGGCTGGTAAGGCCAAAACAATGAAAACAAATACGCCAGAGATCTTACCATGAAGCAAAACCCTAATGGTTTGAGACTGCATGTCCATCTCTTCTTCAAAACATGGACCGAGTAAAAATACCACAATAAGAATAGGATAACATAGTGATACTAAAGAAAGCATCTTGATATTTC
Source organism: Pinus tabuliformis (assembly GCA_031772625.1). NCBI lineage: Eukaryota > Viridiplantae > Streptophyta > Pinopsida > Pinales > Pinaceae > Pinus > Pinus tabuliformis. The sequence goes on along the minus strand of CM062819.1, from coordinate 1,430,425,090 downwards.
TATTTTCATATCCATGAAAATATCCATGTGCTCCAATACTTAGAAAGAACTAGTTTGTTGTCAATACATATTGATAGAACAAAATGACAAAGTGGTATTCAAGATAGCATCTTGAGATTCCTACATTCAAATCCATATGATCCATATTCAGAAGGAATCAATTCAATGTCAATATAAATCAAAAGAAGAAAATGAACCATTTTTTAAGATGAAATTGATACACCTGTGTAAGCCAAATTTCTAAACCTCACATATGTTCGTAATCAACCTACAAAATGAAGTCAACTCCTGCAGCTTTGTAGAGTAACTTGATGGCATAAGTTGATATTTTTCAGCGTTCCAGGTAGCAGAGTGCGCCATTCCCTTCAATTCTTAGTGGATCAGTTTAGAAATGCGGGTTGTTGTTGGTTGCTTGCATGAACAGGAAGGAAACAATCCTCATTTCACTTTCACGCCTTTAGGAATAACCGGTAGCAAATACCCATCTTGTATGCAAGTTCTCTTCTAGATCCATTTTCCCTATTTTTCCCTGTGCATGAATGTAGCTATTAACTATCCTCCTGCAACCAAGTATGAATGCCGCTATTCACTACCGTCCTGCAAGCAAGGATGCTGCACTAATTCTTAAGCAAGTATTAATGCCGCTATTCACTACCCTTCTGAAAACAAGAAGGTTGCACTGATTCTTAATATTACTACGGAATATTTGTAGATACGATATTCAATTGCAGATTTCAGTTGCAAGGCATAAAGGAAATTTCAATTGCAGGGCTCGATCAAAATCGAGGTAATCAAGCTCAACAGAGAGACTCCAAGTAATCACGTGGCATCCTCCATGTCTTGCATGGTTGTTTTGGGGAATTGAGTAATAAGGCGCGTGGCTTTCACGTGGGGTCCTCATGGCTCATGAAGTTAGTAGTTTATAATTTTGGTTAGACAAAGCACTTTTGTCACTTACAATATCTGCATGGCTTCCACCTGCCTCACTGTGAATCCAAGGGCGGTTACCCCAGGCTTATTGAATGAAATTCGAGCCAAGAAGGCAGCATTAACATAATACCTGCAAAGCTGAGTTAAAAGACAGAAAGAAGCTGCCATGTCAAATTTTGGACAGAAGGGTGGCCACAACGGGAGATTGAGACTAGATAGTAAGCAGGAAAGCGCGTATAGCCAACGTTCCAATTTTCACAAGATAGAAAATGAGTCAAATGGAGGATAAAAAGTACTAAAAGATGAAATGCATTAGATTTCTGATGCTATAATATTATATTTAGTTAATACTGGTGTGCATGTATGCCTTGGCTGAAAGGACATGCTTTGTGACAGCCCAGTGTGTTTTGTGAAATTGTGTTTAATGCTTTTATATATTTCTCAGTGATTAGAAAGGTATATGTCCACATTCTCGGCCTGGAGTGTGCTTTGCGTTTGCTTGAATGTGGTTACTCAATACTGTTGATTGCATATAACTGTCCGTAGTTAGGCCAACATAACTTATGTATAGCTTAAGCTGTGAGACAGGTGAAACAATGATCATCTGGCAATGGTTTTGAATAGCTCCTGTAATACATAAAACTCTTCCTTGGACCGTGCATTATTCAATTGCCATGAAGCATTGCCTGATTCCATTTTATGTATGGACATGACTTTTATCAGATGATATTAAATGAAGCATTATCTGATTCCCTTTTATGTAAATACATGACTTTTATCTGAACATATTCTGATATTTGAATATGTACATCTTTTAAAAAATATCCATTACTAATTCTCTCAAGGAGCAGTTTTGGATGACAGATCGGTGTTCCTTTATCCTGAGTTTTTCAGAGAAACTCAAACTTTGAAAATGCATGATTATAGACTTACGCTGTCAGCGCAAATATTTACCGTCTGTCCAAGGAATTTGAAGCACTTATGTTACCAGAGTGTTGATGGTTAGCTTTCCAATCACAACATCCTAGAAACCAGAATAATAATGAGACTTAGCATGCAAATGCAAAGGAAATAATATGCGCGATTTTGTAGACGTACATGCCACTGTTTGTTCTGTATGACTGAGTATCACCAGTAATCCCTGCAAGAACACAGCCCACCCTTGAAAAAATGGAAACGGCTTCCATCTCTCACAGTAATTTCTCGTCTGACAAACTTGGATATATATTTGGTGGCACTGTGGCAGTCACCAACACACGAAGGTTTTTGGTAATTCTAATCGGAGTTCCATGCCCTGTACTAATAATCCCAAAAGAAATTGCCAGTCTCTCACTATGACTGCAAAGCATGTGTTCCTTAATTTCCTCCTCCACATCGTGCAACACAAAATCTGTCTGAGTCACATAACCTGCGTCCTTGATCTGCTCATCTAAAGTCTCCAATGCTGCATATATATTCTCAGACTGAGGGTGTGACCTGTCTCCCGCAATGAATTTGTGAATACTGTAATTAATCTCGATCAAGCTGCATCCCGATGGCTTTTTCACCCCTCTCTTTCATCATTACTCTTACCTTTCTTGCATAATCCCACTGAGAAGCTGCAGCATAAATATTTGACAAGAGGACATAACATCCAGCATTTGCAGGGTCCAATGCAAAGAGGCATTCTGCCGCTCTTTCTCCTAACTCAACATTGCCATGAATTCTACAGGCACCAAGCAAGGCTCCCCACACAGCAGCATCAGGTTCAATGGGCATGGTTTCAATCAACTCTAGCGCGTCATCCAGCAGCCCTGCGCGACCAAGAAGATCAGCCATGGATGCATAGTGCTCTAGTGTGGGTTGGATGGCATAATCTCGCTGCATACGATCGAAATATCGACAACCTTCGTCCACCAACCCTGCATGACTACAAGCAGACAAGACACCAATAAAAGTAATTTCATCTGGTTCCATGCCTGTCCGCTGCATTTGTTCAAAGAGGGCAATGGCAGCCTCACCATAACCGTCCATACCATATCCTGCAATCATTGCATTCCATGAAACAACATATTTGTTAGACATGCCGTCAAACAAGGTGCGGCTTATGCAATCGATGGTAGCTGGCAATCAGCGCATGCTACTTTGTACGGTGGCAGTGATGCGTCGGGCACAATGAGTAAGTCTACCGTGCGAGAAAACTGTTGGAAGTTTATGAGAATAGTTATAAGCTCAAAACATTACATTGAATTTGGTGGTTTCGCTATTTTTCTAAACTTTAATACCATATATTACCTTAGTAATTGCATAGTGTAATTTTTGACAGATGGTGCCTACGGCTATGGTAATTTGTATAGCCAAGGGTATGGTTGGAATTGGTCAAACAAATATGGAAGTGTAATTCATACAAGTGTAATTGTTCAAACCATATTACATCTGGTAAACATGCATGTTGATGTATTTTATTGTGGACAAGTGATTGATAAATGGGGCCACTTAGTTTGTTTCTCAATCCCAGCACGGACTACTGCTACGACAGTGGCTTTCTTGTTTAAACTAGTCTTTCTCAATTTCAAATTCAATATCCCATTGCTATAATAAGTCTTATAATAATTATAATAAATATGAAAATCAATTTTTTTATTAACATTTTTAAAATTTAATATCCTAGTGTTTGAATAAAACCTATAATGATTATGCAAATCAATTTTTTTATAATGATAAATGATTATAAAAATAATATAAAAAAGTTAATTTATTTTTATTTATACATCAAGAAAAATTATTAGTATTTTAATAAATTAATATATAGTTTATTTTATGAAAAAATGTTTATATTAATTATATATATATTTTTTAATTGAAATGTGAATTCATCTAAACATTTTTATTATCATTTTTTAATGAAACTAATTTAGATCTTTTTTAATTCTATATTTATTTAGTGCCAAGAGGGGATCAAATCTTTCGAGGTGCAAATCTTTCGACAAGTTTTGCACTCAAAAAAGGATGTTTACACCTCAAGAGATTTGATCCCTCTCGGTGCTTGATAGATCCGAGGTTAAGATGGATCTAAGATGGGTTTTATATACACACATAACATATCTAGGTTAGATCCATCTCTCCCCTCTTTCTCTCTCCCTTCCCACTCTACTCTCTTCCTCACTCTCTCTCCATCTCTCCCTTGTTACCCTCTCCCTCTCTCCACCTTTCTCTCTTTATGTATTTCATCTCACCTCCCTCTCTCCCCCCCTCCAACTCCATCTCTCTCCCTCCATCTCTCCTTCTCTCTCTCAAGTCCTCTTTCTTTTCCTTCCTCTCTCTCCCTTTTTCTTCCACCTCCCTCATCTCTTCTCCCCGTCTCTCTCTCTCTCTCTCTGCCCTCCAACACTGCCACTATTTCCCTCCCAATCTCCTTCTCTCCCCCCTCCATCTTTGTGTCACTCTCTCTCTCTCTTCCCTCCTCTCCTCTCTCACCCTCTCTCTCCACCTCTATCCCTCTATGTCTTTTTTCTTCCCTCTTTTCCCCCCCTCCAACTCCATCTTTCTCTTCCTCCCTCTCTCTTTCTCTCTCTCAAGTCCTCTCTCTCCCTCTCTCTCCCAACTCCCTCTGTCTCCCCCCCATCTCTGTCTCTCTCTCTCTCTCTACCTTCCAACTCTATCACTATCTCTCTGCTTCTCTGCTTCTCTCTTCCCCCCTTCCCCCCCCTCCCCGCCCCCCTCATCTCTATGTCTCCCTCTCTCTCCTCTTATTCTCTCTGTCTTCTTTCCTCTCCTCTCACCCTCTCTCTCTCTCCATCACTCCCTTGCCACTCCCTCTCTCTCTATCTCTATCTCTTTGCATCTTTGTTCTTTCCTCCCTCTCTCTCCCCCTCCAGCTCCATCTCTCTCTCCCTCCCTCTCTCCTTCTCTCTCCTCCCCATCACTCTCTCTCTCTTTCCATATGATCGAGAACTATCACTCTATGTAATCAATGATATATGTAATGTTTAATATATTTAACATTTTAATTTTTTATTGTGAAATGAGTTATGGTTTTTGGGCATGTGGTGTTGATAAGCCATGATATTGGCCCATGGTATTGTAATAAAACTATTTACAGGTTAATAACATCCATAGTAAAATGGGGGTGGATATCCATGGTTAAGAAACTTGTTATATTGTAAGTATGAAATTTTTATGAGCTTATTAATTAAAGTTAAATATTATTATGGAACCATTATTAGTTTCTACCAAGGCAACGCTCTAACAATTGATTTGTCTATTGATCGCTATTAGTTTAACATTGACCAATGCAAATTATAATGCCTAAATTTGAAAAAGAAATATTTATTTTTCAATATTATTAAAAAAAATAATTTTCAAACATTTGATTGGGTTATGAAGGTCTTATTGCAACATTTGCACAATATAATGCCTTGTGGATAATTGCCTTACATATTTTATGCCATAATTTATGGTTATGGTTGCAATATTCATGCATGATTTTTATATATTTGTGTAGTGATTTTTTATTCTTAAGCTTTGCAAGAAAACCATCCAAAAATGACAAGTCTTTGCATACAAAATGGATAGGAATAAGATGTAAAAAATATACTTACAGAAGTTACTTCCCACCATTAATAAATGTGTACACATATCAATTTATTACACTTCTTGTCAAAACACGACCATAGGATGATTTGTCTATCAACCATTATTAATTTAGCATTGACCATGTAACTTATAATTATTTATGCAATTTTTCCCATAACATAATTTCTAACTTAAGTTGGCCCTGCATAACAAAATTACAATATAATAAATTGAATATATTTATTTTTATCACTTTTAACTTTTTATTATTAATTCAACGAAGATCTATATGTTTAGGCTTATTGAAAACCCCATATTTAACTTTCTATTATTTTTTAATTGATTTACCAACATTATGCCTACACATCTACACTATACTTAGAGCGCCACTCCCCCCAACAAAAATACATTCTTGCTATCTCTTCTTAATGAAACATGATTGCATCTCTACCAGTGATGGGATGAGTTGTGGGAGAAAAAGTGATTGCATTCACCGTGACAAGTAAAATGATAGGATGAGTTGTTCTACAACAAGAGATTGTAATCACCTTGAAAAGTAAAGGAATGAAATTCATGTACCCTGATGGAATTGATTAAAAAATAAATCATATTTTATCTGTTTTAAAGTAATCATCTATGTGTTTCCTCGTTTCAGAAACATGGCTAAATTATAATATTGAGCAATGATTCAAATTTCTGTATTGCTGGCCAAGAAATTGCAAACAAAATTTATTACAAATTTTTGTTGAAGCTTGTTTGATATAACAAAAAAAAATATGTTATATGCTGAGTTTTTGGTTGGTTTGCACCAAACAAAAAATCTCAGTTCTTTGAAAGAAACTTCAGGAAAGATAATCTTCAAAAAATAAGTTACACCGATATCTCAATTTTTTTGTTTAACAAATTCATCACTACAAAAGCCTTCTGATAAAAAAATAATATCCAAGAAAAACACAACTCTCTGTTTTTGTTTTGTTACAAGTGGTTTGAAGCTGCATTGTTTTTCAAGGTTGCGTGTATCCGCATTCTCGCCATGCATTTTCCTTTGATTATTACCATTCTTTAGGTTCTGGGTGGTTTTATACTCAGCCTTGTGATTCTAATGCACCATTTCACTGCAAAGAATAAATTTATTTTACTATGTGCATTGTACTTCGTGTCAGTTAAGCATGTTTATTTGGTGCATTATGGTTTCTTTATTTGCAGAGGAGATTAAAAAAACGTCTTCTCCTTTGTGTGGGTTATTTCACTAGTGCTTATTGTCCTAATACAAATCTCCATGAATTGAGATTGATGCTATTTCTTTTCAGTGTTATAAGCAAGCCCTCTCAAAGGTTGTGTAAGATACATAACATTATTACAATAAATTGAGTTACCATGATCAACATTGCATGTGATGAGTGGGGAAGTGATTGTTTGCATTGTGTTGTAGCCTATGACAAGGCTCTGTTTGATGATTTTTCTTTTAACGTGTTCTAGGTTTCTTCAAATTTTGTTATGAAGTATTGTTTTTTAAATTTTCCGAATGCTAAATGTTTTCAAAAAAAAATTCTCTTCATCTGGAACAAAGTAATTAAATCAGTTTAAGGTTTAGACATTGTCTCTAACAATGAAGTGGAGGCCTTATTGCTCTCAAAAGAATCATAGTGTGGAATTCCATAAGTACGACAAGAGAGAATCATAGTGTGGAATCCCATAAGTACGACAAGAGAGAATCATAGTGTGGAATTTCATCATCATAAAATCTTTAAGGATTTTAAAACTTCTCAAAAATCCAAGACAGGCTAGAATTATCTAAAGGATCCCCTCCCTTCAACTTCACACCATATCCAGTTCAGAAATTTTGATGTAAAAAATGGGCTTCAAAACAAAAATGTACAATAAAAATCAACTTTATAAGAACCAATAAGAATCAATATGATGATGTCAACAAAACCAATAAGAATCAATATGATGATGTCAACAATGATGGATGATTTACCATTTTTGGAGTAAAAAAGTAAAAAGATAAAAAAAAAAAAAAACTAATTTTTCAACTCGTATTTTCAACTTTTCTCCTTACAATTTTACTCAAATTTCGATCGGGAGCACTCGTTGGATGCATAATCATGTTTTTGCATGTATTTCACATTTTCCATTTAGTAGGATCCATCGAAAGTATGCAACATCGACACTCTTTGGATGCAAAATTAAATTCCACATTCATTGAGTGCCCCCACTCGAAATTCGAGTAAAATTGTAGAGAGATAAGTTAAAAATTCGAGTTGAAAAAGTAGTTTTTCCTCCAAAACTTGATGAGGTAATCTAATTTTATTTTATTATTTCCACTATTATTTTATAATATTCCTTAGGAGGCCCATTTTAGACCTCAAAATTCCTCTAATGATAATTCCAAAACCTATAAGAACTCAACTTAAATTTGGGTTGGGTGAAAAACAAGGGAGCTATTGTGAACGAAGGACAATGTGTTGTAGTAGACACAAAGGGAAAAAAGGTGTGCGCCCACCAAATCCTATGATTATGGTTCGATAGCTTGCAAAAGGTGGTGAATTAGGCATTCAATGATCTTAGAGGAGTTTCTCCTTGCATGCATCATGCCTCATGCATGCAATGGATGGGGAGGATTAAATACCTTCATCCTACCACCGCTCCCCATTTCCATTGAAACCTTAATGCAAAGGCAATCTTGGTTGATCTTCCTATGTGCAAACTTCATCATCCAACAATGTTGTAAGGACCCCTTTCTTTGGGTCTTAAGTTTGTATAAAGAATTACTCAACCAGAACTAAAAATAAAAATAAAAATACATTTTTATTGTGACTACTATTGTGTCTATTCATTCCACAATGTATTTCTTTTCATTTTTAAATTTAATAACAATGCAAATCAAAAAATTTAATTATAACAATTAACAAGAAAATACATATCTATGGTGGCTTGGTTGTGGTGCTCTTGGTGGGACCATCTGATTGAATATGCCACTTTTCCAACTAAGAAAATCTGTTATACTTTCTGGCAACCTCCAAAAGTTCCCTAGCCCTCTGAGCCCAAGTCCAAAATACAGTTTTAGTGTGTCTGAGATCCCCGTGCCAATACCCCTCTAGTGCCAAAAACAAAAAAACAATCCCTTACTTTCCATCCCACTCCAAAGCCTCCCCTCCAAGTTTTCCCAAGTCTCCTTGCAAGAACCCCCTGACCCCCTTCTCCATAAGAAAAATAAAAAAAGTCCTCTTCTTCCCAAACTCTTTTGGCACTTATAGAGGGGATAGAGGGGATAAATAATTAAATACTAATAACAATAAAATATAAATATCCTTTTATGTTAGTCAACCTTATAAACTCACAAGAATCCTCTCAATTGAAAGATTGAATAATCATTTTAAAATATAATTTATTAGTTATAAGTTAGGATTAAGGATTAAGCATTAATTGAGCTTAACTATTAAGAAAGCTTAAGGTTAACCATAAGTTGGATCATTAATCAAGTTTAAGGTTAGTCGTAGCTTATTCACTAATCAAGATTAACTATTAATTAATTGTTTAACATAATAGGCTACATAATAGTAGCGTGTTTGTGCAAGGTGTGGGTATATAGCTAGCATACACATACCTCGCACATATACTGATAATACTTATAAAAGTCACTCACAGAAGTCAATCATTTAACATGAAGGTTAATAACTTAATATAAGATAATAAGATGAGGACACAGGCACTAGGTACACCCCTCCTTCAGAAAACTTCGTCCTGAAGTTAGATTGAAGAGGATACAAGTATTCAAGAAGCAGTATGACAATACGTCACAAAAAAACAAGGAGAAGATGTAATAGTCAAATTAAGTAAACTAGGCAAGGATATCACTTCCTATCTAGAGTCCCCTACTAACCTATATCCTCATATCATCCCTAATCTACTTACATTCTGATCCGGATTTAAATAGGAACGCAACAAATTACAGAAATAATCATACATACAAAGATGCAGTAGAAATAATACTTCATTTCATTACTGTAAAATACTGAAATATGCTTACAAACAGAAATAGAAATAAACTAGCTAGGGCGATGGTAGCTTATCTCTTAGAAGAGATGTGGTGGCTACATCCCTCTGAACTGTCTTACAATGAGGGCCTATTTATTTTTGAGAAACAATGAAAAACCCTAAACATCCAAAAACCTAACCTTAGGAGATGAAGCGCCAAACTATGGGCTCCGTTTTAAGTAAATCAGTATATCAACTTCCTGGGATCGTAACTTTGGCATACGATCTCTGTTTGACATGCACAATACCTCGTTAGAAATATCTATCCGAGGACTACAACTTTAGGAAGAGAAACATCGATATATTTCTGCTCCTAGTTTTCCCAAAAAAACGTCGTTTAGGGCCTCAAAATAGCTCCGTAGTTCATGACCCGAAAAATTGTTAAAATAATAAATTATGCTACAATTAAGGAAACTGAAAAACTGAAAGAAACAATGGTGGGGGTCCAAGTGGAATTGATGGGTGGCCACCAATATCCACCTGGATCATTCATCCCCCCTTAGGAAGCAATGGTCCCCACTGCGTTGAGTTCCTCCATGAGATGAGGAAACTTCTGCTGAACTTGGTCCCTGGTGAGCCACTTGCCTTGGTGAAGGAGTTGGCCTGCTTTGACAACTCGATATAGTTAGATCTTCTGCTGGTGAGTGTGCTTGATCTATGTGTCCATGATCCGATCAGTTGTAGCTTGTTCCATGCAATCTAGATTTAACTCTATTGGTGTGAGTTGTTTTACAATGTCGAATGTGTCTAGTAATGGTGGAAAGTAAGGTCGAAGGCGGTCCACATTGAACACTGGGTGCAGGCCAGGGAATGGGGGAATTCTAAGCTCAAATGCATTATCTCTCACAACCTTCATAATGGTGTAAGGACCATATCAGAGTGGTCTGAGTTTCCAATAGGCTTCGGTAAGGCTTCGGTTGGGTTCACAAAACTCTTCAACAGGTTATTCCTCCTCTATCGAAAAAGGCGTTCCTTCTACAAATGCAACCAAACTTTGTCACCCACCTGAAACTTGTGTGGCACCTGATGTTGATCATGTCGCTGCTTGTACTTGACATTTGATTTCTCCAAAATGTCATGGAGCTGCTGGCGAATATGTTGGATGTGCTCAATGAAGTCGTTTGCCTTATCTGTTTCGGACTGGACATGAGCCAAATCTGCCTAAGTAGTTGCAAATGGCATGGCCATATCAATGGGACATAGTGGCTAGAATCCCAAGCCCACCTGAAAAGGGTTGTGGCCAGTGGAGTTGTGGAGAGCTTGGTTATATTTGTGCTAAACATAGGGGAGGCTCTCATCCCATGTGCATGGAACTTTCAGTTGTACATGTGCAGAATGTGTATGATCATCCTATTGACAACCTCTATTTGGCCATCAGTTTGGGGATGGAAGGTTGTGGGCTTAGTGAATTTGGTGTCCAGCATCAACCAAAGACTGGACCAAAATGTACTGAGGAACCTATTGTCCCGATCCGAGATGATAGACTGTGGGATCCCAAAGTGTACCCACACTTGTTCAAAGAAGAGTTTAGCAGTGGTTTCTGCTGTGATATTCTTCTTGCAGGCTGCCATAATGGACATCTTCGAGAACCTGTCAACGACCACAAAAACATAGTCGTTTCCATGCTTAGTAGAAGGAAGGCCTGACATGTAATACATGGAGATGGATTCCCAAGGTCGACTAGGGGTAGGCAGTGGAGTATAGAGGCCTTGCTTCTTGATGGTTGGTTTGGAAATGGCGCAGGTAGTGCAAGATATGATGTACTTCCCGACATCCTGTCAAAGATTCGGCTAGTAGAAATATTTTTGCAGTACTGCCACCATTTTCTCGACCCCGAAATGCCCATTAGCCCAACTGTAGTGTGCTTCCCAAATAATCTTGGCACGCTCGCTTGAAGGAACACAAAGGTGACCCAAGTGGCATAATAGGGCATCCGGGAGGTGAAAATCTGGAACATGTTGACCCTCCAAGAGTGTTTGGTATGTGTGGTCGAATTCTAGGTCGCTTTTGTAGAGAAGTGGCCAATCAAAAGTCTCGTGCCCATAAGAGTTGAGCATGGTGGTTAACGCCATGATCGGTGGTCGACTGTGGCAATCTGCAACATTATTGGTGTTGCCCTTCTTATACTTGATATTCAAATGGAACTGTTGCAGGTATGTGGACCACTTCTGATGGCGATCATTCTACAACTTCCCTTGTGTCTGTATGAACTGTAGGGGCCAATGGTCTGTGTGGATGACCGTTTCCTTCCCCAAAATGTAATGCTTCCATTTTCGATAGGCCTGCACAATGGAATACATCTCTTTGTCATAAGTGGGATACTTCCGAACTATGTTTGAAAGTGTCTCACCGTGATATACCACTGGATGCCCGTGTTGAGTAAGGACTGCCCCAATAGCATAGTCAGAGGCATCTGTCTCAATCTAAAATGGTTGTTTCAAGTCTGGTAATGCGAGCATTGGTGTCGAGCAGAGGCGATGTTTCAACTATGTGAATGCCTTCTATTGAGATTCAGAACAAAAGAATTTTGCTTTTGCTCCTCCCTTGGTGACTTGACTGAAGGGCCAAGTGATATGAGAAAATCCCAACACGAACCTGCGGTAGAAGTTGGCAAGACCCAGAAAGCTACGGAGCTCTGTCAGAGTGGTTGGAGATGGCCAATCCTGAATGACTTGGATCTTGGATGGATCCACATGCACCCCTTGTTCATCAATAATGTATCCCAGATATTGAACTTGGGTCATGCCAAAAGTGCATTTCTCCAAATTGGCACATAACTTGTGTTGCCACAGTGTTTGGAGAACCTGTCGGATGTGGTGGAGGTGCTCTTCCTAAATCTGGCTGAAGATCAGGATGTCATCCAAGTATACCACTACAAATGAGTTGGTGAATGGCTACAAGATGTCATCCATTATCCTCATGAAGGTTGTAGGGGCATTCATCAATCTGAAAGGCATAACCAACCATTCGAAAAGGCCCTCCTCGGCTTTGAAAGTAGTCTTCCACACATCGGAGGGTTCGATTGGTACCTGGTGATATCCTTACTTCAAATTAATCTTGCTGAAATATTTTCCCCCCTTCAGTTGGTCCAGAAGGTCATCAATCCATGGCATTGGGTCCCTATTCCAGAAAGTGAACTTGTTCAGCGCCCAATAGTCAATATAGAGTCTTTAAGTCCCATCCTTCTTCTGTACCAACACAATCGGGCTCCCACAGGGCGATGAACTCGGTCAGATGTGACCTTTCTACAATAGCTCCTAAATCTACCTCTTGATTTCATCGTTCTCTAGAATGGAGCACCGATAGATTGGTCCATTGGGCAACAGTGCACCTAGGGTCAGATCAATGGAGTGCTTGACCTGACAGTGTAGAGGAACCCCTACGGGGGAGGTAAAGATGCCCTTGTACTCCTCCACGACCTTGTCCATCTGTGGTTGTCATGCGAAGGGGCCTTGTTTGGTGGTCGTGGCCACCGTTTTCTTCTTTCCTTGAGGGCGTATCATCAGGAAAACAAATTTCCGAGTTTTGGAAACAATCTTACTGCATTGTTTTACAGTAACCAAAGAGATGGCGGTAGGTGGTGCTACCTCCAGTATCCTGTACAATTTATTTCCCAAAGTAACAATAACATCACGAGGCCTTGATTCATACATAGCATGTCGCTTCCATAAGTATGGTTGGCCTAATAATACATCACAAACATCAAGGGGAGCAACGCCACATAATACCTCGTCCGTGAAGGGCTTGATGTTGTATGGAAGGCGACACTACTGGCTCACGCGAAGATCCCGTCTTTGGTGAAGCCACTGTTGTGGGGGAAAGTATCCAACTCGGAATGACCCTAACCCACTCTAAGGGTGACAGTTCCTTAGCAACAACTGAAAGCAAAGCTATCTAAAGTTTCTTCTTTATGACATGCAAGAGATAAAAGGAAGAGATCCACTTACCGATGTCTTGCGCAAATGGTCGATCCTATCTCCTTTGTTTGCCGCTTGCTCCCAGCTCCAAGTCTTTTCACGGGCCCAGCTACACGAGATCCTGCAAATAAGACAAGAAAAGGAAACTACAAGAAGCATGCATGCATAAATGATTCAAGGATTAGCATAAATCAAAGACGCAAGTAAGACAATTCACCATTGAAACACACGCGAATAGAAGAACCTCAAATGCTTTATTAATATATGGAAGTAAGGTTCAGGCGGTGATACAACCATGAGAGGTCCAATCCAGCATCACCTTCCCGACGGAGAGAAATCTCTTCTTCACCTCCCTCAAGCAATCACCCAATGCTCACAACTGTAAACCAACAGCAATTCTTTGCACCAAATTCCGGCCTCCAGATCCCATGGGATGAGATCCTTATATAGAGTTTTGGAGTGAAGATAAGTCAGCTTGATGTGTGACTTGTTGTCCTCTTCAACTCCAGTTGTTCTTCAGTCCTTCACTCAGAGTTTCTGCCTTCCACTTGGAGTTTTAGAACCTCTTAACTCATCATTAGGCGAATCTTCTGATCCAAGTGTCAATTTAGAAGCTTCCTGGGCACTGGCACATTGAGAAAAGATTCCTCCACATGTCCAAGTACGCTCAGCGCAGGTAGCCTTTGTCCTACTTGCTCTGCAACGCAGGTAGCCTTTGTTGTACCTGCTATGCAGCGCAGATGCCTAGTGGAGCAGCTGCAATGATCCAAAACTGACCTGTTTTTGAGTGTTTTTAGTGGAGAACTGAACTGTAGTGTTGTGGTTTGCTGACCTTGTTCCTCTAGGGGTAGGAACAACATGTTTGGGGACTTTGGATCCCTCAGATTATTGACATTTCATGCTCTATGTTGTAAGGCACAAAAATGTCTATAACAGTTGCCCCCTAAAGTATGAGGTCGTTTATCGGGTGAAATGCTTTATTAGGAGGATCCGAAGTTCATTCAATCGCCGGGAGGTGACCTGTAACAAAATACAATACAATACATTATCTTTTCAAGATTTCTTTTCATGATCTAGCTGATGCGGGCATTTCCCATGCTCAGCTTTATAAATACGTTTGCTGTACATAAACAGACGATCGTCTGATAATAGACTGATAATTCTTTGCTTTTAATTATCATCCTTTTAGTAGGATGACCATCTGCTGCACATGCCTATGTCTTTATCTCCTGAATATATATCGCAGCCCGGATGGATGAAACTAGATCCGGGGTCTTCAAACTTCCGATCTTCACACTAAGTACAAGTCAATCCATGTGAGAATTTCTTGAAGTCGAACATGGAAAGACATCGCTTGATTACCAGTCAATAATGTAAACCGTTAACAAGCGCGAGAGGAATCACCGATAATGATGATGACCCTCAAGGTACTGCAGCACAATTCACGTGGCGTGAATATAGGATCTGACGTCGAACACCACGCAAAGTCTTCCGGTCGAAGGTCATTAATGTATACCTATCGCCGGAAGTGAGAAACTTGCCATTGGGGTATGCAAGCTTCAAAGTACTGAGGGGGTATTCCTAGATCAACTTCTCGGATAATGAGCTGATGTCGACAAGAAGTGATCCGTCAAAGGAGGGCCTTAATGAATTCCATATCAGTGACACGGAACGGAGCTAGTGATGATGGTGAAAACGATCTGTGAAATATGATTCAGGGTGGCGGTCATGGAAGGATGAAAGATGATGTATGGTAGTGGATGGGACCCAGTTGACACTTTCTGAATGACATCTCTTGAACATATAACGACACTGATGTGATGGATCGGTAGCATTACCCCATGTATGGATGGTATGGCGAGACCATGGTGAAGGGACCGGTGAATGATAATAACCCAACCCGATATTTACGGAGGCAAAAGTGTCATGTTCAAGAGCGACCTGCTACCATTAAGCTTTGAGGTTCTTCCCAATTTTTCCCCAGTCATTTCAGACCAGTACCTCTTTATTTTTGTCAAGCTTGAGGAGGATAACATATGCTTGATCTATAACCTGCCCTTCGGGCAAGCCCATCGCTATGTTTTTAATGAGCTTAGCGATAGGGAAACTCGTTCTCGTCTAAAGACAAGTTTGTCGCTATCTAATATTTTTAACGAGTCCAGCGACAAAGACAACTCGGTCCTTTTCATTTTTAGAGAGTCTGAAAAGGGTACATAAAGTAGACTCCAGGGGTCCTTTTTCGTCATCTAATCCCTTAAGTCCGAAAAAGTATAAAACAATACAGAAGGGATGAATGTTCGATATCTTTATCGAGCCGAACTAGACAAGCGCTCGATCTTTTTGTGCAATAATCCCTCAGGTCCAAAAAGATTAAAATCTAGAGGAGGGATAGCTCTTCCGGTCCTTTTAACGAGCTGGAAGGCCAAAACTCGGCAAACTTTTCATATTTTACGAGTCAGTGAAAAGAGCTCAAAGAAGACTCGTCTTTTGAGGAACGAGTGATAAACAGGGATAGCAGCAGATTCCAGGTACAGGTTGGAATTTTCCAATCACGGCAGTATTACAAGGATGGCTAGGTGAAATCACTCTTCGTAGCTGTTCCTCAAAATAGGTAAACAATCAAGTGGATGTGAATGATCGGCCAAATGACAAGTGGAGGTGACGGTGCACAAACACGACCAAGGCTTTTATGGCTGATGAATTTACGGTCTCAGATGGTTATTTACCGGTACTGGGTTCATTTTTTAAAGAGCTTGAATGCGCCAAAACACTGCTCAATCTTATGTTTATTTTTTAACGAGCATGAACTATGTGCTAAAACTGCTCGGTTCTTGCGTTTATTTTTTAACGAGCATGAACTTTGCCAAAACTGCTCGTTCTTGTGCATGCCCCCAGCATCATAATGATGCATGTCAAAGGATGGTGCCCCCCAAGCTTCATTGCATTCAACTTGGTGGTTGGAATGAAGGTTTACCTTTGAATTTTGAAAAGGGGATTTGTTTCATTTTTTAATGAGGTTGACATAGTAAAAGAACTATCCTCATGACTCCTTGTTTCATTTTTTAACGAGGTTGACACGAGATAAGAACCGTCCTCGGGGCCCACTGTATTTACAGTATTTCCATTAGGGCGACGATCCATGCTGACAAAATATTTAGGAATCTTCTGAATCCGTTGGATATAGAAGATTTCATATTGTAGGTTTCCACTGTGGCTACTTCCGCCAGATTACCTGCCGGCGGTAGGGCAAAAGTACCCATTAAGGCTGGGTCTTTTAGGAGACCTACTCCAATATTTTGGAGCGATTGATTACTTTCATGGATCATTGTGTTGCTTCCCGTAACTTGAGAACTGTTGGGGAGAAATGTTTGTTGGTCGACGATTGTAATTTTTCCTTGAAAAGGAAATACAATTCTCCTGTAGTAGGTCGACACAACTGCAGCCATGGCATATATCCAAGGCCTTCCCAGTAGGATGTTGTAATCGAGGTTTCCGTCGATTACTTCCACATCAACTTCTACTGTTTTGCCCCCCAGTTCAACTTGCAAGTTACTTAAAATCCTGTATGGAGTGTATGATCGTCCATCAAATGCTTTTAACGTCGTTGACGATTTCGACAAGGGTGGTGAGCCTAAATTTTTCCAGCAATTCATCGACATAAGACATGTAGATGCCCCCTCATCAATAATTGTTCGATGAACAGTTTTGTTGAGGGCTTTCACTTTAATAAGGAAAGCTTGTTGAGCTGGTAACTGAGGGTCATATCCTTTATGATCAAAGGCCACAAGATTGGAATCCATTGGGCCTATCCCACCTATGGCTGATAATAAAGCTTGCTCTTGGGAGGTGCAATTTTGCGCTACCTCAGGTGTCGACATAGCGGACGACGATTGGGTCAGGTCCTCTATTATATTATAATTCTGTGCTACTTTTGCACGAGGATTAAATGTCGATTTGTGTACTACTCCCTTTGGCGAGTTTATTATTGGCTTAGGAACGATGGGTGGCACAACTTCGTTCAAAGTTGTTGTCGAACTACTAGGTTGTTTATCAGCCTTGTTATTCGACCGCTGTGGATTCCGGTAACCTTTATTCCTTGTCAAAGCATTATTCTGCTGCTTTGAGGTGGACAACATAAGCACTTGGGATCGGGAAGCATTTTGATTAGCAACTAGATTTTGGCTTGGATTAGGGAACGGATCAGTCAATACTGCTGGGGTTTTTGAACTCTTGAAGAGTTTCTTAACTTCAGGTATATGTGGACAATCTTTCGTCCAATGATCCTCATCGCATATATGACACCCTGTCGGGGGTCTCCCTTTCCTTTTCTTTTTCTTCTTGCCCCCTGGTTGCTTCAGTTGTTTGCCCTTGTCGGTCGACATGGCATTTACTTCTGAGGCAAGAAGTTCCTCATTTGCATTTTGACTAGAAATTTTGCGTTTGCCAGTCACGCCATTACTGGCGTGAGAGTTAGTATTCGATTCAGGAGGGGGGAGGAATTGAAAATTCAGGTCTAGGGGCGTCAGGTATTTTGTCGTAGAGCGTGCCCGACTGAGTATATACTAAGTCTAAGTATTGAGCACGAGCAATGACTTGCTCCTCTGTTACGACTCCTCCCTTGGCCACATCTTCCGTTATAACCGGAAGTAACGACTTTATAAACCATTCAGCTAACAGCTGATCGGGAACGTAAGTTTTCACCATCCTACGACGACGTTGCCACTCATGTATATGATCAGATATGTGAGTGGTCGTTGTCTGTTTGAAGTTGGTAAGGAGTTCTGTTCCTGTTTCATACCTTATCGGTAATTGAAAATGGGTTAGGAAAGTCGTGGCTAAGGAGCTGAAATTGTCGAAAGAGGCTCTTGGCAATTCAATGTACCATTTAGCCGCTGGACCTGTCAATGTCCTCTGGAAGAGGCGAAGTCTTATCGAATCATCATTCAGGGTGTTTGATGAACACCATAGATGGAATGTCATCACATGATTCGACGGATCCTCACCTGGATTTCCATTGAATTTAGGAATGTCCGATGGAAGTTTATGCGGAATCGCTGGCCACCAAGGGGCATAAGCAATTGGATCATTCGTCAGCCGGTTTAGATCTGGCAATTCTAGAGTTGCTACAAAGGGCAACTGTTGGTTCAGGTTAGGCGAAGCATATCCAGGATAAGATGGTATCGCCTGAGCAATGGGTCTTTGCAGACCAGCATAGTGCTGACAACTTTGACAAAGTTGATGGGCATAACCATTATAGCATGGTTGCCCATTACTTACAAAGACTTGTTGCGCAGGTCCTTGATATGATTGCTGGAATGGCGGTTGTTGAGATTGAACCAGCTCTGGTTGTTGGACCATTTGCTGTTGACCAATACCGGATGATTGACCAAGATGAGGAGTCACAATACTTGTTCGAGCCTGAGTCGCTCCAGATAAGGAGGCACTACCCTGAGATTGTGATTGAGCCGCCGAGACAAGAGGTTGTTGTATTACAACAGGTAGCGCTTGTACTTGCGACGCATTCGCCGTAGCAGGTGTGGTGGGAATATTCGACACAGGGTGTACTGGTTGCATTGAATATGCAACTCCTGATCGTTGAGGCAGTATTGGTACCCAACCGCTGGATGTAATTCCAGTTTGACCTGAATCCTGTTGTAAACTCTCATATGGTTGTTCTCTAGGAGGGAACAATGAAAGAGCATACTGCCCTCCACATGGTGGAAATCCAGTACTTAAAGGGTAAATTGGCCTTTGAAGACACATTGGATCAGTTTGTTGAGTTTCAACATAAGAAGTACCAGATGATAATCCGGATGAAGAAACAGGAACTAACCATATTGTCGCCCCCGATTGGACTCCGGCTTGTTGTTGACAATTTGCCGGGACAGATGGTATACCAGCGAACATCGTTGGAGTAGCAGCAGGAGGTTCTGCTGCTGCTGTGTCAGACGACACAGTCCTAGATGTCGACGGTTGTTCAGACATATCTAGTCTATCCAAAAGATTTCTTAGCGATTCTACAAGAACTTACGATGCCAAAAGACTAACTTCGAAGATCAACGCAGGAATAGGAGGCGATTATGTTCCGTTTAAAATGAATTTTATTATGACGACGCTTTTAGACACAACTTGCTTTTTCACTTTTTAAGAGTCGAGAAAAAGCTAAAGATGACTCTAGTCTCCTTCGATGTATTAACGAGCCCGAAGTGACAAATGCTCGGATGGACTTTTTCAGTTATAGAGTTTGAAAAAGGCCAAAAGAAACTACTCTGGAGTTCTAGGCAGAGGGTGTGCCAAACCTTTCGTGAAACCACAGAATACGTTTTACGGTATGAGTGGTCGATCTTCGTGAATGCTGTGTTCACTGCATCGAGATCAGTAGGGCGGCCAACACGGCTTCCTATGGATAAAGGCTTTGTTCCTATAGGGGTCCCCCAATATACGCGACGGTACGCGGGGGCACAAGTCCGTATTAGTGCTATCGTCCCTCAGGAGGAATCACCCACCTTCGTAGAGATCGACAGTCACTATGTTTAACGACGCCGGTTCACGTCTCTACCTAGACCTCTACTATGTTTCGTTATGTTTCAAAGCGTTGTTAGATAAATTCAGTTCTTTTTAGGTTGATCTTGCTTAGCAGTTTGCCTTTATGGATCACCACGTGATGTATGATACAACTCCTAAATGCAGTCTAAGAATGATAAGCAAGCTTTTTTTTCAATTCTTTCAACTTATGAAAATCTTAACTATTGAAGGAAAAGAAAGACATCATCTTTTCAAACAGATCATAGAGCACACACTAATGCACTTTTCCTAAATCGACATGCAAACTGTCAAAATGCTCATGCACAATGCAAGTATTTCTTTTCTTCTCTCTTAATGTTGATGTATTACAAAAAGAAAGTTGTTGTATGATTTCGAATTCAATTTCAAGCGAAAGCAAACAAGTTGTGTCCAATAATCAAAAGAACACCTTAAGATTCACTCATTTCAACACAAGAAATACTGAAATTCGAACCATATAACGAAAGCAAATGCTCAAGCGGCTATGAACAACAATAAACTAGCTCTTAGAATCACAACGACACTTTCTCATAGGTCTAGATCCAAGAGGTCATAGCAAGACTAGTTCACTTTCGCTATGGGAAACTGTGAATGACAGCAAGAAATACAATAAGAACAATCACGGTTTCTTCATACAACTGAGGCGGGATGAAGGCAAAGAGAAGTGGTTTCAGCTGGGTATACAGGTTGACAACAGGCTGCAAAAAACAATACTGAAAACTGGGCAACAGACAGTGGGGAATCCCAGTTGCACAAGGCAAAACTGGATCAGCGCAGGTGCTGCACTGTCAATCTGCGATGCAGCGCAGGTAGCCCCTTCGGGACCTGCGATGCAGTGCAGGTAGCCTTTGTTGCAGCTGCACTGATGAGACAACTCTCGTCTCTCTCAGATTCCGGCTCACAGTTTGCTAAAAAATGAACGGTTTTTGGCCAAATCAGAGGCTATCAGTCGAGTATACACTAGAGGATGATTAAAGGAAGATGAACACTATCACAAAGAGCTAAAAAGAGTCCTTGTGGATCTGCTCTTCAAATCATAAACAGGCCCAGCACTGAGCTAGAGTAGCTGCCCTCTACTTTGCATTCGAAGGACTCGCATGCAGTTCGATTCAGTACTCTTTCGTTTAAGAAATGAATAGCAAGAAACACAAGCTACCAACAAGACACGATCCCCAGTGGAGTCGCCAGTCTGTTGTGGGGGAAAGTATCCAACTTGGAATGACCCTAACCCACTCTAAGGGTGACAGTTCCTTAGCAACAGCTGAAAGCAAAGCTATCTAAAGTTTCTTCTTTATGACATGCAAGAGATAAAAGGAAGAGATCCACTTATCGATGTCTTGCGCAAATGGTCGATCCTATCTCCTTTGTTTGCCGCTTGCTCCCAGCTCCAAGTCTTTTCACGGGCCCAGCTACATGAGATCCTGCAAATAAGACAAGAAAAGGAAACTACAAGAAGCATGCATGCATAAATGATTCAAGGATTAGCATAAATCAAAGACGCAAGTAAGACAATTCACCATTGAAACACATGCGAATAGAAGAACCTCAAATGCTTTATTAATATATGGAAGTAAGGTTCAGGCGGTGATACAACCATGAGAGGTCCAATCCAGCATCACCTTCCCGACGGAGAGAAATCTCTTCTTCACCTCCCTCAAGCAATCACCCAATGCTCACAACTGTAAACCAACAGCAATTCTTTGCACCAAATTCCGGCCTCCAGATCCCATGGGATGAGATCCTTATATAGAGTTTTGGAGTGAAGATAAGTCAGCTTGATGTGTGACTTGTTGTCCTCTTCAACTCCAATTGTTCTTCAGTCCTTCACTCAGAGTTTCTGCCTTCCACTTGGAGTTTTAGAACCTCTTAACTCATCATTAGGCGAATCTTCTGATCCAAGTGTCAATTTAGAAGCTTCCTGGGCACTGGCACATTGAGAAAAGATTCCTCCACATGTCCAAGTACGCTCAGCGCAGGTAGCCTTTGTCCTACTTGCTCTGCAATGCAGGTAGCCTTTGTTGTACCTGCTATGCAGCGCAGATGCCTAGTGGAGCAGCTGCAATGATCCAAAACTGACCTGTTTTTGAGTGTTTTTAGTGGAGAACTGAACTGTAGTGCTGTGGTTTGCTGACCTTGTTCCTCTAGGGGTAGGAACAACATGTTTGGGGACTTTGGATCCCTCAGATTATTGACATTTCATGCTCTATGCTGTAAGGCACAAAAATGTCTATAACAGCCACCCGATGGTGTACGGTTGTGGATGTGTTGTGGTCGACCTGTACCGAAATGAGGTTCTTTTAGCTACCACTGTCAACAATGAACTATAGCGGGGAGCCCTTTATCCACATTTGGGAGTGGTAGAGGCGCTCCTCCTCTAGATCTTTGGGTTCCTCCTTTTGGATATTCGTGGTGGCAACAGTGGCATTGGGCTCTGCATCGATAATTTGCTTCCCTTTGTCATTCCCGTTGTCAGGTTCCGACTCAGAGTCATAACATGCATCTGATTCTGAAACCTTTAGCTTGGCCACCAGTGACTTCTTGGCCCGACACTCACTTGTGTTGTGAGTGGAGCTCTTATGGAACTCACACCACTTTCTCGTGTCCTTTTTCGGCTTCGCGGCATTGTTCTTTGCTTGCGGCTTTGGCGGGTTTTCATGGGCTGCCCCACCTTGGCTTTGTATTTTATTCTGCGGTTTGGGGGCACCTTTCCCTTGCTTCGGATTCGCAAATCCAAAGTCTCGCTTCTTCAGTTTAAACTTTTGCTCGATCTTGACGGCATATTAGTAGGTCGTGCCGAGCGAGGAGATGTTCAAGAATTTTATTTCGCCCTGGATGTACTTGTGCAAGAAATTGTGGTACTTGAGTACCAAATGATGCTATGAATCCTTGATACCCAACTTTGTGCGAAGGGTATGGAAAATATTGGTAAACTTCAGCACGTCTTGGTCCCTTCCCTGCCGCAACGTGGTCCACTTTATGTATTGATCCTCATAGCTTCCGACAAGGTAGTACTGCTCCTTGATGGCAGCCTGAAATGAATTCCAAGTGGGTGCAGCTGAAAACATTGAGGCCGTACTTTCATCCTTCTTCTCACAATAGGTTTCCCACTAGTCCTTGACGTGCAGGGCAGCTTTGAGAAGAGCAAAAGTAATCTTTTCCCGGCCGGAAAAATCATGAACAGAAAAATACCCTTCTAGCAAACTTAACCATTTATCTACAGGGTCTGCATCTATCTGATCCTCAAATATGGGAATGTCAAAGTTAACTTGTACCTTAAAGGGTGTGGCGCTTCCAGAGTAGCTGCTGGAAGTAGATGTGTCACCCTTGGGTAGCCGCTGAAGGATCTGGGCAAAGTTTTCCATCATCACGTTCCTTTGTCACTCGAGGGCCTCTTCGAGCAATATTTTGATAGGATATCCTGCCCCCTTGTCTTTCTTTTCATCTGCCATGGGATTCCATCGAGATTTGCGAAGCTGGTCTTGCAAAGGTTTGACCAGCTCAAGCCCTAACTCCTTATATCCCGACCTCGTTGGGGACATGCAAAGAAAGACAGAGAAAGAGAAAACCCGCTATGATGCCACTGATCCAGATTTAAACAGGAACGCAACAAATTACAGATATAATCATCCATACAGAGATGCAGTAGAAATAATACTTCATTTCATTACTGTAAAATATTGAAATATGCTTAGAAACAAAAATGGAAATAAACTAGCTAGGGCGATGGTAGCTTATCTTTGAGAAGAGATGTGGCAGCTACATCCCTCTGAATTGTATTAAAATGAGGCTCAAAGGCCTATTTGTTGTTGAGAAACAATGGAAAACCCTAAACATCCAAAAACCTAACCTTATGAGATGAAGCGCCAAACTATGGGCCCCGTTTTGGGTAAATTGGTACATCAACTTCCCAAGGTCGTAACTTTGGCATACGATCTTCGTTTGATGTGCACAATACCTCGTTAGAAAGATCTATCCAAGGACTACAACTTTGAGAAGAGAAACATCAGGCCACAAACTTATATTGCTCCCAGTTTTCCCAAAAATCGTCGTTTAGGGCCTCAAAATGGCTCCGGAAGTTCAGGACCCGAAAAATTGCTAAAAATAGTAAATTGTGCTACAATTAAGTAAACTGAAAAATTGAAAGAAACAATGGTGGGGTTCCAAGTGGAATTAACAGGTGGCCACCAATATCCACCTAGATCACGTTCCAATCCTATCCATATCGTGCATCAATATACCATTGCATCAACTATACCAATCTAACCACCGATAGAACTAAAATGGTGGAAGCGTCGACTATATCAACCTAACTTCCCCAACATGTAACTTGCAATCATCATCACATGTCTAAGAGAGTGTGTCCATCACTAGTCTCCCACAATTCCAGGTTTAAAGGTTACTTGGTGGGAATTTCCTCCACCTCTCCTCAACAATAGGGTCAACACCCTAACACGGATCACATTTCGGTGTTGGTTTGGATGCTTGTCATTGAATAATTTAGTCAAGTAGTCATGACTCCTACAGATTGGAAGGGACTATGTGATAGCCAAAGATCCATGGTGGATCCATGCTAGTGATTGGTGGATGTCGAGACATCCAACAAGAAATGGTATGATGTACATTGTTCTATTATATTTTGTATCTACTTGATATGCATTATTATAACATGGTTAAGGTGGACACGATCACTACATTTTACAAGTAGTTTTGGTAGGGTTTTAAAAGTTGTATGGTGCACCAGAAGAATTAGATTTTGATGTAACTTTTTATTATTTTCTCAATGGCATATATATATATATATATTATTTTATTTTATTTTATTTTATTTAATTATTTTTTTGAGAACCCTTGTAAGCTTGGAGTAATTTCAATGAAAAGATGATATTTGAAGGGAAGACCTTTTTGTGTATTTTGGAGGTTTATTTCCTATAGCTTTCACTAATATTTTATTTCTAGTTAAATTTCCAACAAGTGTACTTTATTCTATGAGTTGAAGAATTCAATTTAAATTATTTTTTCAGTAAGGAAATCATAAGGACTTGACTTACCTAGGTTGCTCGAATAGAAATTAAAAAAAAAAATCTTGACCCTTGGAATGGTTGTTTCTACTTCATATACACTATTGATTTTGTGCACTTGAGACTTGTTTAGGATGTGTAAAGTGAATCATAGTCTCAGAGAGCATGACAAGTTAGCTAAATGATATGACCCTAGGGGGGGGCATATATGGGGCTAAACATATATGTTATGAGCCCAAGGAGGGCATATATGGGGCTAAACATATATGTTATGAGCCCAAGGAGGGCATATATGAGACTCTGTCGGGGTACTGTTCTACCAAAGTTTACCTTGGACATAATCGTCATGCAGGGAGTAGCATATCACATCTCAGCAGGATTGACAGCTAGACTGCACCGAAAGAAGAAGGCACCTTGGCCTACTCTTCCATTGTGGATTGGGTTATACGAGATCCAGAGTTTCAAACAAGCGGATGTCTAGATGGAATTGATGAATATGTATCCATTCGACCTCCGAATTTACAGTCCGTATGACCCACATTGCATTGTGAAAGATCACTACATGAGAGTACAGTTCAACTCGATCCACGGGGCATGTCATTGGGCGGAGGAGGACCCATGGATATATTGTTACAACTCCTCTAGACTCAATAAACCGGTCGGCTTCATTGTGGAGTGGTTAGTGAAGCAATGTGAAGCAGCATCCCGGAGATCACCAGCACCAACAGTAGTAACAGCAGAGGCAAGCATACCAGTGCGCGACAAGGACAAGAGGAAGATTGTTGATCTCATGGAGGAAGAGCAAAGTTGCAAGTTCCAAGTAGATCCATTGGTAGAGAAAACATCTATGGCTATAGAGGTGAATAGGAAACAACGTGACAAGCGAATCGGGCAAAGGCAGAGGGAGAAGAGAAGAATGGACGAAGCAGAGAAGGAGTTGCGTGAGCTGAAGGAGAAACTCCAGAAGGAACAAGAGTTTTGTAAACAGGAGAGGGAAGTGCAACATAAATAGGTACAACAGGGGGCACAACATGTGAAAACAGATGAAACAATGCCTGTATAGGTAGCATATTCATCAGAACAGCTGGCATCAGGAAAACAGGGTGAACCATTGCAGGAGCAGCACTTCGCTTATGAGATAGAAAAAGCACTTCAATAGTTGGATACAGATATGGAGCAACGGGAATTGGAACATGACATCGACCTTATGCCCCACAATCAAGAGATCGACTTACCTGCTTCACCACATCCAGATGATGAGCAAGTTTCAAATGACCGAGGAGGCACTAAGATCCTTGGAGATCAATCGGAAGAAGAGATGCACAACATCTCATTTGACAAGTCTCAACGTAAATTTGTGCAGTCTTGTAGAGTGTCGACTTCGAATGATCATACATCTCCTGCGCAAGTTGAGGAACGAGTGATCGTTTCTCACATGTGCAAACATCCAGTAGCCTTGGCTGATGCAACTAGAGTGTATGCTGAAGCCACAAGCTCAAGTGTTTGCTTTTTGATAGCTGAGAATGAGCGAATGGCTAAGGAACTACAGACGACCAAGCAAGGAGGATATTTGGTGACAATGTCCGCCCGAGC
Source organism: Pinus tabuliformis (assembly GCA_031772625.1). NCBI lineage: Eukaryota > Viridiplantae > Streptophyta > Pinopsida > Pinales > Pinaceae > Pinus > Pinus tabuliformis. Next base: position 1,430,398,473 of record CM062819.1, on the reverse strand, counting down.
TGAACTAAAGAAGGCAATACTAGATTAAGTATTGTCCCTTGAAACATTTATGCGAGCGTTGTACTCCAAGTTTGGCACTATGCATAAGGCAGTCGTCCATCTCAACAGATGGCAGCAGCGATGTGCTAGAAGAGCACGTATCTTGACAAACTTGCATGCTGTTGTTGATTACATGCAAGCATGGATGATGAGATACAAGGGAGCCCCACTTCACTTGCCTAAGATGATGGAGTTCAGTGCGGTTGAGCTGAAGCCACATATCCAGAGTCACATCCCGAACTATGAAGAGCTCCCGTAGCTCATCACTGGTATACAGGCTTCCCATGCATGTGCGTTCAAGAGTATGGATGTTGTGGTCCACGCACATGTGATCCCATATATTGGGACTCTCACCTAGGTGAAGACAAAGGCACAGGTCTGACTAGATATTGACTCGTACTTTGATGAGTTGATGTGCATTGCTACCAACCCAGACTTGCCCATCAGTGCAGACATCATGCATAAGTATGTTGCTCGTCCAGACGCATTGAAGACAATGATGTGCATGCTTACAGACGAGTTGGACAGAGGAGCTTGAGCAGTGTACTCGGATGCTATGGAGGCAAGAGTCAGGTTCCAGAAAGATGTCACCTTGGAGCACACGGACACCATCAAGGACTATTGATCTTGGCATCAGTATGTTATTGTTGATCATCGCGAGGATGTTGAGGAGTTGGACTTCCATGGTTGTCTTAGTCAGAGTGATGTCTAGCATGGCTTGCTCAAGCCATTTTGTCTCACGTGGGTACATGTGCATTGTAATGTAATTTCATGTCAAATATCGATAGTTGGATGTAACAATCATAGAGTAGATGAAGAGTCATGAGGGTAGTTGAACTGTCACAAAGGGGAATATCAAGGATCACCCCACCCTTTGCTATAAATAGTCCCTCATAACTCATTGTATAGGCTTTTGGTCAGCCAAGCTCCTGATAAGACTATCTTGGAGAGAGCTTGGACAGTATTGTAACGAGCCTTGGCCTCTCCACTGCGCAGAGCTAGTACATATCTTTGGAGGAGCAGGCGGTTGTCGCTATAACGTTTCGCTATCGGAACTAATGGTTGGACATGGATGTATTGTATGATTGGAACTTACACTTCTTAATATAACAATATCCAACATGTTTCATGCATATGTTGTATTGTATTTTATGCTATCTGGTTTACTCTAAATGATATATGTATTGGTTTGCTTATGCATGCATGTATAGCTATATGTGTATGTTTGTATGAATCTTTCTGAAATGCGATGTTGGTTTAACCATCACTTTGTATTTCTTGCTAACTTGCCTTCCATGTTGTGATGTATCTTCGCTCATGTGCTCCCTTCTTAACTGTGTGCTATCATAGGTTTCTAAGGGGTGCACTCATCTCAACCCCCATGTGTTAGAACCTCTCATGCACCTTCCTTGGCTCGCTGCAGCTGTCACACCCTTGCTACCAATAGAGTTATCTTACTTGAATCTGTGCGAAATCGCGGTCAAGGCATTACCATACGACCCATTGTTGGGACTCCTACACCAAATGGTATAAGGTTTAATTGGGACTTCTTACCGGGGAGATCCCTTGACATGTTGGCGGGTCTAGCACCGCCAACATTTCTGGCACTAGAAGGAGGGCCAGATGACAAGCTATGTCCCCTCATCTTGTTTTGAACCTTTTCATATCTATCATAGATTCTTGCACTCTTCTCCCTCCACATTTTTTTTCGAATCATGAAGATGTCTCCATCACGATGGAATTCTTTGATCTCTTGTCCACTTACACATATGATGGTGAAGGCGAAGTGGCCTGGCCTGAGTTCTTACATGACTTTCTTTCCATGCTACATGAGGAAGATGGATGTTCTGACGAACATGCCAGTTTGCTACTTGCATACACACTTCGTGAGTCTCCACTTTGATGGTTGTGCAGCCTACCGGCTGATAGCGTGCACTCACTTGAGCAATTCTATGATATCATTGAAGACACTTTCCATCATTTTGATCCATACCATCTTGACCAAAAACCGTTACAACAACGGAAGGCTCCACATGAATCGATTATGGATTTTTGGCAGCGCTTCTGTGATGTGCATTTTCAAGCTCCGAAGAGCCAGATGAAATTTTTCTATATTTGGGACCGATTTGAGTACTATGTTCAAAAATATGCTCATCCCAAGAAGAAGCTTGAAATTAAGCCTCGCTCAACATTCTTCAGTGATGGAACTGCGCAATCTCAGACGGAGATGGTCACTGTCACAAGCGATTGTCCATCGTCCCCTCATCAAATAGTTCCACCACTACAGATTGATGTTAAGGATCATGCTCACACACCTGTTCAGTTGTCACATCCTCCCAACATCACTTCGCTTAATGTTCACACAGATTTGGTTGTGAATCCATCAAGTTGTCATTTGCATTTTGTTCCACAACCTCCATCTTTGCACTCGGTTGTTCCTTCGGATGTTATTGTCTTGTGTTCTTCCATTCCAGACTCTACACTTGTTGTGAACGAGGAAGAAGCCATTGACGGAGTTGGTTTTGCACAACCAACATGCGTTGTCATTCATGAAGAGTATGATTGGGAGCTTGAGCATCAACACTCAACGAAGGATGACTCCCTTCCGTCGGAGCCTCCTCCGTTCTTTCCTAACATCTTTGGTGAACCTGTCATCCAAGATATTGCATGTGTATCTTCATCCACAAATGCACCCATTGTTGATCACTCACAGAACACACCAGATGTCAGTCCATCATCCGACAATGGAAAGGATAAGTTATTCATTGAAAATCCACTTGATCTTTCATCTACCCTTTCCAAAAACACAGAGGATGAATTTGTTCGCTTTTCTCTACACCCAAGACTGTCTGAGCACTTCAACCAGAGCTGATGGTTATGTCAGGCCCTTGCTGTCCGGAGGTTAGTCTCACTTCCGATCAGGAAACTGTTCAATCACCCAAGGCTCCTCATCACTCATCTGTATGCATTGAAGATAAATCTCACACACAGATCATGCTTCCTCCACTCGAATTGCATGATCCTATCGCTCATGCATTGGAGGAGTCTTACATTGCAAGCACGCGTGCACGATGCAAGTTGTCTTTGTTTCTTTCATTTGCTTGCATGTCACAATCAAGAGTGTGCATATGCTTCAAAGCTGCATGCAGTGTCGCATAACACCATGGTAAGTCCACAGACTACTCTTCATACACTTGCACTCACTTATGTCCCGCAGACATCTTGGAGCACAAAGTGTGGTTGTCTTCATTGTTATATCTTTCTTGCTTGCTGTTTCGCGTAACTGGGTTGGTTGCGGACCAAGCTTTCACCAACATGGGTCAACCAATGCATCGGTGGTTGCATTGGAAATATCACTTCACATGGTCATGCCCATGCACCGTTAGTTTAGGAGTAGGAGTAGTGTTTGGTTTCAGTTGGTTTGCTTGCATGTGTTGGTGCACTAAGATGTCTTATTATAAGAAAACTTAATACCTACATTAATCATCAACCCAGGGCAAGTCTTTTTATTTCAAGAGTGCCAACACTGTATATGCAGTGAGTTCAAAGGTCAATTCATAACGAAAGAAGTTGGAATCGTTGCAATCGCTAATGTCTATTTCTCTAAGTTCAATCCAACCAATTTTGAAAGAAATATGTAAAGCACTTTCAAGTCTACTTAATCTATTATGAAAGAAACTGAATCAGAATGCAAATAGAAAGAATCACTCTCAGCAACCTAACTGGTATTGAAACTAATTCATTTAACATGAAGGAAAGCCACAACAATTGAACAACAAATAACATGTAAACATCTCATGGAAAGCAATCAACTCTAGCTTTGAAATATGTGATAGCGTTACTTTAGAGTGAACAACAATCTAATGCTTAAATTAACATAACCAATTCAATAAAGAGTATCATGCATATGTAACACAGCTAAATCTAGAATCTCATCTGAACAACAAACACAAATCAGAATCATCAATCCTCACGGTAATCAGAATGGTGCTAACATTACAAACTAACAATAATAAACAGTTATGATAATAAACAAAAATAATTATAACACAATTGAAGCAGTAGATCTCCTATCGACTGGGCCCAAAGTCTCCAGAATTCCCCGCTGTTAGATATTCAGAATACGATTATGGATGAAACACAGTCTTCTTCATTAAAATCAATAACAGAGTTACAACATCGTCGTGATGTAAGTATTACATGTCCAAAAAGAATAGTTACAATCTGCGAATTCCTAACTAGTTGTTCAATTTGCCTCACGGATTTATAGAACTTTTGGAAAAATAAATCGATAGAAGCAAATCATCAGGATCAGGGGATCCTGAGGATTTTGCAACCCTCAATCTGATTTCATCATAGAATAGCATTGGTCCCCTCGGCCTTCCATTTTCTTCCATACTCAAGACTCTGTCTTTTTCCTTTCTTGGCTGCTATTGTTCTGTCGATTGAACAACAATCGTCCAATCCGTATCCCTGCATATAAATATAGTGAAAGTTAGTTTTCCGTGCCCATATTTATTTAATTTGTTAATAATCAATTTTTCCCAGCTTCTGCTATTGTTTCCTCTATTTTTATTCATAAAACAAAGATAAACATGTGAAGACAAATTCTTAATTAAGTTATTTACGAGGAGAAAACATACCTTTTCGTCGGCCCAACATATTCCCCTTCTTACCTTTTTGCATGTCCTCATGCATTAAGATGGTTAAGTTGTAGTTGAGTTAAGGAATAAGCAGGATATACTTCCTCCTTATATAGCCTAAAACTGTTTTTTTGTTTGAGCATTGCAAAAGCCTGGTTCACTTGATGATATGTCAAGTTATAATCACTGTGGTACCCATATGGAGGATACAAGATAATTGGACTTCTGTATCGACACCCTATCTAATCAGGACCCATTCTTAGGACCATATTGTTGTATTTGTGTAAGCGAGTGGAGGCAACTTTGAAATTTCTAAACCCAAATGGCTCCCTGTTCCTGACATTACTGATGGAGGCTTCCCATCTTTGTTTGGTTGTAGATAAAGCTTCTTCTTTGATTCCCTGAAAGTATTCCTTCCCTACCTATATGATGTCTGTGTGGAGCGGTCCTAATTGACCCACAACACCCGTTCGTTTCATGAACTGTTTGTGTTGGACAAAGAGGTGTAGGGGTTTTGTGGGTTCTCCCCTAACCCATAAGTCTATGCCATATTCTCTCTTTTGAAAAGTATTATGGGATTTAGCCCATTTAATTTGATTAGTGGCAAAGGAAAGAAAAGCTTGAAATTGGATATCCCCTATGAAGGGGCTAGGATTACTGTTTAAGTCATCCTCTAAGAAAAAATTATGCATGTACAATTCACACAAAAGGCATTGTACTTGTTCATTATGTTCTTTGAAACACTTGACAAAGTCTGGGGTGGTCTTAATTTCCACCGACTTACCAGCCTTAATGGCTTTAACCTTCAGTAAGAGGTATCTTTCTAGCAGGAATAGTGCATAGTTGGTGGCAGGAGCTTAGCATGACAAGGCATCTGAGTAAAGAGAGCAAATAGTCTCCATTTGCTCCTTAGCCTTCTGCAACTTAACCTGTGCTTTTTCGACTTTCTTCTGTTCATCCTTGTAATTAGCGAAAGTATCATCCTCTGTGACAGTGAGTGCCTCAAATTTATTTCGTAATTCTTGGTGTACTCGTAGGGGCACTACTTCCTCTTTATGTCAAGTCAACTCCTGCTGAGTCTTGGCTAGTTCATTCTACAATTTCCTAATGACCGCTTCCCTTACTAGGGGAATGTAGTCAGGCGTTTCCTCTGTCTAGACCTCATCATCCTGTGTTACCATTGGGCTAGTTTGAACAGCAACCTCAACTGCTTCTCAGGTCATACAACAATCAACTTGGGTGTTTTCTTCAATATCATTTTGAACAACAACTTCAGCTGTTCCTTGGGTCATATGGAAGTCTTCCTGAATATTCTCTGCAGAATTGGTTTGGACAGTAGCATCAGTAGTGGGGAAGTTCATTTGGGTTTCTTGTGGGAAAACACAAGGATCTTCTATCTGCATTTCACTATTTTCTAAAAGGCATTGCTCTGTTTTGGTTCCTTTTGAACAAACCAAAAGGGTCTCAGTCTGGGTTTCAATATCTTCCCCAGAGAAATGTTCTGTTTGCGTCCCTAGGGTCTCCAATTATGTTTTCAATTTCCTGACCCTGACTGCTTCCTTCAACCACTCTCTGAGCTGCTTAACTGTTTTTTTCCTTCCTATACTTTTTAAGAAACTTCCACAATTTGTCCTTGTATGTTTTCTTTGTCATGAGGTCTTTGGTCGGTGATGGTACAACTGTATTTATTTCAGGTTTAGGTTCAGGTCAAATTGTGCCAATATCAAGATGGGGTTCTAATGGATTTTCACCTTCTAGGTCTCTTTCTTCATGAGCTTCCCTCTCAGGGGACTCCAATGGAATGGTGTCTCCTGAGCAATTATCATTTTCAAGGTCTTCTTCTATATGGGCCTCGTCCTCTAGGGACTTCATAAAAATAGTGCCCCCTGGTTGATTTTCACCCTCCAGGGTTTCTTCTGTAGGGTTTTCCTTAGTTGGGGATTCTAGTGGATTAGTAGCTTCTACTTGATTTCCCTCCCTGATGGTTTCCTCTGCATGCACTTTTGCTTCAAGGGGCTTCTCCATAGAAGGAACTAGTTCCCTCTGTCCTTCCAAATTATCAGTAAATGGTAGGGTTTCATCATGACCAGGACTACCAACCGGGGAAGACTGGTTGGGGGCATAATTTTTCCCTTCAGAATTCCCAAATGGCTCCCTTCCTTCACAGAATGTCCCCATATTCTCCAGTACTCAGGAAACCTCTTCCTCATAGTCTTGCAAAGAGTCATCTTGTGGACTTGGAGGGGGCATGTGAGATGGCCCTACCTTGTCTATTTGAATTGGGGTGTGCCATTGTGAATTTATCCTCGCAGAGCATCTTTGCTTTACTGGGCCTGAGGCCAAAGAGGGATTCTTCCTTTTCTATGTCCTTTTTGAACCTATCACTCTTGGCCCCTGCTGTTCAATCGTTTGGTTTTCTATAGGTGGGATCAAAGTAGGATTTACAAGGTTATCCTAGGTTAGCTACTGCTGGGCCAGTCCATGAATGATGATTAATTTGATCAGCCCATGATGGATGATGACTGTTTTGTGGGTCCTTTAAATTTCTGACCCAATGAGCAACGTCATGCAATACAGAATTTAAATAAAATGGAAAGTTAACTGTAATTTTTTGTTTCAAAATAGCTAACATTTTAAGTTGACGAGGTTTTACCATGTCCTGTCATCCATCTCACATGATATACATCTGCACAATGACTGCCAATTCCTGCCATGGCTGTCTTAAAATTGTAGGTTGAACCCCTTTTCCTTTTCGCACCAATTGCTCGTTTGGGTCCTAAAACACTGTGACTGCATCCTACAGAAGAACATGTTTGTCCGTCCATCTTGTTCCTTCTGCTAGAAGTCCAAAGATTTTAGCTATGATTGCTTCGGAGACCATTATGTTCCTTCCTTTCACTGTGGTGTGGCCATTTTGTAAATTTTGCAGAAATTCAAGTGTCATTTCCTCATGAAATGCCTGCAATTTGGTCAAGTATTGTAGCTAGTTGGTGCGCTCAAGAATCACACGAGCCTGGTCTGATACCCTGAGAACTGTTGGTTCACTTCAAATGGCTTTTCCTCCCATGGCTATTGTTTCTTTGTGGCTGGTTCACTTTCATGCACTTCTCTCACACTTTCACATTTTGGAACAACACCAGAGAACGTTAAAGTTATTGATAGAGTAATCACGTTGTTTTGAGAGTTAATATCAAAGGCAATTATGTTATTTGTCTCATTAGAAATATTTGGCGCAGGATCATAATAATTTTGCATGATATCCATAATGGTTTCCTTCTTCCCTCCAATCAGAAACAGTTTAATAATTATTACACACGCGCATTCATCATGCAGTCCTTTAACCAGAAATCAGTTAAATAATCATCACACAAGTTATCCATAAATTGTCACACATGTTGTTCATACATAGACCATCCCCCCTCCAATCAGAAAAGGGCATCCACGCCCACCAAGCATGGGAAAAAGGGAGAAAATGTCGGTAAATCATAAATGCGGGCGACCAATCAATAAAAGCGGTGTAAAATACGACAAAGGAAATCAGAGCAGTACACGTCAAAAGATTTGAAATGTCTGTAAAATAAAACAAAGATTTAGATCATTATGAAAGTAGATATTTACCTAGAGAAATTAACTTTTTAGGGGAACGCGCGCTCTGAAAATGGGCGAAACTAGGGTTTGCAGCAGGATTATAGAGTTTGGCACCATGGAGGGGCAAGAATGGGGGAGCTCCACTCCCTCCTACAATCATGTTGTATCAAACCTCTTCAAGAATCCCATGGAAGCAAAAACCGAGGGTACACACGGAGGAAAGCAGGAACACAACAGAACACAGAGGTAGGCAGAAATGCAGGAGGAAGTTAGAAGAGAGAAGCGTACAGGAGAAAACAGTCAAAAAACTGACCCCAGCAGTAGGACAGGACCATGTAAACCTAAGGCATCCATCACACCACGAGTGGTGTTAAGTGATCCAGCGCTACAGGCGCACAAGGAGCACATGGCGACTTATGCAGTGATATGCAAGTTCATGGGGTTTTGGCCAACGGAGAAGGCACTACACGCATGGATAAAGAACCATTGGAAACCTAAGGGTGAAATAGATATACACCTTGGATCCAAGGGTTTCTTCACAGTTGTGTTTTCAAACCTAGTGGATAAAGACAGGGTGTTTGAAGGAGCACCTTGCTTCTATGCGGCTGCAAGCCTTTATATGAGGCCTTGGGTAATGAACTTTGTTCCAGAGCGAGAAACATTTACTTCGATGTGGGTATGGGTAAGGCTATATTCCCTACCTCTAAATTATTGGTTGCCAGATTCATTAAAATCCATAGGCAATAAACTAGGGCATTTTGTAAAAATATCAGAAGCCACTCTGCGAGGAAAATATACCTCCTTTGCCAGAATATGCATGGAAATGGAACTTTCTGGGGCTTTGCTAGATGAAATAATTCTAGAAGCATATGGTGAAGAATGGGTACAGGTGGTGGACTATGAGCATGTACCCTTTAAATGTCACAAATTCCATGAACACGGGCACCTCTTCAGAGACTGCCCTTTAAGTAAAATGGAGGGTAGTATCAAAACAACCTCAGGTAAAGAGACTGAAAGCTTTACCAAGGTGGGGGGTAGAGGAAAAGGAGGGAGAAAAAACAAAAAAAAAGCTATGAGGAAAAACAGCCTAGTCATAATAGGTTCAAGATATTAGAAGAAGAAGAGGGGGATGAGAGAACGAATCAAGTAATGAAGGACAATCCTGTTGAGAAGGAAAAGGATGAGAGCATGGAGGATAGACCTGATAAAAAATAGCAAAGGGAGGATCATCCAAGCACTATGAAACTTGATAGGGACCAAGAGATGACCCCAAGAAAAGTAGGTACGGAGGATCATGAACTACAGGACATTCTGGAAAGGGAGCATCTCGATCTAGAAAAGTTCCTGGAGGAAGGAACAACCAAAGGAGTGGATTTGCTACCTCAAGATGAATTTAACAGAGTACAACAGCTTTTCCTCTAGAGAACGCAGGCAAAGGGTGCAGGGATCAAAAGAAACTATGATAGTCAGGATAATGGAGGGGTTAAAACTATGGAGGCAACAAGGGGACAAGCTCCCAAGAACCGAGGAAGGAAAAGAGGAAGAAAAAAATAGAATGAGTTGTTGATTGAATGTGGAAAACTCATGATCAACTTGGGTAAGATGAAATACCTAACTAGTTACTCCTTTACAAATCTTTCTTAATGAAGCTTACAACATGGAATATTAGGGGTCTAGGAAGCAAAAGGAAACAAAGAAATCTCAGCAATAGAATGAAAGTAGAAAAACCAGATATGATATTTATCCAAGAAACAAAATGTTCAATAGAAAAAATAAGAGAAATACACAGCAAATGGCTGATTAAATATGAATATCTAGAAGTTAAAGCAGATAAAACAGTAGGAGGAATTCTCACACTTTGGAACCCTCAGAAGTTAGGAATCCTAGATGCTGAAGCATCCAGGAACTATCTTTCAGTGGTCATCCAACCTTTAGGGGACAAGGAAGTTTATTTGATCACAAATGTTTATGGTCCACAAAAGCTTGAAGACAAACTCAGGCTTCTTACCTCACTGGAGGAATTAAGAAATAGGCATTTGGGTATCCCCTGGATTCTGGGAGGGGACTTTAACATGATCAGGTCCCTATTGGAAAAAAAAAAAGTGGAACCAGATCACTAGGCAAAGATTTCATAGCATTTCAGGACTTCATAAACAACATGAGGCTAGTAGATACAGAGACAAGTAAAGGTATCTTCACCTAGAATAATAAAAGGGGAGGAGAGTCTCAAGTGGCCTCAAAACTAGACATATTTATTATCTCGGGGGACCTCATCCTTACAGGCCCTGACCTGTCAGCTACGATACTCCCTTTTGGTGACTTGGATCACTGGCCTGTTCAACTTGAAGCGTCCTTTATAGGAACTCCAAGAAACATACCTTTTAGGTTTGAAAACTTTTGGCTTACCCATCCTAACTTTATCAGAAATATTGAAAAATGGTGGACAAAGGATATACAAGTTCAAGGCACTAAAATGTTCCTCCTGCATAAAATATTGAAACACATCAAACTCAAGCTTAAAGATTGGAATAAGAATGAGTTTGGAAACATTTTTGAAGCCAAAAAAGTAGTTGAAAAGAAGCTACACGAAATTAACCAGATCCTCATTACAGATGGCTTCAATGAGGAGAGAAAGGAACAAGCTAATCATCATCAATAGGAATGGGAAGGATTATGCAAGCAAGAGGAGATATTCTGGAAACAGAAATCAAGGGTACAATGGTTAAAAGAAGGAGAAAGGAATACACGGTTTTTTCACAAATCTACCATGGATCACAGGTCTCACAACATGATTTCAAAAATCAAATATTCTCAAGGAAATCAACTCAATACCCACAAAGAAATAGAATTTTCTCTGGTTCAACATTTCCAAGGCATAGCTGAGGAACCTCTCTTAGACAGATCACAATTCATCAATGAATTTAGAAAACACATTCCTAAGCTTGTGACAAGAGAAGACAATTATAACTTAAACAAACCAGTGAATGAAGAGGAGGTCAGCAGAGTCATAAAAGAGATGCAGAAAGGAAAAGTTCCAGGTCCGGATGGTTTCAATGTTGACTTCTTTAAAGCATGTTGGGGAATAGTCAAGCACAATATCATCGATGTGGTGGAGGACTCAAGGAAAAACAATATTGTTTTGAAGGCGCTCAATACCTCTTTCATATCCTTGATTCCAAAGTAGGATAATGCTATGACTCTAGATAGATTTAGACCAATAGAATTATGCAATGTGGTGTACAAAATTATTTCCAAAATAATTTCCAACAGGCTTAAGCCCCTTCTTCCAACTCTCGTGTCTGAGGAGCAAACTGGATATGTGGAAGGCAGGAAAATTCTCAACAATATCATCCAAGCTCACGAGGTGGTTCACTCACTTAAGAGCAATAGGTAGGCAGGAATGATTATTCAACTTGACCTAGAAAAGGCTTATGATAAGCTAAGCTGGGCTTACATCAGGGAAGTTCTAAAAGCTTATGGCTTCGATCATAACTGGATAAGATGGGTAATGGCCCTTGTAACTACCTCCAGCTTTTCTATCTTGTTAAATGGTTCACCATCCACAACCTTTAAACCTTCGAGAGGTCTCAAACAAGGAGATCCACTCTCACCCTTCCTCTTTATTCTTATGATGGAAGGGCTTGGCAATGCTATCAAATTTTCCAAAGCTGAAGGCCAAATCCAGGGTCTCAAACTCACCATGAATGGAGATGCTTTGACCCATCAACAATTTGTGGACGATACCATGTTGCAGGGTACACCCACGGTCAAGGAAGCTCTAGCCTTCAAATAAATCCTGAACGACTTTGCAATGGCTGTGGGTACAGGGTAAGCCTTACCAAATCAAAAAAAAATATTTTTTAATACAGACATTTCCATTTAGAGAAATATTTTTGGAATTCTTAGCTTTCAAAGAGATATGGTGCCCTCCAAATATTTAGGAGTACATCTAACAGACAAACCTCTGAGCAAGGTAGTTTGGGAGCCTGTGACCAATAAGCTCCAGGAAAAAATTCAAAAATGGACACACAGGTCTTTGAATTTAGTAGGACGACTAGTGCTCACAAAAGTTGTCCTACAAACTGTCCCAATTTTTATGTTTTCAACCCTTCCAGCTCCTAAAGGAGTTATGAAACAATGCAGAAATATCCAAAGATACTTTCTTTAGGAAAAAGGAGAAGAGAAAAAAAAATGGGCTTTGGTAGCCTGGGAAAATATCTGTAAACCTAAGACACATGGAGGTTTGGGACTGGATGACCCTGAAATACTTAACAGAGTTTTGGGGGAAAAACTATGGTGGAGATGGCTAAAAGATTTAGCTTCACCTTGGGCCAAAATTTGGAAACAGAAATATGCAGACAATTGGCAAGAAAGGGATCACATTAGAATGTCTGGGCTCATCAAAGGCTCCCACATTTGGAACAAAGCGTGGGAGAATAGGGTCATTGTTCAGAAACACAGTTTCTGGGAAATAAGAGATGGAAACCTTGCTTGGTTTTGGGAAGATAATTGGCAACAGGAACCTAAACTATCAAGAGAAGAATTCGCCAATCTCAAGAACGATACTGACAACAAAGGGTTACTCAGGGTAAGTGACTTTTGGGATCAGGAAAGAAGTGAGGGAAAATGGAGAATATGGAAGAACCTGGTACACAATGATGATTCCCCATTGAAGGCATAGGTAGAAGCTTTAATAGCCATCTTGGAACAGAGAAAGATTATGATATCAGCATATTCAGACCAGCTGAGATGGGGCAAAAACAATGAAGGCAACTTTAACCTCAAAGAGGCCAAGTGCATAGCCCTGGGGATTGACTTTCCAAACCATAATTGGGTATGGAAGGACCTATGGAAGAACCAAAGCTGGATGAAAATCAAACTGTTCACGTGGTTAGTGCAGCATAAAAAAATTCTGACTTGGGAAAACCTTAGGAAAAGAGGGGTATCCGGTCCTTCTAGATGCCAACTATGTGAATTACAAGAAGAAACTATGGATCACTTACTCAACTTATGCCCATTCACTTCCACCTTGTGGAACTGGGTAGCTTCAATATTTAGACAAACAGACAGGGACATGGGCAGCATTACCAGTACTTTGAAGAAGTGGAGGAAAAATTTCTCTGATAATGAAATAATCAACAAAGCTTGGGCTCTAGTTCCAGGCTTTCTAATCTGGGATGTCTGGAAAGAACACAACAACAGAATATTCAAGAACAGGAAAGGTTCTTCCTAGAACATCATGGCTCAGATTTTAAGACAACTCAAGGAGACAGTAGGGACCCTCATTAAAAACCCCCCTGAGGACCAACCAAAAGATATGGATGTGCAGATACTACTACATTTGGGTCTTCAGGGGCTTGTCCCACAGGGCAAAAACATGAATGTAAGTCATATAATAACTGATAAGGATTTCTGGCAACCTCCCCCTCAGGGTTTTATGAAATGCAATATAGATGGGGCCTCAAAAGGAAACTCAGGTATGGTTGGGTATGGAGGAGTAATAAGAGATGAAAAGGGTTTCATAAAAACCATCTTTCATAGTCATTTGGGGAAGGCCACTAACAATATGGCAGAGCTCATGGCCCTTGAGCAATGCCTAGAAATCTTGAGGGACTCAAATTTACATAATAACATAACTAAAGCTGATTCCGAATTGGTTATTAATTCGGTCAAGAAAATTTTCTATGGCTCAGCTCCAGATAAAGTCTTGAGACATTGGCGGCTTCTACAAGTTTATCAACGGATTCAATCCCACCTGCAGATCATGAGAACCCTTAGTTTTACTCATGTTCGCCGAACAACCAACAAATTAGTGGACATATTAGCTAATGAAGGCATTCTTTGTGCTAAGAGCAATAAAATATTTGACTGGATAGAGACTCCCCAAGGTAGATTGAGGGAAGAATGTCTCAAACAGGCAAAGGAGGATAGGGAGTTCTATCAGAGCAGGGGAAACTAGCAGGATGTAGTCTAATGGAAACAGAGGAATTTTGATCTATATGGTTAAGCAGTGCATGGTTATATGCAGATAGGGTAGTCGATCTTCGGGCGGGGATATGCACCCAGAACTCTACAAACCCAAAGTTCTCGGGTAGGAGTCAAATTATAAGACAAGTCTTTCTATGAAAATGAAATCCACTAAAGAGCGCCTTTGGATTAGCTATACCGGGAGATTGGTTAACTTGCTGGCAGATTGGCAAATTTGAAGCAATCCTAGGCATTTCGCTAGGCAAGTAGCAAGATGGTTACCATGCCATGGACCCAAAATTAGCTTAAGCGGTGGCTTTATTAATCTTTGGGTCCGGGTGCATTGTTAATGAACGTGCTAGTTTCGCAGCAAGGTTGAGATCGGTGGATTTCGGGCGGATTACTTGCTCGAGGGTTAGCCTCCTAGGCGGACCCGAAATCTTTATAGTGTTGTCTCTATATCTATATCAGGTCCGATTCTTTGATTAAAGGGTGTGCTTGTTTGCTATCCAAAATAGATCCTCGAGCATCTGATCTTTTGTTAAAATTGGCAACCAGGGCAAAACTTCATGTGGGTCATCTTATTCATGGCTAATAATATTTTTATTAGATTCCTCTCGTCGAGAGGTGTAGGATTGATATAAAGATCATCCAATTCCGATAAGTATTCATGGAAATATTAATTTATTTTGATTATGGAATTATTATCAAGCCGACCTACAACTCATGTAGGCTCAGAAGCCCAACAGTCACATCTATTCACCCACCAACGTTGTGTATAAATATAAGAGGACTTTTCCTCATTTATACTCAGTCATCTCATCACATCTCTCTCTCTACTGCGCAGATATGAGTCTCTTCTCTATTGCGCTGAAATGGGTCTCTCTCTCTCTCACACATGTGAAGCCGGAAGCTGTTGAATTTGAAGCTGCAACTGCAGAAGTAAAGATTGACTTGCGTGGCCTAGAAGATCTCCTCTTTGGAACTGTGCTGTAGGTTCATCTGAACCTCCTCTGAAAGCCGCAACTTTTTGTGGTGGAATGAAGTCAATCCGACGAACGGTTTGCAAGATATCGACTGCCCTAGTTTGAAGCCGGAAATTGCTGAAACTGAAGCTACAACTGCAGAAGAAAAGATTGACTTGCGTGGCCTAGAATATCTCCTCATCTGAACTGCACTGTAGGTTCATCTGAACCTCCTCTAGAAGCTGAAACTTTTGGTGGTGGAATGAAGCCAATCCGACTGTCGGTTTGTGAGATATGGTCTGCCCTAGTTTGATAATGAAGCCGCTAATGCTGATGCTACTGATCTAGGGTTTGCTACTGCTGATATGAATCAGATTTATTGTACTATTTCTCTCTGCTGAATTATTGAAGATAAAAGAAGATTTGATCAAAGGGTTTCCCCACACATTGTGGGGTTTGTCCCTGGCTAGCCGCCACATCTTGTGTCTCTTGTCTTGGCTTGTTTTCTGTCGATCGTTTAATGTTCTATCTGCACTTTACTTTATGTACATGTGATTGCTAATCAGTGGAATATAATAAGAAAAAGAAGTAAAATGTTATAAGCATAGAACATACCATAACTTAACATGGTATCAGAGCTGAGGTGAAGACAAAGCCCGAGCAAGAGCAAGAGCAATCATTGAAGAGAAGATTGGCAAGGCTATCCTAAAAGAACTATGGGGTCCTCAACACTCTTTCCTGCCAAAGACAAGCTCCGTGAAAAATCTGACTATCACGGATGGAAGATGTCTATCGATCTAACCCTTGAAGATCAAGGAGTGCTGAACCATGTAAGAGGCAATATTGTTGAGCCTTCATCAAATGCATCTGCTGCTGCCTGGAACAAATGGAAAAATGGAGAAGTCAAAACAAAGAAGATCATCCGGGACTCTATCGATAAGCGCTTGGTGGCCTACATCTCTGATCTAGACACCTCCAAGGAAATCTACGACAGACTGGTGAGTTTATTTAAAGTTAATGATGCAAATCAAGTTTTGTTTCTTAGAAATAAGTTGAGGGAAATCAAGAAGGGTAAAGATGAAAGTATGCAAGCATACTTCTTAAGAATCACCGAGATCAAGAACGATCTCCTATCTATTGGGGAAACCATTACTGACAGAGAAATGGCACTCACAACTCTCAGAGGATTACCATCTGAATGGTATGTGTTCAGGACTACTCTTCTGAACAATAATGTAATTCCTAGTTTCGAGGAATTAATGGCTAGATGCATTCAAGAACAAACAAGGGTAGAAGAGCAAGAAATGCCCTTGCCTAAAGGTCCTCCTGCTGCTTTTTCTTCTCATGCTAAGAAAAGAAATAATTCTGGGTCTAAATCGAAAAGAAAGGCTGGATTTAAGGGTGGAAGAAAAGGACGATGTTTCATTTGCAATAAAGTAGGTCACTATGCAAGGGAATGCCCTGATAGAAAGGACTCTCACCGTGACGATGATCAAAATCCTTCTCATGGTAATCGAAGGAATGGAAAATTCAACAACAAAGGAAAAAAGAATGCGGGAAATCAAGGAAGAGGGCAACCATTCGAGAAGGCTAGAAATTCCAGGTATGAATCTAACATTGTTGACGATAAGCAGGCTGAATATTATCTACCAGCTGCTCTATCTACCTCCGCTCCTTCAGACTCAATGGGAATTTGGCTCATTGACAGTGGTGCCTCAAGACACTTCACTGGTTACAAAGAAGTACAATCTGGTAGAGAAAGAAACTAACATGGAAATTGTCCTTGGAGATGACATGAAATACCCAGTGAAAGGTGTAGGCAATGTTTCTCTTAAACTGAATCAAGGTAATATGATTCACTTACAAGATGTATTATATGTACCTAATCTCAAAAAGAACCTGGTATCCATCTCGGCAATGGAAGACAAAGGCTATAAGGTAATCTTCAGCGATGGTAAGGTACGCATATGGAAAAATAATGTCAAAGATGCTTTCACTCTTGGGTTTCGAGTTGATTCTTTATATCAAGTCGGTGGAAGTCCACTAGGTGTCATGTCTTGTGACACAACGCTTCAGTCCGAACTTTGGCATCGGAGGTTTGCACACCTTCATTACAAAGCTCTACCCGATGTAAGATAGATGGTAACAGGAATGCCTGAATTCCAAGTAGAGAAAGAAGGTGTATGTCCGAGATGTGCCGAAGGAAAGCTCAAAAGGGGACCATTCCCCTCAAGCCAAAGCAAGACCTCCGATATATTACAATTGGTTTACTCAGGCATACCTGAGGTTGGCATTAAGAGGGAGACTTCTACACCACATACTCCTTAGCAGAATGGTGTGGTGGGAAGGAAGAACCACACGATGATGGAAGCTGTCCGGGCCATGCTACATGATCAAAGACTTCCAAAGTTTCTATGGGCTGAAGCTGCAAACACTGCCGTATATGTACAAAATCGATGCCCTCATCAAGCATTGGGTTCCAAGACTCCTGAAGAAAAATTCACCGGTAAGAAACCTGATGTTTCTCATTTTAAAATTTTTGGAAGCCCTGTATACTTTCATGTGCCGAAAGAGAAAAGAAATAAATTGGGAGCATCTGGAAAGAAGGGAATTTTCGTGGGCTATGGTGAAAATACTAAAGGCTATAGAATCTATGTAGCTGATCAAAGGGAAGTCATAAATAGTCATGATGTCACCTTTGATGAAGATATGGCTCTCAGCAAGGTGATCAATCTTCCGACTTTGAGGAGCTCTCAAGAAGCCGACACCAGGGAACCGAAAGAAAAGGATGATGAATCAATGCCTGATGTAGAAGAACCCATGGATCTGATTGATCCTCATCCACATGAGCCTTCCTCTTCTAGGAAGAGGCCTTCATGACTTAGGGGGATACTTGATGATGCTGAAGGACATGCTGCACCCTGAGGAACCTTCCATCAAAGTAAGGAACTTAACAGGTATCAGGGATACCTGACCATCATGAGCACGATCATACAAAATGAACCTTCATCATTCTCAGATGTCATCAATCATTAACTATGGAAGGATGCTATGACCATATAATATGAGTCTATTATGGAGAATGATGTATGGGAAGTAGTTCCCAGACCCTAGACAAGACAATTATTACTTCAAAATGGCTTTACAAGATAAAGCATGCAGCAAATGGAAGTATGGAAAAGTATAAGGCTCGTTTTGTTGCTCATGGTTTCTCCCAGAAGGAAGGTATAGACTATGATGTGATATTTGCACCTGTTTCCGGATATACGACCATCCGCTCAATCATAGCCCTTGCCACTTCACAAGGATGGAACCTACATCAGATGGATGTCAAGACTGCATTCTTGCACGGTTTGATCAAAGAAGAGGTCTACGTGGAGCAACCCGAAGGATTTGAGATTTATGATTGAAAATCTCATGTATGCAGGTTGAAGAAGGCTCTCTATGGGCTAAAGCAAGCACCCTGAGCATGGTATGAGAGGATCGATAGCTACTTGATGAAGTTGGGATTCACTAGGAGTGAAGCCGTTCCTAACCTTTACTTTAAGGTTGAAGATGACAAGCCTCTCATACTGGTGTTGTATGTGGATGACCTCTTTCTAACAGGTGTAGACCCTCTCATTCACAAATGTAAGAGGGAGTTGGCTTCTGAATTTGAAATAAAGGACCAAGGACTTGAAGTATGGCAGAAGCCAAGCGAAATTTTCCTATCTCAAGGAAAATATGTGGTAAAGATATTGGAAAGATTCGGTATGATGGACTGCAAGCCTGTGACTAGCTCAAGGATCTTAACTTTTAGAAGTTATATGGTAGCGATGTCGGACCAGACTTGGGAAATGCCTCTGAGTTTCAAAAACTCATTCGCATTGATGTTCTTGGTGAACCTTCATCCGAACATATGTTTTGCAGTTAGCATTGTGAGCTCATATTTGGTTGAGCCTCACTGAATTGATGCCAGGAATCTTCTGAGATGTCTTCAGGACACAATCTCTCATGGATTAAGATACACTACCGGAGATGTGAGACTATTTGGATACACAGATGCTGACTGGGCTGGCAATGTGGAGGACCGTAAGAGCACTTCCGGGTGTTGTTTCTCCTTGGGATCTGCTTCGATATCCTGGATGAGCAGGAAACAAAAGTCGGTGGCTTTGAACACCGCCGAAGCAGAGTATATTGCTGCTAGCATGACCTCGTGTGAGGCAGTCTGGTTGCGAAAGCTCTTCAGTGAGCTGTTTGGATTTACATTGGATACCACTGTGATTCTCTATAACAACCAGAGGTGGGATTCGATTATTGAGGAATCCCGTATTCGTCGATTGCTCCAGCAGATAGACATCATCTGGGATATGGTAATTTGATGAGAAAGGATGCTCCATCGCATTAAGATGATGTACAGGTTGATACACCTTGTCAAAGCCCCGGGGAAAGATCTAATCTACGATTTTCCCAAACGACTTGGAGTCGGCAAGAAACCCTTGTACAAGGGTCCTGCTTGTTGCATACATTGAGCTTTGGGAGCTCTGAGGGCTTGCGTTATTACTGGAGCAACATACGACCACAGGGTGACTCACCCTCCCCTAGTGGTGCGCACTGGAACAAGATGATTCGCTCTCTTATGGGACAAGACGATTTGCTCTCTTGTGGAACAGGATGATTCGCTCTCTTGTGTAGCAGGATGATTAGTTCTCCTGTGAGGCCTGGATTGATGTGTTCTCCATGGCAGCCTGGATTGATGTGTTCTCCATGGCAATTGTAGCAGGATTGATGTGTTCTCCTGTGAGGCCTGGATTGATGTGTTCTCCATGGCAATTGTAGCAGGATTGATGTGTTCTCCTGTGAGGACAGGATTGATTAGTTCTCCTGTCGAGGCATCCTACCCATGTAGTATGGGACTCATGGGAAGCACATCTCATCTGATTAATGAGCAGGGAAATGAAGTTAGGGACCATAGTAGTACCGATGGATGCATCGTTGTAACTACCGTACTCCCTACGCTAGGATGACCTCCATTGATCTAGGATCAATGATACTGGTCTGGGACCAGTGGTAGGAGTTGTACCATACTATGACGCTGACTTCGGGTCGGTTGAGACTGGTCTGGGATCAGTGGTACATACTCTGAGACTAACTTTGAGTCAGTGGAGGATGATATTGGTCTGGGACCATTGGAGTTGTACTCACTATGACGCTGACTTTGGGTTGGTTGAGACTGGTCTGGGACTAGTGGTACATACTCTGAGACTGACTTTGAGTCAGTATGATACATCCTCGATCATTTCTTCTTCTTCATAATTCGGACAAAAGCATAGTAGAACAGAACAATGCAAGAGCAGAGCATAACAGAACAAAACAGTACAGATCAGTACAGGGCAGAACAAGACAAAGGAGAACATGCAAAATAGAGCAGAGCAGGGCAAGCGTCAGGCTGTACAAGGCAGTGCATTTGATGGATGAATAGTAACGACCGATAGACAGATTGCAGATGAAGTTCTCCATGGTTGAGAGGGAGTGTTAAAATTGGCAACCAGGGAAAAACTTCATGTGGGTCATCTTATTCATGGCTAATAATATTTTTATTAGATTCCTCTCGTCGAGAGGTGTAGGATTGATATAAAGATCATCCAATTCCGATAAGTATTCATGGAAATATGAATTTATTTTGATTATGGAATTATTATCAAGCCGACCTACAACTCATGTAGGCTCAGAAGCCCAACAGTCGCATCTATTCACCCACCAACGTTGTGTATAAATATAAGAGGACTTTTCCTCATTTAGACTCACTCATCTCATCACATCTCTCTCTCTCTACTGCGCAGATATGAGTCTCTTCTCTACTGCGCTGAAATGGGTCTCTCTCTCTCTCACACATGTGAAGCCGGAAGCTGTTGAATTTGAAGCTGCAACTGCAGAAGTAAAGATTGACTTGCGTGGCCTAGAAGATCTCCTCTTTGGAACTGCGTTGTAGGTTCATCTGAACCTCCTCTGAAAGCCGCAACTTTTGGTGGTGGAATGAAGTCAATCCAACGAACGGTTTGCAAGATATCGACTGCCCTAGTTTGAAGCCGAAAATTAATGAAACTGAAGCTACAACTGCGGAAGCAAAGATTGACTTGCGTGGCCTAGATGATCTCCTCATCTGAACTACGTTGTAGGTTCATCTGAACCTCCTCTGGAAGCCGAAACTTTTGGTGGTGGAATGAAGTCAATCCGACTGTCGTTTTGTGAGATATGGTCTGCCCTAGTTTGATAATGAAGCTGCTAATGTTGATGCTACTGATCTAGGGTTTGCTACTGCTGATATGAATCAGATTTATTGTACTATTTCTCTCTGCTGAATTATTGAAGATAAAAGAAGATTTGATCAAAGGGTTTCCCCACACATTGTGGGGTTTGTCCCTGGCTAGCCGCCACATCTTGTGTCTCTTGTCTTGGCTTGTTTTCTGTCAATTGTTTAATGTTCTATCTGCACTTTACTTTATGTACATGTGATTGCTAATCGGTGGAATATAATAAGAAAAAGAAGTAAATTGTTATAAGCATAGAACATACCATAACTTAACATCTTTGGAGGCGGATCGAATGGTCTTGGCGATAGTTTGAATTATGGAGGTCATGATGTAATGGTTAGTGGGCCTTTGGCTTGGATCCCAAGGCTATGTGTGGCTAGATAAATGTGTGGCCCACATCTCCTTTGGGTAGGTTGTACTTTATGTAACTAGTTTTTATGTTATAATTAAATAGATGGATCGACTCTTGCTTTAGCAAAAAAGTAAGTAGATATTTACCTTAGGTGGAAAGGTGACAAACGCATGACCGACGATAAATATTAATGATTGTCGGTAAAGTGATTGGAAAATAATGATATAATGCATATAAGATATAGGTTACCATGCATGTTGGCTAATTAAATTAGAAATGTTGTTCAAATGGAAAATTCTCCTTTAGAAACGAATCCATAGGTGGTAATAGGATAGAGAGTATTTGGCAGTGTAACATAGTACTTCAATACCACAAGTAGAGCCATTGCTACCAGTAAGAATTCATAGCCTTGACAGGGTTGCTTTTTAACCCCAAAAATGAGCCAGAGTCCTCCTTTTAGTATTTAGATGATTCTCCTTTTCTTGCTATAAAGAGACCACTATGTTGGCATGGTAACCAGATAATCATAGTGCCATTCACCAGGATATAACAAAGTGATCAGGCTAGCTCATGATGAGACCCCTTGTCCTTCTAATGGTTTTAATTATCAAGAAGGTCATTACCTTGGTGTGGTGGCCATAATGGAATGTCACCCGTTACATCCTTATGATCATGGTAAGTTGGCTCGTACTGAGACCCCCTATCCTCTTTAAGACAATGTTTTTGCATTTTCATATTTTCATATTTTTATATTTTCGTATTTTCATGATTTTACTGTAAAGGGAGGGAGGCTCATTTACTCCTTAAGACTCAGGGATGGTGTAAGAAGTAAAAAAAAATGTCAATGAAAGTTATGCTTTTACCCCCATATCATCATATCAAAGGGATTTATCCATTTGAAAGTGTGAAAGATAAACCAGTATGGTATTAAGATAATAAATCATTTTATGATGTGTCCAAAGGGAAGATATTCAGTTAGTCATTATGGAGATGCACCATGTCCGATTTGGAATAAAGATGACCATCAAAAGGTTTCATAAGTCATAATGGTATTAACATTATTGTTTTTATTTATTTTAGGTACAAACTTCAAATCTAACCAGATGGTTTTTATTCAAAACGTAGAAGAGAAAGAAAATGGCAAAAAGAATGACTAGCGATGAAACAACAAAAAAGAAATCACAGCTATTCATTCTCCCGAACAGTGGTTGTTCAATCGATTAAACAACAACTGTTCAATTGATTGAACAACAAACAAAAAAAAAAAGAAGCAAAATCGTGGTTGTTCAATTGATTGAACATCAATTGTTCAATCGATTGAACATCAACCGTTCAATCGATTGAATAACAAAAATACGAAAAATAAATCGGTGTTGTTCACTGGATTGAACAACAATCATTCAATCAATTGAACAACAAATACACAAAAAGAAATTAGTGATGTTCAATTGATTGAACAACAATCATTCAATCGATTGA
The DNA here is from genome assembly GCA_031772625.1 of Pinus tabuliformis. Classification (NCBI taxonomy): domain Eukaryota; kingdom Viridiplantae; phylum Streptophyta; class Pinopsida; order Pinales; family Pinaceae; genus Pinus; species Pinus tabuliformis. Next base: position 1,430,375,147 of record CM062819.1, on the reverse strand, counting down.
ACAACAAACACACAAAAATACTCGGTGTTGTTCAATTGATTGAACAATAATCGTTCAAGCAATTGAACAACAATCGTTCAATCGATTGAATAGCAATCGTTCAAGCGATTGAACAACAATCATTCAATCAATTGAAAAACAAAACACACAAAAATTAGTGTTGTTCAATTGATTGAAAAACAATCGTTCAAGCGATTCAACAACAATCATTCAAGCAATTGAACAACAATCATTCAATTGATTGAACAACAAAACATAAAAAAATAGTGATGTACAATTGATTGAACAACAATCGTTCAAGTGATTGAACATCAATCGTTCAATCGATTGAACAACAAAACACAAAAAAAAAATGTTTTTCAATTTATTGAACAGCGATCATTCAAACGATTAAACAAAATCATTCAATCGATTGAACAGTAATCGTTCAATCAATTGAACAACAATCATTCAATCGATTGAACAACAAAACACAAAAACAAAAAAAATAATAATAAAAATAAAAATAAAAATTAGTGATGTTCAATTGATTGAACAACAATCGTTCAAGCGATTGAATAACAATTGTCCAATCAATTGAACAACAATCGTTCAATCGATTGAACAACAAAACACACAAAAAATATGTTGTTCAATTGTGTCAGGCCAGGGTAACTCCAGCAATGAGCGCAAGAAAACAATTAAATGAGAAAACACTGATTGATTGATTTATTCATTAGCCAGCACTTTATTTATACACATATAAAACGGATCAGTTCATCTTCTAGATGACTGTCCGACTTCACCTCATCCATTTCGGATTAGGTGTCAACATTCCCCCCTTAATCTGAAGGGATGTTGGTGAGTCCAAGCATCATTCTGAATTTTTCAAGCTTTTCTCTTCCAAGCGCTTTGGTGAAGATGTTTGCAATTTGCTCGTTTGTGGAACAATGACGAAGATGGATTGTTTTGGCCTCAACATGATGTCGAATCAGATGATATTTAGTATTGATGTGCTTAGTACGATCATGGAACTTTGGGTTCTTGGCCAACTTTATTGCAGATGTGTTATCAATCATGAGTGGAGTTGATTGTATTTGTTTTACCTGCAAATCTTCAAGAATTTTCCTGAGCCACACAATTTCTTTCGTTGCTTCAGCTGCTGCCACGTATTCTGCTTCTGTTGTGGAATCTGCTGGTACTGATTGTTTGCGTGATCTCCAGGAGACAGCTCCTGATCCAAGACTCATAGCATATCCTGAAGTAGATACCCCAGTTTCTTTGTCTCCATCGAAGTCTGAATCAGAGTATCCAATCAAGTTGAAGTCGTCCACCTGTGTATACTTGATTCCAAGGTCTTGAGTTCCCTTCAAGTACCTTAGAACTCTTTTTGCAGCAGACCAATGTCCCTCACAAGGCTTTTGCATAAACCTGGAGAGGATTCCAACAGCAAATGAAATGTCTGGTCTGGTAGTAGTGAGGTAGATGAGACTTCCTACAAGCTGTCTATACCTTGTTGCATCCTCAAATTCCTTTCCTTCAGTAGATGTGAGCTTCAAGTTTTGTTCCATTGGAGTAGAAAGGGGATTGCACTCTGTCATGCCAAATCTGTATAACAAATCTCCAATGTATTTCCTTTGAGAAAGAAATATGGACTTTGGATGTTGGGTTACTTCAATGCCAAGATAGTAATGAACATAGCCCAAATCAGTCATTTCAAAAAATTTTCCTAATTCTTTCTTTATGGATGCAATATAGCTTTCATTGTTCCCTGTCATTAAAAGATCATCTACATATACCACAAGATATACAACTGTTTTGCCAACTTTCTTGACAAATAAAGTTGCATCATCAAGATCAAAATGTTTGAAGTTGAGTTTCAGAAGATGCTCAGTTAGTTTTTCATACCAGGCTCGTGGTGCTTGTTTGAGGCCATACAAGGACTTCACAAGTTTGCATACTTTGTGTTCATGTCCTTTCACAGCAAATCCTTCAGGCTGGGACATAAAAACATTCTCTTTTAGATCTCCATTCAAGAATGCAGTTTTTACATCCATTTGATGGACTTTCCAACCGTTCTGAGCAGCTAGTGCAAAGAGTGTCCGGATGGTGGCCCATTTTGCTGTGGGAGCAAAAGTTTCCTCGTAATCAACCCCTTCTTTCTGTGCAAAACCTTTTGCCACAAGCCTAGCTTTGTGCTTGTCAAGTGAGCCATCAGCTTTGTACTTGTTCTTGTAGACCCACTTGCAGCCAATTGGTTTGGTTCCAAATGGAGGATCAACCAGCTTCCAAGTGCCATTCTTTATGAGGGCATCATACTCCTTCTGCATCGCTTCTTTCCATTCATCATAAGAAGCAGCTTCTTTGAAGGAAGTTGGTTCAAAATCTGTAGACAAGTTCAATTCACAATCATAAGTAACATCCATATCAACAGGTGAATTAGAGTTATCTACATCACCTCCATCTTGTCGATTTGAATTTCGGGTTCCTGTTTTTCCAATTTCATCAGGATGAACACTTTCAAGTGTCTTTGTCAGCCACTTTGGGGGACCTTTCTGAGATGGTCCAGGCTGTTCTGTTGATGGAGTTGGGTCTGAATCAAGATTGAGTCTCCCAATTCTATCAATTACATCACTTAAAGCATTATCCGTTGTTGGAGTGTCATGCAGGGGAGATTGTTCTTCAGAAGAAGATTCCACATGTTGATCTAGTATAGGAATCCCCCCTTCAAGATGTGGAATCTGATTATCAAACTCTTGAAATGATTTTGGTTTTGTGAATCTATCCAAGCGATCAAGTTGCCGCTCAACAACACTGTCAGATTTGGATGATTCAAGAAAAATGACATCTCTAGATAAAACAAACTTTTTATTTACTTCATCATAAAGGCAGTATGCTTTAGATGTGTTTGAATACCCCAGGAATATACACTTACGACTTCTAGCACCAAGTTTGTTTCTATGTACCTTTGGTATTAAAGCATAACAGGTGGAACCAAATATCCTGAGATGTTTTACCGAAGGAACATGTCCATACCACAATTCATAAGGAGTCTTATTTCTTATAGCACTAGATGGACATCTATTCTTTATATATGCAGCACATAGAACAGCATCAGCCCAAAACATTGTCTTTACATTTTTGAAGAAAAGCATGGATCGTACCATATTCAAAATTGTTCTGTTCATTCTTTCAGCTACACCATTCTGTTGAGGATTATAAGGCACAGTTGTTTGATGTTTGATCCCATGTTGGCGAAGATAGTGTTCAAATTCATTTGATGTATATTCTTTTCCATTATCAGTGCGAATAGACCCAATATGAGATTGTGCATCATTTTCAATCCACTTATGAAAATTCTTGAATGTTTGAAAAGCATCAGATTTGTTCTTCAATAAGTAAACCCAACACATTCTGGTGTAATCATCAATAAATGTCATGATATATTTATTTCCATTTGCAGAAGGAACAGGCATTGGACCACATAAATCTGAATGAATAAGTTCAAGCTTCCTATGTGCTCTTGAATGTGAATCATGAAAATACTGTTTGTTATGCTTTCCTAGAATGCAAGCATCACATTGTTTATGTTTTCTAGGAATTGTAGGCAAACCAGCAACACCATTTTTCTTCAACAAGCGGAGACTATCATAGTTTAAATGCCCAAATCTAGCATGCCATAATAAACTTGATGGAAGTGTACATTTTTCATGATGAGAAATATATGAGAAATGCTGTGCATGAGCAGAGGTTCCTTGCAGTTTAAGGAGTCTTTCTTCTTCTATACCCCTCATGACAAGTGAGTGGTCAGATGCCTTTCTTACCTCAAGCTTGCCATCAAACATGTGAATGGAGTGACCTTGCTGGCGGATGTGGACCAGGGACAGCAAGTTTCTCTTCAGCTGTGGGAGATATAGAACATGATCCAGAAGAAAGTCTGGAAGACCAGGCAGTTTAAGCCTGATTGTGCCAAGCCCTGATGGCTTGATTTTTGACTGATCTGCAAAGTATATTGCTCCATCAACATTGTTAGTGAAATCTTCAAAGAAATCTCTCCTATGAGTCATATGACAGGTTGCTCCTGAATCAAGCAACCAGTCATTTTTCGAAGAAGCAAGTGAAGCATTAAACAAATCTTCATTTACTCCAATATTACATTGTGCCTCAATATATTGTGCAGATTCGGGTGCTTTACCTTTGTCTGAGTCATCAGTTTTACCTTTCTGCTGATTTCTTCTCTGCTCAACTTTGTCCCATGGTAGCTTGCATGTAGAAGCATCATGTGATCCATTTCGTTTGCAGCGAATGCAATGCAGATCTGCCTTTTCTGCTTGAGAATGTCTGCCCCCCCTGCCTCTGAAGTATCTTCCTCTTCCTCTTCGTCCACCTCTTCCTCTTGCAGAATCTTGAGCAGGATGCTTTTCTTTGTGAGCAAGGCAAACAGTCTCTTCAGAAGATTCAGGGACTGTTTTCTTTCCAAAGGCTTTCTCTCTTTCAGCAAACTTTTTCACAAGAGAGTCAAAGGTTATATCTTTAAGGTTTCCATTTGCTTGTAAAGACTCAAGATAATTGGAGTAGGTAGGATAGAGTGCTTTGAGAAAGGCAATAAGAGAGATATCCAGCTCAACCTTAGTGGATTTTATATCATGCATTATAGACTTTATTTCAGATGCAAGAGCAAGAGGATCATTATTTTTCAGTTCAAGAGTGAAGAGTTTAATCATGAGCTGCACAACTTCAAGTGCAGAATGTGTATCATAGAGTTCTTTCAGCTTTTGTATAGCTTCAAAAGCAGTGGAATAGCAGGAAATATGACGACTTACTTCCTCATTGACAGATGATGCGATCAATGCAAAGGCTTTGCTGTTCTTGTTTTCCCAAATGGCGAGTTCTTTGTCTGATGTGGGCTGCACAGGGTCTTTGTCTTCTTCTCCGACACACACTCCTTTCCACAGCTCATTGTAGATGAGGGTGTGTTTCACCATCCGAGACCATTCAGAATAGTTCTCCTTGCCAGTGAGAACTATTCCGACCATAGAAATGATTGAATGCATTCTGTAAAAAAAAAATTATCTCTGCCAAAAAAACTTCTGTTGATAGAAAACTTCTGCTGGGAAAAAAACTTTATGTCACAGCAAGACTTCTGCTGGAAAAAAAATCTTATGTAATAGCCTTATGCACCTTTTTTTTTTTTTAACATTCCATAGCATATATATATTAGTGTTCAACAGAGAAAAAGAAAGCGCTCATATGTATCTTCAACATATATCACTGTTCAATAGAGAAAAAAGAGAGCGCTGTATCTTCAACATATATCACTGTTCAATGAAAAATCAAGGGCGCTCACTGCTTATATATCAATATCTTATAACAAAAACCAAGGGCGCATCAATATATTCAACAACTCATATATTAATATATCACTGTTCAATGTATTCAGGGCGCTCACTGCTTATATATCAATATTTCATAACAAAAACCAAGGGCGCATCAATATATTCAATAACTCATATATTAATATATCACTGCAACTCATATATTAATATAGCGGGCACGCTTTCCTCCGAGCCTTACGCGGTCTCCTACTCCTCCTCGGGCACCGTCTTTCCATTCATCATGTCAACGCTTACCACCTTTACAAATAATGCAGCATTTAAACGCAGGCTTTATAAAACGATGTCAGCTCTTACCACTGTTTTATTAAAAACGATACCACTGTTTTATGAAAACGATGCCACTGTTTTATGAAAAAAAAACGATACCACTGTTTTATGAAAGCAATGCCACTGTTTCAAAAAAACGATGCCGCAGTTCTTACAACGCAGGCAGGTATCACCATTCTGTAGCTTCTTTCGGAGGCTTCGGTGGATGAACAGGCGGCCGTAGTGAACATATCAGAACAGTCTCGCAGCGTTACCAATGTCTTCAACGCGGTCACTCACCATATCACCGCACCAGGTCGAGAGATCACCTTCTCACACCACCACAGTCTCGGCTGCAGCAGAAGACAGAAGGTCTCATGGTCGTTTTTTTTTTGCAAGATGGTATTCGCAGTGATGGTCGCCAGTTACTCGAATGAGAGCGCAGAGCAATCAGAGTTAGAAACGCTCAACAATAAAATGCTCACATTCAGCAGCCCATTCCACGCTCACCGCTCAGGTATGTCAGAGGCAGCGCAAAGAGGGGCAGCGAATTGCCTGAATAAAACGCATGACAGAGGCAGACTATTCAGGTCAGAGAGCGCAGAGGCAGAGGTAGGAGTTACAGCGAATTTAAGGGACCTGAGCTCCGATACCATGTCAGGCCAGGGTAACTCCAGCAATGAGCGCAAGAAAACAATTAAATGAGAAAACACTGATTGATTGATTTATTCATTAGCCAGCACTTTATTTATACACATATAAAACGGATCAGTTCATCTTCTAGATGACTGTCCGACTTCACCTCATCCGTTTCGGATTAGGTGTCAACAAATTGATTGAACAACGATCATTCAAACGATTGAACAACAATCATTCAAACGATTGAACACAAATCGTTCAATCAATTAAACATCAATCATTCAATCGATTGAACAACAAAACACAAAAAAAAAGTGTTTCTCAATTGATTGAACATCAATCGTTCAATCGATTGAACAACAATACAACAATATTTCAATCAATTGAACAACAAAACACATAAAAGAAATTAGTGTTATTTAATTGATTGAACATTAATCGTTCAATCGATTGAACAACAATTACTAAACACGCCCAAAAACAAGAGAAATCCTCATATTTACATAGTGATGCCTAACTAAATTGCAAACAATCGTAAAAGAATATATACATTATTTACAACTAAATAAAGATACATTTTTATGAGAGAAAAGTTGTTGGGTCATCACTCCCTGCAGCTAAAATTTTCATAGTGGGGTCATCACGTACCTATTGACAAAAAGACTCTTTGGTGAGTGGTTTGTGATAAAGACGCACCCGATGTCCATTCACCTTGAAAGAATGGCCAGACTCGTCAATGGTAGTTAGAGTGAGAGTACCATTGTTATGTACTTCTTGAATTTCATAAGGGCCAAGCCACCTTGTCTGTAACTGGCCCGAAAAGTATTGGATTCTAGAGTCATAGAGGATTGCCCAATCTCCTTTTTGAAATGTCTTCTTTTTAATAAGATTGTCGTGCCACTTTTCCCTTTGCTGCTGAATAATTGCAGTGCGTTGTAGAGCAAGTAGTCAAGCCTCGTCCAATTCATTTATTTGTTGAAGTCATTTGGTTTGGGCCTTTGTCAAATCCAATCCCACTCCCTGAGTTGTTATGATAGTCTTTATTTCAAATTCAATAGGAAAGATAGGTTCTTTTCCAAATGCAAGTTGTTACGGAGATTCGCCAAGTTGTGAGATAAGCTCACAAGGCCTCTGGCAGTCTAGCATCCCAGTCCCCCCCAATGTGTTGAGACTGTCTTTTTCATAATTTCTTCGATGACCTTATTGGTGTTTTCAACCTACCTGTTCGCCTGTGGTGATATGGGGAAGTGAATCTATGTGTAATGCGGTGGTTCCATACAGTGGTTGTAATCTTGTGTCCTACAAATTTCCCTCCTCCATCTGTTATCACTTCCCGAGGTAAACCATACCGCACAAATAGCCCAAAAGGGAAATTAATTATAGCTTCTTCTATAGCTCTTAGCAAATCCTTTGTTTCTACCCACTTTGTTACATAGTCTGTGGCAACCAATATGTCAGCCTTTTGGTTTGATGGTGGATGAAATGGGCCAACAAAATCCAATGCCCATTGTTTGAAAGGTTCTATTACCAATTGGGGCTGCAACAGCATTTCATCAAATTTACCAGGCCAACCCATCCTTTGGAAGCTATCACAAGCATGGGCATATTTCTTAGCATCTTTAAAAATAGTGGGCCAATAATAGCCCATCTGTAGTACCTTATTCCCTATTCTACGATCTGCAAAGTGTCCTCCACAGGGCTCGTCATTGCAATCCTTCAGGATGTCATAAATTTCATCCTCGCGAATGCATCTGCGTATACACATATCATACCTTGTATGAAAAAGGTATCCACCAATCCAAGAAAACTGGGCACTACACTGGACAATTTGTTTGCTTTCCCTTACTGTCAAGTGCCTGGGCAACTTTCCTACTTCCAAATAGTTTGCTACATCCGCATACCATGGCGTTTTGACTGCTACGACAAACAAATGTTCATTTGTAAAATGGTCGTCCACTGCCAATGGATCATTTATCTTTGTAACTCGAGACAAAAAATCAACGACTGGGTTCTCCTTCCCCGGACGATCTTTGATGGTGATATCAAACTCCTGAAAAAGTAACAACCAACGAGTCACTTGACCATTTGTAATGGGTTTGTTAGCTAAGTACCTAATGGTGGAATGGTCAGTATACATAAAAACTTGATAGCTAGTTATATAATGTCTAAATTTGTTTATGGCATAAATGACAGCTAAGAATTCCTTCTCTGTTACTGTATAATTAAGTTCAATAGCAGTAATGTTTTTTCTTATATAATATATAGCATAAGGTTTTCTATCCTCCTCTTGGCCGAGGACAACGCCTATTGTTGCATCTGACGTGTCCGTGGAGATGTGGAAGTGTAGCTCCCAGTTAGGTCCACGTAATATTGGTGCCGTCGAAACTAATTTCTTTAAATCTATAAAAGTGGTGTCACATTTGGCAGACCATTTAAAGTCAAGATTTCCTGTTAAAGCATATAAAGGCGCAGCAATTTGTGATTTTTTTTATAAACCTGCGATAATAGCCTGCATATCCAAGGAATCTATGTACCTCCATTTGAGTACAGGGTGTAGGTAGTAGGACAATTACCTGTATCTTTGCTGGATCTACTTGTATCCCCACTGCAGAAATGTAATGTCTCAGGATTACGCCTTCTGTCATCATCATGTGGCATTTGACATTTCTTAAACACAGCCTGGTAGTGATTCATCATTCCAAAAGCTTCTCTAATGTTTGTAGCGCTTGATCAAATTCATCCCCATACAGGGTAAAGTCATCCATGTAAACTTCAAGTCCTTCATTTATCAGACCAGCAAAAATTTTGAGTATGGCTCTTTGAAACGTAGTTGGGGCATTTCATAAGCCAAACGGTAACACTCTGTAAGCGAATGTACCCCACGGACAGGTAAAGGTTGTTTTGTCTTGGTCTTCAGAGGCGATTTGAATCTGAATGTAGCCACTGAAGTCGTCTAAAAAGAAAAGAATTGCTTCCTTGCCAAAGTATCAAGGACTTGATGAATAAATGGAAGAGGGAAGTGATATTTTTGTGTTGCCTTGTTCAATTCCTGATAATTCACATAGATACACCACTTCCCGTTTTTCTTGGGGACAACTACCAGTGGAGATACCCATTTGCTATCTAAAATGGGATAAATGAAATTCACATCCAGCAGCTTCTATAGCTCTTCTTTTACAATGTCCTTGAGATGCAGATTTAATCTCCGCTGAGGCTGCTGGATAGGATGACCATCCTTTTCGGTGTAGATATGATGTGTACATAATTGTGGGCCTATGCCCTTCATGTCAGGATAGTACCAGGCAATAGCCCCTTTATATTTTTACAGGACCTGAACGAGATTTTATTGTTGGTCACTGTCCAGGCTATCATTAATGTTTAAAACCTTGCCTGGTTCAATTTCAATAGGCTTGTTGTTATGAACAACAGTTGTCTGGATATGTTGATCATCAATATCTTTCAAAGGGTCTTCCAAGGCTTCATTGTCAAGAATTTATTTTAACATTTGACACTTTACATTATTCATATTAGCTGGCTGACTAATAAAGTTGTTCATAACATCATCTTCAGTCTGATTCTTGAATTCAAGTGCCTCTGCTACTGTAAGTGATGAACGAATGCTTTCTTCTAGGTATGCAAGTGGTTGTTTATGTATTTTTACAATGGGTAGACTTGGTTTGGCAGGAGGATATAAAACAAGATTTTTTACAGCATCCCCCTTAGCAATGGTCATGCTGACCTCTCAGTATCCTATATAAGCATCAACTGCTTTCAGCCAAGGTCAGCCCAAAATCATAGGGTTCCCATCCAATCGACTCTTTGGGTTTATAATGAGAAAATCTACTGGATACTCCCATGAATCAAAAGAAACCATAATATCTTGTAAAGTTTCCTCTGGTCTTACCACCGAATGATAAAAAATGTCTAGCAGGGTGGTGGTTGGTTCCAGAGCTGTAATACCAAGTGTCTTACAGGTTTCTGCTATTAATATGTGTTGGAAATAATACTGAGAGGGGGGGGTGAATCAGTATTATCAGATCAATCAAACTTTTTCAATGCTCAGAAACATATACGCTACTTCAGTTAGGTGAACCAGCGTGTACACGCTACTGTGACTAAATAAAACAGCGTATAAGAAGAAAACTCATAATTTAGTTAGCTTATTCTTCAGTTAAGTTCATCAGGACATTATTCACCACATTAACAGTAAACAGGTGCAGTATAACAGAACAGATCAAAAGCCACACACATGAACACCAAGATGTAAGGTGGAAACCTAATGTGGGTGAAAACCACCTGCTGCAAGTTGTCTCTATCTTTCTTTAATATGAAACTTCAGTTTACAATCTTTTGTACTGGTGCAGCCTTATACCAGTACGCAGGCTACAACCTGCAGAAGGCTACAACCTTCTCTCGTTCTCCAAACTTCCTTGGAAGGGAGCTCCAACCCCCTTTGCTCTTGTACTAGCCAAGATACTAGTACGTAGGTGCTGACCTACAATCTTCTTTCCTTCAGGTACCACCTTTCATACATTTTCACACTGGATATTCCTGAAGCATAACATTACAATCTGTAGACCCCAATTCATTCAACTTTCACAACAGATCATTGAAGCATAAAACAACCAATACTAGTATTATCAAACTTTGAATCACTGAACCACTGAACCCTGTCAATCACCAGTTACCAGAACACAGAGCAGACTACAGAACTCTGCAATAACAGTCAGACCCCACTGTAAACCCAAAATCAAGCTTCAAAAGATATACGCTACTTCAATGAGCAAAACCCGCGTATACACGCGCTTTTACCGAAGCCAACCTGCGTACAGATCTAAAAATAAACTTTCTCAATTTGCAGCTGTACCAGACATCAGTTAGACCCAGAACATAACATTGCGACAATATGCAGATCTAGAAATACGCATAATCAACCATATCATGATAGTGCATTTCAAACCATTAGATCCCGATCTATCCTTAGATCTAGTCTTCCATCAACCGATGTGATCTCTCCTTGGCTTAGATCAAACAACCCAGAACCTGCATATCAGATCTCTTTCTCTCTTAGATATTCAAGCCTTGTCGAAAGATGTTTTTGCCTAATGATCTTCTTCTCCTTATATAGCCTTAGGCCTTGCTCAATACCAAGAGCCAAAACCATAGTAACACAATACCATCAACTTCAAAACTAGGGATCGACACGCCCATCGAGACACAATGGTCCGAAATCATAGGCACAACTTCCAAGGACTAACCACCATGGACCAAAGGTACTTTTCCACATACACGCGATTTTTCTGAATCCAACTAGCGTGTACACGCGACTTGGGCTTAACGAACCTACGTATATGAACTTCCTTGGCATGCTATACTAAGATCTGTCTTCTGATTAAGTTGCCATCACCTGTACCAACCTCTGAGCACCTGTACCAACCTTTGAGTGAGTTGCCATCAAGGACAACACTTGAATCATAATGCCAACAATCTCCCCCTTTGGACTTGATGGCAACCACCACACCAAGTCACTCTCCCCCTTTGACATCAAGGGCAAAGGGCTGTGCTCCCCCTGAGGACATGCTGATACCTCTGCTTGGCTGTGCTGACTCATGCTCCCTACCAAGAACCAAGACTTATACACCATAAGGGACCTTCCTATCACCAAAAGACTCAATACATACATCCATACTCCCTACCAAGAGGGGACATATCAGAAACAACCAATTATATTACAGCATTCATCCCAGGCATAGTGGGGAAACCAACATAGGCCGTTACATGACCTTGACACCATAAAAGAGATATCACAAGAGAGATACATGACATAGAGACAACAGATCTAGACCAAGACTTATGAAAGTCATCAGCAGCATATGATAAACATCTTTTTAGATCAGCAACCAGGATTTCTTTCTGAGCTCCTTTTCCTGAAATCAACAACCAAAACATCTGAATGCCAACAATGCTTTATGAGACTTTTAAGCTGCTCCCCCTGAACCTGTGCCTGCTGCACCCCCTGAAACCGTGCCTGAAGAATTCTGACATACCCATTGCTGTTCAGAACTCCAGAGTTTGCCCTTGCTGTTCAGAACTTCATATACGCGATTTATCCTGCATGAAACAGCGTATGGACGCGGATATAATCTCTGCAACAAGCGTACACCATACACGCGACTTTCCCACCATAAATCCGCGTGTATACGCGTATATACCTTTCGTAACTTGCGTATACCAACTTTTCTGTAGAACAGACAAGCTTCAACAGCAGGATGAAGCATCAACTACTCCCAGCTTTTGTCTGAGATATTCAAAAGTTTCCCTGGGCAGTGGTTTTGTGAGAATATCAGCAACTTGTTCCTTAGAAGGAACATACTCCAACTTGACCTTCTGCTCAAGCACTTGTTCCCAAAGAAAATGGTACTTGATTGGTATGTGCTTGGTCTTTGAGTGCATGACTGGATTCTTTGAAATGCTGATTGCACTTGTATTATCACATAAGATAGAGACGGGTGGAGTGCAAGTGATTTGAAAGTCCTGCAAGGTCTGCATCATCCAAAGAAGTTGTGTGCAACAAGATGCTGCAGCCACATATTCTGCTTCAGCTGTAGATAAGGCAATCGAACTCTGTTTCTTGCTGAACCAAGATACTAATCTGGAACCCATGAAGAAAGCACCACCACTTGTGCTTTTCCTATCATCCACACTTCCAGCCCAATCTGCATCTGTGTAAGCATGAAGAGTGAGATCTGTATTTCTAGGATACCATAAGCCATAGTTTTGGGTCCCTTGAAGATATTTGAAGATTCTTTTGACTGCCTGAAGATGAGTTTCCTTTGGGTTGGCTTGAAATCTTCCAACCATTCCTACTGCATGTGTAATATCTGGTCGAGTACCTGTCAAATAAAGCAAACTCCCAATCATGGATCTATAAGTGGGTTGGTGAACTGCTGCTGATTCATCATTTGCACTGAGGCTGCATCCTGTAACCATGGGTGTACATACTGGCTTTGACTCTTCCATGCCATACTTCTTCAAGATCTGCTTGAGGTATTTGGTTTGAGACAAGAAGATACCTCCTTCATTTTGTTGGATTTGCAATCCAAGAAAATATGTCAATTCTCCAAGAAGTGACATTTCGAATTCTTTCTGCATAACCAAGGCAAAGTTTTGACTCATAGTCTCTTCATTGCTGCCAAAAATAATATCATCTACATAAACAACAAGAATTAGCAATTTGTTATTTTCAACTTTTATATAGAGATTGCTATCTGCTGATCCTTTTGAAAAGCCTTGTTGGTGAAGATATTTGTCCAACCGATAGTACCAAGCCCTTGGAGCTTGTTTGAGTCCATAGAGTGCCTTTTTCAATCTGCATACAAGGTTTGGATCATTCCCAAGAATGAAACCATCTGGCTGCTCAATATATACTTCTTCTTCTAAGTCTCCATTCAGGAAGGCTGATTTCACGTCCATTTGAAATACCTTGAAGTTTTGAAAGCTTGAGAGAGCAAGGAACATTCGGATGGCCTCAAGTCTTGCCACAGGAGCAAAGGTCTCTTCAAAATCTATTCCTTCTTGCTGTGCATACCCTTTACAAACAAGTCTGGCCTTGTTTCTAATTACTTCTCCATTTTCATTTAATTTATTCTTGAAGACCCATTTTGTTCCTATTACATTCTTATCTTTTGGTCTAGGAACTAATTCCCAAGTGTTGTTCTTTTCGATTTGCTCAAGTTCTTCATCCATTGCTTTGACCCAACATTCATCTTTGCATGCCTCTTTCACATTTTGTGGTTCAGTGGAGGAGAGTAGTGCCAAGTAGCTTGAAGCTTCTGCAAGTGTCCTTCTTGTTTGTACTCCTGCTTCTTTCTGCCCCACAATCTGAGTTTCTGGATGATTCTTTTGAACATATCTGGATGGAGTCTTCTCTTCTATTCTTGTCTGCTCCTCTGGTTCTTCTTGAGATTCTTCTTCTTCTTGAGGTTCTTCTTCTTCATCATTTCGCCTTTGAGAGTAACCTTCATCTTCTTCAATGTCTTCATGATGAACTTGCCTAGGAATATATCCCTTCTCATCAACCACTATATCAATACTGTCAACAATTCTGCCAAGTCTTTTATTGTAGCACTTGTATGCTTTGCTATGTGGAGAATAACCAAGAAGAATGCCCTCATCTGCTCTAGGTTCAAGTTTGCCAAGTTGCTCATCAGTATTCTTAATATAACATTTGCTCCCAAAGATTTTGAAATGCTTCACGGAAGGAGTTTTACCACTCCAAAGCTCATGAGGTGTTTGAGTGCTGTTTACTCGGACATTTGTTTTGTTAAGAATAATAACAGCAGCATGTGCAGCTTCACCCCAGAAGGTTGCAGGAGTACCTGATTCATCGAGCATAGCACGAGCCATTTGTTGGATAGTTCTGTTCATTCTTTCCACAACCCCATTTTGCTGAGGAGTTCTAGCTGTAGAGAATTCTCTTCTTATCCCATGTTCATCGCAGAAATCGAAAAATTCATTTGATGTGAACTCCCCACCTCTGTCAGATCTGAGGCACTTAATTTTGTGTCCTGATTCATTTTCAGCCAATGCTTTGAAGGATTTGAATTTTTCGAATGCTTCATCTTTGTGCTTCATAAGCCCTAACCAAACAAACCTTGAGAAATCATCAATGAATAATATCAGATATTCTTCTCCTCGAGGTGTCCTTTTCCTAAATGGACCACATACATCTGTATGGACTAGCTCAAGAGGCAAGCTAGCTGATCCTTCCTTCTCTGGAAAGTTAGTTCTGGTTTGCTTTCCAAACTGACAAGATTTGCATATGGTGTTGTCTGGAATTTTGATATCTGGAAGATCGCGAACTGCCTGATATTTGCATGCTTTCCTTATTTGTGAGAAGCTTAGATGTCCCAACCTTCGATGCCATAACCAGTGCTCTTCATCCTTGCTAAGATAGCATTGTTGTTGTCCTTCTTCAAATATGTACAGATTATTTGGAGTTCTTTTGCCTTTGAGAACTGTTTTACCTGTATCAAGATCACGAACAAGACATCCATTCGATCTGAAAATAACCTCGGTTTTTTGATCACACATCTGGCTGACACTTAGTAGATTATGCTTCAATCCATCAACATACAAAACATTTCCAGCCTTGACCTTTTCTTTCAAAGGAGCAATACCTTTTCCTTTTATAGTTGCAGGAGTATCATTTCCAAAAGAAACTTTCTTTCCCTTTTCTAAAGTAGAATAAGATTCAAGTTTTTCTTTATCACCTGTCATATGTTTCGAACATCCACTGTCAATGTACCATAGATTTTCCTGTCCTTCTGCATAAAAAGCTATCCCACATCTTTCTGTTTGAGGTTCCTTTATTCTCCATTTTTTGGTGCTCGTGGCTTGTTCCTTTTTCTCCTGAAACCTGCTCCTGCATTCAGAGTCTTTATGACCAAAATTATTGCAAATAGAACATTCAACTTCATTTTCAAGAACCGAAAAGTTGTTATAGGTCCTCTTTGTAATCCCTGTCATACTTCTTTGTTTTTGAGCTTCCCTAGTCATGATTGTTTTATATGCAACACATTGAGCTGCTTTGTGACCAAAGTTATGGCAAGAAAAGCATTGTCCATTGAAGAAGCTTCTGCGGTTATTGAATCTACCAGCCAACTGATTGTAATTTCTATTTTCATCTATTCTTGAGCCAAACTGAGAAGATTTTACCTGTGGTTGGTTGTAGCTTTTGTTCACCCTTAAGAAGGATTGTCCCTGATAGTTTCTGTTTGTAATTCGTCCCTGCTTTACCTGATTATCTTCATTGTTCTTCTGCTCATTTCTTCTTGCTGCATCAAGATAACTTTTTGAGGTGGATGCTTGAGAGGTTTCTCCATTATAGCCCAAACCTGTCTTGTTTAGAGGAGACCGCTGCACATTGATAATCTCATCCAAAGTTTCAGATCCTTTGACAAACTTAAGATTAATAGCTTTTGTTTTTTCAATTTCTTTTCTGAGACCAACAATTTCACCTTCTAGTTTTTCAAGATGTTTTTCCTTTTCATCAATTTGAAATTGCAAAGTATCAATGATCACACTCTTTTCTTCTATGCATCTCTTGAGTCTAGTAATTTCATTATAGAGATTATCCACATCTACAGCATCCTCATAATCATCATCTTCAAATGCCATTAACAGCTTATATTTATTACCTTGTTCATCTTCATCACTGTTTGATAAGCCATCACTATCTTCATGGGTGTAGTAGCTTTTCTTATTTGCACTTTGTTTCTTGTTCCATCTAGCAGGTTCTTTTCCTTTATCCTTATAAGGACATTTTGCAGCATAATGACCTACTCTTCCACAAGCAAAGCATTTGAAAGGTAGCTTACCTCTGAACCTTCCAGAACCCCTTTGAAGATTTCTGACAAAATTTGATTCTTCTTCCTCTTCTTCTGGAACATGGCTTGCTTCATAGTAATCTTCTTTTCCTGATGCCTTAAAAGCAGCTTCCCTTCTGTCAGATGGACCTCCCTTTCTCATTTCATAAGCAGTTAGAATTCCATGTAGCTGAGACATAGTGAGAACACGGAGATTTTCTTTTTCTTCTATTGCAGATACTTTAGATTCAAACTTGGGGGATAATGATCTTAGAATCTTTTGAACTACTATAGTCTCTTTTATTTCTTCACCCAAATTTTTCATGCAATTAACAATCTCATCTACCCGAAGAAAATAATTAGCCACACTTTCATCATTATACATCTTGAGAGTCTCATATTGAATCCTGAGAGTTTGAAGTTTAGCTTGCTTTACCTGTTCATCTCCTTCATAGCTAGTGATCATTTTGTCCCATATCTCTTTTGCTGATTTGAAGTGCATGACCTTCATGAATTCTGTTTGGGATATACTTCCTAATAGAGTACTGACTGCTTTTGCATTTGTTTCATACTGCTTTTTCTCAGCTGGATCTGTAGGAGTAGCTGAAGGAAAAGCATAGCCTGTTTCTACAATGTTCCAAACTTCTGTACCAAGAGATTGAAGATATGCAGTAACTCTTACCTTCCAATAATTGAAATTTGTCCCATCAAAAATCGGTGGCCTGATTGATGCTTCTTTCTCGTAGTTGCTCATGATGAATGATCTCCCTTCAAGCGATCAAGCTTCTCTGAAGGACCTGCTCTGATACCAATTGTTGGAAATAATACTGAGAGGGGGGGTGAATCAGTATTATCAGATCAATCAAACTTTTTCAATGCTCAGAAACATATACGCTACTTCAGTTAGGTGAACCAGCGTGTACACGCTACTGTGACTAAATAAAACAGCGTATAAGAAGAAAACTCATAATTTAGTTAGCTTATTCTTCAGTTAAGTTCATCAGGACATTATTCACCACATTAACAGTAAACAGGTGCAGTATAACAGAACAGATCAAAAGCCACACACATGAACACCAAGATGTAAGGTGGAAACCCAATGTGGGTGAAAACCACCTGCTGCAAGTTGTCTCTATCTTTCTTTAATATGAAACTTCAGTTTACAATCTTTTGTACTGGTGCAGCCTTATACCAGTACGCAGGCTACAACCTGCAGAAGGCTACAACCTTCTCTCGTTCTCCAAACTTCCTTGGAAGGGAGCTCCAACCCCCTTTGCTCTTGTACTAGCCAAGATACTAGTACGTAGGTGCTGACCTACAATCTTCTTTCCTTCAGGTACCACCTTTCATACATTTTCAGACTGGATATTCCTGAAGCATAACATTACAATCTGTAGACCCCAATTCATTCAACTTTCACAACAGATCATTGAAGCATAAAACAACCAATACTAGTATTATCAAACTTTGAATCACTGAACCACTGAACCCTGTCAATCACCAGTTACCAGAACATAGAGCAGACTACAGAACTCTGCAATAACAGTCAGACCCCACTGTAAACCCAAAATCAAGCTTCAAAAGATATACGCTACTTCAATGAGCAAAACCCGCGTATACACGCGCTTTTACCGAAGCCAACCTGCGTACAGATCTAAAAATAAACTTTCTCAATTTGCAGCTGTACCAGACATCAGTTAGACCCAGAACATAACATTGCGACAATATGCAGATCTAGAAATACGCATAATCAACCATATCATGATAGGGCATTTCAAACCATTAGATCCCGATCTATCCTTAGATCTAGTCTTCCATCAACCGATGTGATCTCTCCTTGGCTTAGATCAAACAACCCAGAACCTGCATATCAGATCTCTTTCTCTCTTAGATATTCAAGCCTTGTCGAAAGATGTTTTTGCCTAATGATCTTCTTCTCCTTATATAGCCTTAGGCCTTGCTCAATACCAAGAGCCAAAACCATAGTAACACAATACCATCAACTTCAAAACTAGGGATCGACACGCCCGTCGAGACACAATGGTCCGAAATCATAGGCACAACTTCCAAGGACTAACCACCATGGACCAAAGGTACTTTTCCACATACACGCGCTTTTTCTGAATCCTATTAGCGTGTACACGCGACTTGGGCTTAACGAACCTGCGTATATGAACTTCCTTGGCATGTTGTACTAAGATCTGTCTTCTGATTAAGTTGCCATCACCTGTACCAACCTCTGAGCACCTGTACCAACCTCTGAGTGAGTTGCCATCAAGGACAACACTTGAATCATAATGCCAACAATATGTTAATGGATGCACCAAAATCAACTAGTGTGTTTGGAAAGGAGTGCCCATATATTTGAAATGTAACTATGGGATTCCCAGGATCTTCATACTTTACCGGAGTTTCCCCTCCCAAAAGCAAATCAAACAAGGTCCCTACAACATGAATAGTGGGTGAATATTTTTCTTTCCTCACAGGATTCTTCACACATAACTCTTTAATTGTTTTAACATAAATAGGAATATCTTGGATGGCCTGGAGGAGAGGAATTTTAATACAAATATTTTTCAGCTCCCCAACAAGATCAAATTCTAGATAAAAAATTGGTTTAGGTATTGTTAATCTTTCGGGGAATGGGGGAGAAGTAACTATGAGTTTTTCAGGGTCTTTATGCTCATCTGTATCTTCTCCTTGTTTTATTTCTGTGTCAGTCATAGTCGATGGTGTATGTACAGGTGGGGTTTCTAACTCAATTGATGGTTGGTCTCTATTTTCCTCAGGGGTGATGATGTGTCCTGACCTCAATCTAAGTTCATTACATTCTTTTTGTTCAATCTCATAGTCTAAGATTTCAACAATTTGCACCAGCTGAACCGGTTTGTTATTGGGATTTGGATTCAGTTGAGATGGAAATTGAGGATGCAGAAGGGGCTGAGGATTTTGTTGTAATGGATATGGGGCTAATAATGTAGGTTGAGGTTGAGGACCTGTCCCCATAGGTGTATTGGTTATCCCTAAAGGTCGCTGCCAATTCGGAGACCAGTTCGGATTTTGTGAAGTAGAGGCAGGCCACTGGGATGGATATGGATTACCTTGCCAAATAGGAGTAAAAGGAGAATTCAGCCAGCCATTACCCGAAAATGACTGAGTTGGCCAAGGTGTCATAGGAAATGGTTGGGATTGCCAATTTGAGTAAGGTGATTGACCTTTCCATGTTGCCTCAGGGTTCTGCTGCAGATTAAATGATAAAGAAGGAAAGAACTGGGATGTGTTTTATGACATACCTGTGGGTTTGGCCCGGCACTATCGACGTTGATTCATTAAGTATATTGGTTTTGTCTCTTCTTCTGCTTCTTTGAAAACTGCTTTTAGCCCTGGAAGTGATGGACATTGCTCAATTGCATGATCCTTGGTGCAGATGGCGCATGTCTGGACCATGTCCAATGGACACTCCCATTGGTTGTGCTTCTTCCGGCAGCATGGGCAGAAAATGACCAAGTTCTGTTTTGCTAAGGCTTGTTCTAGTTTATCCTACAGGAAGTCTAGCTATGTTTTGAGGGTGCCCAGGATGTCTGTCTTGAAGTCTTCCAGGAGGTTATCGGTTTCCATTCTTGTTACGCCTCCGTTGTGTGGTCTGCTTCCTTTGGTCATAGGATCTCGGCTTCCTGACCCGATGCGTGTGCTACATCGTGAACACCTAATACACAAGCCAATGATTTCATCATAATCCTCTTGAGAAATATCTCCCTTCCCCATCAAATTTAGAGTTTATATTCATTCTTCTTTCATTCCCTTAATTAAGATGGATCTTATGAATTATTTTGGTAATGTGGAGTGAAGAGATCTGTGCAAATTGTAGTGAAACCGTTCGACATATTATTCTAGAGTTTCATTATCCTTTGCATTCATCTTAAAGATTTCATAGTTTAATTCCCTAGTCCTACAAAAGTCGTGGTATCTTGTGAGGAAGGAATTTTTCATG
This sequence comes from Pinus tabuliformis, assembly GCA_031772625.1. NCBI lineage: Eukaryota > Viridiplantae > Streptophyta > Pinopsida > Pinales > Pinaceae > Pinus > Pinus tabuliformis. Next base: position 1,430,354,529 of record CM062819.1, on the reverse strand, counting down.
TCATCCCAAGAGTTAATAGTATGTTCGCCTAAGCCCATGAACCACCTTCAAGCTGCTCCTTTCAGAGTAGAAGGGAACAACTTTAATTTTTTAGGGTTGGTGGTATAATCGTACCCTCTGCAGAGGACATCAAACTCAAATAAGAAAGCATCTGGATCCTCTGTGATCATCCCATGAAATATTGGAAGATTTTGCAAGGGAATAACTTTCATAGGGGTATTGGCTACTGGATCGACTATGGGGTATTCCAATGTCGAGGTCTAGCCTTGTGGTGGTCGATTCACCATTTGGTAAAAAATGTGCCAATATCCTTCAGGGACTTCAGGGGGTGCTACTTGAGTAAGTGGAGAGTTATCAACCTGAGATGGCTTTGCAACACTGCCTAGATCTGGGATCATAGGAGATCCTAGTTCAGAAAACTGTGGCCATGCCTTAGTAGTCCCACTGGTTTCCCCCTCTCCTTCTCTTAAATTGTACGATTTTCCCTCTTGTAAAGGATCGGAATGTAAATTTTCTGTACCCTGAAAGTTTTGTTCAGATCCTCCAATTTGTCTATGAATCTCAGCATAAGATGCAGATGGTGATCCTGCTGCTTGAGGGATTACAATAGGGCTTTTTCCAGATACAGTCTGGGGTCCTACTGATGCTTGAGACTCTGCTTTTCTTACGATTTCGTCTGTAAAAGTTGTTCTCACATGTTTCACCGATCCCTTGGGTTTTGTGGATTTAGGTGGGGGGTTTTGATCTTTTTCTATCTTTTTATTCCTAGTCATTCATAAAAAACTATTCCTATTTAACCTCTATGCATTTGTTGAAAAGCGAGCTAGTGAGAAAGCACTGCACTTGTTAGTTAAGCAGGTTCTTACCTCCCGTTTTTTAAAACCCAATTCTTTTACAGAAAGATAAAAAGAAATCACTTTGAAACACTCTCCTTGACAATGACGCCAAAATGTTGGTGCACTAAGATGTCTTATTACAAGCAATCTTAATACCTACATTAATCATCAACCCAGGGCAAGTCTTTTTATTTCAAGAGTGTCAGCACTATATATGCAGTGAGTTCAGAGGTCAATTCATAATGAAAGAAGTTGGAATCGTTGCAATCACTAATGTCTATTTCTCTAAGTTCAATCCAACCAATTCTGAAAGAAATCTGTAAAGCACTTTCAAGTCTACTTAATCTATTCTGCAAGAAACTGAATCAAAATGCAAATAAAAAGAATCACTCTCAACAATCTAACTGGTATTGAAACTAATTCATTTAACATGAAGGAAAGCTACAACAATTGAACAACAAATAACCATGTAAACATCTCATGGAAGGCAATCAGATCTAGCTTTGAAATCTGTGATAACGTTACTTTAGAAGGAACAACAATATAATGCTTAAATTAACATAACTAATTCAATAAAGAGTATCACACATATGTAACACAGATAAATCTAGAATCTCGTCTGAACAACAAACGCAAACCATAATCATCAATCCTCATGATAATCAGAATGGTGCTAACTTTACAAACTAACAATAATAAACAGTTATAAGAATAAATAGAAATAATTATAACACAATGGACGCAGTAGATCTCCTATCGACTGGGACCAAAGTCTCTAGAAGTACCCGCTATTAGATATTCAGAATATGATTATGGATGAAACACAGTCTTCTTCATTAAAATAAATAACAGAGTTACAGCATCACCATGATGAAAGTATTATATGTCCAAAAACAATAGTTACAATCTGCAAATTCCTAACTTTTTGTTCAATTTGCCTCACGACTTTATATAACTTTTGGAAAAATAAATGGATAGAAGTGAATCCTCAAGATCAGGGGATCCTGAGGATTTCAAAACCCTCGATCTTATTTCATTATAGAATAGCATTATTCCTCCTGGTCTTCCGTTGTATTCCATACTCAAGACATTGTCTTTTTCCTTTCCTGGTTGTTGTTGTTCTGTCGATTGAACAACAATCGTCCAATCTGTGTCCCTGCATATAAAGATAGTAAAATTTAGTTTTCCATGACCAGATTTATCTAATTTGTTAAAAATTGATATTACCCAGCTTCTTCTATCGTTTTGTCTATTTTTTATTCATAAAATGAAGATAAAAATGTGAAGACAAATTCTTAATTAAGCTATTTACGAGGAGAAAACATACCTTTTCCTTGGCCCAACAACATGCTTGTTTGCTTACTTGCTTTGTTTGTTTGGTTGTTTGCTTACTTGTTTGATTACTATCTTTGCTTTTGATTTTTCTTCTACTCTTGCTTTGCTTTGTTGTTTGTTTGTTTGATTTTTTTGTTCGTATGTTAGTTTCTCATGAAACCACGTATGAATCTTGAAACAAGTTGGGTAAAGTACAAGAGGCCTTGTGTGTCTATCACTACTTTTTTATCTATCATCTTGCCTCTATATGAATATCTTGTTACTCTTATTCCATGATACATTGAAGGAAAATACGTATTGTTCGAAGTGAACCTTGGTGAAAACACGACGCTTGTGCGCTAACTAGTGTCACCTACTCTAGTCGATTGTTTTTGGGTTAACCCTTGTCAGCTCAGTCAAGTAGAGTAAGGTGAGGGGGGAAACCTTAACAGGCATGTCAAAGGTATAATAAACTAATTCTCTACTGGAACAACCACTTCTACTCTCAATAAGTCGGGATCACTCTTCCACCTCTGAAATGAATAAGTTCTATGCACAGTTATGAAAAAATGAAAATGAAAAAAATGAAAAGTGAAAAAAAATCAAAATGAAAATGAATAAGGTGAAAGAAGAGAAAGGCTTCCTACGAAAAGAGGTGAAAGAAGAGAAAGGCTTCCTGTGCAAGTAACTCTGTCAGGGTACTGACCAGCCTTGTTGGCAGTGAAGCCATGCTTGTGTTCCTATGTGACTTTGTCGGGGTACTGTCTAGGCCTGCTGGCAGCGAACCAACACCAGAGATGAAACTAAGACTATAACGACTATACTATTTGTGCACCAATATACCCCTCAAACCTAGTCGAAACAATTGTGTTTCCTTGGCTTGGAATGTGTGTCAACCGACCAGGAGCTTGGAAGATGTTACATCTTACAATCAAGCTAGTGTGAAACCAAGACGAACTGAGAACTGAACAATACTTCCAGAGGTGTTAGACTTGCTTTTCAAGAAAAAAGTCCATTCAAAGAGCTAGAGTTCTACCAGTGCGTTGCCAAGTGTTGTAGCGGCTACAACCACCCTCCAAAATTTTTCCCTTAGCTTCATTTTGGAGCCTCCCTACCAACCTTTCGTAGCACCTTGTCTTGCTTCATCAAGTACACAAGCTTCAATGTTTTTTATTGCACAAAGACAGCATGTCGATTAGAGCTTCATGCATTCCCCTCACAGGTTGTTCACCCAGACTCGGTCTAGCTGCAGGCTGAGCAACTCCCCTAAGAAATTGTGCAATTTTGGAGGGCAGCTAGACTTCCCTCCAGAAATTGCGCAATTTTGTTTGGTAGCCTGTTGGGCATCGCGCAAGCCTGTCAGTCAGGCTTCACCCAGAAAAATGCACAATCATTCCTAGCAGGCCTGCTAATCACAAGAATTGTGCAATCCTGGGTAGCAGTCATCTGCTCTGCCTAGAAATTGTGCAAATCTCCTAGGCATCCACCCCAGCTCCCATCTAGAAATGCTCATTTCCTCTCAGCAGTTGAGCAGCCTCATGCATGAGTAGTTGGGTTGACCCGTTCCACCCAGGACCAATGGAAATTGACTTGCATGCATGGCTTGCTTTTTCTCAGAATAGAAAAAGGCAACATGCAAAAGCATCCCATGATTCAGGGAGCTATTTTTAGCAGCGAGAGGTTTCATGCAAAGTTCGTTTTAGAAACTTTCCTTCAAGTGTCGCTTTTTCGTAGATTTGTTGCATGCACGTCATGAGCTCAAACTTATTTATTCGACACATCAGAGCTCATTCTTTCACATTGATCTTGGAGCTCTGACATCCCATAGCACATCTAGGAATCTTCGACACATCTGGCTCATTTATTCACGAGTAAGTGGTCTCAACTTGTCTTTTTCAACATTTTTGTCGCTTTTTGTTTTTTCACTTGTGTGAGTGTTGTTTGCTTGATTTATTTGAATGCTTGTTGTCGTTTACATGCATACTAACTTGTACTAGCACTGTTTCAATTTTCGTTGCTATCTCACTGCTGTCACATGCATGAAACCATTTTTCATGAATGGTCGTCAATTCGGCGACTCGCTTCTCCCACATGCATGTTGATCTTTTTACATAATATTTAATTCAATGTTTGCATGCACGATCAATCACTTCTACTTTCACTTAGTGTTGCCATGAATTCACTTTCATATTTGCATTCAGTTTCCCGTCGACGAGTTTAGGCAACCTTGGCCCAGACTCTGCCTCACCCAGACAACATTGTGCAATCTGGAGAAGGAAGGATCTGTCTTCCTCTCCATAAATGCGCATTTCTACCTAGACACTATTCTCCAAGACTATTTTGTGCATTTCTAAGGGACAGTGACTGTTGGCCCAGAAAATTTCATAATGCAGTCCCTAAGCCTTCAGCCATTGCCAAGTGGAATTGCGCATTATGCAATCCTAGCAGTCAGCAGTCAGCCTGGGTTGCACATTTCGAAAATCCAGTAGCCAGTCCTACCTCCCAGACAACCCAGACTACCTTTTGCGCAGTTCTGGTAGCTAGTCACCTAGCCTCCCAAAAGAAATTGTGCAATCTTTGCCTATCATTCCCCAGGTATGTGTTATGTCATTCCTTGAATTTGCTTTGGTTTTTGCTGACAGATTTCTTGCCATGCATGTTGCTTTGTCTCCAGATCTTTCAGGTGTTCATTCACCTCTTAGCAGTACAGGACCAATGGCCTCCAAGAGATCAGGCTCAAAGGACATTGACAGAAGTGCAACTGGAGTAGCAGTTGAGCAGGTGTCTGCATGTCTACCGATCTATGAAGATACCAAGTTGTTTCTAGACAAGGAAATCAAGCTGAAATGGCAAGAGATCAATGAAGCATTTGTAGGCACTTTTGAGGAAGACCTCGAAGACTGTCAGGTGTATGTGAACATTCACAAGTACGACTTGTACCAGATTTCATGCAGATACCCCGTGTTCCCATGCGTGGAAATGATACACTAGGTCGTCTTTCACACTGATCTCGAGATGATGAATATGAGCAGTGCCAGCAGGACAAATCTTCCCACCTTCTAGGCACAAGATTATGATGATATGCATTAGATGTTGAAGCCTGTGACTATCATGGAGACTCCTTTCAGCTTACCCAGTAGTAGTGCCAACTCTAGAGACATTCTGAAGAACTAGGTAAAGGAGCCGGCTAGATTCAGAATGAAACCCAACAAGATCTATAAGACGAAGATACTACAAAGGTGTATCAATACTTGGTCATATTTACATGTTGACTATGTGGCCAAGAAAGCACGGAAACCTTCCCATAGAGTTGGGTGATCACGCTGGACCAACTAGCTAGAGAGGGTAAACCATGTAACTGGTCTGCATGTTGGCTCATCAATTGAAGGAACAGGTAATGAAGGCTTGACAGTCACCTAGAGGTATGCAAGCAGAGATCTACATGTCCACCTACATCTTAGATGCAATCTGTGCCCGACAGGAGTTCCCGGGCTTGGAGTGGGCATGGTCACTGGTGGATACTGTAGAAATTTTGAATAATTTAACACATATTCAACAGAGATTATCCTGATCATGTACTATTGCAGAATACATACACAATACATAAGCTCCTCTACGTTGATCATCAATATAGCAGCATCAATAACAATAAAACATCAAGAGCATTCACACATTAACACATTATGTAACCCGGGGAAAGCATCTCGCTAAAAACCCCACACTATCTGTATATTAATGATTGAGACCATGTAACATTACAAAGTACAATGCTTATCACAAGAAATCCAGTACCAGCTCCACCTGTTACACACAATACAGCTAAGATCTGATCTCCAAATCTATTCCACTGCTCAATACCTGCTCAAGAATGAATGAGAATGGTCTACCAAACTCGTATTTCACCTCCAAAGAATCACTCACAATGTGTAAGACGTGAGCAGAAGCTACAAACTGGGCAAATACATGAGCAAACTCATTGGCATACTCAATCCCTTGATTGTGCAAGATCTGATGCACAACTATAGTCACAACTGATAGCAATTTGATTCTCTAACACCTGTCCCTGCTGAACTGAACATGCACTGGCATGCAACTGAGTTAACTGATGTATTCTATAGTTGTATTATGAGTTAATAATTAGTTTAACAACTCATCATTAGTCTATTTGCAGTTAGACTAACTACAACTAGTTTAACCAAGTCAAACTGAACACAACTCCATCAACTCCACCAAACTCAACTGATTGAGTTCTAACTGAAGTCATGCATGCAACAACTCAACTGACTCATAAGAAAAGCGTACTTCCTTCTGACAACTGCATGGGCCACATCTGTAGCTCAAACTGAAGTGCTCCAAGAGAATAAGATCAAGTTTATAGTCCAAATATTATTATGAGACAATAATATTTGACTTTTCTATTTTTGACAGCCAGTCTAAAAATAGACTTTGATCACCCACACTGTGATCACTCACATTGTGGTCACCCACACTGTGGTCACCCACACTGTGATCACCCACACTGTGATCATCCACACTGTGATCAAAAATAGAACTTGCGCCATAATTTGCCTGCGGACCCACTTAGTGAAGGCGACTCTTTTCACTAAGCTCCATCATCTTGTTGCAATCTCAATAGATACTGTTGTGAACACGTATTGCAAGTTTTTATCTGAATGCAGCATTAGAGGAGTAACACGCAGCTGTCTGATCATTTTGTCACCCCAGCCTACAAGATGATATTCGAACAGGATCCACCCTGCATGTCGAAGGAAGCAATGGAGGCATTGTTAAACATTGTTGATTGGTATGCCTCACTATCTGGTACCTTCATACAAATGTTCAACGTGGAGAAGCCTCTGCATGTTCTACCAAAATTTTTCCTTGGACATACTCGTCATGTAGGAAGTATCATATCACATCTCGGCATGATTGACAGCTAGACTGCACTGGAAGAAGAAGGTGCCTTGGACCGCTCTTCCTTTGCAAATTGGGTTATACGAGATCCGAAGTTTCAAGCAAGCGTATGTCGAGGTAGAACTGATGAATAAGTATCCATTCGACCTCCTAAATTACAATCAATATGACCCACATTTCATTGTGAAATATCACTGCACGAGAGTACAGTTCAACTGGATCCACAGGGCATGTCATTGGGCAGAGGAGGACCCATGGAGATACTATTACAACTCCTCCAGACTCAATGAACCGGTCGGCTTCACTGTGGAGTGGTTAGGGAAGCAAACGTGAAGCAGCATCCCCGAGAGCACTAGCACTAGCAACAATAGTAGTAGAGGCAAGCATACCCATGCGCGACAAGGGAAAAGGGAAGATTGTCAATTGCATTGAGGAAGAGCAAAGCAACAAGTTCTGAGCAGATCCATTAGTAGAGAAAGAAGCTATGGCTATAGACGTGAAGAGGCAACAACACGACAAGCGAATCGCATAAAGGTAGAGGGAGAAGAGAAGAATGGAGGAAGCAGAGAAGGAGTTGCATGAGTTAAAGGAGAAAATTTGGAAGGAACAAGAGCTGCACAGATAAGAGAGGGAAGAGCAGCAGAAATAGGTACAACAGGGTGCGTAACATGTGCAAACAGATGAAACAACGCCTATACAGGTAGTAGATTCATTAGAACAGCTGGCATTAGGCAAACAATGTGAACCATCACAGGAGTAGGACTTCGCTCATGAGATAGAACAAGCACTTCAATAGTTGGATACATATATGAAGCAATGGGAATTGTAACAGGACATCAACCTTATGCCTCACCACCAAGAGGTTGACTTACCTTCTTCACCACATCTAAATGATGAGTAAGTCTCAAGTGAACGAGGAGGCACTGAGATCCTCGGATATCAGCTGGAAGTTGATATGCACAACATCTCATTCGGCGAGTCTCAACATAGATTTGTGCATTCTCGTAGAGTGTCGACTTCGGATGATTATACATCTCCTGCGCAAGTTGAGGAACGAGTGATCGTGTTTGACGTGCGAAAACATCTAGTAGCCTTGGCTGATGCAACTAGAGTGTATGCCAAAGCCACTAGCTCAAGTGTTTGCTTTCTGATAGGCGAAGAGGCAACAACGCACAAGATAATTGCACAAAGGCAGAGGGAGAAGAGAATAATGGAGGAAGCAGAGAAGGAGTTGCATGAGCTGAAGGAGAAACTCTGGAAGGAACAAGAGCTGCACAGATAAGAGAGGGAAGATCAACAAAAATAGGTACAACAAGGAGTGCAACATGTGCAAACAGATGAAACAACGCCTATACAAGTAGTAGATTCATCAGGACTGCTGGCATTAGGCAAACAGGGTGAACCACCACAGGAGCAGGACTTCGCTCATTAGACAGAACAAGCACTTCAATAGTTGGATACAGATATGAAACAATGGGAATTGTAACAGGACATCGACCTTATGCCTCACCACCAAGAGGTTGAAGTGAACGAGGAGGCACTGAGATCCTCAGAGATCAGCCGAAAGAAGAGATGCACAACATCTCATTCAACGAGTCTCAACATAGATTTGTGCAGTCTCGTAGAGTGTCGACTTTGGATGATCATACATATCCTGCACAAGATGAGGAACAAGTGATCGTGTCTGATGTGCGAAAACATCCAGCAACCTTGGCCAATGCAACTAGAGTGTATGCCGAAGCCACTGGCTCAAGTGTTCGCTTTCTGATAGCTGAGAATGAACGAATGGCTAGGGAACTATAGACGGCCAAGAAAGGAGGAGAGTTGGTGATAGCGTCCGCATGAGATGAACTAAAGAAGGCAATACTAGATGAAGTATTTTCCCTTGACACAATAAATGTGAGAGTTGTACTCCAAGTTTGGCACCATGCATAAGGCAACCGTCCATCTCAATGAATGGCAGCGGTGATGTGCTAGAAGAGCACGTATCTTAATGAAATTAAATGATATTTTTTATTACATGCAAGCATGGACGATGAGATACAAGGGAGCCACGCTTCACTTGCCTAAGATGATGAAGGCCAGTGTGGTCGAGTTGAAGGCACGTATCCGGAGTTAGATCCGGAACTATGAAGAACTCCTGCAGCTCATCACTAGTCTACAGGCTTCCCATGCATGTGTGTTCAAGAGTATGGATGTTGTGGTGCGTGCACATGCGATCCCACCTATTAGGACTCTCACCTAGGCGAAGACAAAGGCATAGGTCTGACTAGAGTTTGACTCATACTTCAACGAGTTGATGTGCATTGCTACCAGCCTAGACTTGCCCATCAGTGCAGACATCATGCACAAGTATGTTGTTGGTCCAACCACATTAAAGACAATTATGTGCATGCTTACAGACAAGTTGGATAGAGGAGCCTGAGCAGTGTACCCGGATGCTATGGAGGCAAGAGTCAGGTTCCAGAAAGATGTCACCTTGGAGCACATAGACACCATCAAGGACTACTGATCTTGGCATCAATATGTTACTGTTGATCATCGCGAGGATGTTGAGGAGTTGGACTTCCATGGTTTTCTAAGTCAGAGTGATGTATAGCATGGCTTGCTCAAGCCATTTTGTCTCACATGGGTACATGTACATTGTAATGTAATTTCATGTCAAGTGTAAGTCAAGGGTCGACAGTTGGATGTAACAATCATAGAGTAGATGAAGAGTCATGAGGGTAGTTGAACTGCCACAAAGGGGAATGCCAAGGGTCACCCCACCCTTTTCTATAAATATTCCCTCATAACTCATTGTACAGGCTTTTGGTCAGCCAAGCTTTCGATAAGACTATCTTGGAGAGAGCTTGGACAGTATTGTAACGAGCCTTGGCTTCTCCACTATGCAGAGTTCGTACATCTCTTTGGAGGAGCAGGCGGTTGTGGCTATAACGTTCTGCTATCAGAACTAGTGGTTGGACATGGATGTATTGTATGAATGGAACTTACACTTCTTAATATAACAAGAGCCAACACGTTTCATGCATATGTTGTATTGTATTCTATGCTATCTGGTTTACTCTAAATGATAGATGTATTGGTTTGATTACAAATGCATGTATAGCTATCTGTGTATGTATGTATGAATATTTTTGAAATGTGTTGTTGGTTTAACCAACACTTTGGTTTGCTTGCTGACTTGCCTTCCATGTTGTGATGTATCTTTTCTCGTGTGTTCCCTTCTTAAATGTGTGCTATCACAGGTTTCCAAGGGGTGCACTCATCTCAACCCCCATGTGTTTGAACCTCTCATGCACCTTCCTTGGTTCGCTGCAGCTATCACACCCTTGATACCAACAGAGTTATCTTACTTGCCTCTGTGCGAAATCGCGGTCAAGGCATTACCATACAACCCACGGTTGGGACTCCTACACCAAACGGTCTGAGGTCCCATTGGGACTTCTTATTGGGGTGATCCCCTGGTATGTTGGCGGGTCCAACACCATCAATAAGTGGCCTCTTCCCCTCCTTGTAATCAGGAGTCTGCCTTCCATTCCTTGGTAACATCTCTTAAAACCAACCCTAGACCTAAGTAACTGTAGAATATTTTCATTAAAAAATATGAGAACATTATGTCGGTCATTTTTCCTCCGAGCTTTAGGAAAACCTCCCTGACCTTCTCTGGTATGGATATGGTAGGGAAGTTCATGAGTATGTGGCCTTGGTGTGACAAGACCTCGAAACCCATGATGAAAGGGAATCTTTGAATTTATGTTGTGGGCAACAATATTTTCACCCTTCTCTTCGAGTACAAGGAGGAACGAGATATAGTGTTGTTAAATAGTGAATCCATACAGGTGAGGATGGTTTTGGATAGGGGAGGAATGACCTGTTGTAGAGTTTTGTGAACCCAACATTTCAGACTACAAAATGGGTTGTATTTCTTCGGCTCCATGGGGATGTACCTAATTGTCTATCCTTTTATTTCAACCCAGATGAGGATATCCTAACCATCATGCCCTTCTAGGCCAACATCCCTCACCTACCTCTTTCCTTGTGGAGCGATGAGTGTTTGAAGGCTATCGGAAATGGTGTAGGTCAATATCTTGATCGAGCTAAGCCGAAAGTATATCAGTTTATGTGCCCTAGAATTTGCATGGAAGTGGACCTTGACAAAGGCCCGCCCTCAGAGATTATCACGACCCAATGTAAATGGATCTTCATCTAGTCCCTGGACTACGACCATTTACCGTTTAAGTGAAAAAGTTGTCATGAATATGGGCATTTTTCCTATGACTACAAGAAAGATAAGGTCAAGAATGGAGATGGAACAAATCCTCAAAAAGAGAAATGGCACATTAAAAAAAGGAGACCTAAAAATTCAAAAACCCCTATGCATAATGTTACCTCATCGTCGACTAATCCATTTGAAATCTTGTCTCATGAATGGAATGAGTTGGCGAAGCTAGTTGTTGGCAATGAAGGTCCAGCTTCTGAGGAAGAAAAGGGAGAAGAAGAAGGTGGGGAGTTCCAAGAAGAAGAAACAACAATGGAAAATGATATTTCTAGCATCATCCAAGCTCAGATTCAACATAATATCATGCCTCCTCCAAATCCAGTTAGGAGAGATAAAGGTTATGAAGATGCATCTTTAGAGCACCAAGAAATAGAAGAAACATGGAAGGTTTTTACGACAAACGCAAGAAGCGACTAAATTGGGAAAGTGATTCTTATAACCATGAGTTGGAAAATCATAAAATCAAAGGAAGGCCTTCCAAGAAAGATGTAAGGGAAGAAAAATCAGAACAAAACACTAAGCTTGGAAACCAACCTTATATCACTGAAATTCTTGGGAATGTGAGCAATAATGAACATGGGAGCATCAAATCTAGAGGAGGTAAGTCAAATTTCTCTAAGTTTAAATGAAAGCTATATCTTGGAATATAAGGGGTATGGGAAACTCCATTAAATCTCAGATAGTTAAATATTTAACTAGAATGAAAAAACCTCAAGTCCTTTTCTTGCAAGAAACAAAATTAGTTGATGAAGAAACCCTAGTTCAATCTAGGTCATTCTAGAGAAATAGTTCTAGTGTTGCTAAAAGTTCCTATGGAGCCTTTGGAGGCCTAAGTACTTTTTTGTTGGGCTCTTTTTTTATGTTAAAATCCAGCTCCAAGTCAAAATTCTAGGTAGTTGTCATATTAGAAGATAAGAATACAGAATAAGTTTTTTCATTTGTCAACGTTTATGCCCCAATTAAATATAGTAAGAAAGGATAATTTTGGGATTCGTTAGTCAGGATTAAGGAGGAACAATGGCATATCGACAACTTAGTTGATGGATATTTCAACATTGTCCTTCTCTCTTCATAGAAACATGAAGGAAATATTGTAAAAGACCCTTTCCGAGAAAGGATGGTGATCTTATCATCAAATGGTACTCTTGGATATTGTCCTAAAAAAAGGAAAATATACTTGGTCCAATAGGAGAAGTGGCTTCGGGAACATCACTACTAGGCTATACCAATTCCTTATTCACAACAACTGGTTGTTCAAAGGATTTGAGTGCAACTCCTCAATTCTGACAAGTGGGGATTCTGATCATCGGCCCATCAAGCTAAGTATAGATCCACTAGAGGATTCAGGTCCAATTCCTTTATGTTTTAATCCTAGATGGATTCAAAAGGATAGAGTAACATAATTAATAAAGAAATCTCGAGAAACCTCGATAAAAGGACCCCTTGCTTTTTTTGGGAGACCAAGTTGAAAATGGTGAAGCATGCTCTTCGAATTTGGGAAAAATCCAACTTTAAGCCTCCAGATCAAGAAAAAATCGATCTTATTAGAAACCTTGAGAATCATCAAGTCCATGTGGTGATTGGTCCAATGATAGAGGGATTTATGTAAAAAGAAAATAAAATAAGTAAACAAATTTAACTTCGCAGCAAGAAAGAGGAGGAATACTGGCGTTTAAAGTAGATAAGACTCTAGTTAAGGGTGGGGGATCATAATACTTCCTTTTTCCGTAAGGAAGCCAAAGCACAGGAGATTAGAAACTAGGTCAAAGAGATCACCCTAGAGGGCTAGCCTAAAATATCTTCTTTCACTTAAATCAAACATGAAGCTTTCAAATTTTTGAAGAATTTATATTCTGAGGTCAAGGAAAATGACCCAAGTGAGGTGAAATATTTTATTCATGCCTTCCTTCTATAGTTTCATATTTGGAAAAACTCCAACTCATGAAGCCAATTATGAGGAAGAAGAATTGATAGAGGGAATTTGATCCCTTGACTTGGATAAAGCCCCTGGTCCGAATGGTTTCTCCATTAGTTTCTTTTGATCCTTTTGGGCCCTTATTAAGAAATATCTCATGTGAATGTTGAATTATTCTAGAGTTAAAGGGAAACTAGGTGGGAATAAAAATTCCTCCTTTCTTTCCCTCATTCCAAAAAAATAAAAAAATAAATTGCCTCCTTTTCTTGTTTTAGACCTATATCCCTGTTCAACTCAACCTACAAGGTGCTAACTAAAGTTATTGCCAATAGGTTAAGGAAGATATCACCTAAAATAATTTCAGAAAATTAGGGAGGTTTCATGAAACATAGACAAATATTGGACAATGTTATTCTTGTCCAATAGGCTATACACTCTAGCAAGCAAAGTGGTGAACCAGACATGGTTATTAAGTTGGACATGGCGAACGCCTTTGATAGAATTTTACATTCCTTCTTATTCTTTGTTATGGAAAAGTTATGGTTTTGAAAAGAGTTTGTCAATTTGATAAGGGCTTGTATTGACAGTCCCTAGATTTCTTCATTGATAAATAAGTGCCATTAAAATTTCTTTCTAGCCTCAAGGGGACCGAGGCAAAGTTACCCCCTCTCCCCTTTACTATACATTTTAGTGACTGAAAGTCTCAATAGAAATCTAGAGCTCGCTAAGACTGATGGAAGGTTAAAGGGCCTAAGTATAGATAGGAAGATAAAATATGTAAACCATTCTCAATTCATTGATGACACACTCCTCTTGGGATGTACTTCAAAGCAAATTCTACAAGATTTGAATAGAAATATTTGGATCTCTTAGGGGGGCTCATCAATAAAAATAAGAGTCAATTGTTCAGATGGAATAAATATGTCTTCGCCCTTCAGGAGATATCCAAGGTTCTTGAATTTTCTTTGGAGACAGAGTGGAGGTATTTTAAATATCTCATAATTTTGATATCTATGGGTGCCTCTAACCTAGATAGTTGGACTGACACTTTAAACAAATTCAATAAGAAAATCCAAAACTAGGGAGTTCAATGGATAACCACTTTCGGTCGGGTGATCCTGGTAAAATCTATCTTATCCTCTCTTCCCTTATATCTCTGCACTGGTTTATTAGCTCCAAGATCCGTGCTTATGCAAATGAGTGTTTTAATACGTAAATTTTTATGGCAAGGAAGGAAAAATAACGAAAATAAATTCCACTTGGTCGAGTGGAACATTGTTCACCTTCCAAAGGAAAATGGTGGCCTGACAGTGAAAGATCCTCTCTATATGAATCTTGCTCTTAGTGCAAAAATCATCTAGAGGCATATATCAAATACAAAAGAATGGTGGAAAATGGCCTTTTGTGTGAAAATATTTCAATAAAAGTTGATTGTTAAGGGTATATTTAGTCAATTGGGCTGTGCCTAGCTCTCAAATATGGAAGCTATGCAAGGAGGTTGTTCCTCTCATCATTGAACACCTCGGTTGGCGTGCTGGGAATGACACCCATATTTGGAAAGATAATTTCTCTTCTAATGGTCCTCTTGGAGATTTTGAAGAATTTAGAGATCTGGCCTTTTGGATGCAAGAGAATGGGTTTTTCAAATTGAAATACATATCGAGTTGGGATGATTAAGGATGATGGAAAGGTTGGCTCATGTCTGATCTACCTTCTCATCTTGGGATCCAATGGGACAATTTGATATGCATGTTAAAAGACATGACACCTATATCTGTCTCTGAAGGATCAACGTGCATGGAACATAATCCCTCAACATCAATATTCTATTAGGATGGGATATTCTCAATTGGTTAAGCGACTTCCTCATCCTCCCTCGTGTAGATCGTGGCAAAAATTTGGAGTAAGGATGGTATCCCAAAAGTAAATACCTTATGTTAGTCTCTCTTCCATATAAAAATACTCACTGACTGAAAATTTCATAAAAAGGAATATTCACGGCTCAACAAGATGTGCTTTATGCCATAATTTTGAGGAAAATATTCCTCACTTATTTTGGCTCTGTCTTTCTACTTTGGAGCTCTGTTGGTTAGTGTTTGCTTCAATGTCTCTTATTAGCTCTATTCTTGGATCATGGGAGGAAATGCTTGTTCAATGGAGATCTAAATATCCCTAGGGGAGGAAAGATTCCTCATTATCGATATGATGCTAGGAAGCCCTTCCAAAGTTCCTATGCTAGTCTATTTGGATTTCCAAGAATAAAGTTGTATTTGAAAGCGAGATCTTGTCCCCACAATTGGTCACCATTAAAGCATCTTCCATGCTCTTCAAAGCTATTTCTTCTATAGGATTCAATACCAAAGAGATCGAGGACTTGAATCAAGAGGAACGTGAGTGGACAAGGGTGGGTATGGATTTCATCCCTCCCAAGAAATTCATGCTCTGTCATGTTAGTAATACGGTTCCCTTCATCAAGCTAAGTAAGTTGGATTTCTTCAAGTGGAGGCTGGAAAAGTCCCAGTTCTCTCTCTTCTTTGATGGGTATTTGAGAGACAATCTAACAGAGGTAGGAGCGAGAGGGGTTTTATTTATCCCCAAATGCAAAATTGTATATCAATTTGCATGGGGACTTGGCCTAGCGACCAATAATCAACTTGAGTATATAGCTTATGGAAAGGCTTGGAAATATCTATTGAAAAGAAAATTTCTAGAATATTAGTTCTTGGAGATTCTTGGAGATTCCTCTCCCTTGAATCAAAGGATGCTCGTCTCCACCTCACAGTTTGAGAAATTGGACTTCTATCATGGTTACATGCATTTGAACTCGGTTGCTGATGTTTTGGCTAATTTCCACCTTGGGTCAAGGAATAATGGAGATGGATCACAAACTTAGCATTTTACTAATCTCTTAGCTATGTTTAGTTTTCTAAGATGCGGTCAGGTTAGATGGGGAGTGGATCCTTTCATTTCTCCCCACTCCTTAAATAGGTTTAGAATCTCAAGGAGTATCATTCCTTAATTAATTCACTAATTAGAGAAAAGTTATTACAAATTGGGATATGGTTGCCCCCCTCCAGCATTTCCATTTTCTTGGGTCATCTCCAGAAGCGTAAGGGCCTCGGGATCCGACAACCTTTCCTTTTCTAGCCAAGGACCCTTAATTCTCCTTCTCAGTGTCTTAATGTGATCTATAAGTGGCATGTTTTATTAATTGTATTCTTATTTAGGCGTCTTTTCTAGTTATTATGCTCTTGGTGGGATCTATTGTGGATATCCTCACCCACAGAGTCTAGTTTATTGTGCAGTGAAATGGATTTAATTCAGTTATCCTTTGATATCCCTTTGACGTCGATTCTCTTTCCTAATTTTAGGCCTTGGAGATGGCTCTGTAATTTTTGTTGCAGTTTGGTTCATGGCAAGGCCCCGACCTTGTCTATATATTAAATATCTTGGCCTCTTAGTTTATTCAAATGTTTCCTTTTGTTGAGAAATGGCAACAAGAAATTCCAATTTAATTTGTCCTTGAATTAAATTGAGAATTAAAACCAAATTCTATTCTCATAACAACTTTCAAATAGTTAATTAAGTTTAATTAACTTAATTAGCTTAGGAATTTCGAGTTGGAAGTCTTTTTGAAGTCATGTATATGTTCTCCCTAAGTTTTAGGGGTCTAGGATGAGTTTAAGTGCGAGTTGTAATTAGATTAACTCAGTTTACTGAGTTATGGTCAGTTAAATTAGTTCTAACTATTTTTGGAACTAATAGAGGACTAACAGTGAGTTGGTGCACTAATGCATCCACAAGTGTCACTCTATTTAACTGAAGATTCCCTCATCAGAAACTCATGCATGTCGATTCTGAGAAAGACCTAGTTGAGACTAGAGTGTAGGGACAATGTACCATCAGTTATGTGATATATTGAGTTGTAAATGTCATGCATGCAATCAGAGAATGACCTATGTTTGGATTATGTAGTTTTGGAAGCATGAATTCCCTTTAAATACAAGTTATTCATCTTAGGAATTACGCAAGAGATTAGGGACTTGGAGAGCTATTGGATAGGCTAAGGATTTGACTTGAGCTAGATTGTGAGCTGAGAGAGTTGAGCATACTTGTGCAGAATTATTTTAGTGAGAACAAGCTTTGTATCTTCACTTATATTTTTTATTTAATGCAATACAGATATGTGGGGTTTTGAGTTGTGGCTTTCCCCAGGGAAAATTATTGTGTTATGTGCCATTGATTTGTCTTCTTCTCGTTCATATTGTTTTCATCAATCTATTGGCTTCCACTAGTTGAAAGTAGAAATAGATTCTTGTCTTGTGCTTTGGTAAATTGCATAAGCTTGTGAATCTACATGATTTTCTACACCTTTCTATCTAGGTTTAGAAGTGGGAAGATTTTTTAATAGAGGGTTAAATTGTTGGGTGTTGGGTCCTTGTTTAAAGACGGTAGATGATTCAACTTCCCCAAAGAACATTAATGCCAGCATAATACTCGATAAGATTTTGGATGCGTCTCAAGCATTTTTAGTTTTTATTTAGAAATTGGAGGATATGGTAGAAAGGCAGAGGTGCTCCTTTCATCTCTTTCTGGAGGCAAAATTGTTAAGACACCACACGGATATGGAGCATTCACTTGAAGGCATGTGGGAGGAGGTTCATTCCCTTTATGCTCGCATGTCTATAGTGGAGGCCTCAGGAATGTAAATGTTCAGTATGATTTGGGAGGAGTCGGCCCTAGCATCGTTGTGGAAAGGAAGAGAACCCGTTGCTCGAGGGGGTATGATACTGTTAGTCAAGGTTGGTGATGAGGTTCCAGTTTCGAGTTGCTGGGTGGAGTTTGATGTTATTCATTTCCTTGTTTCCCTATGATATTATGTAAATTTTGATATATAATTAGGTCCTTTTGTAGAGTTTACAGTGGTCATGTATTTATTATAAGAAGGATTTGCAACCTTAGAGCTAGTAAGCATTTTGAGTGGTCTGATGATATCAGAAATTTTGTAACAAAAAACTTATGTAAGGGTTCTGGCCCCAATTCCAGCTTTTATTAATATTAAAACCCTTACCCATTCCTTAAAAAAAAATGAGCATAACCTAGGCTATAAACCCTAAATTAAACCTACATTAGAAGAAATTTCAGCCTAAAAGTGCCCATGAATTTTTCATGTAATTTCCATGTCATAATATGTAAACCAATCAGAATCCTCTAAATTTGAAAAGAGGTACATGTAAATATTTGGAGGGAAAATAAGAAGAAAACATTTTTTTAATTGTATTTTTGACTTATCTCCTTATAGGTTTACACAAATTTCAAGAGTTGACTCTCGTTGAATGCAGAATTAAATTCCACAACCAATGGGTACCCATTATGCATAGTTTTGAGAAGACCCACATTGATAACAATTGAAGGTACATTAAAAAGACATGTTGAACACATCTTTTAATGTATCTTCAATTTTTATCAATCTAGGTCTTCTCAAAAGTATGCATAATGGGTACTCGTTGGATGTGGAATTTAATTCCGCATCCAATGAGTGTCTACAATTGAAAATTTGAGTAAACTTATACGAAGATAAGCCAAAAATACAATTTAAAAAACTAGTTTTCTTCTTTTCCCTCCAAAATTCATAACTCTTATTTTATTATTTTGACTATTATTTTATTATTTTTCCTCAGGAGGTTAATTTTAGGCTGAAATTTCCTCTAATGAACCTAACATATTCAATACATTAAGTTACAATAAATGATAAATAATAATAATGCTTAATAAATGAACTATTAATAATAGTAAATAAGTTATTAATAATAATAATAATAATAAATAAATAAACTATATTTTTATAAATTAATATAAATTAGGAATTAAAAATTAAGTAAATAGCTATATACGAAAGGTAGATATTAGTATCAAGTACTAACTGTAATGTATAGTTAATATAAGATATAATGTACACAATTAACCATAGATAATAATTATTGTGTTAAGGGATTTAGGAATGTTCTAACCCTAAAATGATCATAAAAATAACTAATCAGTGTAATAAAGAATTATTACATTTGACCGTTTAACAAATATAGGAAATGCACTTAATTACTAAGGTGTATAATCACACAATGACCAAAATATCATTTAATAGGTGAATGGATTGAAAGGACATCAACATATTTCAGTGATAGTAATATGCAATGGAACATATTAATTATCATTGCGACCAAAAATCTTATCACTAATAAAGGAGCAACACGAATGTAAAGGGAGATGGAAACAACGAGAACATATGAAATTATTAAAGCACACAAATCCTACATGTAGAGAGGGGAAGGGAAAACAAAGGACAATGCATGAAGGAATACAAAACAACATAGCAAAAAATGCAAAGGGGAACTAGGGAAAGGAAGGGGAAGGAAAAAAAGGAAGGGAAAGAAAGAGAGGAAAAGGGAAGATAGGAAATAAAAGAGAATAAAGGAAAATAAATAAAAGGGAAAGGAGAAGAGAAGAGAAGAGAAGAGAAGAGAAGAAACCAAGGGGAAGAAGGGGGGTGAAGGATGCAAGAGAAATATAAGAGGGGTGGGGGGTGTGAAGAAGGGGAGGAGAGGAAGAGGGGGTGGAATGGGAGGAGGGGAGGGGAAAGAAAGAAGGAAGGAAGAAGAAAGAAGGATAAGGAATGTAGAGAGAACAAAGAGCAAGGAAAGAGACATAAAAGGGAAGAAGAAGGGGGAGAAAGTATAATAAGGAAGAGTACACTGAAAATGAAATTTTAGGTATGATTGTGAGGAGTTTGTTGTTGGGTGAGTAAAGGGAGCCAACTGCTACTAATATCAATACCATTATCTCTATTGAGATTGTTTGGGTGTTTCAATATTTCCAAGGCCTCTCTGAATTTCCTTTTGTAATAATGGGATTGCTTAGCTATGATATCAATTCTTTCTAAGTAGATGTGGTGTTTAGTATTGAAGGATTGTTCTACAAAAGATGAGAATCTAGTTCTTTCGTTCTTAATATCTGTTCCATGCTCCTTTACTCTAATAGTAAACAATCTTCTAGTTTCCACAATGTAACATTTATACCCAGGACAAACTTCCTTATAAACCCCTTTTAATTGAAGGTGGTCAATCTTATCTTTTATGGATCTCATCTTTTGTCATATGGTTTCAAGAGGTTTGAAATAAGAAACAATGTCTTTCTTTTTTAGGACCTTGGAAATTCTATCAGTGACACCTCAGATGTAGGGTAGCTATGATTTTCCTTTGCAAGGATGTGATTTGTGGGAGGAGGGTGCCCTTCTTTCTTGGGCATTCTTGATGGTTCTGATGTTGTCCTTTTTCTTGTAGCCAATGCATTGGAATATTTGTTCAAGTGTTCAATTTCTTGTTTGAGATGTTCTTTTTCTGATACCTTTAAGGCTCTGGTGGTGAAAGGATTTAATACCCCCATCTTTTGAGCTAGATGGTGACGAGAATCTGAATGTAGATAGTTATCAGTGTGTGTATTCTTTCTCTACACCTGGTGCCCCAAGGATCCATCCTCCTTTCTAGTAAAAATCATGTGAAAAAATGGAATGCTATTATCATTTTTTGTTTCCATAATAAAATTTATACATCAAATAAATGATCCAAAAACTTGCTTAGCTCAATAATCCCATGAGACCATTTTACATTAGTGTCATCAACATATATTTTCCACCTGCTTGGTTTTAATGGGTATGAGTTCAATGCCCAAAATTTCCATGAACAAGGGGGTGACAATGGGAGAGATCAAGGACCCGATGCCAACTCCAGTGGTTTATTCATAATATTCACCTAGGGAGAAGCCTTTCCTTTATTGTTTCATCAAGATTAGATGTTTTAATGACTTTCTTAACCTCCTTGGTTACCTTGCTAATTGGATTTCTTTCAAGTTTATCACAGTTTCCACTATTATAGAGATGCTCCATCATTTTTGCAATATAATATTCTTTGTTCATTATTAATGTAGCTCCTCCTCTGTCCATCTTTGGGACGACTATGTTGTCATTGTTATAATATTCCTTAATTCTAGAATCTATTGATTATTTAGAATACTTTTTGGTGACTTAGCTTTCCTCATAATGTGCACACGGTCCTACCTAATAAACTATTTTCCATCATCATTTAGGTCCTTAATCCCTTCCTCAACACAAGATATGATGTTTTCAAAAGGATTATGTTTGGGGGCTATTGAAAAATTGAGTTCTTTGTTTAAGATATCCATCTTATCATTGTTGACATCACAAGTAGATATATTTACTACTTTCCTGGGTTCGATCATGTTTACGTCGTTGCCCACTTGTGCATGGTCATTGTTATTATTTACAATAACATGTTGGAGGTTGCGTTTGGCATAATTGTTACTTCTCATAGCTATTTGAAAGTTGTTATCATCATTATTAACTAATAGGGCTTGGTTGTGAGTGTTATTATTTATTGAATAAGAGGTCTTGGTTGTGAGCGTTATTATTTATTGTCTAAGAGGGCTTGGTTATCAACATCATTATTTATTAATTAATAGGGCTTGGTTATCAGTGTCATAATGACATTGACAACCAAACCTTATTAATTAATAATTTCGATAACAACTTTCAAATAGACATGAGAATTAACAATGATGTTGAATGCAACCTCCAATAGGCTATTGTAAGTAACAACAACAACCATGCACAACAGAACCAAACCCAGGAAAGTAGTAAATCTTTCTACTCATGAGATGAGCAATGATGAGATGGATCTCTTAAACAGAGGACTCAATTTTGCAATAGTACCCAAATTCATTCCTTTCGAAAACATCATATGTTGTGTTGAGGATGAGATTAAGGTTGAAATGAAGATGAAAAAGAGTTTATTAGGCAAGATTGTGCACACATTCCAAGGAAAGCTAAGTCACCATAAAAATAAAAAAAATCTAAATAATTACTAGCAGATTCTAACTTTAAAGAATCTCATAAACAATGGCAACATAGAGGTTGTGAAGGTGGACAAAGGAGGAGTTACAATAATAATGGACAAATAAGATTATATTGCAAAAATGAAGGAGCATCTCTACAACAACAATAACTATAAAAAAACTTGAAAGCGATCCAATTACTAAGGTAACTAGGGAGGTTAAGAAATTCATTAAAGCATCTAACACCAATGGAACAATAAAGAAAAGGCTTCTCCCTAGGAGAATATTTAGAACGAACCACTGGAGTCACCATGGGATCCCCACACTCTTCCATTGTCGCCAACCTGTTCATCAAAAGTTTAGGCATTGAAATCATACCCATTAAAACCAAGTAGGTAGAAAATATATGTTGATGACACTAATGTAAAATGGTCTCATGGGAGTATTGAGCTAAATAAGTTTCTGGATCATCTTAATAGCCTATCTGATGATATAAAGTTTACCATGGAAACAAAAAACAATAATAACATTCCATTTCCTGACGTGCTTCTTACCATAAACATTAGGGGAATTTTGAGGTCTAAAATAGACCTCCTAAGGAAATTATAAAATAACAGTGGAAATAATAAAATAAGATTAGATTACATCATCAAATTTTAAAGGCAAAAAGAAAAAACTATTTTTCAACTTATCTCCCTTTGGGTTTACTCAAATTTCAAGCGGAAACACTCTTTGGATGCATAATTTGATTCCTCATCCAAGGAGTACCCATGTTGCATACTTTTGATGGACCCTACTACACGAAAAATGAGAAATACATGAAAAATGTGATTGCAATCACATTTTTTCAAGTATTTCTCATTTTTCGTGTAGTAGGGTCCATCAAAAGAATGAAACATGGGTACTCCTTGGATAAGGAATTAAATTTTGCATCCAACGAGTACTCCCACTTGCAATTTGAGTAAATCCTTATGGAGATAAGTTGAGAATATGAGTTGAAAAAATATTTGTATTATCTTATTATTTTTCAATCTTTTTACCTTTTTTTACTCCAAAAATGGTGAATCATCCCCCATGGTTGACATCATCATCTTGAATCATATTAGTTCTTATAAAGTTTATTTTGGTTTTACATTTTTCTTAGGAGGCCCATTTTAGACCTCAAAATTCCCCTAATGGGGGGATGGATCCCTAGGGCACCAGGTGTACAAGAAGAAGACACACACTGATAACCATTTGCATGCATATTCTTGTCATTGTCCAACTCAAAAGATGGGGGTATTAAGTACTCTCACCACCAAAGCTTTAAAGCTATCAAACAAACAACTCAAACAAAGAATTGGCCACTTAACCAAAATCTTCTGATACATTGGTTACAAGAAAAAGCACCTCATCAGAACCATAAAAAAGGCCCAAGAAAGAATGGCACCCCCTTCCCACAACTCACATCCTTGCAAAGGAAAAACATACCTACCCTACATTTGAGGTGTCATTGATATAATTTCCAAGGTCCTAAAAATGAAAGTGTATCTTCTTTGAAACCTCTTGAAACCATATGACAAAAGATGAGGTTTGTAAAAGATAAGATTGACCGCCTTCAATTAAAATGGGTTTATAAGGTGGTTTGTTCATGCAAAAAATGTTACATTAGGGAAATTGGAATATTTTTTACTATCAAACTAAAGGAACATGGAGCAAATATTAAGAATGGAAGAATTAGATCCTCATCTTTGTAAAACACTCCTTCAACACTAAACACCACATTTTCTTAGAAACACTGAGATCATAGCTAAGGAATGCCATCAATACAAAGGGAAATTTAGAGAGGCCTTGGAAATATTAAAACCCCCAAAAAATCTCAATAGGGACAATGGTATTGAGATTAGTAGTAGTTGGTTCCCTTTACTGACCCAACAACGCACTCCTCACAATAATACCTAACCTATCCTTATCAATCTACTTTTTTAAATTAGACTTTCTCCCCCTTCTTCTTCCCCTTCATGTCTCCTTACTCTCTATTCTCTCTATATCCCTTATTCTTGTTTCTTCCTTCCTTCGCCCTCTTCCTCTCCTCTCCTTCTTCACACTCCCCCCTCACACCTCTTATAGTTATCTTGCATCCTGCATCCCCCTTCTTCGCATTGGTTTCTTCTCTTCTCCTCCTTTCTCTTTTCCCTTTTCTTTCTTTTCCTTTCTTCTCTCTTCTTTTGTGACTTCCCTTTTCCTCCCTTCATTTATGTTCGCCACCCCCTGTCTTCCTTTCCCTAGTTCCTCTTTTCCTTTTTTGCTAAGTTGTTTTGTATTCCTTCATGCACTATCCTTTGTTTTCCCTTCCCCTTTTGGCATGTAGGATTTGCGTGCTTTAGTAATTTCATATGTTCTCCTTGTTTCCATCTCCCTTTACATTCATGTTGCTCCATTATTAATGATAAGATTTTTGTCACAATAATAATTAGCATGTTCCAATACATATTAATATCTTTGAAATATGCTAATTTCTTTTCACTCCATTTACCTATTAATTAATCTTTAGGTCATTGTGTTATTATACACCTTAGTAATTAGGTGCACTTACTATAGTTATTAAGCTAACAAAAGTAATAATTCTTTATTACACTTGTTAGTTATTGTACGGTCATTTTAGGGTTAGGGCATTCCTTCATCCCTAAGTATAATAATTATTATCCATGTTCAATTTTATACATTATGTCTTATATTAACAATATATTACAATTAGTACTTGATATTAATATCTATTTTTAGTTTATAGTCATTTAATTTTTAATTTATATTAGTAATAGTTATTACTTTATTTACTATTATTAATAATTTATTTATTAAGCGTTATTTCTTTTCTATATAATACTACCTAAGCACCCACGGGGGATTTGAACCGGTGACCTATCGCAAGGAGTGCCTTAACAGTACACCCATTCACCATCAATCCAAAGCCCCGTGGGATATTAAGCGTTATTATTACTTCTCACTTATTGTAACTTATTATATTGAATATGTTGGGTTTAGGTTTAATTTAAGGTTTATAGCCTAGGTTATGCTCATTTTCATTCATTACTTAAGAATTAGGGTTTCTTTTCTTTAGCCAACTTGTTTCTTTGTTGTACTCCCTACTCCTCCCTCTTATATATATTCCTTCTCTTTGCAACTCATCCCTCGACATATGGTCTTGAAGATGAATCTTGCTTTAGATTCGAAACATCAATCATTAAACCATGGACATTGTAGGTTATTATCCGAATTCTTGACATTGTAGGTTATTAAAGAATATTGTTCTTAACATTATCAAGGAGGAAGATGGAATACTCATCAATATTCATGGAATAGGTCATCACAAAACCATTATTCAATAAGAATTATCAAAGACAAAAAAAATATTGCGATTGAAGAAATTACAACAATAATGCATGAAATCAAAAGAAAAAAAATATGCAACAACTAACCATTAAGGATTAAAACTGAGAAGTAAATTTGAGTGGATAGATCATCGCTAATGGAAAAGAGAAAGAAAGAACATAAGAAAATCATATTACTTAGTTTCATCATATGTAAGAACTTTAACTACAAAGCTTTGAGGACAAAACTTTTTGGATGGTACTGTATATAACTCCAAAGGAGGCATATATGGGGTTAAATGTACATGCAATGGTGGTTGGCCTAATAAAAAGACCACATGTGCAATCTCTACATGAGTATATATAGAGATCACGTAATTATTATTGAGGAGACATGATCTGTGTATATGAATGTATTGAGATATTTGGAAAAGAGGTACTCTTCAAGGAGTTATTGTATAACTCATCTATCTTATCCATCTTGGAGTTGTGTTCCATAATCATTTGGTGTACATAGTGTGTACTTCAATTTATTATGCTATGTCATGTATTTGGTTCATAACAATGAAGATTCCAATTTTGTTCCATGGAAGATCAAAATTTAAATTCTTATGAAAGATGTCAATTTTTTGAAGCATGTTGGGAAGGATATTCTAGAAACTAATGATCCAACACAGCTAACCACTCGTCAGAAGAGGAAGCCAAAATGAACATAATCAATCTTGATTTTATAAAAGATCAACTCACAGGTTTTAGATAAGATGTCAAGAAATAACATGTTTGATGTGCTTGGTTAAGTTGTTTCAAAACTCTTGTGCTTCTTAATAGTTTCATTTGCATGACCAACTTTTAGAAGTTTGCGTAAACAAGATAGATACTATGGTGAGATATTTGACTAGGATCAATGAACTAAAGAATCAGTTGGCTTCTGTTGGAACAATGGTGGGGGATTAACATTTGGTGTCCATTGTCCATTGGTCTTCCCTAGATGTCATTTGATTAGGGTGTTTTTGCTCAAGACAACATACCCAAGTTTCTAGAGCTCTAAATTGATCTTGGGAAAGAATAAATTAAATTACAATCTCATTCAACGCAACCAAAGAAAGTAGATGTTAGGGTTTCTTGGTCTTTTTGGAGTATGTTAGAGTAGTTTGGAAGTCTAGTGTGAGCATTTATCCCTTCAAGGTTTGAAAATAGGGTTTTGTAATAGAACCCGATGGTATATTTGGGGGAGATGAAGATGAGACAAAAACATCTAGCCTTGGAGGACCTGTTGGAGTGATTCTTGCATATTGAAGCTCCTTGGTTCAACTGAAGTTTTTCTTGTTGTCCCTAGCTAAGGTTCTGGAGAGACAATGGATTTGTACTAGCCTTGATAAAGCACTATGGCATGTATTTGAACTTTGTCTTAGAACATATTAATGAAGTTTTCAGCTATCAAAAACTTGTGCAATTTCCAAATCAACATTTCAGCCATATATGTTCCTTGTATATTGTTACCTACAACTCTAAATTTCTTGATGATATGGCATAACTAAGAAAACAATTTGTTGAGTGATTTGACAATGTAATTCAAGAATCTAAAGTTTATTTTACTGTTTGGTATATTTGTTGTTTCATTGATGTTACAAGTACATAAAAGTAAATTTTCAGATTTTGGTTTGTGATAAGTTGCTTTAAAGCGCTGAAACTTCTCAAGATAATTCAATATGTTTTCTCCTTGGATTGCCTAGAAGAATGTGTTGTTAGAAAGTAAAATATTGTATACTTTTCAATGTTTTGTACTCTATTTCATAACAGTCCTAATCTTGAAAATTCACAAGGTTAAGATTTTGAAAGCTTCTGGCCAAAGAGGTGAAATTTCTATTTAACATTAAAATATGATCAAAACAATTTTGCATCGAAGATTTCAACACATCTAAAACCTTAATTAGCGACTAAATAAGGCAAACAACAAACACCCTCTAGTGCAATATTAATGTCAAAGTATACTAGCTGTATACCCTCAAAGTGAAATGTCTCAACTCATCCCAACATATATTATCATTAACATTGCATCACAAGGTGCTTATTGTTTGTTATCGAATAGAACTTCTAAATATTCCCAAAATAACACAACACATGAACAAATCGACATAAAAATAGATGTTAGATCATTTTGCTCAAGGAAGGCACAAGTGTAGAAAACATCAAGGTTGGGTTGCTTATGTCTAAATATAACCCACCGTTAAGTAACCATAGAGACCTTATAATTTTAATGAGCTGGGAGAATAATGACCTAAAATTCTCTTAGAATAAGTTTAATGTGGCTTGTGATAGTTAAAATTTTTATTCAACCATTGCTAGCTATTGACCCTAGGGAGAATGATAAAGTATACTGTTTTAACATTTAATTGAATGATAAATAGAAAAGGCCGGTAGGAAGGCCCAGTCAATCAAGCAACCAAGTGCTCTTGATGAGCAAGTATATTGTTTTAATATTTCACTGAATGATAATTAGAAGGGGTTCTTAGGACGGCCCAACCAATCGAACAACCAAGTGATCTTGCCAATCTATGTCATCTTGTTCCCAATCTTAATGTAATTATGGTCCATTTATTTGACAATCTATCACATTTTGTCCTAAATCTTGAATGGAATTATGACCCAACCATTATGACAGAAAATAATACATGCTTCTAAAAGTATTCCAAAGAAACAGCAAATAGAAAGAGATAAACCAAGCAAGCCTCTCACAAAAAAATGACACACATACCAAAAATGGTTTGCACTTTGATAAGTCAAGATAAACAGCTCTGGCGATGAATGAACCTGAAATGTGAATCTTAACAGGCTAAAGCAACAAGTGTTTAAGTGGGCATAAACATTTTTACTTGAACAAATAAGTTGGCAATGTTATATGAGGTATAACTGTAACTTTACATAGCTTCTATTATGTCAGGTAGGCAAAGGACAAAACTTACACCGTTTTAAAATCTCAAATGCACAAGCATACAATCATTAACGTTTGGATAATTGTCACTAACAACTTGTTGAAAATCTGATGTACAGTAAAGCCATGAGAGTGGGAGTGGGGCTAAACAGTGCAAAGCTTCTTGACAGAATCCACAATGCAAATTGTTCTAAGCTGTTGAAAGATTCCCCCTTCTATGGCTCTTCATACTAAGGTTAAACCTGAAAATTATAATTGAGTATTCTCTAGACCATGCTTACTGTGTTTAACAGGATCTATAACATAAGAGATGGAAAAAATATCACATTTACCTTAAAAATCATTATGACGATACTGCCATTGAGTCCAACACTCTTAATTGGAGATGTTCACGAGGGTTGGGAAGAGTGGCTTTAAAGCACAAAAGACGGAGCATTAGCCTTACTCTTCAAATGCCTATTGGATGACTATACACTTGGACAATATATAAAAAGTCAACAGATGCAATTTTAGAACTACAGATTGTGCGTTCATGGCTGAAACATTCTCTCTTCCACAATTTCTTGATCCTCAGAACCAAGTGATTAGCCGACGCAACACTTTTTCCTACTTACCCATTCTTATTTTCATATTAGTTTACAGTAGCAGAGCAACAGTTAGCATTCTGCAATATCAAAACAACATGGTCTTGATTCCACCTCTTTCTTGGTTACATGTTACAGTGGTTAGTTCAAATTAGGTCATTGGCGTCGTCAAAAGGGTGGACTTGGTACATTTGGAATTTCTATAGTAGCAGGATGTAGCCCACCACTTAATGTCTTTAAAGTATTTACAAATTTTAAATATAGTTGCTCACACCTTTAGCATGGATGGAAATCTTCTATACTTGTTCTTTAAGAACTTAATGTAGCTCTTCGATATAAAACATCACACAATTACCTCTTTTACCCATTACATTTTACAATGGTAAGTCCTTATATCCAAATATTATTCATTTGAACGTAATTAGAAAATTGTTAGTTCAACAAAGATGTTGGGGTTACACACAGCCTTATAGTAACAAGAAGCAGAAGAACAAGTTAAGAGATTCTGTATCATAAAGAGGTTTCTTTATCAAAGCGTGGAACACTGTATATTCATCATCATGGAAGAACAGTATTTGATTTCTTATCATTATTTATTTACAGTTTATTACACGGGAATGGCTGTTGGCATTATGCAATGTAAACTACATGCTATTTGTCTTACCTTTTTCTTGGTTATAAGCTACATTAAAAGTCTAAATAGCTAAATTTGAAGTATGACATAGCTAAATTCTATGGATGCAGAATGCAGCCGGCCATGAAAATGGAAACTGCCAGTATCTTTATAATGGAGAAAACTCTCCAACGTATATTTCATAAGAACCATATGGAGGGAACTCCTCAATATAAAACAACAAACTATTGATCTTACCTCTTTTATCTTTTACATATTACATTAATTATATTAGAAAGTCTGTGCCCAAATAAGAATAATTTTTACATCATCATAAAATTGTGAGTTCCACAGAGACCTGTACTATAACGCATCCTTCTCATTGGGATGCATTCCCTTGTTTCGATGGTACTCTTCAATACATCTTGTTAAAACTAGGTGGTTATTCCTCAATTAAGTGTTGAGACTAATGACTCTTAAATAGTCACAAATGAACCCTCTCCATTGACTGCTCACGCTACGAAGCAAGATCTCTAACTATATTGTAATAAAGCAGGTTGAAATGTTTAGTGAATGCTTATATCATTATACCATACTGACATAGAAAGAAGAGTGATGGACAACAGGCTGTTTAATATGCACAATACAAGAACACCTCCCTCTCCATTGACTCCCTACGCTAAGAAGCAAGATCTCTAACTATATTGTAATAAAGCAAATGTTTAGTGAATGCTTATATCAGTATACCATACTGACATAGAAAGAAGAGTGATAGACAAACAGGCTGTTTAATATGCACAATACAAGAACACCTCCCTCTCCATTGACTCCTCACGCTAAGAAGCAAGATCTCTAACTATATTGTAATAAAGCAAGTTGAAATGTCTAGTGAATGCTTATATCATTATACCATACTGACATAGAAAGAAGAGTGATAGACAAACAGGCTGTTTAATATGCACAATACAAGAACACCTTTTCCATCCACCCTCGCCAGAATCCAGTCAAAAAACTCCGTTGCATTCCCAATTGATCCAGCAGTAAATGAACCCTTTTGATGTCATAATTGATTTGTAGACACCGGAAACCCCTAGGGCAGTCAAGAACTGTGAGCAGATTGGATTTCCAGGGTGGAATGTTAAAGGGCTGCCAGATTTCAGTTGAAAACACACCAGAAAATATTACAATTTGGATAAACTTTACCCTGTGCAAAAGCCAAACTAGTATAATTTTTTTGTAGTTATTCTCTTCAATTGTGATGGGAGAAATAGTTTTGCATTGCAGCTTGTCTAGTTCTTGGCTAATATATTTGTCAGTGACAATAACACATCCAAAGAAATAATGAGTACTAGAGTTTTGATCTAGGGGGTTTATTTCTACTTCGGTCAAAAGCGCTATAGTTGTACACTCGTGTCATCTGACAGGCATCAGGCTATGCCATGACTCTCCATGCTTGTTCAATCTTAAAACTTTTGCTTCTGCATGTCTACCTGGATTTAGATCAATAGGCCTTCGGTTGAGTTGATTAGTTTTATAGCATTTGGTATTCGTCCAGAAGGTTGGAGGATGGTGGCGCATTGAAAAGTCTCCGGTGACATAATCCAAGTGTCTCTTTAAGCTAGTTGCATAAAAGCACTTTACAATGGGGATTAGTTATCAGGCCCGATGCTTTTAATCATATATCTTGCAATATGAACTATGATGAATTTATTGTAATTCCTGATCCCTGTCGATTCAAGATTCCTATGTTCTTTATTAACCTACAGCGTTTGGGTTTCAGGTGATGAACCACAACAATAATAATAAATTTCACAAGCCCCCATACAAGAGTCAAGAAGCTTTCTAATTTTTTTCATTTATTGCGCTAGACTAGTCTTGTGAGTTCTCTCATTTGCATTTACTACCCCAGAAAAAACTTGTTTTGTTGAAAAATGGCTTTTTAACATCTCATCTGATCTATACAAAAGAAAACAGGGAATGCTGGGAAAGACTCCATTCACATATATAGATGATTAGCAAATCTTGGAGTCCATATCTGTGTTTGACACCAAAAAAAAAAAAATAGAACACTGTCATTCTCATCTATAATGACTTTTAACAGTATGGCAAAATATTACAGTAATGTTAAGTAATTTTGCATATATGTGCACTCTGGTGCAGATGCCCAATGATCCGCTAGAAATTTCACTCTGGAAAAGTAGAATGGAACTGGGTGCAATTGTGTGCAATTTATCAGTACAAATTTCTATGACTATCTTGTTTCTTTACCGATGTCAGGGAGCACTTTGCCTCCACAAGTTCAAATTAGCAAATGAGAAGCACCTTGGACATAAAAGACATGATTCAGTAGCCTGACACATAAGTATTCAGATACAATCAGTATGCCAGACAAATATGCATATTATTTTCTAATGTGTGCCCAAACCCAATTCAATAATATATAGGAAACATACATTGTCCATAACTAGCTTACAAACAAATTGAAGCAACAGCAAATTTGACTTCGAAAAATAAATTACAAACTCTTCTACTAAAAAGCTCAAGCTACATTACCAATGTGCTAATAGTCAGCCCAAAATGCATTACAAGCGAACAAAGATTCTTGGAATCCTTGGACAAATTTGAGGAGAAAAGAGGGTTAAGAATCTTCCAAAAATGCCTAGAACAGGAATCGCATGAAAATACACAAATCATGTTGGCTATAAGAGCTAATGGCTGCTTGAAAAGTCATTGCCACCGTGACCAAGAAGAGGTTACTTAGTGATGTTTTTAAATACTGAACATTGACACATTTTGGGAAAGTATTTCTCATTACACGAATAGTCGACCCTTATACCTTCCTTCCTGACATCAAATTAGTTTGGAATTGATGCCAGCTTAAGCTGCAAACACCATAATGATGCAGCCTAAGCCGCATATACCCACAGTATGCAAATAAAATTGCATGTCACACTGTGTTCCAAGATTAATCCCCTGATCCATGGTGAAAACCCTCTATAATCAAGGGTTAATGTTCTTAATTAAACTCTATGCGGAAACGTTTAATTAACTATCCAAAGTCTTAAACTTTAATAGACCTCTGATTAATTCTTAATCCTTATAACTTAACCCTTCAGTAATCACCCGCGCATATTAACCATACCACGGTCTTTAGACTTTGGTTAAACTCAACTTAACCCATAATACATTATTCCGCTCATTTCTATTATAACTCTCCTATAATAGAAATATTCCATAAACCAACTTAAACCTTACCTTTCTACCATTCCACGAACCTTTGCACGTATACCGATGCTCCCTTTATCGCGTTCAATCCACACCGTTGATCTGTCTCCTCGATCCGACGGTTATCGCGTCGTCTACTCACTTCTTCAGACTGACTCCTTAGCGCATTAAATCTCCACCGTTTATTCCTCCTACCTCAATCCAACGGTGATCGCATAATCTCGCGCAGATTACATGCACGATCGATATTAGATCGAGAGCACGCGAGAAAAGTGGTTTTCTCTTTCCACCGTGTGCTACGTGTCACCTACTGAAGGTAATCGCGTGAATTTTATAAATACCGCTTACCGCTTTGAGACCGCGCGAGATACCACTTACTGTTTCCGTAGACCGCTCCACTATTCTGCACGTGGTTTTAATCTCCGCCATCCATCTTTATTCTACGCGACTTAATCCTGGCCGTCTATCTCCATCACTCTCGTTCGTTGATCTGATTGATCCAACGACTGTGCTTTGCTACTACATTCTTTTGTTTCTTACTGTGTAATAGTCCATTTGTTCGGGTTTCTACCTGTGTATTTGTTCTCGCCTTCCGGTCTTCAACTGTTCTGATTTCGATCTTCAGCTTCGTTCTTCATTCCTTCACACCTTTACGCTTCCGTTGCATAACTCCTTAGGTTTTAAGAACCCTTACAGTATACCTTCACTGTAACATTAAGGTTTCTCCAATATTGTCTGTGTATAAACTCGTAACACACTTCTCTGCACTTCGTCTCTAGTTCTGCACACCTGCAAACCTATGTTATGCAGAATTACTTCTAATTCACACACAATTCATTCAATTACTCCATTCACACCACACAAACTCAGAAATCGAGTTATCTGTATTAATAAACAAATAATTACAAAAGGATTCCTTTCTGGCCTGATCTTCACTATCAGTGGCCTTTTCCTTTCCTGCCCATAGGCTTACAATCAACCCTATCTAACTAACTCACTCTCTAACTCCTAGCTAGCTAACCCTCTTCTATGCCTTTTAGGCTTACATTTATACAAAAGGATTCTATAACCAATTCCTGGTTTAGATCCATAACCTTCTCAACAAAATCCTAAAATCTCTTCTTTATCTCTAAGGATCCTCTCTAATCCACAAAATCATCAACTAATTCCTAATCTAAGCTTTCACAATTAATTTCTAGAGCTATCAATCCCTATGAACTCTCAACTGTCCTAATTCTCTCATGTTCCCTAACATTCGAGAACATTTACAATATGCCTCAATACTTAATTAAATCCTATTCTTAATATCTCTCATTAAAATTACTCAAAACCTTAATAATTACATTAATTTAATATTCAGGAAACCAACTTCTTTGAAAACACAAGACCCCCTAACTTAACTAGAATACAATGAAATTGCTGAGCTGGATGCTCCTGCATCAGGAATTGACCAATAATTTGCCTTTTCCTTGCATCAATGTAGCTCGTGTAATTTAAATTGTGCTGTACATAACATATGATATTCCAACAAATAGGTTCTCTCCCCCAATAATGTTTTGCGTGACTAAAAAAAATATAACTAGCACAGCATACACAACTTTAAAAAAAGGTGGAGTTTCAGAAAGGACTTCTTTCACATCTATCCATTGAATTTCTACTGGTTTTAATCTGTACTCCTCAAGTTTTCATTAGCCCAGGCATACGTGTTTTTAACAATTTTAAGCACAGGCAGTAAGAATAGTCATGGGAATGGAAATTTAAAAACAGAATATGCAGGTTTGTGAACCACCGGCCATTTCCTACAGGCTAAAGCAGACATGAACCCAGCAATGCAAATGTTCATAATGAGTGGGGTTCCTATTTATCAATCACATTTAAAAGAATTTCCAAATATGATACTGGATATCTAACCTATAATATATAGTATGATGTAAAATTTTATAGTATTCACTTAAGTCACTGTTGGATATAAATTTCAATATCAGACTTTTATGATAAGACTTCCACATGATTGATATATCTGCCAGAATGCATGGCTTTGTTCATAGATATAACATACACCATTGTACTATTTATTTCTGTCAAACTGATAAACACTTTATTAAGGTTCTGCCAGAATAAGTTCACACAGTTATAAGAAAAGACAGTTACAATGTTACAGTCATAAATCCTGACAATTCCATCTAGGATAGTAGAAGTTAAAAACAAAAATATTTCTAAATCCTAAACTTACAAATTCACAACTCGTCTTCACTTCAGCTGACATGAAAGTTGTCTTGTGAGTGTTCTGCATGTAGACATTGAATGAACAAAAGCCAGAGAAAACCTTTTACATATATCACATCCTCGAAAATCGGTACTCTACCAGATTTTATAGCTTAAGAGCATTCTTTTGGCTACGTTCTGCTGAAATATGTCAGTAAAATATGCAGATTTACGTAGTGCTCCATAAACATCAACTGGGTTATTAAAGTAAGGAGAAATTGGTAATGTGGCAGTAGTGCACCCACACAATCACATCTACCATTCTCCATCACTAAGATTAAACCAGTTGCAGAAATTTTTGAGCTAGCTTGCTCCTGTCACAATAATCTGGTAAAGTTTAACTGCTTGCTCACTACCAAAATCCTGCCTGAAATGAGGAAGAGTACTGTAAAGAGTACTGTAACTCCACCAACAGAACCCCTAAAATGGTCCGCTCAGCAGTTTTGGATTCCCTGCAAATCCTGCAAATAGCAATCTTATATAGCTACAATTGAAGAATACAGTGAACAGTGGCAACAGAGCATGAATTCAAATGTTTCCAAGGAAAATAAGAAACCGACATATCGCCTGCACTCTAGATAAAAAATTCAAACTCAACAAGAAAGATAAATTTGTATTACTTGTCTATTGAATGCTCAACTTATTGAAGGCATTGCCCTCTGCCAAGTTCACTCTGGTCTCGTCCCTGTAGTTTTTCCAATACAAGAGCAACTGAGGTCATTGATGTCTCTGACTTTTTAAATTCTATATCCAGTTCCTTCTGCTTCACCTGTAAGGCCATACGCTCATTTTCAAGTTTCATTCTTTCGTTCTCCAGTTTCAACCTTTCCAGTTCCCGGTCCTTCTTGCTACAGATTTTTTGCCACTTAAACCGTCGTTTCTCTAGCTCAAAAGCCTGGGCTTGAAGACTTACTTTTTGTTCCTGCAGTTGCAATGTGCGGTTTCTCGTCCACTCTCTTTGCTCCCATGGCGTTTTAGCAGTATCCTGCAGCACCCCCATCATGTCTGCATTCATATTATCTGGTGCATTTGGCTTTTCACATTCATTAGAGATAGGTCGTACCCAATAACTGCCTTCCTCGAAACTTTTACTCATCCTTCCCCTCTTTCCAAAGTCCTCCATCCCCTCAACTTCATCTCCTTCATTCTCGTCATCGCCATCTGCATCATCTTCATCATCCTCGTCATCATTTTCCTCATCCTCTTCCTCACCATCTTCATTCTCCTCCTTCATTAACCCACATGATTCACTTCCTTCCCTATTTTTGGCTATCATTGATGACTGCATGCATGACTGTGGATCATGTTCGAGTGGCATATGCAATTGATTGCATTTGTGGTAGGTGCACATTTCCTTGTAGAAGAGGTGTTTCGAACTCAGAAGTTTCCTCACATCTTCCTTTGTCTTTGGTGAAAGATGAGGCATGGTGTCTAAAAGAGAAGGGTTTTCCACAACCCTGCAGGTTGTGCCCTTCCCAAGGATATCATTAAGTCTCTTGTACCTCTTATTGAGGTCATTGAATTTATCCTCACATTGCTGGGGAGAAACAGAGCAACCCCTCTCCATCATAAATCTAGAAACAGATTTCCACTTGCCCTTCTTCTGCAACATACCAGATTTCCTCTTGTTCCCGTCAGAGCACTCAGGAGCACCATCTTCACCCACATACAAAACTACAGTGATCAGAAGCCTAACCATCTCATCGGTCCATTTCATACGTTGCCATGGGGAATTTTTCTTGCTCTTCCCTCCACTGAGATGGCTGTCAGTGCCGTCTTCCGTGAAGCTCGGTTCATCCTCTTCGCTTGTAGTAGGTTTTCCCTTGTTACAAATTAAAGAATTCTTTGGGGTGCCCTTGGAATCAATCATAGCCAACGGTGGTTCATTCTCGACCACGATCCCTGCGTGTTGGGCAACTGGAAGAGATCCCATTGCTTGCATATGATGATGATGATGTGCAAGCTGCTGTTGATGATTCTGCTGAGCAATCTGCTGTTGCTGATGATTCTGATGAGCAATCTGCTGCTGATGATGATGCTGCTGTTGTTGGTGGTGATGATGTAATGGCCCTTCCAGCTCCAACATCCCCGCCGTTGACCCAGCCAACATAGTTCCAGCCATCACACTGTCATCCATTATATTATTTTCTACCTATTCTCTACCATCAGAATGTTTCTCCAATTTATAACTTCATTTGCTTTTTCCACCGACTCTTCTTAATGCACTTACATTACCCTGATATGGGTGACGAGTTCACCATAACGTGTTGAGCATGAGATAAATTTTATGCTTATGAACTGCCAAAAATTTCAGATCACATACTATTGTGGGCCAAATGGCTGCTTTTGGTCTGCTGCAATAATTTCCCCTGCCAGTACCCGATTTCCCTTGAATTTTCTATTAAAGTATCAAAACATTGGCTCTCAACATCAACTCCATGTTGCAAATCCCATAGACCCAACATTTCTGCAACTTCCGTTTTACTTTCTAAGGCCGACTCCCTATAAAATCTACTATCTGTACATCTTATGATGACTACCCTCTCCACACATTTTCCTTCTATTTCCTCCAGAACACTTTTGTCTGTAACTATTTCCCCTCCCAATACACAGATTTCAATGTGCATAACCACTGACAGAATCAAAATCTTCCTCTGCTACTTTCACACATATAAAGCACTACAATAACCTCCCTTAACAAAACCCTGCTACCCTTATACTGTAGCAATCCAATCCCTCACCCCTCAATTTAACAAAAAAAAAAGAGAAAAGAAAAGTACATCAAAATTCAAGCGGTGGGCTTACCACCAACATAGCTATAACCAGAAACTGCAAACCCTCCAGCGCTTCTTTGTGCGATCAATCAGGCCAACAACTCCACCGGCGAGACCCCGCCATGATCAGAAGTAAAACCTCAGTTTTCTCGCCTCGGTTCTGGTTTTTTGTTCATGTAACTTGAAAACTTTTTAGACTCAATTTCAATCGTATTTGGAGTGACAAATGCAATTCGCCAGAATTGGGGAGGGGGTGGCCTCTTTCTCGTTTAGGACATGCAAATTGAGGTGGGTCTCCTGGGGCCCAAGATCTTCAGATAACCGGTTGGAAGGTCTATTAAGTTCAGATTAAACAATTGGTTGTATAGTCCAAAGAAGCCTTTTATACGTATTGATTGAGTGATTGTGGGAGTTAGTTTTATATGAAACCAAACAAATTGTCCATGTGATAATGGTCATTTTAGGTCTTTACTTTGTACGATGTATACAAAAATTAAAGTCCTCGTAATATTAAGAATTTAACCTATTATTTATTTTATTAAGAATTTAACATATTGAGTTTGATCCTTTTTTCGGAATAATCACATCATGAGTTTTTTTCGACGTACCATTTAATGTGGAATAATTTAACATATTATTTATTTTATTAAGAATTTAACATATTGATTTTGATAAAAAAATTCGAAATAATCACATCATGAGTTTTTGTCGATGTACCATTTAATGTGGAATAAAAAAATAAAATATTATTTATTAAAAATTAATCTATTATTTATTAAATGCACTGTAATTATAAATTTCCTCGTACTATTAAGAATTTAACATATTATTTACTAAAAAAAATAATTAAGAAATTAATCTATTATTTATAAAATTCACTATAATAGTAATTTTTAATGGTATATTATTAAGTGTAATTTAATTATTATATGGTTTTTTTTGTTTTTCTTGAAATTTGATAAGAATGTCTAGTAATTGTAAGTTTCGATTGTGTAATGTGCAAATTTGTAGTATTGAATGGTTTAAGGGTTGAATCTATTTATATATTCAAAAATACATTTTAAACAACTAAAATTCACAATTTTGCCAAATATTATATTGAGAGATTTCTACCAAAAAACCAAAAATATCTAATAGTTAGTTAGTTAAGTCATTCCAATATATTATATATAGGAGCACATATTTCCTTGAGAGGGCTTAATAGTTAAGAGTATGTACCAACATGTGTTTCCTTGAGTGGGTTTAATAGTTAAGGGCATGTGTTTCCTCCTAAAGGTCACACGTTTACATGTCCATAGAGTAGAGCATGTATGCACTTTAGTAGTCAAATTGCTATTGATCCATTTTGACATTTAAATTATTATTATTATTTAATACAAAAAAGAATTTAATTTATTTTAAACTCTTACAAAAATTAAAATCTTTATAATAATATCTTAATTAAGAATTTAACATACTATTCATATAAAAATTGAAATTGACTTTGGATCATGAAAATGACGAAAATAACATTTTTTTTATAATTAGTCAAATTAAATTCAATGAATGTTCTTTCATATCTTTGTTGTTAATATATTCTTATATTTTAATCAAACGAATTTGTTTATTGTGCTCTTTTTTGTGAATATATCAGTATAAATTCATCTTAAAGTTTAATGTATAAGATATGGCAAGGAATCAAATTTCTTAAAATGCAATTTTTTATCATTTAATTTCATGTTATATATTAGTTTCTTCATATAAAATGATAAGATAAATTATATTTTAAAAAATTGATCCATTCAGGGGGTTTATCTTAAGCCATGAAGGACAAATCGAAACAAGTTTTGCTTGGAGTTTTGGGATGGTTTCTAACAACCAAGCAAAAGCCTATAGATTATTTCAAGGTCTCTCTTTAGGCCAGGCCAACAACATACAAAATATTTCAATCATCGGGAACTCTAAACTTATAATTGGCCATCTTATTAATGGATCTCAACTCCAAAAACCTTTTTTCAATTCGATTCTTGGGAGTATAAGAAGTATTCTTTCTCATTTCTCTGAATTACAATGTTATCGTGTTTTAAGAACCAACAACATCAAGATAAACATAATGACAAATAAAGCAGTTCGGTTATGGATCATTGGTAGTTAACGATCAATTATTATTTTTTCTTATCCCACGAAATTTCAATAGTGCACTAAGGTCTTGGGTGGGGACCAATTTACCCACCCCCATTCTCTAACAGCAATCAATGATCAGCTAGAAATGGCCAATTCAAATGACTAGGCAAAGATTAGGATGCGAGAGTCGGCCCCCCTCCATGCTCTCTTCATGCACATCCATGTCATAGTGGTAAGACAACATATAATTCTATGCAAGGTGGTGCATTCCATTTCTTTGCATGGAAAGGTTAATGTGGCATTCATGCTGAGTTTAGAGGTGATGGGACTCCCACAACAAGAAGGAGTTACAGTCAACCACTGTCCTTTGACAGGAATTGTATCTTAAATGGATGAGCTCCATAACGGTGAAAATGCATAAAATGATATTCCATCATCATTTTGCGCAACCAAAGGAGAAATGCCCTGAAATTCGAGGGATTTCTTGGCTACATAGCTCCATGTGGGATCTATCAAGTCAACCTGTAAGCAAATCTCAAAGTAAAGTTATGATTACTTTGTTTAATTGTTGTTGTATGTCTTAGAAGCCTTCGCTCTTGTTTAAAATTGATTTTAGCTTGGAATTGTGTAAATATTATTGTGTGGCTTTGTGAAGAAACCGAGGGGGTCTACTACTGAAGTTGGGCTCCCTATGGAAATCTTAACTATATACCTTATTCTCCTTTCTAGGACGTTGTGTGTCCCTTGGGATCTACTGTGAAGTTGGGGGTTGAGGTGTTTCCCTCCTCAGTGTCTCTAGGGAAGCCCTAATAGTCTCAACCTTTTAAGGATATTAACTTGTTGGTATGGATAATGTTCTTTAAGAATTTGGAATTTTCCCTTTCTGTCAACGAGTTGTTGTCCTAGCACATAGGGTTATTTTTTTCTAGTATCTCTTCCCCCCTGAACCGATTTTGAATTTATATAAAAGCTTGAACAATTGGTCTTTTTGGGATAGTTACAATCAAGACTTTATATGAAAATTTTAGAGGGGTTGAGTAATAGGGGTGGCTTCTAGCATCATTGGTGCTTAATGCGTGGATTGTGTTTACTTAGCAGTTTTTGCCTTGACGTTAGGGGCTAATT
The DNA here is from genome assembly GCA_031772625.1 of Pinus tabuliformis. Lineage (NCBI taxonomy): Eukaryota > Viridiplantae > Streptophyta > Pinopsida > Pinales > Pinaceae > Pinus > Pinus tabuliformis. Next base: position 1,430,313,393 of record CM062819.1, on the reverse strand, counting down.
AGTCTTTTTATGTCTAGTTTCATCCCCCACACCGAAGTGGAATTGGAGGAATAACAAGGGCCTTAACAAGTTGCCCGTATGGGGTAGGCACAATTGTGGTTTCATCAGAAAATTTGTGAATTGATGTGGCAATGTGATGGATTATAATGCAACTGGTGTTAGAGTTTTGTTTGGCCTTCTTGAATATGGCAAAAGTAGATTGGGCAGGGGCCCTTGCTTAATTTCAACAATACATCTTGCACCTTCAACTTCAACATAATCAAACTATGTTTTTGTATTTGTGGTTATGGAACTATTGTTGGAACACAGAGCTAAAAGCAGGGCGTTGATGATGAGCTAACAACTCTTTTACAACAATTGGTGGATCTCTAACTTTTTGTAGGTCAACTCCATGAATGTGGTTCCTCCTTGGAACATTCCTCCTCTCCAGCTATGGGGCGTGTTCTTGATCTAAATGTTTCTCCTTTTGAAGAATCTAAGCAGGGCACTATTGTTGGCTCTTTTGCTTCTAAGAATTAGCATGTTGTTTAAGTATATTAAGTTCTTAAGGAGTTTTTTTGGAGAAATATACTTTAAATTTTGTCAGTTTTGTTTGGGAAGTAATAGGAAATTTTTCGACATGGATGGTTGAATCGCAAGTCTCTTCTTATAGCTTAAGGAGAGAAAGACTTTGTTTTTTGTAATTTTTGTTGTATGGTTGTGTTTCTAAACACGTATTTTCTTATTAATACAAATATTTTATGTTTTGATTAAAAAAATAAATTGACCCAATTAATAAATATGGATTTAAAATAGATTTAAGTTGGTTTAATTTCTTAGATGTTGTTATATACATATATGGATACATATAAGTTATTATCATTATTATTATTATTATTACTATTATTACTATTTTTTTATATGGTCACACAACATAACATTATGTAACAACATCTCCCCCATATTGAATTATAAAACATCTTTTCATTAGTGATGGAAAAAATCATTAATTCGAAGACTTATTAAATTCATATTGAACAATTAATTGGTATTGTTTGTCCAAACAAACTTTATATATATATGGAGTTGGTTAGAAATTAATCCCAAATAATTTAACATGCCATTTGTGAAAATAATAGTGGGCCAAGGGAGTAACACTCGCAATTTTTCCCCCGGATGCGGGTGACTGAAGTGGTTTTAAACTTGATAGGACTGGGGTGGGGCGAGGCTGCTCAACACCTTCCCACCTAGTACAAGGTGTTAAATATTGGCGATAGGAGTTACGCTTGGCATGCGCGCGAGCAGGTGTATTCCATCTCCTCGTCAGGTGATTTGGGCTCATTCTCTCTACCCACTGCAACGAATCCTCCCTTCGTACGCTGCTACTTGCAAGAGATGACGACGTTCATCAATGAAGGTGGTTTTTCGTGACAGGTTGGGCAAGTTTAAGGAGTGGCAATGCCCTACGCTCAAGCTCATTCCTTGCGAATTGTTTGTTTGGGATCATCCCATTGCCTCTGTTCGAATTCCGGTTCTCTTGGAAGTTTCTGAGCCTTCGACAAGGAAGCTCTGGCTGGCCCTTCAAGGGCAGCTCCTCTGGCACATTTCTTTCCATGGGAGGGCTCTGGGTCTAAGTCTGAAGATTCTTGGGTTGGTTTGTTATTTTGTTTTCCCTGTCCTGGGCGCCGGCTCTTATGGAATGCGTCTGAGTAATCCTCTTACTGTCTGCGTCCCTTTGTTCCTCAATTCCGCCTTCCGTCTGGTCTTCAATTTGGGAGGGAGGGAGATTGGTCTAGGCAATCCATCTGGTATTCTAAGGCATTCTCCCGGGTCCCCGCGTATTAGTTGTTCTGAGCTCCAAGCGCACTGCAACCTTCCCATTACCCCCTCTTCAATGGCTCGTCTATGTCAGAGAATGGGGTGCCGCAGAGGGCAACCCCCGCGCGCTCCAACCGGTTCTTCCTCGGACTCGCCCACCCCCACCAGTGAACTCTTCACTGGGCGTTATCCGGGAACTCGAAGTGGGCGCGGGAGACGGCAGACTTCCAGCCATTATCACGGGTCTCCATCCTCGACAGGCTCAGCCATTTTCACATTCAATAGCTCTCTGCATCGGCCTCAGATAACTGCCCACATTTCTGTGTTCTTCTATGAAACAACTCAGCTGGAAGGTTCTGATTCCCATCCAGGGGGCTCGGGAGCGGTTGTTGGTCCTTCCTCTGCGATTCAATTCGGCATTGGAGTGGCGTCGCTGCAGGCTCAGGAAGCCCCAGGATGCAGCACGCAGGATGCTGAGATGGTGCCAGCGGATCCCGGACCCTCCAATCAGGTAGCTACTCCTGTTGATGATGTGCCAGAGTTTGGTTGGTGCCAGATCGTGGAGGAAACGCCTGCTTGTTATAGACATTTTTGTGCCTCGCAGCATGGAGCATGAAATGTCAATAATTACAGGGATCCTCAGTCCCTAAACATGTTGTTCTTACCCCTAGAGGAACAAGGTCAGCAAACCACAGCACTCCCTATCAGTTCTCCACCTGAAAACACTCAAAAACAGGCTATTTTTGGATCATGTCAGCTGCTCCACTGAGCAACTGCGCTGAATGTCAACTGCTCCTCCTTGTACCTGCGCTGAAAGTCAACTCCAATGAAGGCTACCTGCGCTGGGCGAGATTGGCCAAGTGGCACAGTCATTCTGCAAGGTGTCAACTGCCCAGGAAGCTTCCAAACTGACACTTGGTTCAAGGGATTCGCCCTGTGATGAGTAAGAGGTACTTGATCTCCATGTGTAAGCAAGGATCTCCAAGTGGACTCAAGAACTGAAGTTTAACTGAAGAAGGAGAGGACACAAGGCAGCTTTATGTCAGTCTCAAGCTGACTCATCCTCTCTTCTTCTCTCCTATATATAGAGCTCTTCTATGAGGTCTAAAGAGGCTGGAATTTTGTGCAAAGTAAGGAAGTGCTGTTGGTTTACAGTTAGAGCTATTGGGTGATTGCTTTTATAGAGGGGAAGAGGAGATTTCTTGCTGCTGGGGAGGTGCTGCTGGATTGGAGCCATTGATGGTTGTAACCTTCTCAGAACCCTTTTACTTCTATCAATAAAGCTTTGAATGTTCTCCTATATACTTGTATTGCATTGATGTATTGTATTTACTTGTATATCTGATTCACTCTAATCCATGCATCAGTTATGAGTACATGTTTCTTGTAGTTTCCCTCTCTTGTTTGTGCAGGATCTTTGTGTAGCTGGGCTGGCAAGAGAACAAGGAGCTGGGAACAAGGAACGAAGAGAGAGGACAAGATCGACAAAAGCGAAAGACATCGGTTGGTCAATCTTTTCTTCCTTCTCTGTACTTTCATAAAGGAAAAATATCAAAGCTTTACTTTCAGTTGTTGCTAAGGAACTATCACCCTTAGAGTAGGGATAGGGTCATTCCGAGTCGGATACTTTTCCCCACAACAAACTGGCGACTCCGCTGGGGATCGTATCCGTTTGATTGTATTTGTAGTATCTTTGCTATTCATTTCCTGAAGAAAAGAGTACCAAATCGAAAAGCTTTTGACTATATCAAAAGCGAAGTAGAGGGGCTGCTACTCTTGCTCATTTTCTGAGCAGATTCATGATTTGAAGAGCTGATCTACAAAAGACTCTTGTGCTCTTTGTGATAGCTTTTCATCCTCTTGATCATCCCTTAGCTTGTACTTGACCTATATCTTTTTATTTCAGCAAAAACAGTGAATTTTTGAGCTTTTTATGACCCGGAAATCCTTGTAAACGCAACTCTCGTGTCTTAGTGCAGGCTGCCCAAAGGCAGTCTGCATTTCAGCGCAGGTACTCCATTCGGGAACTGCGCTGAGAGTCAGTTTGACAGACCAGAGCCTGCGCTGAACCAGTTAGGCTATGTCTTCCTGAGGTTTCCTACTGAGTCTTAGCCCTGTTTTCACTGTTATTTTGCTGCTGATTGCTTGTCATTTGTACTTGCTGTAAACCAACTTTCCTTGACATTATTCCGCCTCAGTTGTGTGATGAAACTGTGATTGTTCTTTCAGTATTTCTTGTTTCTGTTACAGTTTCCCATTGTGAAAAGCAAACCAGTATAGCTGTGGCCTCTTAGATCCTGAACTGCAAAAGCGTCTTTATGATCTTAAGAGCTAGTTTTATTACTGTTCATGGCTGTTTGAGTTTGTTTGTTTTTCATTTTATGGTTTGAATTCATACATTTTTAGTGTTGAAACAAGTACCTGTAAGGCATCTTTTGATTTTAGACAAAACTTGTTTGTTTACGCTTCAAATTGAATTCGAAAATTATACGACAGTTTCCTTTTGTCTTACATCAACATTAAGGGAAAAGAAAAGAAATACATGCATCTTGCATTTGCATTTTTTGATAAGTTTGCGTGATTGATCTAGGAGAAAGTGCATTAGTTTGTGCTTTGTGCTCTGTGTGGAAAGATTATGTTTTTCTCTCCCCTCAGTAGTTAGGATTTTCAAAGCTAAAAAGATTGTAAAGCTTGCTTATCATTTTAGCTGCATTTAGGAATTTGTACCAATACATCTCGTGGTGATCCTGAAAGATAAACTGCTAAACAAGATCAACTTAAAATATATTGAATGAATCTAAAAACGCTTTGTAACATAACGCTCACAATAGAGGTCTAGGTAGAGACGTGTTCCGGCGTCGTTAAACGTAGTGACTGTCGATCTCTACGAAGGTGGGTGATTCCTCCTGAGGGACGATAGCACTAATACGGACTTGTGCTCCCGCGTACCGTCGCGTATATTGGGAGACCCCTATAGGCATTTATCCTTTATCCTTAGGAAGCCGTGTCGGCCGCCCTACTGATCGCGATGCAGTGAACACAGCATTCACGAAGATCGACCACCCGTACCGTAAAACGTATTCTGTGGTTTCGCGAAAGGTTTGGCACACCCTCTGCCTAGATCTCCAGAGCAGTTTCTTTTGGCCTTTTTCAAACTCTATAACTGAAAAAGTCCAACCGAGCATTTGTCACTTCGGGCTCGTTAATACATCGAAGGCGACTAGAGTCATCTTTAGCTTTTTCTCGACTCTTAAAACATGAAAAAGCAAAGTTGTGTCTAAAAGCGTCTAATAAAATTCATTCAATACGGAAACATAATTCCCCCCTTTTGTATTTTAGTTGATCGAGTAATCCGCAACCGTGGAGGAAAGTCAATTAAAACTCCGTCGTTCGAGGAGACTCGCGAGTCAACCGTCTTTGTCTCCGGAATCGAGAGTAGTACGGACGAAGCGAACTCGCTTGACCAGGTCAAAATCTCCCATTAAAGTTAGAACAACAGTTCCGACAACATCTGAGATTCTGGTCACTCCTAATATTTCTGGAATCCCTGCCTCTATTGAAGAAGTTCAACAGCAACAGAGGGACAGTTGTACTGATCCCAGTCTGAGGACAAGTACTTGCATAACTGAACCAGTTCCATCTGAAACCGGTCCACAGAGTCTTGTTGCTCAAACAACTGTCGCTGTCGAAGCAACCCCTTCTTCGGCACCAGAAATCTTTTACGGACCTGACGGTCTTCCTCTTCCTCCTGGTCTGATTGCAATAGAGGAAATCGTAGAGGACCAGCAAGCAAATACTCCAACTCATTTTGGAGTAGGCGCCACTCTTTTTCCTTCTGCATCAGAAGTTTGTCCATCGCCACTGGAAGTTCCTGTAGAATCGTTAGGCAGTTTATTGGATAGACTTAAAATGTCTGAGCAACCGTCGACATCTAGGATTGTGCCAAATGACACAGTGACAGCAGAAGCTCCTGCTGTCACTCCAACGATGTTTGCCGGCATACCAGCTGTCCCGACTAGCTCTCATCAGCTAGAAGGAGTCCACCCAAGGACTATTACGACAACTTGGTCTGTTCCAGTTTGTTCTTCCGGTATAATACCCGGTAATTCTTATGTTGAAACTAGACAAATTGATCCCTTTGGAAATCAGTTTGGGCCATCTAGTCCTCAAAGGCAATCTATACCCTTGAGTTCCGGATTGTTACCGTATGGGGGGCAATATGCCCTTTCACTTCCCCTACCGGGGGGATACCCATACGGCAGTTTTCAACAACATTCAGGTTTGACTGAAGTAACGACGAGTGGTTGGGTACCTATGTTACCCCAACAACCGAGAGTTGTATATTCAATGCAACAGTGTGTACCTATGTCTAGTATCCCGACGACGCCAACAATTGTAACCGTGTCGCAAGTTCAATCGATGCCTGTTGTATGTCAACCCCAAGTTGTAATGCAACAGCCCATTGACCCTACAACACAACCACAATCGCCAACTGCCGGGACGACACAGATACAAACGGGAACCATAACCCCGCATCTTGGTCCGTCGGTTAGTGTCGCACAGCAAAACATGGCTTCACAACCATGGATGGTGCAATACCAACAACCTCAGTTTCAACAGGTGTACCAGGGGCCTGAGCAATAGGTCTTTGCGAATAGTGGGCAACCCTATATTCAGAACGGGTTAAATCAACCACTTTACAGTGGCCAAGCCCACCAGCCATATCAGTCATATCAACATCAGTTGCATTATGCTGGTATGCAAAGGCCTACTGCTCAGGCAATTCCATCGTATCCTGGGTACGCCTCGCCAAACCTGAATCAGCAGTTGCCATTCGTGGCAACTCTAGAATTACCAGATTTACATCGATTGACGAACGATCCAATTGCCTATGCCCATTGGTGGCCAGCGATTCCTCACAAACTTCCTTCGGACATTCCTAAATTCAATGGAAATCCTGGCGAAGACCCGTCGAATCATGTGATGGCATTCCATCTGTGGTGTTCGTCGAATACCTTGAATGATGATTCGATAAGGCTTCGCCTTTTCCAGAGGACATTGACTGGTCCGGCGGCTAAATGGTATATTGAATTACCTAGAGCCTCTTTTGACAATTTTAGTTCCCTAGCCACAACTTTCTTAACACACTTTCAGTTACCTATAAGGTACGAAACTGGAACAGAGATCTTGACCAATTTCAAGCAGACAACGGCCACACATATATCAGATCATATACATGAGTGGCGTCGTCGTCGCAGAATGGTAAAGACCTATGTTCCAGATCAGCTATTAGCTGAGTGGTTTATAAAGTCGCTTCTTCCTGCTATAATAGAAGATGTGGCCAAGGGAGGCGTCGTAACAGAGGAGCAGGTTATTGCTCGTGCTCAATATTTGGACTTAGTATATACTCAGTCGGGCACGCTCTATGATAAGATACCTGACGCCCCCAGACCGGAATTTTCAATCCCTCCTCCTCCCGGATCGAATAGTGACTCTCATGCCGGTGATGGCGTGATTGGAACTGCAAACGCTAAGTCGACAAGGAATTCCAATAAGAAAGCCCGTAAGACTTCGAATCAAAAAGCAAATCAAGAGATTCTTGCTTCGGAGGTAAATGCTGTATCTACGGATAAAGGCAAAAACTCCAATCAACCAGGAAGCAAGAAGAAACAAAACAAAGGGAAGAAGAAGAAATAGGGTGAGTCATCCCCTCAAAAAACTCCTTCAAACCCTCCTGGGCAAGGGAAACAAATTTATCCATGTCAGATATGCGATGAAAAGGATCATTCGACAAAGAACTGTCCGTTCAAAGCTGAGTTAAAGAGGTTCTTTAAAAGTTCCCAAACTTCAGCTGTGTTGACTGATCCATTTCTCACCCCAGGTCAAAATATGGTTGATAGTGGAAATGCTTCCCCGTCACAAGTGCTTATGTTGTCGGTTTCTAAGCAAAATGATGCTTTGATCTCGACCAGGAATAAAGATTATGGGAATCTGCCGGTGTCGAACGACAAAGGGAAAGATCAACCCAGTAGTTCGACAACAACTTCGGCAGAAGCTGTACCCCCCCTCACGCATGAATTAACAATAAAGCCACCTAAGGGAGTAGTACACAAGTCGACATTTAATCCTCGCGCCAGAGCGGCGCAGCATTATAACATAGTGGAAGATTTGGCCCAATCGCCATCTGCTATGTCGACTCTTGAGGTACTGCAAAATTGTCCATCCCAAAGGCAGGCATTGTTATCAGCAATTGGTGGAGTGGATCCTAAAGATTCCAATCTTGTATCCTTTGATCACAGAGGATATGATCCTCAGTTACCAGCGCAACTAGCTTTCCTTATTCAAGTGAAAGCACTCAACAAAACTGTTCATAGAACGATTATTGATGAGGGAGCATCGACATGTATCATGTCGATGAGTTGCTGGAAAACTCTTGGATCTCCAACCTTGTCGCGATCTTCGACGACATTGAAAGCATTTGACGGTAGGACGTACACTCCGTACGGTATCCTAAATAACTTTAAGGTTGAACTAGGAGGAAAAACAGTGGAAATTGATGTTGAAGTCATTGATGGCAATCTTGACTATAACATCCTACTGGGAAGACCATGGATATATGCCATGGCAGCTGTAGTGTCGACATATTTTAGGAAGATCGCATTCCCGTTTGAAGGAGGGATTACGATCGTCGATCAACAGAATTTCCTCCCTAATGGTTCACAAGTTACTGGAAGCATTCCCATGATCCATGGGAGCGACCATTCAGTGCAAGATATCAGAGTAGGCTTGCTAAAAGATCCCACAATGATGGGAACTTTCGCGTTGCCACCTCCTTTCCATGTAAGGGATATCCCGTTTGTAGCAACATGCAACATGGTATCTTCTTTGAAGGTCGCAGGAGACAAAGTCGTCATGGATTATCAAGTGGTTTTGCCACCTAGCCCTATAGAAATATTGTAGCAATCAATGTTTCGGGCATGGGAGGCGAGCCCAAATCAACGCTCGTCAAGCGTTTGGGTAGATAGGTCTGGAGAATATGGTACCCCATTAGATCCATGGTCAAAAGTTCATGGGACTGACGAAGGAATCTTACAATCAATGATGATTGAGGGGGCACCATGGAATGATCACCACCATCGTTCCCTTCTTCCAGAGTGTGAAGAAGAAACTCAACACGACCTATATCACCCTTCAGTGTTTGAATTCCTAACAAATACTGTAAATACGGTGGATTCAGAGCGAAACCTATCCAATATTGAAGAGACCATAGCCATAAACATCTCGACAAAACCTGATATTGTAGAGAATATTCATGTCGGCAAAAGTTGTTCCCCTTCAGAACTGGAAATATATGGTGCTCTCTTTCGCGAATTTAGAGATGTCTTTGCATGGTCATATGATGAAATGCCAGGCATTGACTCGAGCATAGTTGAACATGAGATTAAAATGTATCCTGATGTCAAACCAGTAAGACAACGGCTTCGGCAGGTGCACCCCAAGAAAGCCGCTGCCATTAAGGCAGAAGTTGAAAAACTTCTCCATGCTGGATTCATCTACCCGGTTCCTCTAACCGATTGGGTATCGAATATTGTCCCTGTTATGAAAAAACAAGGGACGATAAGAGTGTGCGTCGACTATAGGGATGTAAACCAAGCTTGTCCAAAGGACAACTACCCTACACCCTTCATCGACCAGATAATTGATGAATGCGCCGGATGTGAAATCTTTTCCTTTATGGATGGATTTTCCGGGTATAATCAAATAAATATCCGCCCACAGGACCAGTCTAAGACTGCATTTATTTGTCCGTGGGGCACATTCGCTTATCGAAAATTACCCTTTGGTTTAAAGAACGCAGGGGCAACGTTTCAGAGGGCAATGAATTATGCCTTCCATGACATCAAGAACATCGTTCAACCTTACCTCGACGATCTTCCGGCTCATTCGCGGAAGCGGACTGATCATCCGCGACATTTGAGAGCAATATTTCTACGTTGCCGACACTACAAGATAAGACTCAATCCGCACAAGTGTGTGTTTTGCGTCGGTTCTGGTCGTTTACTTGGCTTTGTAGTCTCTAAGGATGGGATTCGTCTCGACCCCTGTAAGGTTCAGGCAATCATTAATTTGCCTCCACCTTCAAATTTGCTTCAGATTCAGAAACTCCAAGGGAAAGCAAACTTTCTGAGGAGGTTCATTCCAAATTACGCAGAAATTGCCAAAGGTTATACTCGTCTTTTGAAAAAGGATGTGCTTTTTGTCTGGGACCAGGTTGCGCAAGCTTCCTTTGACGCTCTGAAAGATTCTCTAGTAAGAGCGTCATTAATGTACGCCCCGGACTATCAAAGAGATTTTAACCTGTATCTAGCTGCAGCGGATACGACCATTGCGATGGTCTTAGTGCAAGAAGTTGATGGAATTGAACATCCTATTTATTATTTAAGTAAAAACTTAAATGACACAGAAAGTAAATATTCCTATGTTGAAAAACTAGCGCTTGCTGCTGTTCAAGCGATTCAAAGGTTTCGACATTATGTCCTCTTTAGGAAAACTACCGTTCTGTCAGATTGCAACCCCATGACGTATATACTGTCGCGACAGTTGCTTGGGGGCAAATATTCAAAATGGATAGCGATCCTTCAAGAGTTTGATCTGGATTTTGTAAAATCCAAATCGAAGAAAGCTCTAGTTTTCGCGGAATTATTGTGCGATCTCCCATCGTCGTCCAACGATGAAACATCAAAAGAGTCAATCGTGGACGAAAATTTGTTTCTGATATCAGTAAGCAATGAGTGGTATGGAGACATCATTGTTTATCTCCAAACACAAAAATTTAGGCCTAATACCTCACACTCGGAACAGAAGCGTATACGATACCAATCTAAAGACTACATGATCGTCGGTGATACACTTTACCGTCGTGGTGTCGATACGGTTCTGAGGAGGTGCCTTACCCATGAGGAGGCCGAGAAAGCCCTGAATGATTGTCATTCAGGCGCGTGCGGGGGGCATCAATCTGGATATGCAACAGCACAAAAAATCTTACGAGCAGGATATTTCTGGCCAACTATGTTTAAAGATTGCATAATAGCTGTCAGAAGTTGCCATGCGTGTCAGATCTTTGATAGCAAAACCAGGAGACTGCCCGCACCTTTGCAGCCTATAGTTGCTGTTGGGCCTTTCGCCAAGTGGGGCATCGATTTCATGCAATGTAACCCCACCTCGACCGGGGGGCATGGGTATATTATAGTCGCTGTTGACTATTTTACCAAATGGGCCGAGGCGATGCCTACATTGGATAACACTGGTGAAACAGCTGCCCTTTTCTTTTTTAATCATGTAGTTGCCAGGTTCGGCGTTCCGCAGGCTATAGTGACAGATCATGGATCGCATTTTCGCAATCACATGATGGTTGAATTAGCTGCCAAACTAGGGCTATCTCACGACAGCTCTACCCCATATTATCCACAAGCCAACGGACAAGTTGAGGCAATCAACAAGGTCCTGAAGCGTATGTTGCAAAGGATGATCGGGGTTCACAAAAGAAGATGGCACCTACTCCTGTACTCAGCATTGTGGGCTTACCGAACCTCGGTAAAAAACGCCACTGGGTTCACACCATTCCAATTGGTGTATGGCCTGGAGGCAGTCTTACCGATCCAATGCGAAATTTCGTCTCTTAAACTCGCAATTGACCTCCTCCCCGGAACCTCAGAAGAAGAGGCTCGTTTCTTGGAATTGATCCAGTTGGATGAAAACCGTCGTGACGCCGCTTTGGCGAACGAAGCCCATAAGAAACGAGTCAAGGCGCAGTTCGACAAGAATGTCAAACCTCGTATCTTCTCTGAGGGTGACTTGGTTTTGCTTTACGACCAAGAATCCGACAAATTAGGAGCAGGAAAATTTAAGTCCTTATGGATGGGTCCCTATATTGTTAAAAGGGTGTTAGCAAAAGGAGCCTACGAGTTAATGGATTATGACGGGATACCACTGGCGCAACCCCGCAACGGGTTGTACCTCAAGCGTTACTATGCCTGAATAGTAACCTGAGTGCTTTTGTTGTATTTTGTTTTCGCTAAAGTGTTTGTTTCGGTTTAGTAATCCACCCTTCTCGTTTGTTGCAGATGTCGAATTTTTCTGAGACATATGTAGGATATGCCGACGGAGCGAGTCGTAGTACGCGGAATTTGTCCTCCGCAGCCTGGGCCATTTTTTATCCAAGCGGCGAGTTAGTGAGTTTCAGAGGTGTGTGTATTGGGCAGTCAACGAACAACATCGCTGAGTATAGCGCGTTGATTGAACTCCTCTCTGATACCATCGCTCATGGTATACGCCGACTAATTGTTAGGCTAGACTCACAGCTTGTGATACTACAACTCACTGGTATATATTCAGTCCGCAATCCAACTATTTATCGAATGTTTCTAAGGGTTAAGATTTTGGAAAGAGAGTTTGATTCAATTCAATACCAACATATTTCCAGAAACTTGAACACATTAACAGATTCATTAGCAAACTATGTATTAGATAGACATTTACGACATATATAAAAAGAGATGCATCGGTGCTAATGCAAGTGGATCACAAATAAACCATAATAAACCCCGAAAATCAAAATATATAAAGTTGTTTATAGTTTGTACATGATGTGCTGTAATCAAAACAAAATTGGTCGTATGACCTAGAACTCAAAAAGATGCTAGGGGGCACCCTAGCCTAGTGGTGCTCATGATAGTACGTCACGGTCTGTGCAATCATGCGCAAGAGACGAGTCCATCATCTAGGCACGCCAATAGTGTGCCGCTGCAACTGTAAAGGTAACTCGTCAATCTGTACATCCGGAAGACCACGAGTAAGGCTCTCAACCTGCTCCTGCACAGCTGTAAGTGTCTCAGTATCACCAAGGTCGCGAATAACAACTCTCCTAGCAGGCTCTGCTGCTGGGGCAGCAGCTGGCGATCGTGGACGGGCTGCTGGACGAACAGGACCAACATCTACATGCACCCAAGAGTTTGATTAGTTTTGCACAGTAACATCATGAGTAAAAACAATAAACAGTGATATGGTCAGAGATTTTACCAATAGCACCCCATTGCTCGCCATCCGGTAGCACCAAGTCCGGATCACCTCGGTAGTCCATACCCACATATGGATACTCAGAAAACGCCATCTCCTGACGCTCGAACCACCTAAAGAAGGCCTCAGTAAAAGTAATCTGAGGTTGGCCAGCATGTCGGGACATGTGGTCAACCCACCTTTGCATGCGTGGCTCGGTCGGAGAAGGCAAGTCAAGTATGATGTACTGAGGCTGCATCAATGGGATTTTCTCCAAGGCGAAGGCAGTCAGAATGGAACCAAATCCAAAGTTCTTCAGCCTTCCGTCCTTTACCTTGGTCAATTGACTTTTCATCTGAACAAGTACTGCATCACACCAGTTAAACACTTTCGGTTGGAGACACTCCAAGGCGTGCTGCATGTAAGATCTGTTGGCAACATGTAAAGCTGCGCTACCGGCCATCCTACCAATGGTAAACAGAATGGACCTAAGAGACCTGTCAGTGATGTCACGGATATTGATCTTGCCGTCTTTGCTCGGCTGTGAACCTTCCCGGCAATACTGGCGGATATAGTCTCTAGTGGAATTAGTCCCTCGAGCCGTACCTGACAAAGAAATGGGGGCACCCCGCCTTGACAACCCAGTCAAGAAGTACATGTCCTCTATGGTCAAGGGGATGGTTTTCCCCCTAATCTGGAATACTTGGTTAACAGGATCCCAAGCATCAAGCATATACTGCAGTAAAGAAATCTGTGCTCTCATGCTAGAGATACGGAAGAACTTCAGTAGGCCACAGTTCCGAAGCGCGTTCACCGTGACCGGGTCATGGAGTGCAACCATGTCCTCTGCTTCATGTTCTCGTTCTCGCCATGTAAGGGACATTTTGTTCAAAGTTCCCTGCAAGCAAACAAGAGAAGGAGTAAGTTCCTAATTTTGATGAAAAACTGGCGAAAAATCATCAAAAATCACATGCAGTATCAGTTTTTCTAGGCCCAGCGCAGGCAGAGAGTCTCTCCCTTGCGCTGAGGTGCAGTCTGCCTTAAGACAACCTGGCATGCAGCGCAGGTTTCGAAAGGAGAACCTGCGCTGATGCCAGGGCGCCTTGATGAAACCCCTGAGGCTCAGAAACCCTGAAAAATGTGCATGAAACTGAAAAAGGAAACCATGAAAGTGAAGGGCTAAGGTTTAGCTCCTACCTGGTCCAAACGGCGCCGAAAATCGTCCACAGAATCTCCCGGAATCAGCTGGTGAAAATCAAGGAAGAAGAGGCACCTCCAGAGCTCCAACAAGCAAAATGCAAATGAAATGGTAAATGAGAGGTAAAAACACCTTTTTATGACTTTTTACACAGTTTAAAGTTAAATATTAGGGTTATAATCTCATTTTCATGCAAATATTGTCCATTTCTAACAAAGTTTGTTGCAGCAATTGAAGGTGAAGTACTACATTTGAAAAGAGAAAAGCTAGTAAAAGTAAAAAATCAAATTTGACCATGAATCGAGCAGTTTTACCGCGGAATTTATGCTCGTTAAAAGATAGAAAAGCGTGAGCAAAAGTTTCCACCAGAGTTCAAGCTCATTAAAAAATGAACCTATCCCAGTAAATAACCATTGCGATCGTAAATTTATCAGCCTTAAAAGCCTTGGTCGTGTTTTCATCGATCACCTCCACCGTCATTTGGCCGGTCGTTCACCCCCATATGATTGTTTACCCATTTTGAGGAACATCTGCGAAGAGTGATTTCACCTAGCCATCCTTGTGACACTGCCGTGATTGGAAAATTCCAATTTGTACCTGGAATCAGTTGCTATCCCTGTTTATCACTCGTTCCTCAAAAGACGAGTCCTCTTTGAGCTCTTTTCAGACTCGTAAAATATGAAAAGTTTGTCGAGTTTTGGCCTTCCAGCTCGTTAAAAGGACCGGAAGAGCTATCCCTCATTTAGACTTTAATCTTTTTGGACTTGAGGGATTATTACACAAAAAGATCGAGCGCTTGTCTTGTTCGGCTCGTTAAAAGTACCGAACACCCATCCCTTCTGTATTTTTTTATACTTTTTCGGACTTAAGGGATTAGATGACGAAAAAGGAATTATGGAGTTAACTTTCTGTACCTTTTCAGACTCTCTAAAAATGAAAAGGACCGAGTTTTCCTTGTCGTTAGACTCGTTAAAATGATTAAATAGCGACAAGCTTGTCTTTAGACGAGAACGAGTTTCCCTATCGCTAAGCTCGTTAAATCATAGCGATGGGCTTGCCCGAAGGGCAGGTTATAGAACAAGCATATGTTATCCTCCTCAAGCTTGACAAAAATAAAGAGGTACTGGTCAGAAATGACTGGGGAAAAATTGGGAGAACATCAAAGCTTAATGGTAGCAAGTCGCTCTTGAACATGACACTTTTCTTCCGTACCACATCGGGTTGGGTTGTCTCATTCACCGGTCTCATCACCATGGTCTTCGCCAAACCATCCACATTTTGGGGTAATGCTGCCGATCCATCGCATCAGTGTCGTTATATGTTCAAGAGAGGTCATTCTGAAAGTGTCAACCGTGTCCCATCCACTGCCATACATTATCCTTCATCCATTCATGATCGCCACCCTGAATCATATATCACAGTTTGTTTTCACCTCCACTAAAATCATTAGCTCCGTTCCGTGTCATTGATGTGGGATTCATTAAGGCCCTCCTTTGACGGATCGCTTCTTGTCGACTTCAGCTCATTATCCAAGAAGTTGATCTAGGAACACCCCCATCAGTACTTTGAAGCTTGCATGCCTCAAAGGCAAGTTTCTCACTTCCGGCGACAGGTATACATCAATGACCTTCGACCAGAAGATTTTGCGTGGCGTTCGACGCCAAGTCCTTTATTCACGCCACGTGAATTGTACTGCAGTACCTTGAGGGTCATTATCATTATCGGTGATTCCTCTCGCGCTTGTTAACGGTTTTCATCATTGACCGGTAATCAAGCGATGTCTTTCCATGTTCGACTTCAGCGAAATTCTCACATGGATCGACTTGTACTTAGAGTGAAGATCGAACGAGTTTGAAGACCCCGGATCTAGTTTCATCCATCCGGGCTGCGATACATATTCAGGAAATATAAAAGCATTTGTCATGTACATCATTGCAGCAGATGATCATCCTACTCAAAGGATGATAATTTCAGCAGAGAATTATCAGTCTACCATCAGACGATCGTCTGTTCTATGTACCAAAATGTATTTATAAAGCTGAGCATGGGAATGCCCGCCTCAGCTAGATCATGAAAACAGAATGAAAAAATAATGTATTGTATTGTATTGTATTACAGGGCACCTCTCAGCACTTGAATGAACTTCGGACCCTCTGGATAAAGCATTTCACCCGATAAACGGCCTCATACTTTAGGGGGCAACTGTTATAGACATTTTTGTGCCTCGCAGCATGGAGCATGAAATGTCAATAATTACAGGGATCCTCAGTCTCTAAACATGTTGTTCTTACCCCTAGAGGAACAAGGTCAGCAAACCACAGCACTCCCTATCAGTTCTCCACTTGAAAACACTCAAAACAGGCTATTTTTGGATCATGTCAGCTGCTCCACTGAGCAACTGCGTTGAATGTCAACTGCTCCTCCTTGTACCTGCGCTGAAAGTCAACTCCAATGAAGGCTACCTGCGCTGGGCGAGATTGGCCAAGTGGCACAGTCATTCTGCAAGGTGTCAACTGCCCAGGAAGCTTCCAAACTGACACTTGGTTCAAGGGATTCGCCCTGTGATGAGTAAGAGGTACTTGATCTCCATGTGTAAGCAAGGATCTCCAAGTGGACTCAAGAACTGAAGTTTAACTGAAGAAGGAGAGGACACAAGGCAGCTTTATGTCAGTCTCAAGCTGACTCATCCTCTCTTCTTCTCTCCTATATATAGAGCTCTTCTATGAGGTCTAAAGAGGCTGGAATTTTGTGCAAAGTAAGGAAGTGCTGTTGGTTTACAGTTAGAGCTATTGGGTGATTGCTTTTATAGAGGGGAAGAGGATATTTCTTGCTGCTGGGGAGGTGCTGCTGGATTGGAGCCATTGATGGTTGTAACCTTCTCAGAACCCTTTTACTTCTATCAATAAAGCTTTGAATGTTCTCCTATATACTTGTATTGCATTGATGTATTGTATTTACTTGTATATCTGATTCACTCTAATCCATGCATCAGTTATGAGTACATGTTTCTTGTAGTTTCCCTCTCTTGTTTGTGCAGGATCTTTGTGTAGCTAGGCCGGCAAGAGAACAAGGAGCTGGGAACAAGGGACGAAGAGAGAGGACAAGATCGACAAAAGCGAAAGACATCGGTTGGTCAATCTTTTCTTCCTTCTCTGTACTTTCATAAAGGAAAAATATCAAAGCTTTACTTTCAGTTGTTGCTAAGGAACTATCACCCTTAGAGTAGGGATAGGGTCATTCCGAGTCGGATACTTTTCCCCACAACACTGCTGACTAGTTTTTTCTCGCTGACGTGGGTTTGTCTTTTGGTTTTTGTAATGGTTTATTTCGGGCATGTCGACTATAGTTCTGGTGTAGAAAGGCAAAGGTCTGCCTATGTTTTTGTTGTTTGGGTTCATGTGGTTCTCCAAATAAGCTTCATCCCGATCCCCTGCGTGGGTTCTGCTACTGGTTTCACATCTGCTTTCTTGGGAATTTTGGCTCTTTTCAGAGCTTTGCACTGACTATGGTCCCTATGTAAATATTTTTCCTCTTTTTTAATAGATTTAGCCTTACTCAGAAGAAAAAAGAAAAAAAAAAAAACAACAACAACACTCGCAATTTTTCAAATTATACTCAACTAACATTTCTTTGTTGTTGATTTTTTTTCAAGAAAAATAAAAACATATTTATATTCAAGGCGAACATTAATGCTTTAGCACATGCTTTGCACTTTTACCATAGTCCTTTTAGACCAATGGTCTAAGAAATTCAAAGTTTACATAAAAGCTAATAAACACTAATGCCTATGTCATGTAGTAAGCTTATAAATTTTTGTAGTTGCAACTGTTGGTAGGCCATAACCTCTCCTTCTACAAATTCTTGTTTTAATACCTAATTTTCATGTAGTTGTATCCCTCCCTTTTATTTTTTGTAAGCCTCGTAGGTCCTCCTTTTTTATTCATTTTCAAGAGCAGGATACATACATAAAAAGGCAAGCCTCAACCCGCCCATTGGGAAACCAGGTCGGTTGGCCCACTGAAAAGCATTATAAGCCATCCAAAATCTCAAGACTTTAAACCTGTCATAACAGTCCTTATATGCTTTAATGTCTAAAAACCAAAAACTATGCAAAACTCCATAACTATCATAATACTTGCTATCCGACATATACATCATAAATTAAACAAAATTAACAACACAAAAGGAAACATTATTAATCATCTGGGAACTCCACTGAGGTGGGGTCCTTTGCACTAGAACTAGGTAATTTTTTTTTTTACAAGAACGGTTATGGGATTTCATTAACTGATTGGCTAAAAGCCACACATTCGGTTACAAAAGGAGGAACAGATTTCAGCATGCCTTTCCAACAAGAGGAAAATGGCGCCTACTCTTATCAACTTCCTCTTCTTACAATTGTTAAAGTGCACTTCTGCTGCTAATTTTCTGAGCTGAAAGATACAAACGAACTGGTGTGGGAGAATGCAGTAAAACATGACTCTTTAAGGAATTGGTTCCCAAAGAATTTCCTTATCTTTGAGAATGGTATCGGCATCTAAGTGGACTGCCTTGTTTGCCTCAATGTCTGCTGCTTTATTATTTGTTCTCAAAACATGAAAATAATTCAGATTTAGGGACTTTGGCATGCTTGTGATCCTTGTGATTAGCCTTGCTAGTTGTAGATCCGCTGGATTGGAGTTGGTCGCCACTACTTTTATGATTACTTGGGAGTCTCCAAAGACATTTGCGTCCTCAATTCCCAACTCTTTGAGATATTTGATACCTTGAAAGAGGGCCAACACCTCAGCTTGTATGCTAGAGGAATGGCCTATTCCCTAAGCAAAGTTGTGCGGGGATGTGTCATTTGGATTAATGATGTGTCCTCCAGCTCCAGCCTTTCCTGGATTCCCTTTTGTTGCCCCATCAAAGAAGAGAGAGGGAAGTGGTTGGTTGGACAGCCAGGCTTGAAAGTCTTCTTCGGTTTTCCTAATTTTCCATTCTTTCTAGGTTGGAGGAGGACTTCTTGATTTTTGAAAATTAAAATTGAGGACAGATCCGAAGTCTCTATCCTGCTGAGTTAGATTTGAGTCATCTCCTTTGTCTTCCAGCCACTCGACTAGCTGGCTTTTCACTGAGTTGGCAACAATTCTGTAGTCTTGTTCCTTGCTCCGGAATATCCTCCTGTTCCTTTCCAACCAGACTTGCCAACTGATGAATTTAGGCAGTGCACTCCACGCTGTCCTGATTGTTTTATTTTTTGGGAGTGTGCCTGGATATCTGGCCATCCAGCCTGCGAACAGATCCGAAACTGAGGTAGGGAAGTTGAACTTATATTTCCAGGAAACAAGAAGCTCCTGCCAAATAGAGGTTGCGAACTTGCACTCGATCATGAGGTGGAGGGCGGATTCTGAGTTTTCTTTGCACAACATGCATCTAGAAGGCCCGTAGATGCCTCTTTTCTGGAGCCTGTCATCTGTGAGAATTTTTTGGTGGCAGAGAAGCCAACAGAAGTGGTCTACTTTAGGAATTGAGGGAAATTTCCATATGCCTACCCAGGGGGCAGGGTTGGGAGGCACGTGGGGTCTTTCAAGACACTTAGTGTATCCCTGAGAAACTGTGTAGCCTGTCTGATTTTTGCCCCATCCTCTCACGTCCTGCCTGCGCGCGTGTATAGGAGCCAGCCCGTGCAAATAATCGCTAAGCGTTGCCATCTTTGTGTGCAAGGTGGAAGGAACAGGGAGCTGTTTCCAACCCACCCATGCATCCTCCTTCCAATTCGAGAGGTCCCACAGAGTGTTGATGTTTGCTTCAGACATCCAACGCTTTAGCTCAGTGAAGTCCTTCGATTCTGCCAGCGGAGGTCGATCCAGGGTTCTGTCGTTCCACAGTTGAATTCGTTTGCCATTCAATGGAATCCAATAAGATTGATCTCTTATTAGAGAGCCAATTCTGTTAATGAACATGCTGAAAGGAGTTCTGAGTTGATTTTTGGGCTGGTCCAGGCATCTGAGCCTCATTCCTCTGAAGTATTTCCTCCACAATGCTACCTGTACCCAACTTGGATTAGGAGCAATGATTTTCCAAATTAATTTGGCTCCCATGGCTAGATTTTGAGCTCTGAGTTCTTTGAAGTTCAATCCTCCCTCAAAAATTGGTTTGGTGACTATTTCCCAATTGACTAGGGGAATTCTCTTATCGTTTTGTTTGCCTCCTTTCCAGAAGAACTACCTGATTAATTCCTCCATCTTTTTGATGATTCCCACAGGTGCCAGGAGGATAGAGAATTTGAATATCAGAAGACTGTTGAGCACTGCCTTAATAAGCACTGATTTGTCAGCAATATTGAGCCAAGAGGATCCCCAGGTTTGCATTTTTGCTTTGAATTTGTTTAGCTTAGGGACCCAGTCTTTGCTCAATGCCCTCTTGTGGAAGATTGGCAGACCAAGATATTTAAAAGAGGACCAAGTAATGGAGGCTGAAAATCCGAGGCATCTGGCTATGGAGTTTGCAGTTGAAGCAGGGATATTCCAACAGTAAATCTGACATTTGCCCTTGTTTAACACGCTGCCTGAAACCTTACAGTAGTCGTCCAGAACTTCTTTGAATTTAAGAGCTGAATGCAGAGAAGCAGCCCCCAACAGTAATGTATCATCAGCGAAGAGGGCGTGGTTGATGCATTTAACCCCTCTTGCAATGCACAGGCCAGCAATGTCTTGTTCTTGCTGCTTTTTGTCTAGATAAAAGCTGAGGACAGAAGCCTGGAGGACGAATAGGAGGGGTGAAAGGGGACACCCCTGCCTCAGTCCTCTAGAGGCTTTGAAGAAATCAGCTGCCCTACCATTCACCAGGGGAGAAATCCAAGGCTCCGAAATGCATGCTTTGATCCACTTTATGTAGTTTTTCCCAAACCCCAGTTTATGCAACACATCAAACAAGAACCTATGTCTAACACGATCAAAGGAATTTGCTAGATCTAATTTAATAACCATACCTTTTTCCTTTCGATGTAGGCTGGAGTGGATCGCCTCTTGAACCAGCACGAAATTGTCCACCCGCTGCCTACCTTGAATGAATCCACCTTGATTGTCCGGAATGATTTTAGGGAGAATTCTTTTCAACCTATTAGCTATCACTTTTGTTATCACTTTGTACCCAATATTACATAAGGAAATTGGGCGAAATCTGCTGAAAGAATTTGCACCTTTCTCCTTGGGAATGAGGGCGAGAAATGTTGAGTTTGTGCAGCCTCCAATCTTCTGACAGTCCTGGGATTTCTGGATCATTTTGAGGAGCTCCTTCTCAACTATCTGCCAACAGGTTTGTAGAAATCTAGGCGTGAAACCATCCGGTCCCGGAGCTTTATCGGGATCCATTGCGAAAAGGGCCTCCTTGACTTCCTTTTGCGTGATTTTGCTTTCAAGAACCTGGTTCATCTTGGAGGTGATGAGGCTAGGGACAACGTCCAGTAGGCTGTCGTTTTGCTCAGCTTCTAGTTCTTCCCTGTACAGCTTCTCGAAATGATCTGAAGCTGCCTTTTTTATGCTTGCAAAGTCCTTCAGGACGCAGTTTTCTTCTTTTATTTCGGTGATGGAATTACGTCCTTTTCTAGCTTGTGCTTGTTTATGAAAGAAAGAGGAGTTTCTGTCACCAGATTTGAGCCAAAGGCTTCTGGACTTGAGCCTCCAATACTCTTCTTCTGCCAGGCAGGCCTTGTGGAGACTTTGCTGGAGCTTGGCCTCCTTTTCCAATTCTTCTTTTGTGATTTCAGCCGTTTCAAGGTGGAGATGCTGGCTTTCTAGATCGCTTTGAATTTTTTTCCTTTCCGCAGCAGGGTTGGGCAGGGTCTTAGCCCAGTTTTTTAGCATGGCTTTAACTCTTCTGAGTTTTTCCTCCCAAACAAAGAAGGCGGATCCCTTGACTGGATCTTTCCAACAGTCTTTGACCTTATCCATAAAGTCTGTCTCTTTGATCCAGAGAGAGCTGAATCTGAATGGGATAGGCCCCAGATCCTTGGGAGTCAGCAGTTCTAGGCTAATAGGCTTGTGATCTGATATGCTGCTGTGGAGAATGCGCGATCTGGCTTCTAGACCAAGGAGCAGAAAAGAGCTTTGCACCAAGAATCTATCCAGTCTTGCCACTATGTGACCCGGGCCAACTCTCTTGTTTGACCACGTGTACTTGCCAATAGTCGGCTTAATGTCTATCAGATCCCAATCTTGCATGAGATCTTCCACTGTTTCTCTTGTCGAATCCCTGACAATACTGCCTCCTCTTTTTTCTAATGAGAGGAGGGTGAGGTTGAGGTCTCCAACTATGATTATGTTCTCCAAATTTTCTAGATCTGCCAAGTTTTTGATGGAGTCCCAACATAGGTTTTTCTCACCTGCATTGTTAGGAGCATATACATTGACCAGACAAATAATTTCCTTAGATTCTAAGTGCTGCAATTTTAACAAAATCCAATGAGTGTTCAGGGACTCGGAGATTAAAGAAAACTTATTTCGATTCCAAAGCGACCCAAGTCCTCCCGATGCTCCACGGGCAGAGGTTGCTTGTGCTCCATCTTTCTTCCAAAATTTTATGCTTGCTTGGAGGAAGGCTGAATCCTCCAATTTAGTCTCCTGGATGAGGAGAATGTCTGGGGCTTCCAGTCTTATTAAACTATTCATTGCTTCTTCCTTGGCTTTGGAGCCCATTCCCCTACAATTCCAGGAGACTATCTTCATCATTTACTTTTGCTGTGATGAGCTCCTTTGGAGCTCTGGGTTTGGATCCTCTTCATCTTTGGGGTTTTTGCTAGGAGTTTCTCTAGTGTTGGTTGGCTGCCCTGAAGCTTGTCTTTGTATGTTTCTTGGTCTCTTTTTTCCTTTGTTGACATTCGCCCTCTTGTAGATCTTCTGGGGGTAGACTGTGATTCACCTATTTCCCCTTCTTCTTCCGATTCCTCGGACTCTTGGGTTTCCTCTTCTTCTTCTGACATCTTCCCTTTGGATCTCTCTGGTACGCTTTTGGATTTAGCTGGAGAGATCTCCTTCGGAATTTCTGTCTCCTGCGTATTCATGATTTCAGATCCAAGGATCTCAAATTTATTCCCTTGGCTTTCCATGGGTGGTTTCTGAGCAGATCCCGCTTGGGGAGCTCTAGCATTAGCATTTGCATTCTTCCTAAGTGAAGTTTTGGGTCTTTTTGCCTGATTCCATCCTTCTTCCTTCCCTTTTTCTTCTACCCCTTTGGACGGGCAGTCTCTGGCAAAATGTCCGTAGATGTGACACTTCCGGCATTTGAACGGCAGCTGTTCATAGTCCAATTTCTGAACATGCGTCCAAGGACCTACCCTTATTTTGATGGCTTCTGGTAGTCTGACCTCCAGATCTACCTCCACACAAATTCTGGCGTAGTTGTACTGATCTTTGTTGTTGGCCTTGTCTATGAATTTCCCAAGAGTGTTTCCTATATGTTTCAAGGAGTCCCAATTCCAGCAGTGAACAGGGAGGTTGGGGAGCCTTACCCACACTGGGACCGCTGAAGGCACATCCACCACCGGATCGAAGTCTGGCGTCCATTTATTTAAATACAGCCCTTGAGGGCCCATGAAGTAGGGGCCATTCCTGAAAATGAGATCCTTGTCCTCTTTTTCTGAAAATTCAAATAAGAAGTATCCTCTTCCGAGGAAGTAAGAGGTTACCTTGTTCTTTATCAACGGAGCCCAGTTCCTAGCGACCCAGTTCTCTGTTGTTTTCGGGGAAGGCCAGAGACCTGTAAACTAACTGACCAGAGCATGGTCTGCCAGAGATAATGCTGCCTGAATCGGACCTTCAGGAGGAAGGGTGATCTCGGGGATATCTTCTAGCTTTTTCACGAACTTGGCAGCTTCCACAAATTTCTTCTTGGGCAGTGAGGCCAGCAAGGATCTGAAGGCCTCAGCGGCGGAAGGCGGAGGAGGGGAGGAAGACCCCTGGGGAGGAGTCGGCTCCTCCATGGAGGCCAGCAGATCAAACCCTGATCGACCGCAGCTAGAAGCGAAAGCCCTCGGCGGACTCGCCCGCAAGGATCAATGTTCGCAGAGCGCAGGCGCGCGCGCAGGCTTCAAATCCCGCAGACTGTGGATCTCGCAAGTTTCAGAGCGGGAGCCGAAGCTTCAATCCTCTCGTATAATTAAATTAGTTGAGATTATCCTGGAAAAATAATATTATTAATCATAATTAGAACTAGGTAATTTTGACCGAGGAAGGCATGGGATATGTTTTTCGATTTTTCCAAGCCGGATATTCTGTTGTTGTATCTGGAATTGGATCAACTACATTTTTTGTTGAAGGTCCTGTAGACCAGGATCCTATTTTCCTGTATTGGTCAGCAGAGTTGTGATGGCTTTTGCCAGAATATTCTTCATGAGCCAATACGGATATATAATCTTCTTATATTGGGTTGTTTGTCCACGGGTGTGGCCTGGATCGGGAGCTAGAAGTCACCAGTTCACAATTCATTCACAACTCGTTGGTTTAATTCTAATTCACATGAGGAAATCAATTATTTTACCTGGGTAGGTGTGCCCACGCTGTAAGCTTGGACCGCTTCTTGAATGACTTGGGCGTCCTTCTGACGACCACCTTTCTTGGGTGGTCGAGCAGAGGAGGAGCCCCTACTTCCTTGATTACCATTTCGTCTGCCTCGGTCGTGGCCTCCATTATTAGAAGATCCCACACCTATGGATGGCTTGACCATATTGCTAATTGTTTGATAATTGAAATGAAAAGAAAAAGGCACAAAGAATAGGCCAAAGACCAAGTCTGGATGCCGATCTCACATCCCCAAATCCCAAAGAAATTAACAAAACCTGTAAACCAACGCCATGACCTGACATAGTGATGACTTGTCTTGGTGCCTGCAATGTTTGCCCTGTGGAGTCAGAAGGAGTGGACACCGAAATATCTCACTTACCACCTCACACCAAACCAACCCACTTGCACACTGGAAGCATTCCTTTCGCTCATTACCAAAATTATGAGCTTGACAACTCCGAACAGGCGCATTAAATTTCCACTGCCTATCGATCTCTCCACTATTTTTCAATCACACGGTTAGGCTATAAGGTGGTCGTCCTTCGGCGTTGCCATCAATCATCTTCATTGCACCGTAAATCTCAAGGCGATATTCTCCTCTGCGCACCTCGATCGAGGAATTTGTATCCCTCCCTTTGCAAGCCTATCTATAATAGTATTTATTTATTTGTAAATGTGCTTGTACATAATATTTATTAACCTTCTTAAGATTCACTTTATCTGTTTGACTAGAGGAGGCAATATGTCAATATGATATTGTGCATTTGAGCTTTTTTAGATAAAACTTTTATTACAAGACTATAATCTCCAAAAACCTGAAATGAACCTAAACCTTTCTTCATAGTGAACTTTAAGAGCAGGTAGAAAGTCATTAATTCACTTATGTTATTGGTCCCCCTTCCAACATTTCCTTTGACATACAAGTAGCTCATCCTTTCACCTATATGAAGAACTATGCCACAACCACAAATGGCATCATTACAAGCCCCATAAAATAAAATCCAAGGTAATATTTTTTCCACATTTAGCTCACCAATAGCTCTTGGACACTTAGTTCCTATAATTGACTTATAGAAAGGAAGCAATCCCAAAACCTAAGGAAAAACCTCGAAAGCAGGAAAAATTGTATCTTCAAATATAATTGATTTTTGAGCCAACCAAATACCCCAAATGGTTAAATATTAGATA
Organism: Pinus tabuliformis; assembly: GCA_031772625.1. NCBI lineage: Eukaryota > Viridiplantae > Streptophyta > Pinopsida > Pinales > Pinaceae > Pinus > Pinus tabuliformis. Next base: position 1,430,287,614 of record CM062819.1, on the reverse strand, counting down.
GTCTTGAGGGGCTTCAACTCCTTTCTACAAAACCAAACTAAAAAACAAATTTCTAAAGATTCCTTGTTCCAAGCTTTGATAGACCATAATGGTCTTCCATGTCATTCTAAATTTTCTAAGAGAAGGTGCAAGATATGAAAAGATGTTTACTTAATTCATCATTATTCTGATATAAAAGGAAAATTCTTAAGCCAACTTTATCCCTTTTCTTCACCATCTTCCATGTGAGAACACCATTATTAGTGCCAGCCACATTAGCAATATAGACTTTGGTGGTGCCTTCACTTTCCACAACTTTTTCCACCACTACACTTCTTTGCCAAAGATTGGTTTAATTAAGGCTTCATGCTCAAGTTTAGTTGTGTAAACACCTCCCATCACATTTTCCCTCATATAAGTTCATATTCAACTTGGGTGAGTTGAACATAAGCCCTCTAGATAGTAGAGGTGTATTTTTTCCAATTCACCTGCCATGTTAATCTCTTTAGCACTTGTCCATCCTTGTGCCCAAAGTGTTGTAGTCCTTGGTTTGTTCACAGTGTTTAATGAGCTACATAATTGGAATTTTTGTAGCGAAACCATTTGCTCTATTTTTTACCAATTACTCCTTTTCCCCTAAAATTATCTCTAAAACCCTGAAGATACCCCATGATCAACTAAGGTATGATATTTTTTTACTATTTTTATCATTTACATTCATAGATTAGAACTAGAGGATGATTAAAGAGTAGTATGATATTCTATATAAATATATGTTATAAATAAATGAAGAGGCACTGACTTGAACTTGCAAAGGTACACAACCAATATAGTGTGATTGCAGGCATATGATGATTAAAGAAAGAGACATATGGCACCTACATAATTAACCACATGATAGAAAGAGGGAACCATTTCGGTTCAAGCATCTATGAAGATTCCAAACACTCAAGCATAACCACTTGCATATTATTCCATGGACGTTGTACACTGGACTAATCACATATCAATCCATTTTGTGGATTTTCTCTAATTCTAAGCAAAGTGTCCTATGTTTCACAAGTTATTGTATTAACAATTGATGATTGTCCAAAGATGCCTTGGCGTGTAATAATTGTTACGATGTCGAAGGCATATGTATTATTGCTCATAAGCTCTCTTTGTTATGTCTAGTCTTTATTTGGAAACTTGATGTATCATGTGAAAAAACTGTTTTGGTTAGTGTAGCCTGTAAATTCAGAGAGTTTGTTGGGACTTAGATTACCTTATGTCTTATAAATATATGTACTCCTCGGGATAGAACAAATAGAACATGAACTATACTATAGTTTTGCTTGCTTTAATATATATCTTTCTCGTGGATGTATTGGCATATCTACTAAATTTGTACTCATGAATTTATGAGTTCATAGGTGTAGGCAAAACCCCGAGTTGGGGCCGCTCGAGGTAATGTCACACATTGAGTTTATTTTCGTAAATTGTGTGTTTATTCCTTGCAAAAGTTGTGTGTTTCAGTTTGGTTGTGAATTAAGTAAGATCGACCGAATAATTTATGTAAGGTGTGTGTGTATTTCATTAACTTTAGTGTGTTATAATTTCACGATTCCTTTCTTGTCACTTTCTTGTGCCATGTTTTGATTTTGAAAGTATAGGGGTGATGAAGAAACTACTGTGAAATCAACTGTAGTTGGTGCGAAACAGGAAACCTTGCTATGAAACTAACATTAGCTAGCGCAAAACCACAATCTTATAGATTTATCTACCCCCTGATAGGAACAGTGCTCAATACATAAAGTACCATGTGACCAAACCTAGGAAGGGAATTTAGGCTCTAGTTGCACTTAGGTTGCACAACACCTGTGGTTTTCTTTCTTTGCATATAGGGTTGGTAGGAATTATGATGCTTGTATATGCAACACAAAGATCCTCATAAATTTAGTATACCCTGGGTTGATAAATTAAATGATCGAGTGAATGCTTAACCTTATCTTAATTAGAAAATAAGTATTCACACCATCAATGTTCAAGGTAAATTTCCTAATAAAATGAAAGTGATTAATTAATGCTTCATAAAGGAAAACTATTTTTCCACAAGACATGATGACATTCATAGCCACTCTAACCTTGGTGCTTATGCCTCCCTAGTCAAATGAAAGTGATGAATTAGTGCTTCAGAAAGGAAAACTATTCTATCAAAACCCATGATGGAATTCATTGCCACTTTAACCTGGGTTCCCATGCTTGCCTTCTAAGCCAAAAAAATGCAAATCATAGGGAAATCCAACACCAGTGCCTTACATTGGTTTGAGACATCCAGAATTTTTTTTTCTTTATGACCTTATCTAATCTAAGGTAGTACCTAGGAAGATGTACTTTTGAATCATGATTCTTCTCTATAAGTTGCCTTCGGTAGTCATATTCCAAAGAAATTTTGTTGCCAATGAATTCCCAAATAGATTAATGTCCTTCAATGCCCATCCATATAATGGCTTGGGAGCTACCAATTTCCTCCAGCTAACCCAATTTGTTCTCTTGTAATCACTACTTCCTTTCAGATAAAATTGAAGCAATACCTACTAATTTTTGTAGAATCCCTTTGGGGATATGAGCCAAAGTATTTAAGTACACCATAATGGTCTCCAAGGCTAGTTTGATCAATGCTAACACCCCCTCTAGATATCCTATGGTTGCAATACTATAATATCTTTTTTCCCACTTGCTCAAGTTACTAGTAACAGTCAATTTTCCCATAATTATTAGGTTTGAAATAAAAACCTAAATATTTTACCCCATCATTGAAATATAAAAATGGAAAGGGAAAGTATTGATCAAGTGTAGTTTTTAAACATTCTTCCCAACCAAATCTATGGGTTATATATAGGGATGATTTGTCATCATTAATTCTATCCCTTTGGATTTTTTATAAAGCAATATTATATCTCTAGAAGATCTCAATTCACTAGCAGAACCAAAACAAAACAAAAAATCATCAACAAACAAGAGATGAGTCAATCTCTCTCTAAACCCTACCTTAATGACCTCAACTAAAATTCTTCTTCTTAAATCAACAAAGGACCTATTCAGGCCTTCAAATACCATGAGAAAAATATAAGGAGGTAGGGGACAACCTTGCCTCAACCACCTAGAAGGTTTAAAGAACTTAGATATTGCTTCATTGTTTAATAATGCAAAATAAATTGAACAAACACATGCCATTATACACTCGACTACAAAATATGATAAGCCTATATGAGTGAGCAATAAACTAACATAAAGTCAAGAAACCCTATCATAGGACTTGGATAGAATAAGCTTTACTGCCACAATCAAGCTCTTTGAAAATTTTACTTTGTGTAATCCTTCTTATGCAATGTTAATTGCTTTATGAATCTGCCTTCCTTCTAAAATTCCAAATCGCTTTTCCAAAATAGAATTTGAAAACATAGGTTTAAGGTTTACTACCAACTCTTTAGAAATTATCTTATAAAGCAAATTGAAAAGTAAAATAGGCCTAAAACCCTCAAAGGTCTTAAGTTAGTCCACCTTTCATATAAAATCTATAAAAGTAGAGTTAATATTCAAAGGAACCTTTCTTCAAATTCTGACTTCCTCCACTCCTTGAACAAGATCCTCTCCTAATACATAAAAAAAACTCTAGCAAAATGCAATTGTACAACTATTTGGACCTAAATTTTTTTCTTTCTTAAAGGTGCTTAAATGTTATAAAGCTAATCCTTGGTGACAACCCTATAAAATATCTCATTTTCTTCCTTTATAATCAAATTTGGAAAAAATAGCACGCCTTTAAGATCTCACTAATATTAGATTTTGCAAGCTCCTCAAATAAGATTTTAAAATGGTTAATACCTAAAGCAACCATCTCCTTAAAACCCCTTACCCTACTACCATTTTCTACTATCACTTCCCAAATTGTATTCCTACTTTTCCTATAATTTGCAAGATTTTGAAAAAAAAAAATAGTATTCTATTCCCCTACTTCTAGCCAAGTGGCCCTAATCTTCATTCTCTATTCCAATTCCTCATTAAGCAATAACTTAGTTCTTTGCACCTCCAAATGTTTAAGTGTAATCAATTTCTCTTCACTAAGGTCCCCCCAATCCATCTTGCTTACCAAATTTGAGCTTTACTACCACAATATAGCTCTTTGAAATTTTATTTTGTGCAATCCTTCTTGTGCAACACCAATTGCCTCATGAATCTACATTCCTTTTAAAGAGCTAAATAATTTGCCAAAATAAAGTATAGGTTTAAGGTTTACTACCAATGCTTTATAATTGATCTTACAAAGGAAATTGAAAAGTGAAATAGGCCTAAAACCGTCAAAATGTCTTAAGGTAGTCCACCTTTGGTATCAAAGCTATAAAAATAGAGTTAATATTCAATGGAACCTTTCTCAAAATTCTAACTTCCTCCACTGCTTGAACAAGATACTTTCCCAATACATTAAAAAACTCTAGAAAAATGAAATTGTCCACCTATTTGGACTTGAACTTTTGTCTCTCTTAAAGGTTCATAAACATTATAAAGCTCATCCTTGGTGACAACCCTATACAATCTCTCATTTTCTTCCTTAGTAATAAACTTTGGAAAAAATTAGCACGCCTTTAAGATCTCAATAATATTAGATTTTGCAAGCTCCTCAAATAGGATTTTAAAATGGTAAATCCCTAAGCAACCATCTCCTTAAAACCCCTTACCCTACTACCATCTACTCCTATCACTTCCCAAATTGTATTCCTATTTTTCTTGTGATTTGCAAAATTTTGAAAAAAAATAGTATTTTGATCCCTACTTCTAGCCAAGTTGCCCTACTCTTCATTCACTATTCCAATTCCTCATCAAGCAATAAATTAGTTCTTTGCACCTCCAAATTTTTAAGTGTAATCAATTTCTCTTTACTAAGGCCCCCTTGATCCATCTTGCTTACCAAATTTGTCGGAGAATTCTCCACCTATAATAGCTAAGCCTTTATTTTCCTATATTTATCCCTGAACCAAGCAACCACTTTCTCCTTCACACATTTTAAATCATGTGTAAAATGTTCACAAGTATAAGTGCTTAATCCATGCATAAAGCTTTGCCAGTTATTGTGTACCAGAGCTCTAAAATCTTTTTTGAGAATCTAGCTAGGGTGGAAGTTAAAGGGTATGCCTCACTTGCATCCCAAGTTGTCAATGTCTAACCATATTCGATAATCTACCCAAGGCCTACATTTATACACTTTTTACAAGAGAGCATCCTTTGGCATATAACTATCCAATTACTTTGCCACTACAACATTACTTACCACATTATTTACCCAAGTAGGTTTGATCTTGATTGGTTCAAGATCCACCCATCCAACAAGATTAAACTGAGCCTGGAAACAGTTAGTAAATCTACCTGGGATGGCATAATCCCACCAAAGCTCTCTTCTTCTCATTATCAAGTTTAAATCTCCTTTGCCCACCAAACTTTTAGAACTTATCAATGTGAATTTAGCAATCTATTCCACTATTGTTGTCATCCTTTGTAGGGTCCATAAATATTAGGGATGAATATTGAATAGCCCAAGATTTTACAATATACTTCAATCTCTAAACTTGAAGTAACATAGTAGGGAATTTATTAAAACCATGATGGAATTCCATTTGGTTAAAACTTTTGAAAATAGCAATAAGAAATGATAAAAATAGAATCCAGAATATTCCAATTTTAATTTTTCCTTGAATTAAAATTCGAATTTAGTCTCACCAGCTGCTTGAAAATTAATTAATTAATTCATTTTGTATTAATTAGTTGGAGAAATTCAAGTTAGAAGTCTTTCTGCAGTCATGCAACAGTTATCCCTTAAATTAAGGAGATTATGCCTTAATTAAGGAGATAAGATTGAGTTATATTTTAGTTGTAATTAGTTAGCTCAGTTTACTGAGTTAAGTCCAGTTAAATTAGTTCCAAACTGTTTGAGGAACTAATTGTGAGTTATCAGTCAATTGATGCATGCATGCACTCAACAAGTGTACTCCAGATAACTGAAGATTCTCTCATTAGAAACTCATGCATGTCTATTCTGAGAAAGACCCAGTTGAGCTAAATGTCAAGGACAGGTTACTATCAGTTGCATGTGTTTTCCTATAAAGGAAACTCATCCATGCAGTCAAGGGAAGGTTCCTTGAGGATTGCGCAGTTCTGACAGTGTGTTAGAGCAGTGTGTGAGAGCAGTGTTGCACTGGGTGAAGGAGATCATCCCAGAGGTAGTTGCGTAAGGAAATAAGAGCTTGGAGGGCATAGGAGAAGGCTTATGAGAAGTTTTGATTGCCTATGATCATCCAGGAGGATTATACTGAGAGCTGGCTAGCTGTGAGAGCTAAGGATTTGTATAATTCTGATGTATTTCCACCTTGTATGATAATACAGGCAGTGGGGTTTTTAGCTAAGGCTTTCCCCTAAGTATTTTCTGTGTTTCATGTGTATTGATTCTTCTTCTTATGGTTATATGTGTTCAGCTCTAATTCAGCTCGATCTTTAAGCTTCCACAAGTTTGATAGTAGAAGTAGATTATAGCATTTTGCTTTGGTATATTGCATTATCGAGTTAATCTATAGTCAGATTTTCTACATAGATCTCAGAGGTAGATTTGTAGAGAATTTGTAGGAAATTCTACATGGTATCGGAGCCAAGTTCATCGGAGCAAAGTTTATCGAAGCTGTGAACTACTGAGAAGAGAATTCGAAGTTTGAAGTTTGGGGTTGCAGGTGCAAATCGAATTCTTAACATACTTCAAGGTTGGCCAAGGGTGTTCTATGGCTTGAGACTCGAGTATGCCTTGGAAGGTAGCTCGAATTACATAGCATGGAGAGATAGAATGGAGGTTGTGTTAGCACCTAAATCTGCCTTAGGCTGAAGGAAGGCAAAAATTAGGCTAACCACAAACCACGCTCAGTATGGTAGCTAGCCCTACCAGAACAGGAGAGGGCTCTCTCCGAGTCACACTCAGTGAATAGATGAACGAAAAGGAATGAGATGACTTTCAAACGAACAATTTATCTTAGGCTAGTAAGTGAATATGGAAACAAGAAGTGATTTTTATGAATGACTGTGTTTCTGGGATGTTATGGGACCACTGGACCTCAATGAACAAAGAACTTAACATAAAGGAACAGATTATTTCGTGAGGCAAGGTAGGTGGAAAGCATAGCAATTTAGTTTTAAGATATGGCAGAATGGAGAGATTGATTAAGAGGGTGAAAAGGGCATGGACCACATGAATCCTTTTCAACAGAAGAATGAACACTAACATGAAATTTTCCCACAGGTAGAGCAATAAAATTGAATTCTACCTAATCTCATTCGAAAAATTTCACTGGAAATGAGCATGAAATGAATTATGAAACATAACTAAATACATATGAACACATAAGAAATACACTTGCTACACTCACAACCACAAGAATCTCATGAAACAGAGCTGCTGCCTTTCATTAATTCTCTATCAAAAATACATAGTGAAGAAACAAAGTTTCTTTCCCACAGTCTCCCAGAAGTTACAAGCCAACCAACCCAATTGCTTTGCAAATGGTTTGCATACAATATATAGAATGTGCCATGAAGAGATAGAACAACCAAGGGTCACAAAATGAAGGTGGAGAGCCAAGAATCAGCTACAGGTGCAGTACCAAAAACATGACACATGGCTTGGGTGACCCTTTGCCTTCCTTTGCCACTTGTATAACTGACCATATGGAGTGAAAATATTTATAAAACCGTCGTGCTCCTCCTCCTGTGCGTCGCGCTCTTTTCCAGGTGACTTTTGGAGGCCTTCCTGATGTCCAAATTGAGCGCAGGATAGCTTGTTGGAAAGGTATTTGAGTCTACTTTCCAACCCCACCATAATTTTTCGATTTGGAGTTCATTTTCTCTGTCAAAAATCAAATCTCCCAAGACTGGTCGAACTGTGCCAACTGAGGCTGCCTCAAGGCAGAGTGATGTTGCAGTCAACTTTTGAATGCCTTCCTCAATATAAAATTAATCTCTTGATAGCTCATTGGAAAGCCTGTCCTATCTACTTTCCAACCCAACTAGAATTTTGCAATTTGGAATTCATTTTCCCTGTCAAAAATCAAATCTCCCAAGACTGGTCGAACTGTGCCAAATGAGGCTGCCTAAAGGCAGAGTGCTGTTACAGTCAACTTTTGAATGCCTTCCTCAACTCCAAATTGAGCTCATGATAGCTCATTGGAAATCTAATTGTCTCTAGTTATCATTTGGATTATCAAGCAAGTAATTTGGCCAACCCAGCTAGGAGAAAACTTGATTTTCCCGAGGTCGCTCCAGAGGTGCATCAATTCTCCCAAGGCAACTGTATTTTTGACATTTCCTCAAAACCATAACACCTGTGTAAAAAGTGAAGGAGGTTTTTCTTCCTTGGTCTATTATGGACAAAAACCTCTCTCATTTTTCCCAAATTCATCTTTGATTTCTCAGAAACATCATTTGAGTGAAACATATCCCGATGTGTGGGACAAGGGATTTGCCGAAATGAAGCGAAATGAAGGGGATAGGGAGCTTCTAAATTCTTGAGGAAATTTTGGGAAGTATGGAGGGATGTTAGGAAGTAGGGGAAAGTTGAATCTCAGAAATTGAGTGAGGGTAAGGGGTCCAAAAAGGCAAAACACAGGCCCGACGATAGAAAATTGCCCGGTTGTAGCAAGAAATTAGGGTTTGTGCGAAAATGAGGAATTTGGGGGATCTCAGTGATGGGAAGAGTTTGATAAGGTACATTATGGATAGGGGAAGGTGTATGAACATCAGGATACAAGTTTTTCCCATGATTTGACCATCCAAGAGAAATTAGCTTTCAAAACCCTAGGAGAGGGAAATGAACCTTGCCTAGGCACAACTGAAACATGAACAAGGTGTGAAATGACCCAATGGGACTTGACATGATGATGAAAACCCTCTGAATGATGGTAGACTCAGCTGAATAGTGACATAGACCGACATCTGGACAACTTTGAAAGGAGTGTAAGCAAACCCTAGACCTAATGCCTAGTGACCAAATTTTGCTTGAAGACTCACTGAAATGACAAAATTTGACCTTGACACCTTAAAATCACTTGTGTAAGAGCATTTTTGATCACTGGAGGAAGGCTGCAAAGACTGACACTAACAGGTTGTATTAGAAGACAATGGCTTGAAGGATTTCATTAATCAAGATATCCCAAATCCAACTTCAACTAATGCACAACAATTGGCTGAGTGGAAGAAGTGTGTGGCAAAGGCGAGACAGATCATCCTTGAGGGAGTTCGAGACCATATTGTCTCGAGTCTCCATGGGAAGGATACTCCATATTCAATGTGGAAGACATTGAAGGACCTCTACCAGAACAGTAGCGACCAGAGGAAATTGGCGCTCAAGGATAAGCTTCGAAGAATCAAGATGGAGAACGACGATACTATTTCCACATATCTGAACAAGCTCACCACTTGTAGAGATGAGCTTAGTAGTGTGGGAATAACTACTTTCGATGATGATATGGTGAGCCTCGCTCTCCTTGGCCTTCCAAAGAGCTGGAATAGCTACCAGGACTCTGTGAATGGAAGGGAGAAACTGCCAGATTGGGAACGACTGTGGTCGGATCTCATGCAGGAGGAGATCAGGAGGAGCACACGAGATGGTTCTTCATCCAAGGATGATGATGAAGAAAATCTGGCCTTAGCGAGTAAGGCAAGGAAAGGGAAGGGGAAGGATTCCCATTCCAAATTGAATTCTTCTCATGGAGGGAAGAAGGGTGACAAGTCTAAAGTGAGATGCTTTAATTGTCATGAGATGGGACATTATGCGACTAATTGCCCATCGAAGAAGTCCAAGAAGGGATCCTCAGATGGATCGGAAGGTGAGGCATTAGCCTCTCAGTTCGAAATGGACTTCACCCTCATCACATGCATGGTGTCATCGATGATGGGTTGTGGTTTGTATCTTGACAGTGGAGCCTCATTCCACATGACCAACAATAAAAGTTTATTCAGTGCCTTGGAGGAGAAAGACCTCAAGATGCGCATCAAGATGGGTGATGATGAAAGGTTTAGTGTTTCAGGAGTGGGCACAGTTTCTTTTCAGAGGGAGCATGGAGCTCCTATCACCTTGACAGATGTGAAGTATGTGCCTGGACTGAAGAAGAACTTGGTATTGGTCACGATGTTGGAGGACAAAGGCTACAATGTTGTCTTCAGTAAGGGAAAGGTTTTCCTTAGACACATCACCACGAGTGTTGAGAATGCAACAAGATGATGGAGCTTAGTGGAAAGGAGTCGCCTTCATTAAGTGGGCCCGCAGGCTATTTTTAGCGCAAATTCTATTTTTAGACTATGTCTATTTTTAGACATATGGATCATAGTCTATGAGTTGCAGGATGCTATTTGTGGATGATTGGTCATGTTGGTAAAAATAGATGGACTTCTATTTTTAAACATATGGGCGGTTTCTATTTTTAGACTGCCAGGCTAAAAATAGAACAGTCGAATATTATTAGCTCATAATAATATTTGGACTAGAAACATTATCATATCCTCTTGGAGCACTTCACTTTGAGCTACAGATGTGGCACATGCAGCTGTCAGAAGGAAATACGCTTTTCTTATGAGTCAATTGAGCTATTGCATGGTGGAATTCAGTTAGAACTCAAGTGATTGAGTTTAGTGGAGTTGATTGAGGAGTTGATGGAGTTGTGTTCAGTTTGACTTGGTTGAACTAGTTGTATTTAGTTTAACTGCAAATACATTAGTGATGAGTGATGTGAATTAATTGTTAATTAATTCACTAATTATTAACTCATAAAGCAACTAAAGAATACATCAGTTAACTCAGTGCATGGACAGTTCAGTGGAGACAGGTGTTAGAGGTTGAGATTGCTATCAGTTGTGACTATAGTTGTGCATGAGATTTGCACAATCAATGGATTGAGTATTACCAATGAGGATTGCATGGTTCAGCCAAGGAAAATACGAGTTTGGATCAGCCATACTCATCTATTCTCATGCAGGATTGCGCAGTGGAGGAGATTTGAACCTGTGATTGATTCAGATCTGAGCTAGTTTTGTGTGTAACAGGTGGAGATAGTACTAAGTACTTGTGAGGAGTATTGTACTATGTCTTGTTACATGTTCTCAATCAATATAATATACAGATAGTGTGGGGTTTTCAGCTATATGCTTTCCCCGGGTTACATACTGTGTTAATGTGTGCATGCGATTGATGTTTCATTGTTTTTAATTCCGCAAAATTGATGATCACGTAGAGGAGGTTATGTATTATGCATGTATTCCGCAATAGTGTATAATTGGGATAATCTCTGTGAATAAGTGTCATATTATTCAAAATTTCTACAACGAGACAGGTGAAACAGATCGGTTCACGAGTCAAGAACCTATATGCTCTTGAGGTTCAAGATGCATGCAAAGCCTTGAGGAACAAGGCAAATGTTAGAGACTTGGTGGTTGAGAGGGAGAGTGAATTACCTCTCAACATGTAGTCCCAGAAGAAGTCTCAGAAAATTGTGGAGGAGCCATAATTAGAGTCAGCAGAGGGATCACATGCAACCATACCTCTAGGTGTGAGGTGGGGCGATGTGAAGTGATAGTCCCAAGAAGGTTGAAATTGGGCAGGGTCCATTGAGAGGTTTTATCTCATGGATCGTACCTTGCTATGGGAGCCCAAAGTACATAGTAGCGAGAGGAATCAGTGGGATTGATGTAGTCAGAGATCAAAGTGATAGAGGCTAGAGCAGTCAGATACTGAAGAGCACAGAGAAGGATTGACAACAATGCAGAAAGCTTGAGTCAGCAGAAGCACAGAGTTTTCAGTCGACAAAGACAATAGTAGTCAAAGACTTTGATGACAGAGGCATCATTGATTCAGGTTGGATGTTCTTTTTTTTTTTTTTTTTTCTGGAGATTGTTGGAGCAACAACACTTGAGAGAAGTGTTGCATGCAGAACATTTCAAATGTTCAGGATCGGGATCGAGTTGAATTCCTTTCTTGTTGAGAGGGAGTGTTGAAAATAACAACAAGAAATGATAAAAATAGAATCCAGAATATTCCAATTTTAATTTGTCCTTGAATTAAAATTGTGAATTAAAATTCAAATTTAGTCTCACCAGCTGCTTAAAAAATAATTAATTCATTCATTATGGATTAATTAGTCAGAGAAATTCAAGTTAGAAGTCTTTCTACAATCATGCAACAGTTATCCCTTAAATTAAGGAGATTATCCCTTAATTAAGGAGATAAGATTGAGTTATATTTCAGTTGTAATTAGTTAGCTCAGTTTACTGAGTTAAGTCCAGTTAAATTAGTTCCAAACTATTTGAGGAACTAATTGTGAGTTATCAGTCAGTTGATGCATGCATGCACTCAACAAGTGTACTCCAGATAACTAAAGATTCTCTCATCAGAAACTCATGCATTTCTATTATGAGAAATACCCAGTTGAGCTAAATGTCAAGGACAAGTTACTATCAGTTGTATGTATTTTCCTATAAAGGAAACTCATCCATGCAGTCAAGGGAAGGTTCCTTGAGGATTGCGCAGTTCTGACAATGTGTTAGAGTAGTATGTGAGAGCAGTGTTACACTGGATGAAGGAGATCATCCCAGAGGTAGTTGCATAAGGAAATAGGAGATTGGAGGGCAGAGGAGAAGGCTTGTGAGAAGCTTTGATTGCTAGTGAGCATCCAGGAGGATTGTACTGAGAGCTGGCTAGTTGTGAGAGCTAAGGATTTGTATAATTCTGATGTATTTCCACCTTGTATGATAATACAAATAGTGGGGTTTTTAGCTGAGGCTTTCCCCTGAGTATTTTCTGTGTTTCATGTGCATTGATTCTTCTTCTTATGGTTATATGTGTTCAACTCTGATTCAGCTTGATCTTTAAGCTTCCACAAGTTTGATAGTAGAAGTAGATTATAGTATTTTGCTTTGGTATATTGCATTATTGAGTTAATCTACAGTTAGATTTTCTACATAGATCCCAGAGGTAGATTTATAGAGAAATTGTAGGAAATTCTACAAAAACCCTTGTAAATAAACCCATAGCACCCAAGGTTATGAACTCCCACCCCCAAAGAATTTTTTTAAATCGAAAATCAAATTTTCTCTTATCCCCATAGTTGCTTACAACATGATAATCTTTGGCCTCTCAAGACTAATTAATATTTTGAGGGACACTTGTTTAGCCCATTCCCCTAAGCCTCTAATGCTAGTGGACATGATCTTCATGAGGAAAGTTTTGACGAGGCATGTCCTGATTTAAGGGCCCCAATCATTAGTCTTTACTTACCTTGTAATTTCTTTTGTTACTTTTTCTTAAGATAATTTTAAATATGACTTCCAACCAAGAAAGATAATCAAATTTATCTAAAGGCGTCCAACCTTATATCCATAGTAGTTATACATTATTTGGGAATACCTTTCCTTGGTCTGCATAGGTAGTGACCCCCCCACCCTCAAGACTATAAATGTGAAGACTAAGAAGTTGACTAACCTATGGTCCTTGATCTCCATTAACCCAATATATCATGGTAATTTTCTAGATCGACCAAAATATATCCTACCAATTCATTAGGTTTAAGTTTTTGAATTGGAGTTGGAGGTATACCCTATGATTCTTTAGTAGGAACAAGCTTCCTTGAATCACTTGACATCAAACCCCTTAATACCTTGCACTTGAAATAGAAATAGAAGAAGGATTGAACACCTTATCTTATGAAGCCAAACCATCAATTGTATAGCTCCTATCATCCTTTTTGGTGTGGGAAAGTATGCCTTGAGTAGGAGTGGCATTTCCAATATCCTTAAGATCTTTATCTGATCCAAAAATGGATCTTGAATAAACCTCTAAGTCTAAAAGAGTTCATGTAAGAGGTAAAAGGTGCCAAATGGCACAAATCCTTTGTAAATTAGGGGAAAATGAAAGTCGCAGGCCACTCTCAAAAATAGTCTCATTGCAGAGATCTCATTTTGAATCCAACGCAACTTGAATGGGCAAAAACGGACTTCAGATGAAGAAGTTATCACAAAGAGAAGCTCCCCTCGTTCCTTAGAAAAAGAGGAAAAATCCTTTAAAAAATGGCCTAAAAGGCCTTATGAAGAAAATCGCATCGGAGGAGGTCCAAGGCAGACTTAAGCGGAAAGGGGAAGTAACCCCAATCGCTGATCCTAGACATATCGGGTCGGAGGTAGGTTTGTGTGCATATAACGTAGGGACCGGGCCGAGCGATATGCTGATCGCCGATATCGGCAGATTGGCATCGGCGGTGGCCATGTTATGGGGCTTAAAGCGGGACCTCAGGCCAAGCGATATCGCGATCACCGAAATCGGCGATACCACAGGGCAAAGGCGGGACCCCGAGTGATGCAATATCGCGATCGCCGATATCGGCGGATTGCAATCGGAGCTATACAACGGAGCAAGGTGATATATATATATATATATATATATATATATATATATATATATATATATATATATATATATATATATATATATATATATATATATATATATATATATATATATATATGTGCGATGCAATGGCCAGACCCGATAGAGTTATAAGTGGCATTCCATATATTTTGAAATCCGCCATAAGGCCGTTTTGCGGGAATTTGCAGTGTTTTAACGTATTTTTAAAATACGAAGGGAAACCTTGGAACAAGGCCCTTGTGACATGCGATGGCGACTCACAGACGGACCCAATAATGTTATATAGCGCATTTATGAAAATATTAAGTCCGATGAACAGTGCTTTATGTGGATTTTCCTGTGTCTTACAACATTCTCTGTGTAAACATAGAGCGACTGTTTCTGAAGGATTCAAAGCGTCGGTGGCTCCTTCCATTGTGGAATAGGTGGAATTCATCCCTAAGGGCATTTAGCAATGATTGCTAACGCTCAAAGAAGGGATTCGAGCGAACCAAAACAGGAAGACGAAGAGCCCGAGAGGGAAATGAATCAACAACGTTGTTTTGGCTTAAAAGCCATGGATGTCAAAGACAGAAGGGCTAGCTGAGTTTCTCCTGAGTAGTTGTCGATTGTTGTTGTATTTTGTTGCCTAAAGGAAGCCAAAGCAGGAAGCTAAGGCGAAGGAGGTAGCACAGAAGCAAAAGAGCAACCTACGGGGTCACTTGGAAGCCGAGTGAAAAGCCGAGAGGGCTGTGAACTGATAAAGGGCAGAAAGAAGCCAGAGTTGAAGAGCCACAAAGTTAGAGCCAGAGCCAAAGAGCCAGAGTCAGAGCCAAGAGCTAGAACCAAGAGCCAAAGAGCCGGAGTCAGAGCCAAGAGACAAAACCAAGAGCCAAGAGCCAGAGCCAAGAGCCAGAGCTTCAAGAGCCAGGGGATTAAATGGTGTCTGAACCCACTGTTTTTGTATAAAACAACGGGAGTTGAGCCAAGAGCTTGTAAAAAGGACTAATACCATAATCCCAGAGAGCCTAGTTGAATTAAATAGAGCTCATGGAGACGTAGCCCAAGAGTTGTGGGTGAACTCCAAATTAAATTGCTTTTTCTGTGTGTGTTTCACTACTGCATTGTCTCTGCTGCTTTATTTACTATTATATGCATTTATATATTAGTTTAAGCACATCCACTTATAGCAAAACAACAGAAATTAAAGCATGTAATCAGTCAAAAGCAAATATAAGCATACAACTCTATTTTCAAGCATTTCTTAATTCCGCATTGGTTGATTAATAAGTCTTGGGAAAATTTAAAGCTTTGGAAGTGGGAGGGGTTCTTGTAAGTTAGACAAGAAGCCTAAGTGCCCCATTTTTAGATCAGGTGGTATCAAAGCTTAAGATTGATTAACCACACCTTTAAGAATGTTATATCAGAATACTTGATTGACAAAGCAAAGACTGCTTGTCTGAAAGGTGTTGAACAACAAGAGGTTGATTGTATGCTTGTTTTGCAGACTGACTATTTTCTGAGTTTGCAGAGGTGAAGGGAAAGCTATTGATAGCTCAGTCCAGGAAGGAAAAGAAGGAAGAAGGGCTGAAGGCATTCTTCCATCCCAAAGGGCCTCAAGGCAGTTCTTAAAGCACAAGAGGTTGCTTAAATAAGCTCTTTATTTATCTTGTTGAAGTTTTTTTGTTCATTGGCATAATGACAACTTCTACAAGTGGGTCCTCAAATTCTGCTCTCTTCACAAGATTCTTTGATGAAGACATGAAGCAAGAATTATCCACCATGATGGATATGGTGAGAGAAATGTATGAGGATGGAAGGAAGAGCAACATGCTTAGAAAGCAGTTGAATTCCATGAAGGAAGAGAAGCAGTTGCTTGCTGACAAATTGCAGGAAATGGAGAGGAAGCTTCATATTGCAAATATGAACCTGAAGAGCATGCATGAGTTGGAAACACAACGCTTTGTTGCCCAAGAAGCCTTAGTCAAGTATCAACTTGAAGAAGAGGTAAACCATTCCAGTTTGTCTTCAAATTCCTCTAAGGATGCTTATATTGGTTCTTTTGAAAAACATACTAAAGGCATAGGTTCCAAGCTAATGTCCAAGATGGGATATGAAGGAAAAGGCTTGGGTAGACATGCATAAGGTATTGTTGAGCCAATAATGATTGAAGAAAGGCCTAAGTATTTGGGTCTTGGTTATGGACAAGCTTACGGGGAGAGTTCCAAAGCTACCATGAAGGCCATTGAAATAGCTCCAAGAGGGAGTTGCATTGCAGGTGTTTAGAAGCACACACTTGAACCAGAGAGTTGGGGAGACTCCAACAACCTTGAAGAGATTGATGGTGTTCCAAAGGGAGCCACTTCTTCATTTGCTTCACCTCCTCATGAAGGCAATAAAGGTGAAAGAGAAAGGTATAAATCTGGTTCTAAACATTTTCCTTTTGATTGTGCAAAGCATGATAAATTTCCACATATGTATGGGGAAAGAATTGCATGTTCCTTTTGTGGTTTGGATAACCATGATGTTTCTAGATGTTGGAAGAGAATGGCCACATACAGGAAGCAGAAGAAGGAAAAGAAGCAAGCAGCCAAAGGTCCATTGGACAAGGCAAATCATGCTGTCAAGAGAATGCACATGCAGTGCACTTACTGCCATAAGCAAGGACATCTTGCTGCAAAATGTTGGACTTTGAATCCAGCAATGCTTCCACAAAAGCTGAAGAAAGTGGAAAGAGAAGATGGCAGAAATGGAAGTGAAGATTCCATGAATGATGTGTCTCAAAATGATTCACATGATGATGTTGATGTGTAGAGAAAGGTAGTACCTTTGAAAGGGATTGGTAAGGAACTTTTAGAGTTATTATCCAATTGAGATTGCATGTCTATTGATGCATTTACATTATATTTCATTTCGGCTTCGAAAGTACAATGTGCTTAAGTGAAAGTTGAAGGATGAAATGCATGCATGAGCATGATATGCATCAACACAGGGATGATGATTTCCTTGTTTTGAAAATGTATGTGTAATTAACTTGCAGGGTTGATTGCTTTGACATGCATGTGATGCCATGTTGAGTTGGGAGAAGTTAACTTGGTCTCCAAATGGAGATAATGATGAAGTGTTTCATCTTTTGAAAAAGAGTCCTAATGGTCTTTTTCTACATGCTTGACTTGAAGAGTCATTTGTTTAAAGGCATGTTTTGTGGGCTTGTTATCTAGTCCATCATTTGTATGCCTGTTATTGTTGGCAGCCTTTCAAACAGGTACAAATGAAAGTTTTGTGGAGCAGATGACTTCACATTGGTTTGAGCCACCTTGGATCAATGATCAAGGAGGAAGAGTTCAAACTACCTTCCATAACCATTTCAGCAGAAGTTCTGCATGAAGGCAACAAGGAAGACTAGCCCATCCAAGAAGGGAAGTGGTTAGAAACTTTGGTTCAGAGGCACTATGCAAAGGCAAGTGTAGGAAGGCTGAAAAGAAGAGGGTGAGTCACTCTCATTTACTGTTCAGATCAATATATCAGTCTTTTCGAGACCAAAAGTTCTCTTAGTGGGAAGGCGTGATCCAAAAATGGATCCTGAATAAACCTCTAAGTCTAAAAGACTTCATGTAAGAGGTAAAAGGTGCCAAATGGCACAAATCCTTTGTAAATCTTGTTGACACCTAATCCTTGTGATTGGGTGAATTATTGTGAATAAATAGATAGGAAATATGAACAGTCATCGGGAGATGAACTGAACAGTCTCTCCCTCATGTATATAATGAGGACCTACCTGATGGAATAATACAGTCAAATTTATTTTTGCCCTATGGAGTTATTGCCTGGCCTGACATGGTATCAGAGCCAGCTCTTTTTAGCCTTTGTGTCCCTTGTAACTCCCTGTCTGCTCTCCATATAGCTGAGCAACTCCTCCATAAAATTAGCTGCTCCTGACATGGTATCAGAGCATACCACCTCTATGATGAAGTAAATAAGAAGTTTGTTGTATCTAGAGATGTAATTTTCCTTGAATCATCCAAAACTGACAATGTTATTGAGCGGCAACTTGATCGCTTGGATAGATTCGCAAAAGAAAAATCATTTCAAGAATTTGATAATCAGATTCCGCATCTTGAAGGGGGGATTCCTATACTAGATCAACATGTGGAATCTTCTTCTGAAGAACACTCTCCCCCGCATGAAACTCCAACAACGGATGATGCTTTAAGTGATGTAATTGATAGAATTGGGAGACTCAATCTTGACTCAGTCCCAACTCAATCAACGGAGCAGCCTGGACCATCTGAGAAATGTCCCCCAAAGTGGCTGACAAAGACACTTGAAAGTGTTCATCCTGATGAAGTTGGAAAGACAGGAACCAGAAATTCAAACCAACAAAATGGAGGTGATGTAGATGACTCTAATTCACTTGTTGATATGGATGTTTCTTATGATTGTGAATTGAACTTGTCTACAGATTTTGAACCAACTTCCTTCAAATAAGCTGCTTCTCATGATGAATGGAAAGAAGCAATGCAAAAGGAGTATGATGCCCTCATAAAGAATGGCACTTGGAAGTTGGTTGATCCTCCATTTGGAACCAAACCAATTGGTTGCGAGTGGGTCTACAAGAACAAGTATAAAGCTGATGGCTCACTTGACAAGCACAAAGCTAGGCTTGTGGCAAAAGGTTTTGCATAGAAGGAAGGGGTTGATTATGAGGAGACTTTTGCCCCCACAGCAAAATGGGCTACCATCCGGACACTCTTTGCACTAGCAGCTCAGGAAGGGTTGGAAAGTCCATCAAATGGATGTAAAAATTGCTTTCTTGAATGGAGATCTAAAAGAGAATGTTTTTATGTCCCAGCCTGAAGGTTTTGTTGTGAAAGGACATGAACATAAAGTATGCAAACTTGTGAAGTCCTTGTATGGCCTCAAACAAGCACCGCGAGCCTGGTATGAAAAACTAACTGAGCATCTTCTGAAACTCAATTTCAAACATTTTGATCTTGATGATGCAACTTTATTTGTCAAGAAAGTTGGCAAAACAGTTGTATATCTTGTGGTATATGTAGATGATCTTTTGATGACAGGGAACAATGAAAGCTACATTGCATCCATAAAGAAGGAATTGGGGAAAAGTTTTGAAATGACTGATTTGGGCTATGTTCACTACTATCTTGGCATTGAAGTAACCCAACATCCAAATTCCATATTTCTTTCTCAAAAGAAATACATTGGAGATCTGTTGAATAGGTTTGGCATGACAGAGTGCAATCCTCTTACTACTCCAATGGAACAAAACTTAAAGCTCACATCTATTGAAGGAAAGGAATTTGAGGATGCAACAAAGTATAGACAGCTTGTAGGAAGTCTCAACTACCTAACTACTACCAGACCAGACATTTCATTTGCTGTTGGAATCCTCTCCAGGTTTATGCAAAAGCCTTGTGAGGGACATTGGTCTGCTGCAAAAAAAGTTCTAAGGTACTTGAAGGGAACTCAAGACTTTGGAATCAAGTATACACAGGTGGACGATTTTAGCTTGATTGGATACTCTAATTCAAACTTTGATGGAGACAAAGAAACTGGGGTATCTACTTCAAGATATGTTATGAGTCTTGGATTAGGAGCTGTCTCCTGGAGATCACGCAAACAATTAGTTCCAGCAGATTCCACAACAGAAGCAGAATACGTGGCAGTAGCTGAAGCAACAAAAGAAATTGTGTGGCTCCGGAAAATTCTCGAAGATTTGCAGGTAAAACAAGTACAATCAACTCCACTCATGATTGCCAATACCTTTGCAATAAAGTTGGCCAAGAACCCAAAGTTCCATGATCAAATGAAGCACATCAATACTAAATATCATCTGATTCGACATCATGTTGAGGCCAAAACAATCCATCTCCGTCATTGTTCCACAAATGAGAAAATTGCAGACATCTTCACCAAAGCACTTGGAAGGGAAAAGCTTGAACGATTCAGAATGATGCTTGGACTCACCAACATCCCTTCAGATTAAGGGGGGATGTTGACACTTAATCCTTGTGATTGGGTGAATTATTGTAAATAGATAGATAGGAAATATGAACATTCATCGGGAGACAAACTGAACAGTCTCTCCCTCATGTATATGATGAGGACCTACCTGATGGAATAATACAGTCAAATTTATTTCTGCCCTATGGAGTTACTGCCTGGCTTGACAAATCTGAGGAAAATCAAAAGTCGCAGGCTGCTCTCAGAAATAGTCTCATTGCGGAGATCTCCTCATTCTGAATCCAATGCAACTTGAATGGGCGAAAACGAACTTCATATGAAGAATTTATCACAACGAGAAGCTCCCCTCGTTCCTTAGAAAAAGAGGCAAAATCCTTAAAAAAATGGCCTAAAAGGCCTTATGAAGAAAATCGCATTGAAGGAGGTCCAAGGCAGACTTAAGCGGAAAGGGGAAGCAACCCCGATCGTCGATCCCCAACATATCGGGTCGGAGGCAGGTTTGTGTGCATATAACGTAGGGACCGGGCTGAGCGATATGCCGATCGCCGATATCGGCGGATCGACATCGACGGTGGCCATGTCATGGGGCTTAAAGCGGGACCTCGGGCCAAGCGATATCACGATCGCCGAAATCAACGGATCACAATCGGTGATACCACAGGGCAAAGGCGGGACCCCAGGTAATGCGATATCGCGATCGCCAATATCGGCGGATCGCAATCGGAGCTATAAAACGGAGCGGGGCGATACATATATATATATATATATATATATATATATATATATATATATATATATATATATATATATATATATATACGCGCAATGCGATGGCCGGACCTGATAGAGTTATAAGCGGCATTCCATATATTTTGAAATCCGCCATAAGGTCATTTTGCGGGAATTTGCAGTGTTTTAACGTATTTTTAAAATACGAAGGGAAACCTTGGAACAAGGCCCTTGGGACATGCAATGGCGACTCACAGGCGGACCCGATAATGTTATACAGTGCATTTATGAAAATCTTAAGTCCGGTGAATAGTGCTTTATGCGGATTTTCCCGTGTCTTATAGCATTCTCTATGTAAACACATAGCGACTATTTCTGAAGGATTCAAAGCGTCGGTGGCTCCTTCCATTTTGGAATAGGTGGCATTCATCCCTGAGGGCATTTAACAATGATTGCTAATGCTCAAAGAAGGTATTCGAGTGGACCAAAACAGGAAGACGAAGAGCCCGAGAGGGAAATGAATCAACAACGTCATTTTGGCTTAAAAGCCATGGATGTTAAAGACAGAAGGGTTGGTTGAGTTGCTGCTGAGTAGTTGTCGATTGTTGTTGGGTTTTGTTGTTGAAAGGAAGCCAAAGTAGACAGCTAAGGCGAAGGAGGCAGTGCAGAAGCAAAAGAGCAGCCTACGGGGTCTCTTGGAAGCCTAGTGAAAAGCCAAGAGCGCTGTGAACTGATAGAGGGCAGAAAGAAGCTAGAGCTGAAGAGCCAGAGCCAGAGCCAAAGAGCCAGAATCAGAGCCAAGAGCCAAAGAGCCAGAGTCAGAGCCAAGAGACAGAACCAAGAGCCAAGAGCTAGAGCCAAGAGCCAGAGCTTCAAGAGCCAGGGGATTAAATGGTGTCTGAAGCCACTGTTTTTGTATAAAATAGCAGGAGTTGAGCCAAGAGCTTTTAAAAAGTACTAATACCATAATCCCAGAGAGCCTAGTTGAATTAACTAGAGCTCACGGAGACGTAGCCCAAGAGTTGTGGGTGAACTCCAAATTAAATTGTTATTTTTGTGTGTGTTTCACTGTTGCATTGTCTCTGCTGCTTTATTTATTGTTATATGCATTTATATATCAGTTTTAGCACATCCACTTATAGCACAACAACAGAAATTAAAGCATGTAATCAGTCAAAAACAAATACAAGCATACACCTCTATTTTCAGGCATTTCTTAATTCTGCATTGGTTAATCAATAAGACTTGGGAAAATTTAAAGCTTTGGAAGTGGGTGGGGTTCTTGTAAGTTAGACAAGAAGCCTAAGTGCCCCATTTTTAGATCATTATCAACACCCAAAGGTAACCTTGAACTGATTATCAAAGAAAATAAACATACCCAATTAGTATGTAAGGGCTTCACGCAGTTATGGATTTTTCCTCCTCAATATTAATGGAACCTTGCGACACTCCTTATCCCATGCTATATACACCATAAATATTGAACTCCTCAATGAATCATTCCTCATCCTTGTCTATTATAAGGACCCTCTTCTTCCTCTAAACTCTTTTAGTGTAGCGTTGGGAATAGTCTTTCAAGAGATGTCCATACGAATGGCACCTCAAGCAATAAAAAGGGAATGTTAACATAGTCCAACGTATGTGAGTATCTCTTCTCTTTAAAAACTAATTCAGCCGTCTCAAAGGACTTCTCCTTAAATCAAGATCAACTAATATCCTTGCAATTAACCTATATCTTACATATAGGAACCTATCATTCATGATAATAAATTGTCCAAGTTGGTTTCCAATCACACGTAAAGCCTAAATAGTTCAAACTTCCATGGGGATTCCTGGAAGTTTCGTCCACATTGGGGTGCTTGACATGGTCCCTTCACTAACATAAAAAAGAGTGCCATAGTTTTATAGACAATTTTGACCTATTCATAAACCAAACTTCTTTTAGTACATACAATTTTTTTTCTCTTCCTTGTGAAAGAAAAAACCAACCCAACCTATTTCTAATAGGTGATCTTCTAGTGTATAGCATAAACTCAGGCCCCTATTCTCCTTTATCCATCTTATAAGGTAGTCCATCTCCTACCAAGAAGCTCACCCACCAAAGTGCATCCTAAAAGGTCAAATATAGAGTTGACTACAATAACTTTCCTAACAACTGAAGACATGTCCCCTTCATGGCTTCTAATGACCTTAAATCATTTCTACTTCCTTTGATTGACACCCTCTCTACACTACCCTCCTTGCAAATTAATCAAGTCAACCCTTGAACCAATGAACCAAAAAAATTCCTTAGAGGCCATGCAAACCACTTATTCCTTCAACGGTTCTTCAACATTGCCTTTCATCGTCATAGAGGGTTAAAACACATATGAAGGTGTTTGTTCTCCCAAACAATAACTATTGAACTAACAAAATCGGCTAGATATAATGCACCCAAAGATGTGACTTGCTTAAGAGGCCCCTTATAATGGACCAAAATATAGTAAGATTAAGCATCTCTCCTACCAAACTTATCACTGCTCATGCCATTTAATCATGGACTTGAAAAACCCTTACCTTCACATTGTCTAAATTTTGGAGAAGTCATTTTGTCTTCCCTTGACGACCAATACCTAGTCTCGAATGCTACACTTCATGGAGAGAAAAATACTTGGTCATTAGAAAAAAACATAATACTTGGTCATTAGAAAAAAACATCAACAAATATAATCCACCAAATGGACCTCTTCTTCCATGATCATCTCATTTGATTTTGCCACTAGTCAAAGTCACGACTATGTAATCTAATCATGAGCTTACTAAAGAAGGAAATGCACTACTAAATGGATTGTCTAGGGCATTGGAAAAGGTGGAACCATTGATAATTTAGGCCATGGAGATATCTAGGTGGATAGAAACACTATTGTAAAGCCTGTAGAATGTGTCCCTTTGGATGATAGAATTGTGAGTAAGTGGGGCATTGGCATAATGCCACTAGATTTGGGCATAAAAATCTACCACATAGAGCACCCATAGAAATAACCCTACCACAGAGAGCGCCAACATGGGTGTCCATCCATTAAAACTTTCATTTTCTCTGATGCATAGATTTCCTATAAAAAAAAAAACTTTACCTCGACTGCAGAGAAACACTACAATAGAGATTTCCTCCACTCGTTCATTCCCATCTTAATTTCCCTAGTAGCTCAATAACTATACATATATATCCATTTAGTTCATACTAGGGTTTGAATGGTAGCAATCACCACAGATAAATCACTGTATACAAAGAAACCTAAGCCCACATGTCACCAAGGTCACCTCAAAACCAAGGTATTATGATTGCAGAATAGGTTGTGTATTGTTTGATCTCACCATGGAGGAAACATGCCCCACACATCACTATGCTTGTCTCATTGCAAAACCAAGGTATTATCACCACAAAAACACATATGTATCATTGCAAATCCATTTAGAATTTTGAATTCACTACAACCCTAGCTCACACATTACGATAGTTCGTGAACCATGTGATCTCACCAAAGGGAAACCATAACCTGTGTGCCTTTTTGCAAAGAAACCCTTGATGAGTGCCAGTATTGTAGCAAGGATGCTGCAACTCCTGGGCTACTAGCTTTACTTATCAACCCAGGGTTCGTACAAACTTGGAGGTGACAGTGCTATATGCACAAGTAGAAGTGAAGGTCATGCCTGTTGTCACTTGTTCATCTGGAGAGAGACCCCAAGGGTTCCAAGCCAGACTTCTATAGAGTTAGAAGAAGCTTGATTCTTTGATGGAAGAAGAGAAAATCTATTCTAAGAGAGCTACTCTACTGCAGTAATGAGGAAAACAACATGTAATGCTAAATCATGCCATATCCCAATTAACCATTTAAACAGTTATGCTAAGCAGAATTGCTAAATCAAAACTAACCTAATGCTGCTATCTAAGTTACAGAAGTAAAGAGCATCAAACCAAACTAATGAGTAAGCAAGGAAACTAAACTAAATCTGTTTTCACTTTCTGGGTTTTTTTGATGAACGGATAGTGTTAGAGTCTAATTGAATAACTAAATCGAAGCTCAGAAGTGGCAATGTTTAAATGATAAACAGAACAACGTTCGGGAAGGAATCAAGCAGAAGAGCAAGCGAAGATCAAAATCAGCGAAAAGAAGACGTAATGAAGCAACAATGCACAGGAAGATGAGCGGCGAAGATCTTATCACAGGAGATTACGTGAATAGGTGGACGAACAAGATTAATGAAAGATGAGCAGTGGAGATCTTATTGCAAGAGGTTGAGTTAATAGATGGTTGAACAGGATTAACGGAAGATGAATGACATAGATAATATCGCAGTGGATTAAGTGAATAGATGGATGGATCGATCAACAAACAAGATTAACTAAAGATGAGTGGTGGAGATCTTATCGCGGAGATTAAGTGAATAGATGGATGGATCACATTAAGTCACATGGTGATAGAAGGAAAAAACATGTGGAATGATGGAGCGATCTTCGTAGGTGGTAAGAAGTTTCTCACGCGCCCTCAAAGCAGTAAGTGGAATTCCTAAATTTTGCGCGATTATCCTAAGTGAGTGACACGTAGCACGAGAAAACCACTTTTCTCATGTGCTCTTGATTGGATATCGGCCATGCAAGAATTTGTGCGAGATTGCGCGATAACCATTAGATTGTGCAGGATTGGACAACGGTGGAGATCGACCAAGCTAGTTGGCAAGAAGGTGACGCGATAGTCATTGGATTAGGTGAGGCAGATCGACGTTGGATATTTAGAGTGCCTAAAGTCAAACGTTGGAATGAATATAGGTGGTAAGCAGTATCTCGCGCACCCTAAGAGCTGTAAGCAGAATTCCTAAATTTCACACGATTAGCCTAAGTGAGTGACACGTAGCACGAGAAAACCACTTTTCTCGCGTACTCTCAGTTGGGTATTGGTCGTGCAATAATTCATGCGAGATTGTGCGATAGCTATTGGATCATGCGGGATTGATCAACAGTGGAGATTGGCCAAGCTAGTTGGCGAGCGGGTGATGCGATAGCTGTTGGATCAAGCAAAACAGATCGACGGTGGAGATTTGGAGCACCTAAAGTCAAATGTTGAAATGAATATGCGACACGCAGTTAACGATGATTGGTCAGGTTTGTTATGGATCGGACGGTAAGGAGATCTACGGGTATAATCTGATTAAGACATGATTTATTGGCTTCCGCATATATTATGCATGAAGAAAGTGCTGAAGGAAATGAGAATATGAGTGAGATCTTATTACAGAAAGATAACGATGAAATGAACCAAGTACTGAATCAAGACAACAAACTCCAAAGCTCATGCGAGAACTAGAAATCTGTGTTTTTGGGGTTGCTGAAGGGTCTCTTCCTCAAGTCATGGTCCCAGAGGGAGGAGGTGAGGCTGAGACACCTGCTGAAAACCTTATGGGGATCTTTTTCTCCTTGCTAACCTGTTAATTGAAAGAAGGCACAAATGGAAGCAAACTAAAACACAACCAATCTACGCTACACTACTGTAATGGAAATGCAGCTACTTAAGAAAATGAACGATTAAACCATGAATCTATGCTAGCATACATGTACAATAAAGAGGAGCCTTAGCTGCTAGGGTTGGGCCCTAACCCAAGAACTTCAGCCCTCTGAGTTAACTTAGTGCTGGCTCAAAACAAAACTCATTCTTATTATCAAAACAATGGATTACATAAAAAACTGTCACAAGTCTTGTAGCTCGAAAATAAAGTAGAGTTTTACAATCAAAAGTTTGAATCCTACTGAGGTCCTAGGCCTCTCTACTTATACGTCTGAAGTCTCCAACAACTTCCTTAAAATTAGGGAGGCTCGACTCCCAAACTCGAGATAAACTGGTGCTTTGACTTTCACTTGCTCGGCTGCCTTCTAGTCCTCATGATTTGGTTATTTGCACTCTGAGTTGATGGAGGAATATTCCAATGGAGGGGTAGTAAATGAGGAGGATTTCCCTCCTATAATTCCTCTCCCTTGTCCCATTCGAGTTTGGACCAAGGTCTTTGCTAAAATTCCTTGCTTTTATCCTTTAATCCCGCGTTAAATGCACATTAGACCATAAAGCAAAATATCCAACTCTAACTCATCTCATAAACAAAATATAATCAAAAGTATGCAATAAGTTGTGAGAATAGTTGGTTTGACTAAGCTAGGAGGTGAATTAAGGCCCATATAATTACCCAATGATGAGGCTCATCATCACCACCCTATTGAATGTGTTGCTCATCCTCTGAGAAACTTAGTCAATGTCCATGTCCTTCATGGCTCTGGTAGCCTCTCTGACATCCCATACCTCTGTTGTGGTCTCTTCTTCTTGTTCATAGAAGCCTGCTTTCCTTTCTACTTCTTCCCACTGCCTCTTTTCCTCTTCTTCTTTTCTCCCTTCTAGCATCCCTAGAAGTAGTGGTAGACTGAGTTTTAGGCCTATCAAATTGACCTTCAACCTTTGCATTGATTGCTTATACATAGGTCTCCTGTTGAGTGCCTCTCTCAACCTTCGAGGGGAGTGATATTCTCTTATCGTCAAGTTGTGTGGCAATGTTTTCCATCTCCTTAAGCAGGCATGTATACTATCATCTTCTAGCAGCCTAAACATATCCTCAAAATGTGAAATTGCTTGCTCTTGGGCAGCAAGATATCTAGTTGCCAGCTGAGGATCATTTGCAATTAGATTATGGGTGCTGATTAGGGCCATGGGATTTGATTGTTCAACTCTGATGAAAAGAGGTTCATTTTTCTCTCTGGCCAATATTCTTTTCATCTCTGCAACCCTTGACTCCTCATGGTTCATCCATGATGCCAAAGCCATTAATTGTAGATCTCCTAGCTCGGCATTAGGATCCCAAGAATTCATGTCTGTGAGGGCCATGTTGTGCAAGTAAAACTCAGCCATTTTGGCCCTATACTCTAGTGTACTTTGATCACAAAGATCAATAAACTGCATGTAGTCCTGAAATGGCATGGTGCCCCTTTGTGCTAGTGTTTTAATCTGAAGTTGCAGCCATTGTTCTATGAGGTAAAGATCATAGGATTTAGCTGGCATCCTACACTGGATGGCCTCCAAGGAGAGGCTGGCCATACATGCTAGTTGGTTTTCCCTTTCCTACAGATGTCCTCTCAGCCATGAATTTTCCCTCTCAAGTTGATCTCTCATTATTGCTTCTTTGTCCCTTAATCCACTTAGCTCTTTGCGCATTTCCTTAAGCTTCGTTTCAATGCCTTTTTCCTCTATATTTTTCTTATCTTCTTCCTCTTGTTGTTCTTTCTCATCTCCATCAGTTTCTTCCTCTGTTTCAGCATCATCCTCCTTCTCTTCTCCCCCTTCTTCTTCTGCTTCATCATGTTCCTCTGTATTAGTTTCTTCTTCGTTCATCTCATCCCTATCTAGCTCTGTATCTTCTTCTTCTTGTTTTGCCTCCTCCTCACTCACAGAAGGACTAACATCATAGGTGAGGGTTTTGATGTCATCCTCTACTGGTAAGTCTCTGAAGACTAACCATGTTATAGGGATCCAGAGGTTTTGGAGGGAATCCTCAATGAGGATCCTAATCAACCCATGGTGATCCAATTGTTGGGAATTCCCTTCCTTTAATTTGTTGCTGGAGTCTATGAGTGATTGCATCAAGAAATAGGGTATGCTAAGTCTTTGGTGAACTGGTGTTTCTACCCCAAATCTTAATTCTTCAAGCATCCTAAAATGGTATCCATAAACAACATTGTATCTATGGAATGGCAGATGAGGTGACGGGGTACGGTGAATGAGGTGGATGGGAATGAATGAGGGTGGCAAATGACTTGGAGGAGATGAGATGGAGTGGAGCAATTGGGGTGGCCTGCTGGGGGGTAGGGAGTGTACGGGATGTTCATCAGGCTTGAACCCCCCCGCAGCAATCTCAGGCCGTAGATCTTGGTCAAACACCTTGACGTCATGGTCAACTGCGGGGGTTGAGCCTGAGTTATAACTTGTGCTCGTTGCTCCCCCGCAGAGCACTTTATCTGCCTCTCGAACCCACGCTTACTTAAATCTTGTGCTATCACTCGAACTTTAATATGGGTCGGGGCCCCACCTTACATTGGATTTGAATGCCATAAAAAATAAATCACTGTTTTCGGACTCTTGCATTCTCTTTTGATTTTAAAAAGAATTTCCTTTTTGCCACCTGACTATTTGCTTTGTCGAAGGTGGCCAAGTTAACTGGCCACCTTTTCACTTATAAACCAACTACCTCGTAACCCTTACAACTTTTGATCAAGTGCTTCAAATGAGTGAGTGAGCGGGGTACTTACCTGTGGTCTCGATGCCATGCTGCAGTTGTCGGAGATCAGAGGTGCTACGTTGTTTATTTGCTGCATGGTCATTCTTCTTCCTCCTCTGTTGTCTACTGTTTGGAGCTCCTGGATCATCCTAGTGAAGACATGTAGCTGATGATTGATATTCTATAGGATAGGCTACTTCAGGACCTAACCAACCTACCATTCACCCTTGGATTGCTCCCTGCAGGTTTTCGGGGGATCCTGTAGGAATACAGGGGATCCTGTAGAAAACATAGCCTTTGCCTAAATAGAAGCAATGAAGTGAAAAAAGCAATGGAATTGATGGAGAGATGCATGGTAAGGAGTGGAGGAGATGAATGTATGTGAAGCAGGGTTCCCTTTGGATCCTCTCTTTGCTCCTTGATTGTCTTTCTCGCCCACCTGCAAATAACAATTATATATATATTTGAAAAACACCCAGGCTGCCTTCAAGGAAGGTTTTCACCCAGGGATCTTTTATTCTTTTTTCATTTTTTTCATCATTGGGCCACCTCACGAGGTTTTCAACCCAAAGATGGGACTCAGGTGCCTCATGGAGGTTTTCACCTGAATCCTTATTCTTTTTTCTCTTTTTCAGTGACCTGATGAGGAAGGAGTTGGAACTTGCTCCACCATCATCACTATCTTATTAATATTGTCAATGAACTTTTGTTTTGATAAAGGCCTATTGTACATTTTCAATTGGTGTCCATTAACAAGTAATGGAATGGCTTCTTCATCTATAGTTTTGATTTGCACTGAACCATTATCATGGCATCTTTCCACCACATAAGGTCTAAGCCATCTTGTCCTTAGCTTGCCCTTGAAGTCTTTATACCTAGAATCATATAACAATGCCCAATCACCCTCTTGAAATTGATTCTCCTTAATATGTTTATCATGCCAGATCTTCCTCTGAAGCTGAACTATCTCTGTATGTAGGAGGGATTGCATTCTGAATTCATCCAAGCCATTCAAATGGAACAATCTTTCTTCCTGTGCATGACTGAGATCCAAATCTAGTTGTGCTGCCATCCTCAATGTGTTATATTCAAACTCAATGGACAGCAAAGCCTTTTTCCCATAAACTAGCTCATAGGGTGTAAATCCAGTGGTGGTCTTCCATGTTGTATTATAGGTTCAGGTGGCCTCAACTAGTCTCTTTGCCCAATCCTTCCTGTTGCTACTCACTACCTTGGTTAAGATGCTCTCCAGTGCCCTGTTGGTCACCTCCACTTGCCCATTAGCTTGTGGATGATAAGGAGTGGAGGTCCTATGCTTGATTTTGTGATGGTTGAGAAGCTCTTCAATCATGTTGGAGGTAAACTGGCTGCCTTGGTATGTGACTAGCTCTCTAGGGTACCCAAATTTGTAGAATACATTCTCCCTTAGGAACTCAACCACCTTCTCTTCTGTTGTTGCCTTAATCGCCTTGGTTTCAACCCACTTAGTCAAATAATCAGTGCACACAATAATGTATTGTTTTTGCTTTGAAGGAGGGTTGATAGGCCCAATGAAGTCCATGCCCCACTTGTCAAATGGCTCGAAAGTCACTTGAGGTTGTAGGGGAATTTCATCTCTTGGAGTAGGCTTTCCCATCCTCTGGCACCGATCACATTGACTAATGTACTTTTTCACATCCTGATGAAGAGTGGGCCAATAATAGTCTGCTTGTAACACTTTGAATGTTTTCCTCTTTGCTGCAAAGTGACCTCCACAAGGCCCATCATGATAGGTCATAAGGATGTCAAAAACTTCCTCTTCCCTTACACACCTTCTCAAGATTTGATCTGGGCCAAGTTTGAAAAGATTGCCCCCAATCCAGGTGAAGGGGGCACTTTTCCTGACTATCTTGCTCTTCTATTTGGAGGGAAAGTTTGGTGGGAACTGTGCTAATACCAAATAGTTTGCTATATTAGCAAACAATGGGGAGAGAACTGAAATAGAAAACAAATGATCGTCTGGTAACTAGTCATCCACCATTCCCTCTTCACCTGTAGGCAGATTCATCCTAGATAGAAAGTCTGCAACAACATTTTCCTTACCAGGCTTATCAACAATAGTTAGATCAAACTGCTGTAATAAAAGCAACCATCTTATAATTCTAGCATTCACATCTGGTTTGTTCATTAAATATTTTATTGCAGCGTGGTTAGTATGCACAAATGTTTGGTAGCCTGTAATGTAATGCCTAATTTTGTTTAATGAATGCACAACAACCAGGAGTTCCTTTTCAGTCACAGTATAATTTAGCTCAGCCTTTGACAGGTTCTTACTGATAAAATAGATGGCATAGGGAAATTTCTCCTCTACTTGACCTAAGGCTGCTCCTATGGCTTTGTGTGAAGCATCAGCATGAATACGAAAAGGGAGGGCCCAGTTTGGGCCTTGAAGAATTGGTGCAGTGGTTAAATTACCCTTTAAAATGTCTAAGTCCTCTTGATAACTTTTTGACCATATAAACTCTGAATCTTTAGCCAACAACCCAAATAAAGGAGAAGCCAACTTGCTGAAGTCCTTTATGAACCTTTGGTAGTATCCAGTGAACCCTAAGAAACTCCTGACATCCCTCTGCTTTTGTGGAGGTGGGACCCTTTGGATGATTGCTATTTTGTTCGGGTCCACCTGCAGTACTTGATGAGATATTGAATGACCTAGCATGTTCCTTTCAGTCATTAAGAATTCACATTTTTCCAGACTTCGAGACAGGTTCATTTCAATGCATTTGTGCAATACTTTGCCTAGGTTAGTCAGGGCTTCTTGAAAATCACAGCCATAAGGTGTAAAATCATCCATATAAATTTCCACCGCATCATGTACTAATTCAACAAAAATACTCAAGACTACTCTCTGGAAAGTGGAAAGAGCATTGCATAGGCCAAAAGGAGGGACCCTATAGGAAAAAGTACCCCAAGGACAGGTGAATGTGGTCTTATCCTGGTCTTCTGGGAAAATTTGGATTTGCTTGTACCCACTGAATCCATCTAGGAAAGAAAAGAACTTCTCCCCTGCCAGGCCATCTAGCACTTGGTCAATGAAGGGTAGGGGAAAATGATCATTCTTTGTGGCTTTGTTCAACTCCCTGTAATCAACACAAATCCTCCACTTACCATTTTGCTTGGGAACTAACACTAAAGGAGAGACCCACTCACTGTCAGAGATAGGGTAAATGAATCTTGCATCTAGCAGTTTTTGCAGTTCTTCTTTGACTATATTTTTAAGCGCTGGATTCATCCTCCTTTATGGTTGCCAGACTGGCTTGCAACCTTCTTTGATGTATATGTGGGTGTACTCCCTTCATTTCCTTGTAACTCCAAGCGAAGGCTTCTAGGTTTTCTCTCAACATGTTGCATAGCTTTTCCTCTTCGAGAGAAGAAAGAGATGGATTAATTTTCAAAGTTTTCTCTAGGTCAAATTCTATGGTTTTGACACGGAGTGGGTTGGAATTGGCCAAGAATAAGTCAATTGGATGATTGTTCTGGGTTTCCCTTACTTCTTCTTCTAATGGTAACGAACTAGGAGTTGGACTTTGGAGCAGGTGTTCAATTAAGTCATCCTCATCTTGTTGTCCTCCTCCTATGGTTGCTTCCAAAGCATAAAGTTGGGCTGAATAAGCCTCATCTTCTTCCTCCTCCTCCAACCATAAAGGTAAATCATGCTCTAGAGAAGGTTGAGCAGGAGGGTATAGGACTAACTGCTTGGACATATGCCCATTCTTGATGGTCATATTCCCAGCTCTGCAGCTAATGTAAGCATCGGCTGTGGCCAACCATGGCCTCCCAAGGATGAGAGGGTAACCAGTAAGCTTAGCCTTAGGCTGGAGAACTAGAAAATCTGCAGGGTACTCCTAGGAGTCAATGGAGACCATCACATCCTCCACAATTCCCTCAGGGGTGACTGTGGAACAGTCTGCAAGTTGCAGAACTGTTGTGGTCTTCCTCAATGACCCTTGGAGGTTGAGCTTGAGCATGGTGTCCTTGGTCATCACATTAATGGCATCCCCCAGATCAATCAGAGTGTGTGGGATAATGGTGCCATTGATGTGCACATCTACTATAGGGCTTCCATGGTCCAAATATTTCGGACATATTACTTGCCCCAGCATTAAGTCAGACAACTGCCTAATGACAGTAATGGCAGGGGCATCCCTTTTTCTTCTTCCTGGATGCTTGAAGCATTTCTCCTTAATCAACTTATTGTAAATGGGAACATCTTTTATTGCCTGGAGAAGGGGGATCTTTACACATAGATTTTTCAATTCTCCCATAAGTTCAGTTTCTTCTGGGGTAGGCTGGAGTGGTTGGGTTAATCTCTCAGGAAAAGGGTGGATTTACTTTAAAGTTACTTTCCGCTCTCTCTTCCTCAACCTCCCTATGTGGAGAGGGAGGTTGGTTATCTGGGAGAATTCTTCCAGATCTCTCCTGGATTTCTACAACATAAGATGGGTATGATGTCTCTCCGTTGTATACTTGTTGAGCCTGCCTATTGTTTGGGTTTGGATTTGGTTGGGCATGCATCTGGGGTTGCTTGGGTGGAGCAGAGTGTAGGAATTTTGGTTGGGTAGGTGGTGGAGGCAATAGAGCTGGAGCATTATTGTATTTGGGCCTCCACCCCTGGAGTGGGGTATTCCACTGAGGTTGTGGCAGAATGTAAGGTTGAAATGACTGGCTGGTTGGCTGGGAATGATACTGAGATGCATAGGACCAATGGGGGGTGTAGAACAAGAAGGATGAGCTTGGGGTCCCCAAGAAGGTATAGTTGTGGTTTGGTCAAGGTTGTAATATGCATGGGATGAACCTTTGCATACTCTGCTGGTATGGTCTAGGCCCAGGAGGTCTCCTTTGGTTGATGTAACAAAGCTGCTCAATGACCCCTTCAGCTCCTTGATATACAGCTTTGAGTTCGGGTAAAGAAGGGCACTTATCTGTGGAGTAGTTTTCTCTCTGCTTCCTCTTGCTTCCTTTTGATGTTCATGGTGTCCAATTGCAAGGCAAGGGTTTGCAGCATCTCACTTTTGAAATCTTCCAGCATATTTCCAATTTCACCCTTGATGGATGAGTTGGAAGATGATGTACTGGCTATAGGTTGACTACCCCTACCCTTTTTCCTGGCTGCTCTAGAATGGTTTCTAAAGATAGTTTTGATATCCTCATAGGGTAATTGGTAGATATCTCCTCCTGCTAACAAATGTAAGGTATCCAGAAGATCTTCCCTTACTCCTCTGAGCAGGACCAACTTTAGTGACTCGGGGTCAAGTGTGCACCTGGCCCTTTTGTAACTAAGCTGGAATCTTTCTTCGTAGTCTTCTAAGGATTCATCCTAGCCCATGGTCATCCTAAAAATCTCTTCTTTAGTATCCTTTGACCTACAGTAGTCCCTATATTTGTTGTTAAAAGCCTGCTGCATCTGAGCCCAAGTTGTGATGCTATCTCCAGGTAAACTCATGAACCAGCGCAATACTACATCCTTGAGGGTAGATGGAAATAGTTTTAACTTTTTCTTATCATCTGTATAGTCATAGTTTCGACATATAACAAAAAACTCAAATAGAAAAGTGTCAGGGTCCTCTGTGGTCAGGCCATGGAAATGAGGTAGAGCAGAGGGGCTTATATTCTTCATCTTAGTGTCCCCATTGGTTTCCTTGATGGGGAAGGCACCCTCAATTCTCTCTCTATTTCCTCTGTCATTTCTGTTTTCAGCCATTGGTTTAGTAGGAATGGGTTCTTCTTCTTCTTCTTCCCCTACAAGTTCTTCAAATATGTCAGGCTGCTCACCTAAAGGTTCCTCTAATTCACGGCCATCGAAGAAGAGAGAAGGTTGGTTGTTGGATTCAGTGGGGGTATTTGGCTAGAATTTCCCTAAATTGTCCCTATTCCTACGAGGCATGAAAGGAAATGTTTTTGGGTTGGCTTTTATAAGATTTTTTTTAAGCTGGAAAGTACTTTGCAGAAATGAAATTGCTGATTGAATGAAAACTACTGACAAAAAAAAAAAAAAAAAAAACAAACAAACTTGCTTGCTGAATTGAAATTCTACTTGCAGAATGGAAAGGAAAGCAGATAATGACAATTGAAAGAAAGGAAGCTACTAGATTACTTTTGCAGAAATAAACTAATGGCAGAAAATTGGAGACTAGAAATAGAAGAAAAGAAAGCAGACTAGAAATAGAAGAAAAGAAAGCAGTACTCACATTCTACTCAAACACCTCCCCGACAACGGTGCCAAAAAGTGATGAGCGCCAATATTGCAACAAGGATGTTGCAATTCTTGGGCTACCATCTTTACTTATCAACCCGGGGTTCGTACAAACTTGGAGGTGACAGTGCTATATGCGCAAGTAGAAGTGAAGGTCCTGCCTGTTGTCACTTGTTCATCTGACGAGAGACCCCGGGGGTTCCAAGCCAGAGTTATATAGAGTCAAAATAAGCTTGATTCTTTGATGGAAGAAGAGAAAATCTATTCTAAGAGAGCTACTCTACTATAGTAATGAAGAAAACAACATGTAATGCTAAATCACACCATATCCTAATTAACCATTTAAACAACTATGCTAAGCAAAATTGCTAAATCAAAACTAACCTAATGCTACTATCTAAGTTACAGAAGTAAAGAGCATCAAACCAAACTAATGAGTAAGCAAGGAAACTAAACTAAATCTGTTTTCACTTTCTGGGTTTTTTGATGATGGAATAGTGTTAGAGTCTGATTGAATAACCAAATCGAAGCTCAGAAGTGGCAGCATTTAAATGATAAGCATAACAACGTTTGGGAAGGAATCAAGCGGAAGAGCAAGCGAAGATCGAAATCAGCGAAAGGAAGACTTAATGAAGCAACAGTGCACAGGAAGATGAGCGGCGAAGATCTTATCGTAGGAGATTACGTGAATAGATGGACGAACATGATTAACGAAAGATGAGCGATGGAGATCTTATCACAGGAGATTGAGTTAATAGATGGTCGAACAAGATTAACAGAAGATGAATGATACATATCTTATCGCAGGGGATTAAGTGAATAGATGGATGGATCGATCAACGAATAGGATTAACAAAAGATGAGTGGCAGAGATCTTATCCCTGAGATTAAGTTAATAGATGGATGGATCACATTAAGTCACGTGGCGATAGAAGGAAAAAAACGTGCAGAATGATGGAGCGGTCTTCGTAGGTGGTAAGCAGTTTCTCGTGCACCCTCAAAGTTGAAAGTGGAATTCCTAAATTTTGCGCAATTAACCTAAGTGAGTGACACGTAACACGAGAAAACCACTTTTCTCGCGTTCTCTCGATTGGATATCAGTCGTGCAAGAATTCGCGTGAGATTTCACAATAGTCGTTGGATCGTGTAGGATTGATCAACGGTGGAGATCGACCAAGCTAGTTGGTGAGTAGGTGACACGATAGTCGTTGGATCAGGCGAGGCAGATCGACGATGGATATTCGGAGTGCCTAAAGTCAAACGTTGAAAGGAATATAGGTGGTAATCAGTATCTTGCGCACCCTAAGAGTTGTAAGCAGAATTCCTAAATTTCACGCGATTAGCCTAAGTGAGTGACACGTAGCACGGGAAAAGCACTTTTCTCGTGTGCTCTCGGTCAGGTATCGGTCATGCAATAACTCACGCTAGATTATGCGATAGCTGTTGGATCATACGAGATTGATCAACGGTGGAGATCGGCCAAGCTAGTTGGAGAGCGGGTGACGCAATAGCCGTTGGATCAATCAAAACAGATCGATGGTGGAGATTTGGAGCGCCTAAATTCAAATGTTGAAATGGAGATGCGACACGCGGTTAACGATGATTGGTTAGGTTTGTTATGGATCGGACGGTAAGGAGATCTACAAGTATAATCTGATTAAGACGTGATTTATTGGCTTCCGCATATATTATGCATGAAGAAAGTGCTTAAGGAAATGAGAATATGAGTGAGATCTTATTACAGAAAGATAATGATGAAATGAATTAAGTACTGAACGACAAACTCCAAAGCTCATGTGAGAACTAGAAGTTTTTAGGGTTGCTGAAGGGTCTCTTCCTCAAGTCATGGTCCCAAAGGGAGGAGGTGAGGCCAAGACACCCATTGACAACCTTATGGGGATCTTTTTCTCCTTGCTAGCCTGCTAATTGAAAGAAGGATAAATGGAAGCAAACTAAAACACAACCAATCTGCGCTACACTACTGTAATGGAAATGCAGCAACTTAAGCAAATGAACGATTAAACCATGAATCTACGCTAGCATACATGTATAATAAAGAGGAGCCTTAGCTGCTAGGGTTGGGACCTAACCCAAGAGACTCAGCCCTCTGAGTTAACTCAATGTTGGCTCAAAACAAAACTCATTCTTATTAGCAAAACAATGGATTACATCAAAAACTGTCACAAGTCTTGCAGCTCAAAAATAATGTAGAGTTTTATAACCAAAAGTCCGAATCCTACTGAGGTCCTAGGCCTCTCTACTTATACGTCTGAAGTCTCCAACGAATTCCTTAAAATTAGGGAGGCTTGTCTCCCAAACTCGAGATAAACTAGTGCTTTGACTTTCATTTGCTCGACTGCCTTCTAGTCCTCATGATTTGGATGTTTGCACTCTAAGCTGACGGAGGAATATTCGAATGGAGGGATTGTAAATGAGAAGGATTTCCCTCCAATAATTCCTCTCCCTTGTCCCATTCAAGTTTTTGACCAAGGTCTTTGCCAAAATTCATTACTTTTATCCTTTAATCGTGTGTTAAATGCACAATAGACCACAAAGCAAAATATCCAACTCTAACTCATCTCATAAACAAAATATAATCAAAAGTATGCAATAAGTTGTGAGAATAGTTGGTTTGACTAAGCTAGGAGGTGAATTAAGGCCCATATAATTACCCAATGATGAGGCTCATCAACTCTATTGTGGAAAAACTCTACTACAAAGATCACCTCCCATGATTGATTGCTTAGGCCCCATCACCAAATTATTCAATCAATTAACTCCAACTCTTTGATGTTGATATGTCATTTTATCTTCCTAAAAAAAAAATTATTTATTGTGATCTCTTTAATATTGATAAACCTACATAAATACAACTTAAACCTGAATCGATCAAACACTTAGAGTGAATTAAAAAATAAAAATAAAATGTAAATTTTATTTTCATTTCTTCCATAGTCTTTAATTCGATAAAAGAAATTACAACGTAAAAAGTTTGATCATCTCGATATTTAATAAATTTAAATTTAAAAAATATTTAAGTAAATTTAATTTTTAATTATAATAATAATAATTTTTTATGATCACATAAACCTCAAATTATAAAACATCTCACTGCATTGCTACCCAAAAAAAAACTGAATAAAAGATTTATTAGATTTAAATTAAATAATTAGTATTATTTTATAACTTTTAAGAAATTATATATATAGGTAAATTGTAAAAGTCGATCACATATGAAATCCAAACAAGTTATACATTTCATAATGGTCATTTAAGTGTTTCCTCAAACGAGATTACAAAGAAAAAATTATTAATATAAGATTATTCATTAAGAATTTAATAGGTTATTAATATTTTTATTTTTTCAAATTAAATTAATATTTTATTTATTTGTTGACACCTAATCCTTACGATTGGGTGAATTCATGTAAATAATTAAATTAGGAATGTGAACAGTCATCAGGAGATGAACTGAACAGTCACACCCTTTTGTATATAACAATAACATACCTGATGGAATAATATGAATCAGTTTTTGTTTTGTGGAGTTACTGCCTGGCCTGACATGGTATCAGAGCCAGCTCCCTTTTTTTAGCTTCTGTGCCTTGTAACTCCCTTATCTGACTGAGTGCCTGTACTGTCTACGTTCTGTCTGCCATACAAAGCCTGCTCCATGCAATACGCTGCCCATATATTCGTTGGTGCCAGATTCTGACATTTTCTGTCAATCCTGCTACTGTTATGTTGCTCGCCTTGAATGCTGCTGCCATTTTTCCTAAACAAAACCTACGCTGCAACGTTCCTCTGCAAAACATTCCTCTACAACGTTCTGCCCAGTTCTAGCTGAGCTGTCATCTCTGAACCCTGCCTGCGTGTCCTCCATTGTGAACAAAAAAAAAACTGGGCATGAGATCTTCGTTCAAACCGTCGGCCTCCTGAGATACACGCTCAGCGCACCGGCGTTCTAACCATACAAGGAAACGTTGTTTCTTGGATTCTATAATCGAAGTCGTGAACTATGGCAGAGACGTCATAGACGCACAGAGTGCATGGCTTCTGATAATGGTGCTCTTCTGCCTTGGCACTACTTGTAAATATTTTCAAGCAAGTCTTGAGAAATCTGGAAGAAATGACCCTGCCGGCCAGTCTCTGAGCCTCGAGGACTTTTATCCCAAGGAACGTGAGTGTGGATCAAGTCTTTGGATCCAAGCGACAGCAGGGAGTTGCGGTCTACGAGCCCTGGCCTGCAGAACCGAGACGAGTACTGTTGACAAGTATTGAAATTTAAATTACGACAGTATATGCTTATGGATAGTATTGAAATTTCGATAACATTTATTTGCTAATGTTTGGTGAAGATCTTTAGCGCAGCGGAATTCTATTCACAGTATATGAATAGCGTTTGGATGGTCTTAATGTACTTTGTATATAATGTTTGGTGAAGATCTTTAGCGCAGCGAAATTCTATTCACAGTATATGAATAGCGTTTGGATGGTCTTAATGCACTTTGTATATAATGTTTGGTGAAGATCTTTAGCGCAACGGAATTCTGATAGTATATGAATAGAGTTTGGATGGTTTTAATACACTTTGTATATAATGTTTGCTGTGGCTGCTGGGATATATATACCACGCTGTTGGGCTACCATAGTGTTGTTTTCATAAAGCTGTTTTCAAAGTGACTAACATAGTTAACGCTCTTGCATTTGACTGTGTTTAATATATTGTTTGAGGCCAGAATACATTTTGATATCAGAATCAATTTTCTTTTAGCAGCAGAAGTTTTTTTTTCTCCATAAAAGCACATTTTTGCCAGCAAAAGTATTTTTACAGCTCTCGGATTTTACAATGCATTCAATCATATCCATGGCAGGAATAGTTCTCACTGGCAAGGAGAACTATCCTGAATGGTCCCGGATGATAAAACGCACCCTCATCTTCAATGAGTTGTGGAAAGGAGTGTGTGTCGGAGAAGGAGACAATGACCCAGTACAGCCTACCTCAGACAAAGAGCTCATCATCTGGGAAAACAAGAACAACAAAGCTTATGCATTAATCGCAACATCTGTAAATGAAGAGGTGAGTCGCCATATTTCATCATATTCAATTGCCTATGAAGCTTTACAAAAGCTGAAAGAACTCTATGACTCACATTCTGCACTTGAAGTTGTTAAACTTATGATTAAACTCTTCACTCTTGAACTGCAAAATAATGATCCTCTTGCTCTTGCATCTGAAGTAAAGTCTATAATGCATGATATCAATTCCACTAAGGTTGAGCTGGATATTCCTCTTATTGCTTTTCTCAAGGCACTTTATCCTACTTATTCCAATTATCTTCAATCATTGCAAGCAAATGGAAATCTCAAAGATATAACCTTTGACTCTCTTGTGAAAAAGTTTGCTGAAAGAGAGAAAGCTTTTGGAAAGAAGACAGCCCCTGAATCTTCTGAAGAGACTGTGTGCCTTGCTCATAAAGAAAAGCATCCTGCTCAAGATTCTACAAGAGGAAGAGGTGGACGAAGAGGAAGAGGAAGATATTTCAGAGGCAGGGGCGGCAGACATTCTCAAGGAGAAAAGGCAGATCTGCACTGCATTCGCTGCAAAAGAAATGGATCACATGATGCCTCTACATGCAAGCTACCATGGGACAAAATTGAGCAGAAAAGAAACCAACAGAAAGGTAAAGCTGATGATACAGACAAAGGTAAAGCACCTGAATCCGCTCACTATGTTGAGGACAATGTAACATTGGAGTAAATGAAGATTTGTTTAATGCTTCACTTGCTTCATGGGCAAATGATTGGTTGCTTGATTAAGGAGCAACCTGCCACATGACTCATAGAAAAGATTTTTTTGAAGATTTCACTGACAATGTTGATGGAGCAGTATACTTTGCAGATCAATCAAAAATCAAGCCATCAGGGCTTCGCACAATAAGGCTTAAACTGCCTGGTCTTCTAGACTTCCTTCTGGATCATGTTCTATATCTCCCACAACTCAAGAGAAACTTGCTGTCCTTGGTCCACATCCGCCAGCAAGATCACTCCATTCATATGTTTGATGGCAAGCTTGAGGTAAGAAAAGCATCTGACCACTCACTTGTCATGAGGGGAATAGAATAAGAAAGGCTTCTCAAACTGCAAGGAACCTCTGCTCATGCACAACATTTCTCATATATTTCTCATCATGAAGAAGGTACACTTCCATCAAGTTTATTATGGCATGCTAGATTTGGACATCTAAACTATGACAGTCTCCGCTTATTGAAGAAAAATGGTGTTACTGGTTAGCCTACAATTCCTAGGAAACTTA
Organism: Pinus tabuliformis; assembly: GCA_031772625.1. Classification (NCBI taxonomy): domain Eukaryota; kingdom Viridiplantae; phylum Streptophyta; class Pinopsida; order Pinales; family Pinaceae; genus Pinus; species Pinus tabuliformis. Next base: position 1,430,245,623 of record CM062819.1, on the reverse strand, counting down.
AGCAATCTGATGCTTGCATTCTAGGAAAGCATAGCAAACAGTCTTTTCATGATTCACATTCAAGAGCACATAGGAAGCTTGAACTCATTCATTCAGATTTATGTGGTCCAATGCCTGTTCCTTCTGCAAATGGAAATAAATATATCATGACATTTATTGATGACTACACCAGAATGTGTTGGGTTTATTTATTGAAGAACAAATCTGATGCTTTTCAAACATTCAAGAATTTTCATAAATGGATTGAAAATGATGCACAATCTCATATTGGGTCTATTCGCACTGATAATGGAAAAGAATACACATCAAATGAATTTGAAAACTATCTTCGCCAACATGGGATCAAACATCAAACAAGTGTGCCTTATAATCCCCAACAGAATGGTGTAGCTGAAAGAATGAATAGAACAATATTGAATATGGTACAATCCATGCTTTTCTTCAAAAATGTAAAGATATTGTTTTGGGCTGATGCTGTTCTATGTGCTGCATATATAAAGAATAGATGTCCATCTAATGCTATAAGAAACAAGACTCCTTATGAATTGTGGTATGGACATGTTCCTTCGGTAAAACATCTCAGGGTCTTTGGTTCCACCTGTTATGCTTTGATACCAAAGGTACATAGAAACAAACTTGGTGCTAGAAGTCGTAAATGTATCTTCCTGGGGTACTCAAACACCTCCAAAGCATACTGCCTCTATGATGAAGTAAATAAGAAGTTTGTTGTATCTAGAGATGTAATTTTTCTTGAATCATCCAAAACTGACAATGTTGTTGAGCGGCAACTTGATCGCTTGGATAGATTTGCAAAAACAAAATCATTTCAAGAATTTGATAATCATATTCCACATCTTGAAGGGGGGATTCCTATACTAGATCAACATGTGGAATCTTCTTCTGAAGAACACTCTCCCCCGCATGAAACTCCAACAACGGATGATGCTTTAAGTGATGTAATTGATAGAATTGGGAGACTCAATCTTGATTCAGTCCCAACTCAATCAACAGAGCATCCTGGACCATCTCAGAAAGGTCCCCCAAAGTGGCTGACGAAGACACTTGAAAGTGTTCATCTTGATGAAATTGGAAAAATAGGAACCAAAAATTCAAACTGACAAAATGGAGGTGATGTAGATGACTCTAATTCACCTGTTGATATGGATGTTTCTTATTGTGAATTGAACTTGTCTATAGATTTTGAACCAACTTCCTTCAAAGAAGCTGCTTCTCATGATGAATGGAAAGAAGCGATGCAAAAGGAGTATGATGCCCTCATAAAGAATGGCACTTGGAAGCTGGTTGATCCTCCATTTGGAACCAAACCAATTGGCTGCAAGTGGATCTACAAGAACAAGTACAAAGCTGATGGCTCACTTGACAAGCACAAAGCTAGGCTTGTGGCAAAAGGTTTTGCACAAAAGGAAGGGGTCGATTATGAGGAGACTTTTGCCCCCACAGCAAAATGGGCTACCATCCGGACACTCTTTGCACTAGCAGCTCAAAACAGTTGGAAAGTCCATCAAATGGATGTAAAAACTGCTTTCTTGAATGGAGATCTAAAAGAGAATGTTTTTATGTCCCAGCCTGAAGGTTTTGTTGTGAAAGGACATGAACATAAAGTATGCAAACTTGTGAAGTCCTTGTATGGCCTCAAACAAGCACCGCGAGCCTGGTATGAAAAACTAACTGAGCATCTTCTGAAACTCAATTTCAAACATTTTGATCTTGATGATGCAACTTTATTTGTCAAGAAAGTTGGCAAAACAGTTGTATATCTTGTGGTATATGTAGATGATCTTTTAATGACAAGGAACAATGAAAGCTACATTGCATCCATAAAGAAGGAATTGGGGAAAAGTTTTGAAATGACTGATTTGGGCTATGTTCATTAATATCTTGGCATTGAAGTAACCCAACATCCAAAGTCCATATTTCTTTCTCAAAAGAAATACATTGGAGATTTGTTGAACAGGTTTGGCATGACAGAGTGCAATCCTCTTACTACTCCAATGGAACAAAACTTAAAGCTCACATCTATTGAAGGAAAGGAATTTGAGGATGCAACAAAGTATAGACAGCTTGTAGGAAGTCTCAACTACCTAACTACTACCAGACCAAACATTTCATTTGCTGTTGGAATCCTCTCCAGGTTTATGCAAAAGTCTTGTGAGGGACATTGGTCTGCTGCAAAAAGAGTTCTAAAGTACTTGAAGGGAACTCAAGACTTTGGAATCAAGTACACACAGGTGGATGACTTCATCTTGATCGGATACTCTGATTCAGACTTCAATGGAGACAAAGAAACTGGGGTATCTACTTCAGGATATGCTATGAGTCTTGGATCAGGAGTTGTCTCCTGGAGATCACGCAAACAATCAGTTCCAGCAGATTCCACAACAGAAGCAGAATATGTGGCAACAGCTGAAGCAACAAAAGAAATTGTGTGGCTCAGGAAAATTCTTGAAGATTTGCAGGTAAAACAAATACAATCAACTCCACTCATGATTGACAACACCTCTGCAATAAAGTTGGCCAAGAACCCAAAGTTCCATGATCGAACAAAGCACATCAATACTAAATATCATCTGATCCGACATCACGTTGAGGCCAAAACAATCCATCTCCGTCATTGTTCCACAAATGAGCAAATTGCAGACATATTCACCAAAGCACTTGGAAGAGAAAAGCTTGAAAGATTCAGAATGATGCTTGGACTCACCAACATCCCTTCAGATTAAGGGGGGGAATGTTGACACCTAATCCTCACTATTGGGTGAATTCATGTAAATAATTAAATTACGAATGTGAACAGTCATCAGGAGGTGAACTGAACAGTGACACCCTTTTGTATATAACAATAACATACCTGATGGAATAATATGAATCAGTTTTTGTTTTGTGGAGTTACTGCCTAGCCTGACATATTTATTTATGGCTGATATATTAATCTATATTTTTTTAAATGTAAATTTATCAAGTATAAAAAAAATCAAAAATTTAAAATGTATTTTTTGAACCATTTAATTTCATATTATATATTATTCTCTTTATATTAAATGATAAAAAAATTACATTTTAAGAAATTTTAGGTTTAACTTTTTTAGTATCACATAATATAACTTAACTTTATGTGACAATATCCTTTTATATTGGACAATATAACACTTTATTATTTTTTATGTGACAATATCTCACTACATATCATTAGTGAACACCTTGTTATTGTAGATGAAATCATTACATCCTCATTAAAATAAATAAATAAATATATATATATATATATATATATATATATATATATATATATAAATATTTTCGAGGAAATAAATTAGCCTCCCTCTTAGCCCAAGGGCTAGAGTGAGGTTGTTGGTACCAAGCCAACCCACATGTATACTCACTTAAGAATTCACAAGGCTCGAAGCCAATACAACAATATTCATAGGCACAAAGTCATTACAACAATATTTATCAAGGCATTATAGCTCATCATGTCACTAGCGAGGATTTGAACTTGGGTGGGGAAAATAATAGTCATTCCACCCAACCACCATAGATAATCCTAATTGACTATAAGATAAATATAAATAAATAATAAAACAATTTAATTAATATTTTAGTTAAAATTTGAATAACAAAAAAATAAAGCTTTTTTAAACTTTAAAAATATTAATGATGATGATGATTAACATTCACTAAAGGGGTGGCAGGAGTAGGAAGGGTCATTTTATGCCTCGACGAACATATAATGATTCAATATGCATAAGGATTGAGTATGAAAACTAATAACCAAGCAAAATATCTAGCGTTATGGTAGAGCCTAGAAATCACAACGACAAAAATATCTCCAAATTAACAATATTCATGGACTCGATGATAGTGATTAAAAAGTTGTGGAAAGCCACATGAATGCCAAGCACAAATTCTCCCCCTATTCTATAGAGGATATTTTTGCAAACAAAACAATTCGACCAAATCAAAATTTTCCATGTGTTACAACACTTGAACACGAGGGCAGATTCATTGGCCAACAAAGGAGTCACGCTTGAACAAGGGAAGTTATAAATGGATGATGGGTTAACCCATATTTCGCCCATTCCATGAATTTTGAATTTAAATATCAAAGTATTAACTCTCCAGTTATTGGCATTCATAATTAGATGTCTGAATAAATCTCCATGGAGAAGTTCTCATGAACATTCCTTATGTCAAGTACATGGAATACAACCTATCAGATGATTTATTTACTCAAGACTTAGTGGAATATATTAATTCCTTGGACACACAATGTCCTAGACCAAAAAATACTGTCTAAATATACTAAACATCTGACAAACCCTAGTGGCAAATTGCAAGAACATATGACACATAGTATTATTACTTGGAGGAGGAAATCCATTCACACAAGTGATGGGAACCTCGAATTTGACTGAGCATTCAATCTGTTGCAGGATATAGTTAACTCTCCTTAACCTCTATAACATGCGAATGTCAGTTCCAGGAGCAAGGCGAGATTCAAATATGGATTTGGTAGCCTTGTTATTCAATGTTACAAGGAGGCGATCCAATGAAAGTTTGCTTATAAATGGAATTGTATTGTTCTTCGGTTATACTCCATGTTACTGTTGAGTGTTTGTAGAAGAGAGAAGAGGAGGTCGTTATCCTGTAAAACCCGAAGTGTGGAGCACCTCATTATTATAATGGAGAACGTGGGTGACTAAACATAGGAGAACAAGCAATCCAAATGCAATAGGTTGTTGGCGAGGTTACTGGAATTGATTGAAGGATTGTTGTGTGCCCTTGAGTTTAAAAATATATTGGGAGATCAAGAGAGACGAACTTTCAAATTGCTTATAAACACCAAACTCGAATTGATACAGGGGAAGCTCGAGTAGTTTCAGCCTAACATTAGGAAGGAACTAATCACCCTAGATATCAGGGTGGCAAATCTGGAGAAAAGACTCAACAACAATGCCCAAATAACTATGGAGGAAAAATTTAGTGTTGATGTCGTATTCAATGTTAGAGAGGAAGGACGAACAATGAGCTTGACATGAAAAAGGTCTGGCATTGTTGGGATGGAGGAACAATTGAAATGGCGAGATAGAAATGGTGGTGAGATAGAAATGGGGCATCAAGCAACATGGGGAGATGGGTGAATCTAAACCTTTTTTGGCTTATGTTGAATTTTTTTGATGTTGCATAAGTTTTTATTATTATTAGGAGTATTCTATTGTGACTATAGTTGGCACCTATTTAGAACAATATGAAAATGTTTCCATAATAGTAGGAAATGTTTTGCTAAAGCATGAATACAATTGTAAGGGATCTGGCCCAGAGTCTAATGTTTCTATATAATACAAATGCTAATTGTTCCTTTGAAAAAGAAAAACATTCACTGAGGCTAAATTTAGTTTACTGGACTTTAAGAAGGCAAAGGATCGCTTGGATTTCTTTAGAGTTTTATTGATGTGATGGAAAGGAATTAAGAGAGGCATTCTAAGATTGCCATAATTTCACATAATTAGAAGGTTACGAAGTTCATTATTGTGATACATGTTTTGAACCTGAGATTTAATTTAGACATGTGCTGGATAAAGTAAGAGAAATGTTTTTCATCGTCAACCCTCTTAGTGTCACAAATATGACATATTATTTCATCCCACCCATGAGGTGTAGACCAATTGTTTTGTGTGGGGTTTAGTCCCCACCTGGTCTCAGGTTAAAACCTCATGGGGAGGGGTTGAGGATGGAAGGCACTTTGGGGGAATTAAAAACTATATCAATAGAAGTTCAAACTTAACTAAGCTTTGCACAATCCTGGTGATAAACATACCATTATGGGTTGATTATTCTTCTTCCATTTAATAAGCAGGTTGGCCTTGGCCTAGGCTTAGCCCAGTCACAAAAAAAGGGAATAAAGAGACATATGCTTTCATCCCATTTTTTTGGGAACTATCCAACACCCATTTTCACTATAAAGCTCCTAAGATTTTTTTTCTTATTTTAAAATGTTCATTTTTTTTACCATATTCAAAACTAAGAGATACCTTTTATTTTTTAGATTAGGGTTGATTATCTCCTTATACTATCTAATTTTATTTTTCCGTCCTTATATGAAATGTGAAAATATTAATAATAATATATGATAAATATGCTTTAATGAATTATATGCTATATAGAAAGTTTGTTATAATAATAATATTTATTCCTCTATAAAATTTATTATACCTGTTGATGGTAGGTTATATTGTTTTTTTTTAGTAAAAAACAATTGGATTTCAATTAGTTCTAAAATTTTCAAATAGATTTTACAAAGTCTATTAAAGTTTTGAAAAAAATTAAATATTAAACTTAATATTTTGAAAATTAAAAATAGGTTTTGAATTTTTTTAAATTTAAATTTCTATTTTTTCATTGGTTCATACAGATGAAGTGACTAATTTTATGGGGTTATAAATAGTATTTGTCAAGAAAATAAAATAAAATCTATATGTTGTCATAACAATACACACATCACATGGTTCAATTCCCAAAATCCCCTTCCTTTGTTGATGATGTCAATATAATTGTAGTTTTCCTTTAATAATAAACGTGAGAGTAGAATAAAATTGAAGAATTGTAGATGGAACTCCGAGGAATTTTTCGGTTGAAGCTTGATGCGGGTTAGAGTTTTGGTTTTTTTTTCACATTGCAGTACTTGAACTTTCTGCCCCGCGTCTAATCCTTTTATCATGGTTTTACATCTTGTCTGCATACTCCGTCGTCGTTATCACTCTCACAACCGTGGAGGCACTTGTTCCATTCACTCCCCTTGGCTGTGCAGTGTTACCACAGGAAACGACTTAATGGGGATTCTTAGCAGTTGGCACGTCTTTTTCGGGCGGTTAAGAAAATGGAGCTTGACTAGGTTGATTATTCTGAGGACCCATTCATCACTATCTCCATCTGGACGATGTCTCCTCCCCCGATATCGAAAGGGCAGTTTCCCCAAACCTCTGGCCTGCACGATGTCCTTTTGCCCTCGCCATCTACTTCGGGTCCCTCCTATCCGGTCGCTTCCCTGCCTAATGACCCTCTCTCCTGGTCAGTTTCCGCTACACCCCCTCCATCGCCGGCAACCCTATAGTTTATGGCTAGCTGCATTAGCCCGGACCCCTCCATTTACCCCTTGGGTTACTCACTTTACCCTCAGGTTGACATTTCCTCTCATTTACCCTCATCTGTTCCTGCTGGAGGACCCCCTGATTTACCTGAATAATGACCTCTATCTCGTTATTCAACGCCGCCCTCCTCGGGCTGTTTTGCAGGCATTCCACTCGACTTTGAAGAACATCCCTCCGAGCCCGACCCGAACCTTAAGAATCCCCCTCTAGGAACTCAATAGGCCGAAGTATCTGCAAAGGGCCACAAGCAAGGGAAAAAGGCCAAGTGTGTAAAGGCCAGAAATCAGAACATCACTCTTCGTCTGGGTGAGGACATACAGATGGGAGAAGCTTTGGACACCGCTGATAGGGTTTTGGTGGGGTGGGTGCGAGGATGAAACTACTCCATGACCAGGCTCAGGCAATGGACTGCAGAGATTTGGGGGCACTATTTGACTGAACTTCCATTTGTCCAAACCCTCATAAGGGGATGGTTCACGCTGCGCTTTGCAAGGGCCGAACATACCACATGGGTTTTATCTAGTTTCTGGCATATTGAGCACACCCCTGTGCTACTCAAAAGATGGAGCCCTCTCTTTGACCCTGAGAGGGAGCAGTTGGGTGCAGGGCCATTGTGGGTCAGATTACCAGGTTTTCCCCTTCACTTCTGGTCTGAGGATATTTTTCGGTGCATTGGGAACGCCTTGGGAACCTATCTGGAGCATGACAATTCATACCTGTCCTTGGGCAACATGTCCCTTGCAAGGATTCTAGTTCACCTTGACACAAGGGAGGGTTTGGAAGAGCACATTACTCTGCACTGGAAACATTACACTTGCATCTAGATTCTTGATTATGAGGGGGTTCCTTTCCGGTGCAGGAGGTGCCACAAGGTTGGGCATTTATTCAAGGAATGCCCTTTGAACGGGACAACTAAAGTAATGGATCATCGGAAGACGGAACCCATCAAAGACACAGGGGTACTTGAACAACGAGCCAACACCGATGCTGATCAGAACAAGGTGGCCTCAGAGAATCCGAAGAAGCACGGCAATGCTCCCATTCGACCACCCTCTCCTCCTATGACCAGGGCTCGGGCGGCTGTTGCGGCTGCGCTCTCTTTGGGTATGTCTAAATCTACACCTTGCTCTTTTAATTTCACTTCTTCGTCTTGTGCTTCTTCTATTATCTCTTCTGGCCATCATTTTTTTGTATCTACCTACCCGACTCCTCGCTCCTTGGCCTGCTCACTGTAGCCACCCCCTCCCTTTATCTCATGCACCCCACCATCCTTCCCTGAGGTGACCTTCTCTGCACACTCCTCTGACTCTGATTCAGGGTCTCGCTCACACTCTTACCATCTCAGATCTCACTCTCAAACAATGCCACTTGACTCTATTGGCATTGGAATCATATCCCCTCCCATCCCTCCCAAACCTCCCCGGGGCAGACCCTCATCCCTCTCTAAGGCCAAGCAATAGGCAGGTATGGAGGTCGTTGCAGGTCGTCAACTAGCTATTGACTAGGTTCTTAGAGCACAGAACACCTTGGTGTCCTCTCCCTCATGAAGCTGCTCTCCTTCAATTGTTTTTTTTTACAAAAACGATTATGGGATTTCATTAACTGATTGGCAAAGAGCCACAAATTCGGTTACAAAAAGAGAGGCATATTTCTACGTGTCTCTTCAGCAAGAGGAACATAGCGCCTATGCTTATCAGGCTCCTCTTTTTACATTTTATATGGTGGGCTTTTGCTGCTGAGATCCCAAGCTTAAAAATACAAACAAACTGTTTCAATAATATGCAGTGAAACATGGCTCTTTAGGGGATTAGGTCCCAAAAGATTTCATTATCTCTAAGAATAGTTTCGGCAACTAACTGGACTGCCTTGTTTGCCTCAATGTCTGCTTCTTTGTTATTTGTTCTCAAAACATGAAAGTATTTCAGTTTCAGGGACTTTGCCATTCCTTTAATCCTTGTAATTATCCTTGCGAGCTGCAGGTCTGCTGGATTAGAATTGGTCGCCACTACTTTGATGATAACTTGGGAATCCCCAAAGACATTTGCCTCCTTGAGGCCTAGCTCTTTGAGAAGCTTGATTCCTTGAAAAAGGGCCATCGCTTCAGCTTGTATGCTTGAGGAATGGCCTAATCCCCAAGCAAATCTGTGTGAAGATGTTTCATCTGGATTTATGATGAGCCCTCCAGCTCCAGCAATACCTGGATTTCCTTTGGCTACCCCATCAAAGAAGAGAGAGGGAAGTTTTTGTTTGGACAGCCAATATTGAAAATCTTCTTCGTTTTTCCTGATTTTCCAGTCTTTGAGAGATGTAGATGTGCTTTTCGATTTTTGAAATTTGAAATTAAGGGCAGCTCCCAAATCAATGTCCTACTGGCTTAGATTAGAATCATCTCCTTTGTCTCCCAGCCACTCACCTAGCTGGCATTTCACTGAATTGGCAACTAATCTGAAGTCCTGTTCCTTATTTCGGAATATCCTTCTATTCCTTTCCAGCCAGACTTGCCAGCTGATGAATTTAGGCAGAGCACTCCAAGCTGCCCTGACTGTTTTATTTTTTGGATTTGGGCCTGGATATCTGGCCATCCAGCCCGCAAACAGGTCCGGAACAGGGGGGGAAGATGAACTTATAATTCCATGAATCAAGAAGCTCCTGCCAGATGAAAACTGTGAATTTGCACTCTATCATGAGGTGGAGGGCGGATTCCGAGCTTTCCTTGCAAAGCGAGCATCTTGAAGGTCCAGAGATGCCCCTTTTCTGAAGCCTGTCTTCAGTTAGAATTTTTTGGTGGCAAAGAAGCCAGCAGAAGTGATCAACTTTTGGAATTGAAGGGAGTTTCCAAATGCCTACCCAGGGAGCTGGATTGGGAGGCATGTGAGGCCGCTCCAGGCACTTAGCGTAGCCCTGAGCCACCGTGTAACCTGCCAGATTCGAGCCCCAACCTCTCACGTCCTGTCTGCGTGCATGTATAGGAGCTAGCCCGTGCATCATCATGGTGAACAAATCCAGTTCTGTTTGTAAGGCGGGTGGAACTGGGAGCTGTTTCCAGCCCGTCCAAATGTCACCATTCCAGTTCGAGAGGTCCCATAGCGTGTTGATGCTAGCCTCTATCATCCATCATTTCAGCTCTGTCATGGATCCCGAGTCTGCCAGTGGGGGTCTATTTAGTATTCTGTCATTCCACAGGTTAATGCGTTTCCCATTTCCTGGAATCCAAAAGGAATGGTTTCTTATCAGTGATCCAATTTTGTTGCTGATCATGCTGAATGGGGTTCTGAATTGATTTTTGGGCTGGTCCAGGCATCTAAGTCTTGATCCTCTAAAGTATTTCCTCCACAGTGCAAATTGGACCCATCTTGGTTTTGGAGCAATGATTTTCCAAATCAATTTGGCTCCCATGGCTAAGTTTTGAACATTGAGGTCTTTGAAGTTCAGTCCTCCCTCCTGAATTGGTCTGGTGACAATTTCCCAGTTGACTAGGGGAATCCTCTTCTCATTTTGTTTACCTCCTTTCTAGAAAAAATTTCTTATTAGCTCCTCCATTTTTTTAATGATTCCCACAGGCACCAAGAGAACAGAGAATTTGAATAGCGGAAGGCTGCTAAGCACTGCTTTGATGAGCACTGATTTTCTGGCAATGTTGAGCCAGGAGGATCCCCAGGCCTGCATTTTTGCTTTGAATCTGTCTATCTGGGGATACCAGTCTTTGCTCAAGGCCCTCTTGTGAAATATGGGTAGCCCAAGATATTTAAATGAGGACCAAGATGTAGAGGCTGCAAAGCCTAGACATCTGGCAATGGAGCTTGCAGTTGAAGCAGGAGTATTCCAATAGTAGATATGGCATTTGCCATTGTTTAATACGCTGCCCGAAGCCTTACAGTAGTCTTCCAGCACTTCTTTAAATTTTATTGCTGAATGAGGAGTTGCAGCCCCCAGCAGCAAGGTATCATCAGCGAAGAGGGCATGGTTGATGCTCTTTACCCCTCTTGCAATGCACAGGCCAGCGATGTCTTGATCTTGCTGTTTTTTCTCTAAATAGAAGCTGAGGACAGAAGCCTGTATCACGAATAGGAGGGGTGAGAGGGGACACCCTTGCCTTAGCCCTCTAGATGCTTTGAAGAACTCAGAAGCCCTACCGTTCACCAGGGGGGCAATCCAAGGTTCCGAAATACAGGCTCTAATCCACTTGATGAAACTTTGACCGAACCCCAGTTTGTGCAACACATCAAACAAAAAACTGTGCCTAACACGATCAAAAGCATTTGCAAGATCTAGTTTAATAACCATACCTTTTTCCTTTCGGTGAAGGCTGGAATGAATCGCCTCTTGGACCAGAACGAAGTTGTCCACAAGCTACCTGCCATGAATAAAACCACCTTGGTTCCCGGGATGATTTTGGGGAGGATTTTCTTCAACCTGTTAGCTATCACTTTGGTTATCACTTTGTACCCAATATTGCATAAGGAGATTCGGTGAAATTTGCTGAAAGAGTTTTCACCTTTTTCTTTAGGGATGAGGGCGAGAAAAGATGAATTTGTGCAACCTCCAATTTTCTGACATTCTTGGGACTTCTAGATCATTTTGTAGAATTCCTTCTCAACAATTTGCCAATAAGTTTGGAGAAATATAGGAGTAAAACCGTCCGGTCCTGGGGATTTATCGGGGTCCATTGCGAAGAGGGCCTCCCTGACTTCATTTTGAGAGATTTTTCCTTCAAGAGCCTGGTTCATTCTGGGAGTGATAAGGCTGGGGATAGTGTCCAACAGAAAATCGTTTTGACCAGCCTCTATGTCTTCCCTATATAGCTTCTCAAAATGCTCTGAGGCTGCCTTTTTTATGCTGGCAAAATCCTTTAGGGTGCAGTTATATTCTTTTATTTCAGAGATGGAATTGCCGCCTTTCTTGGCTTGAACTTGTTTATGGAAAAAGGAGGAGTTTCTGTTGCCAGATTTGAGCCAAAAACTCCTGGACTTGAGCCTCCAGTATTCTTCTTCTGCCAGATAGGCCTTGTGGAAATTTTGCTGCAACTGGGCCTCCTTTTCCAATTCATCTTTAGTAATTTTAGCTGCTTCTAGATGGAGATGCTGATTTTCTAGAGCGCTTTCAATTTTTTTCCTTTCAGCAGTAGGTTGGGCAAGGTCTTAGCCCAATTTTTCAGCATGGCTTTTACCCTTCTAAGTTTTTCCTCCCAAAAAAAAAAGCGGAGCCCTTGACTGGATCTTTCCAACAGTCTCTGACCTTTTCCATGAAGTCTGCCTCTCTAGTCCAGAGTGAGCTGAATCTAAAAGGAATAGGTCTCAGATCCTTGGGGGTTAGCAGCTCTAGGTTAATGGGCTTGTGATCTGAAACACTGCTGTGGAGAATGCGCATTCTAGCCTCTAGTCCAAGAAGTAGGAAGGAACTTTGAACCAAAAATCTATCAAGTCTTGCCGCTATGTAACCCAGACCAAATCTCTTATTTGGCAAGTGAACTTACCAGTAATCAGCTTAATGTCTATCAGATCCCAATCCTGCATGAGGTCTTCCGCTAATTCTCTTGCTGGATCCCTAACGATACTGCCTCCTCTTTTTTCTGACGAGAGGAGGGTGAGGTTGAGATCTCCAGCTATGATTATATTTTCCAGATTCTCTAGATCTGCCAGGCTTTTGATGGAGTCCCAACATATTTTTTTCTCACCTGCATTGTTAGGAGCATATACATTGAACAGGCAAATAATTTCCTTAGATTCTAAATGTTGCATTTTTTAAAAAATCCAATGAGTATTCAGGGACTCAGAGATTAATAAGAACTTATTAGGATTCCAGAGTGTCCCAAGTCCTCCCGAAGCTCCACAAGCAGAGGCTACATGCGCTCCGTCTTTTTTCCAAAATTTTTTGCTTGCTTGGAGGAAAGCTGAGTCCTCCAATTTAGTCTCCTGGATGAGAAGAATGTACAGGGCTTATAGTCTTATTAAACTGTTCATTGCTTCTTCCTTGGCTTTGGTGCCCATTCCCCTACAATTCCAGGAGACTATCTTCATCATTTATTTTTGCCGTGATGGGCTCCCTTGGAGCCCTGGGATTGAATCCTCGTCATCTTCGGGGTTTTTGCTAGGAGTTTCTCTAACGTTGGCTGGCTGCCCTGGAGCTTGTCCTTATAAGTTTCTTGTTCTCTTTTTTCCTTTGCTGACTTGCGTCCTCTTGTAGATCTTCTAGGAGAAGACTGTGATTCACCTATTTCCCCTTCTTCCTCCAATTCCTCGGACTCTTGGGTTTCCTCCTCCTCTTCTGATATCCTCCCCTTGGATCTCTCTGGTACACTTTTGGTGGAGGGGGAGGCTTTAGATGGAGAGGCCTCCTTTGGGATTTCTGTCTCCTGGGTGGTCATGATTTCAGATCCAAGGATCTCGAATTTATTTCCTTGGCTTTCCATGGATGGTTTCTGAGTAGGACCCGCTTGAGGAGCTTTAGCATTTACATTTGCATTCTTCTTGTGAGAAGTTTTGGAGTGCTTTGCCTGGTTCCATCCATCTTCCTTCCCTTTTTCTTCCACCCCTTTGGACGGGCAGTCTCTGGTAAAGTGTCCATAGACGTGGCACTTCCGGCATTTGAACGACAGCTGCTCATAATCCAGTTTCTGTACATGAGTCCAGGGACCTACAACTATTTTGATGGCTTCCGGTAGTCCGACCTCCAGATCTACCTCCACACAGATTCTGGCACAGTCATACTGATCTTTGTTGTTGGCCTTGTCTATAAATTTTCCAAGGGTATTTCCTATGTGCTTCAGAGAATCCCAGTTCCAGCAGTGAACTGGAAGGTTGGGGAGTCTCACCCACACCGGGACCGCTGTAGGCACATCCACCGCCGGATCGAAGTCTAGCATCCATTTATTTAAATACAGACCTTGAGGGCCCATGAAGTAAGGGCCATTCCTGAAAATGAGATCTTTGTCCTCTTTTGCAGAGAATTCAAACAAAAAATATCCTCTTCCGAGGAAGTAAGAGGTTACCTTGTTTTTTATCAAAGGTGCCCAGTTCCTGGCGACCTAGTTCTCAGTTGATTTTGGGGAAGGCCAAAGTCCTATAAACTAACCGAACAGAGCACGATCTTCCAGAGACAAGGATACTTGGATTGGTCCTTCTGGCAGAAGAGCGATCTCAGGGATATCTTCTAGTTTTTTCACAAACTTTGCAACTTCCATGCATTTCTTCTTAGGCAGAGAGGCCAGCAAGGTTTTGAAGGCCTCAGCGGTGGAAGGCGGATGAGGAGAGGGAGGCCCCTGTGGGGGAGTCAGCTCCTCCATGAAGATCCAGCAAACCCAGCCAGTCCGGCCGCAACTTGCAGCAGAGCCCTCGGTGGACGCGCTCGCAGGTTCAAAAAGTGGACGCGCTCGTAGGCTTGCGCAGGTCTCCTACTATCCTTCAATTGTTGTGGGTTAGCTAGTCCCGAAAAAAAACTAGCATTCTGGAGGCGAGCGGGTGGATGTCATTTTTCTTCAGGAGACTTTGGGTTTAGCGGAAGCCATTACTCACCTCCTTGAATCCATTCTTCTCAGATGGCATTTTCATGCCCTAGATGTACACGGGAGATCCAGAGGCATTGTGATGGGGTACAACTCCAGGACTATCAAATTATATAACATTTGGGGGGGATCGGGTTTCATCGGGGCAGACATCTATACATCTGATTTAGGCACTGATATAATATTGATCAATGTTTATGGTCCTTGCCAAAATCGGGGCCCTTTCTGGGAGCATTTGCTCAGCTCTAGCCTCCTGCAAGTGGATAATCTCATTCTAGGAGGAGATCTAAATTTCTCAATTGGATATTCTGAATCATGGGGCCATAACGCTCAGATTGATTCGCTATCAGACTACTTCGAGAAAATTTTGGAGGACCATGGCCTTATAGATATACCATCTGCTAGACTACAACCCACTTGGAGGAACAGACGGACTGGGGATGCTAGGCTGGCCAGAAGACTAGATCGCTTCCTCCTAAAAGAACGACTCCTGGGTATGGGGTGTAACTATAGGCAGTGGGTTGGATCGGGGGGTTTGTCGGATCACTCACCCATATACCTTGAAATTAGTGGATGTGTGAACAAGCCTAAAGCGCCATATAAGTTTAATGCAACATGGTTAAAAGATGTTGACTACATTAAGCTTGTTACCGATTACTGGAAGTCCCATCCTCCTACAGTGGGAGGAAACATAGCAGAAGGATTTGCCCACAATTTAAGCAATCTGAAGCGACTGTCCAAAAGATGGGCTCACAACAAGAGACTGATAGATGATCAAACCCTGAGAAGCACTGAAGCTGAGATAGCTTCTATGGAAGATGAACATGGAAGGGGATATATATCTCCTGAGCATAAGGAGAGGCTCACTACCCTGGTAGCACAAAGGGACAAAATTCTAAAAGACAGAAGAATCGTGGAGGTTGCGAAGTAGAGCCATTTGGCTACAAGAAGGTGATGATAACACAAAATTCTACCATAAGTTCGCCAATGGACGAAAAGCAATCAATACCATATGGCATTTGAATAATGAACATGGCATCAGGGTAAACTCCTTTAAGCATTTAGCCTCCCTTGGTACCTCACACTTCAAGCAACTCTACAAGGCCCCCCCTAATGCATCACTGGCTGAAATCATCAGAGTGGCACAATTATTCCCCTGGTTTGTTGATTAGGAGGATGCTGAGGATCTCAATAAGGTTGTCACTTTGGGGGAGCTTGAAGCCACTCTGAAATGGTTCAAGAAAGACAAGAGCCCTAGACCAGATGGATGGACGGTTGAGTTCTATACTGCTTTTTTCGAAATTCTTGGAGAGGACCTTCTCAAGGTCATTGAAGAATGCAAAACCTTAGGGCGAATGTACGAGGCCTTCAACTCCACCTTCATTGCGCTCATCCCAAAATCCGACAACCCTGACTCCTTTAATGATTTCCACCCCATCTCCCTCTGTAATTGTATTTATAAAATCATTGCCAAAATCATAGCAAATCGCCTCTGTCCCATCTTATCCTCCCACATTTCCTCTGAACAATTTGCTTTCCTTCAGGACCGACAGATTCATGAAGCTGTAGGAACTGCTCAGGAGGTCTTGCATTCCATTCAGACAAAGAAATTGAAAGGTATGATACTCAAAGTAGATCTCTCAAAAGCTTTTGATCATGCTAGTTGGTTATATATCAGAATGCTATTAACTCATCTTGGTTTCCCCATAGAGTTCATAAATTGGATTATGTGCTGCATAACAAACATATCTTTCAGTGTCCTTATCAATGGATCAACGTCCCCATTTTTTCACTCGGAAAGGGGCCTCAGGCAAGGATGCCCTCTCTCCCCTCTATTATTTTTTCTCATAATGGAGGGACTTAGCAGACTCATCTTGGAAGACCACAAGATGGGGAGATTTCAGGGAATCAAGATAACAGATAATTGCATTCTGACCCATCTTCTCTTTGTTGATGATGTCTTGCTTTTCCTTAATGGAGGTATTGGGGACCTGACAGATTTGCAAAACATCATGGCCATATTCAGAACAGCAACAAGAATGGAGATCAACTGCATAAAGTCCACCATCACTGCTTCGGGTTGCTCACCTCACGAAATACAATATGCTCTCCATAGATTCCCATTCACTCTTCAAAATTTGGATGATGGACTTAGATATCTGGGTTACAGACTAAAACCTCACTGTTACAAGATTGCCGATTGGATATGGCTGGTATCCAAGCTCGAGAGAAGACTTAACATATGGCATCATAAATATCTCTCCAGAGCGGGATGATTGGTCCTTATTAAAGCCGTTCTCGAAGCCACACCTATATTGGATGTCCCTAGCATGGATTCCTAGGGGCATTCTCTCCAGAATTCAAAATATTTGCTGCAGATTCCTTTGGAAAGGCAAACAGGTAGGAAGAATTTTTTCCTGGGCTAGATGGGAGTTACTTGCTCTACCAAAGAAGTGGGGAGGTTGGGGAATTAAAAGTCTGGATCATTTTTCAACTGCTCTGGCTGCTAAATTGGGATGGTAGCTGGTCACTTCATGCAGTTTATGGACGAGGGTGGCCTACTCGAAATACATATTTCCCCACAACCTGATGGATTGGATCAGACAACCCAATTGGAACAAGACAGGGATATCTATCATCTGGAAAGCGGTAATCAACTCCCTGCCTCTCATCCGAGATGGGATCACCTGGAAAATACATTCTGGCTCCTTGGTGCACATTGGTTTGGATCCCTGGATTGGCAGTGGCAAATCACATAGGCTCCCACTGGATTTAACCATGTTGCTCAACAATTCTGGTATCATCTATATTAATCACATTATGGATTCAGAGAATACTACTCTTTTCCAACATGCATGGAAGACTGCTCATTGTCTAAACCTCCCACAGATCTGGCATCACTATTGGGATAATTACATCTCTGCTCTTGCTGAATCACATGTCAGGATCATAGAGGGCGAAGATGAACTAGTATGGGCCCAAGCAAAACATGGAAAATATTCACCCAAAGAAGGATATCTATGTATCTATGCGGACCATCGGCCACCAATCACTGAGAATTGGTGGAGCCAGCTATGGAAACTAAAGGCACCCCCAGAATGTGATTGTTCATGTGGACAGTGCTCAGGAACAAGGCCCCCACGGGGGACAATCTCAATAAGCGAGCTTTTCATGGTCCATCTTGGTGCTGCTTCTGCAAGAATAGTTCAGAATCCATTGACCACCTCTTTCTATTTTGTCCGATCATTGTGGACCTGTGGCTTACAACCCTCCTCACCATCCACATCCATAGATGATGGCAGGGCACATCTGTAAAGGACACCTGGCTATCTTGGTGGACATCGGCTGACCCGATCAAAGCCAGAAACCTTCCCCTCCTTATTTGCTGGGCTATCTGGTTAGCCTAGAACCAATATATATTCTAGAACATCATTCCTAATTGGCACTATATCTTTGCTCGCATTTTGGCCACCTATTATATCATCCTTGATGATGACGCTACACCACCCACTAGAATTATAGTACCTGAGGCCATCAACTGAGACTACCCTTGGGCTTATTTTGATGGGTCTGCCCAGGAAGGAGGGTGTGGGGGGGAGCTATTCTCTATCTCTCTGATACACATTTCTTTAAAATACAAATGGGGTTGGGAAGGGGCACCAATAACTATGCCGAGCTCATTACTCTCAGACATCTCCTTCATTTTTCCTTGGAAAAACAATGCAAGAATATACAAATTTTTGGGGACTCAAATATTGTTATCAACTAGATAAACAATACATCTAATTGTCATGCTTATACTCTGAGACCCATTCTAGAAGAGGCACATAGATTCATTGCACTTTTTGATCACTTTGTTTGTCGCCATATATATAGGGAACGCAACCAGATTTCCGATCAGCTTTCCAAGGAAGCTGTGAACCGGCCTCGAGGTACATGGATGATACAGGAGCAGAGGGACAATGATCACTATCAATACTACCACCGGCTATACATGGACTTCAGAGCATAATTTGGGCCCGGAGGGGCCTGCTTTTACATGGTTTTATTTTTATGCATAACTTATCAGTACATATGTATATCTCATTTATATTAGTTGTATATATTGGCAGATTAAAAAACTGTACTCCCTGCGTGGAGCTTTTTTGAATTTTTGAAAAATTGTACTCCCTGCGTGGAGCCACATAGACCTATGATATATTTTTTGATGGGCGAATCGCCTCACTATATAGCATATGTGACACAACATCTACAATATGTAATTTTCTTACTATCAATGAAAATTACGATTTTTCCTTAGGGAAAAAATACACACATCACATCTATGAAAATTTAATTTCTATATATTTAGGTGCACATCACATTTTTATATATTTGTGTCATTAATTGTCCCGGAGAGGAGGTGTCATTACTCACGGTAGAGAGAGATGTTGTACACAAACCATAAGTTAAGATACGACACTCAAAACTGAAAACAAGAAATTTTGGTTTCTTCATCCACACTGGCATCTTAGTTACGACATTCCAAAATATTGCCTTATACTAAAACCTCTACCACATCCCATGCTCCTTTTAATGTTCTTTCAATGCCATCTTTAAATCTTTATTAAACATAGTATCATATTCCCTATTATTCATATATATGATACTACAATCATATATTGTTATATATTAAACCTTTAATGTATTTAGTGAATCATTAGAACCCTTTAATATTTTTTTTTTCACAGGGTGGGAAAACCTATCATAACTCAATTGTCAAACCAACAATGAGGACAATCATCTTTGGCTGCTATCCACGAATGCAGGCTGACTCATCACCGTTATTCAAGGAAAACCATGCCACCTGGAATAAATCGCTGGTGGTCCGTAAGGGGGTAGGCTTTCACTTCTACTAGATGCCTCTTGGTCTTGGGTCGTTAACCTGTTTCCTTACGTTCTAGGAAGACGAGCTCTTAGCCAAGCAGACACAGTTTTGGGGCATAGAACCCTTTAATATTTATATGCATGGTGCGACAATTATAAATTTATATATCTTAAATTTTAAGACTCATGATCATGGTCATAAAGGATAACTTTTTATGGGTTGAGTAAATCATTATAACTCCCTAATATTCATATATATGATGCTACAGTCAAATATTGTTATATATTAAACCTTTAATGTGTTTAATGAATCATTAGAACCCTTTGATATTTATATGCATGATGCCACAATTATATATTTATATATCTTAAATTTTAAGACTCATGATGGGACACCTATTCATGGTCTTAAAGGATAACTTTTTATGGGTTGAGTAAATCATTAGAACTCACTAATATTTTATATGTGATGTGATATTATTTATGATTAAAAGCACATTATTGGGATAAAGGAAAAAAACTAAAAATATTAAAATAATTGTTTTTTAATCCGTTTATTTTAAAATATAATAAAAAAATAAATATATAAATATTTTTTAAATTTTTAATTGAATTTTAATAAAATTTAACTACTACCGTTATCATCATATTAAAATCTTTATACATTATATTTTCTATCTCTTTCTCACATAGCCATATACATTATAATTTTCTAAAAATTTTAACATATAAATTTTATGCATTCTATTTTTATATTCATTTTTACACAACCCCCTCACATTATTTTTTTTTTTTGTTTTTTTGCAAAGGCAAGAGCAGATCCTTCTTATTCAATTAAAAAGAGAAATAGTGTACACTCAGCGACCTCGGCGGTGGGGCTCACCAAAAGGACAGGCCCACCCCATTCCACGGTCGCGAGACGACAAAATGAACCCAGGGACACGGCCTACCAAAACAAACCAACCGTCCAAAACTGACCGTTGGATCCTAAGCTAAAGATCTAGCGGAAGAAAAACATATCAGGAAGCCAACATGCTCACCTTTTAACCAACACATCGGACCCGATACACCCTGTAAACCATAATTTGTAATCATATCGGGTCCATTTTTGGCTTAACTAACGATCAATTTTACCGCCCGAAATCCACTATTTGCGCATGATTCCCATGGGGTCATGCAAACAGCTCGAAACATAACCATTGTATCGGTCCCACCAACATGCACATTCAATCCTGGCCGTTGAATGCCCTCGCTTGATCCAACGGTTCAAGATCATATCGCGTTGACTAAAAGCACCGATAGTTAGCGTGCGATGAGGGCGGTATTTCCTCCCCACCCAAAGCCACGTGTCGCGTGGTGAGTGGAATCGCTCCTGATTGTGAAAAACCGCTTCCGGCCTTAAGAGCTTGCGATAAACCAGAAACCACCCTGAGGGTAGTAAAGCGATCACCAGAAAACAAACGGGGGTTTTGCGCCTGCCGAGAAAGTCTGGATTCCGGTGCAAGGGCCAAAGGAAGATGAAGATCCCTCCTTCCGTCCATCCCGCTGAGACTGCTGGTTTGCTGTTACTTGGGTTAAGGAGATCGACATAGACCTGCATTCTAACAAGGACCTTACTTAAGTCATAATATTTCATAATGAATCTAGATCGACGAGACCCCTTTTCTGTGGCTCTACTTCGGAAATTCTGTCTCTTGATCTTTCCTGATGTTGCTGTCGGTCGTTGTTGGCCCTGGATGAGCATCCCTCCTTCAACCTGTCATCTGTAATCTCCTCCCACCAACAGCACAAGTCGGTGTGCTTGTTTCGTACTCCCTCATTTGCAAGCTAGTCCGCAACTTTGTTGGCTTCCCTGAGAACATGCACCAACCTAAGAGTTCTCAGCCTTTGTAGGTGCACTGGGATTCTCTGGTAGACTTGCAGAAGCCACCAATGTTCTAAGATTTTCTCTAGAGAAGTGCCAACATTTATCCTCTTCACTGAGTTGATGATTAATTCCAAGTCAGCTTCAATGATGACATTGTGAATGTTGTGCTTGTGTAGTTTTCCAGGCATGATTCCATCGCCATGAGCTCAGCCATATTGTTGGTTGCTTCTCCTAGATAACTGTGGAAGATGATTTGTATGTTTCCTTATTCATCTCTCAAGACCCCTCCATAACCAGCTTGTCCCCGATTCCCTTTTGAAGCCCCGTCTATGTTGAATTTTAAAAAGCCATGAGAAGGGGGTTTCCAAGAAGACTTGTCTGTTAAGGTCTTCTTGTAAATCTGCATAGAACCTTGAGGGGGATGAACCTTGAGCTCTAACTTCTCCAAAATTATGGCCTCTCTTTGACTGATGGGTTTGCCAGTAGCTGCACCTCCTAGGATATGAACAGTCTCTTTAAGTTGTTTGAAGATTATCTTAAGGATGCTGCTCACCGGACTTGTTTTCTCCTTGAAAATCCTGTTGTTGTGCTCCTTCCAGACATTCTAGATTATGAAACCTGGGGTCAGCATCCAGGCGGAGTTAACGATCTTGTTGTCTGAAAAGTTTTTCTGCCAATTCTTCAACATAGTAGTGATATCATTAACATTTCTGTCTGTTTTCTCAAAGACTTCTCCAACCCAATTCCACAGTATTGTGGTGAAAGTGCATCTATTCAGTAGATGATTTGTAGTTTCTTCTTGTTGTCTGCATAAATGACATCTTGAGGGGCCAACAAAGCCTCTTTTTCTTAGGTTATCCCATGTCAGAATCTTGCCCTGTTGAACCAACCACTTGAACAATTTTACTTTCATCCAATGAGGATTTTCCCAGATTTCTTTCCATGTCTTATCAATGTTTGGAAGGTTTATCCCTGCATCTATTCTTTTGGCTTCCTTAAGGTTGAAGAGACCTGTCTTGTTCTTCCCCATCTTAGTTGATCGTTCAAGTTTGATTTCAAGGTTTGTTTCTTGTCTAAAAGACCTTGAAGTGTTGTAGCTTGAGTATGCAACATGCCCATTCCACTGTAATCTAGAAGTTTCCAAGTTCTCCATTTCTTATCATTCCTTGTTTGGTCCCAATAGTCACTTACCCACCTTAGTCCTTTGTTGATGGTATCGGTGTGAATGTCTACTAATTCTTCTCTTCGGAGATTGTCCTCCTGCTACCAATTGTCCTCCCAGAACCAAGCCAGGTTCCCATTTCTGATCTCCCAGAAACTATGGTTTTGGACTAGGGACCTGTTCTCCCATGCCCTATTCCAAATTGCAGAACCTTTTACTTGTCCTGTCATTCTGATTAGATTTTCCTCCTGCCATTCACTAGCATATTTGTGCTTCCAGAGTTTTGCCCAAGGGGCTTGTATTTCTTTCAGCCATATCCACCAGATTTTGGCGCCAAGAACTCTATTTAGAATTCCTGGGTCATGAAGACCCAAGCCACCATGGGACTTAGGTTTGCAAACTCTATCCCATGCTACAAGGGCCCATTTCTTCTTTTCTTCACCTTTCCCCCAGAGAATGTCTCTCTGAATGTTTCTTATATTGGTCATTACACTGGCTGGTGCTGGAATGGCAGATAACATATATATAGGGATACTCTGGAGGACAGCCTTAGTGAGAACAAGTCTCCCTGCTAGATTTAGTGCTCTGTTTGTCCATTTGTTGATCTTATCTTTTAGCTTATTAAGAACAAGCTCCCAGATATCCTTGTGAAGTGATTTTTTAGTGAGAGGAACTCCCAGGTGCTTCACAGGCAATGACTCCCTTTGAAAGCCCAGAATTTTGGAAAGATTTCTTTGAATTGAAATATCTGTATTGAAAAAGAAGATCTTTGATTTAGTGAGACTTACCCCAGTGCCTGCTGCCCTAGCAAACTCACTCAGAATCTGCTTGAATGCTTTGGCTTCCTTAACAGTGGGTGTGCCTTGAAGCATAGTGTCATCCACAAATTGCTGATGTGTCACCGTGTCCCCACCATGAGTGAGTCTCAAACCCTGAATTCTCCCTTCCTCCTTAGCAGCTCTGATAGCTCTTCCTAACCCTTCCATCATTAGAATGAAGAGGAAAGGAGAAAGAGGATCTCCTTTCCTGAGACCTCTAGAAGGCTTGAAGGTTTTGGAAGGAGGCCATTAAGAAGAATTGAACAGCTGGTTGTGGTAACTAGCGCCATAACCCATTTAATCCAATTGTGATCAAAGCCATAGGATTTTAAAATTGCTCTTATGTACGACCAACTAAGTTTGTCATAGGCCTTTGCTATGTCCAGCTGCATTATCATTCTTGCTTGTTTGTTGGTAATGAGTGAATGAACCATTTCATGTGCTTGAATTATATTATCTAGAACTTGTCTTCCTTCCACATAGCCCGTTTGTTCCTCTGACACCAGGGTTGGGAGGAGAGGTTTGAGACGGTTGGCAATGACTTTGGATATAATTTTGTAGATCACATTGCATAATGCTATAGGTCGAAATCTGTTTGGAGAGGTGGCCTTCTCCTGTTTGGGGATTAAGGCTATGAAATATTCATTGAGCGCCTTTAAGACTTTCTTAAATCTTCGAGAGTCTTCCACTACCTCCAGGATGTCCTGTTTCACTATCCTCCAACAAGCTTTGAAAAAGTCCACATTAAAGCCATCTGGGCCTGGTGCTTTCCAATTTTTCATCTCTTTCACGGCTTCCTCAATTTCTTCCTCTGTTACTGGTCTATTGAGATTGAAATTATCTTCTCTGGTAACCAATTTAGGGATATACTGAGTGAATTTTTCCGTAAACTGGTATCTATCATTCGAGGTTTCCTGAGCAATTTTTTGAAAATGCTGGAGTCTAACCTTCTCCATCTCTTCATGAGTGTTTCTCTCTATACCATGCTGATCTATAAGTTTCACAATTCTATTGTTGTTTCGGTGAGCTATGGTGGATCTGTGAAAGAATTTAGTGTTTCTCTCCCCTTCTTTAATCCATTGTACTCTAGATTTCTGTCTCCAAAGTATTTCCTCTTGAAGGCATCTGTTGTCCCACTCCTGCTGGAGTAACTCTGCCATCTCTTTCCTTTCATCTGTGTAGCCTTCTGTGATAGGAATCTGGTTTATTTCCTTTAGTTTCTTTTCCACCTCTCCTTTAGCTTTGAAGATGTTACCAAACTCCTTTTTGTTCCACTCTTTGAGTCTGCCTTTAATGTATTTGAGCCTGCAATGAAGCAGGAACATCTTTGTACCTTGAAGGTGAAGCTCTTCCTTCCACCATTGTTCAGTATTTGTGAGGAAATCTGAATGTGTGAGCCAAGCATTCTCAAACCTAAAGGAGGTGTTCCTTGGTTTGCCAAAAAGGGAAGCTTCCAATTGGATAGGCCAGTGATCTGAACCTCCAAAAGGTAGTATGAGTACAGTAATGCCGCTTCCCCTAAGAAGAATTTCCTCTGAAACCATAAATCTGTCCAATTTTGAGGCCACTTGGGTAGGGCCCCCTCTTTTGTTATTCCAAGTGAAGATTTCGTTGCCTGTTTCAATATCAACCAATTTCATATTGGTGATGAAGTTCTGGAAGGCAATTGAGTCTCTCCCAAGTGTTCTAGTTCCTCCTTTCTTCTCCATAAGTGATTTTGTTATGTTAAAATCACCTCCAAGAATCCATGTTAGAGTTGGGTATCTCTTTTTCATATCTTCCAGTGTTGTGAGGAGTCAAAGTTTGTCCTCCATTGGTTGTAGACCATAGACATTGGTGATCATGTAACATTTCCTGTCACCCACTGGTTGGAAAATCAGAGAAAGGTGATGTCTGGATGCCTCCGCATCAACCACACCAAATTTCTGTGGATCCCAGAGAGTGAGAATACCACCAGCATATTTATTTGCCTTAACTTCAAGATATTCATATCTATTTACCCATTTTCTATGTTTTTCATGGATCCTCTCCACTGAGCATTTTGTTTCCTGAATCAATACTATGTCAAGTTTTTCCTCTCTAATCCTTTTACCGAGATTCCTCTGTTTTCTTCTACTCCCTAGTCCTCTAATGTTCCAGGTTGTGATTTTCATTGAGGTGGGGTTATAAAGGAGTAACTAGAAAGGTCTTTCATCCTTCCTGAATCAATCATGAGCTTGCCACGCTCCAGTAGTAATTTTTTCTGTCTTTTTCTTCCCCTCATCTTGCCTGGATTCTTTGTTAGTTTTCCTGTTATTAATCCTATTGAGGAAGTCCCTTTGTTTTCCTAGTTGTCATGTCCTCTTTTGAGTCCTGCAACTGTTTGATGTGCCTTGTTAAGGAATATCTGTTGGACTTTGTCCACGTCCTCCTGAGGGATGGAGTTTATTCCCAGGTTGCCTCCCTATTCTAGAAACTTTTCCAGCTCTAGGTTCTCCCTTTCTAGGATCTCCTGTAAATCTTGATCCTCTGTACCACTTTCACTTTGAGTCATTTCCTGGTCTTTTTCTACTTCCATGGTACTCAAAGGGTCCGTCGTGTGTTCATTCTATTCCTGAGTGTACTCCATGCTATTCTCTTTTTCTTTCCCCCTTGCTGTCTGATTCTCTGTACTCTCTTTATCCCCACCCTCAGCTTCTTTTTCTCCTAAGATCTCAAAACTGTTGTAACTTTTTGTTTTATCATTCACACTAGGGTTCTTTTGTGTCTTCCTTCCTCCTCCTTTTCCTTTTCCTCCTACTTTGGTGAAACTTGTCTGGTCTTTTCCTTTGTTGGTATTTAGGTTTTCCTCCCTTCGATTGAGAGGACAGTCTTTGGATAGATGCCCATGCTCATGACATTTGTGACATCTGAACGGGATATGTTCATAGTCAACTGCTTGAACCCATTCCTCATCATAGACTTCTAGAATGACCTCATCTGGAAGGGCTCCTGATAGGTCCATATCCACACATATACGGGCATAGGATGTATATTTTCCCCTTAGAGTTGCCTCTGAAATTTTTAAGAAATGACCTAATTTATTGCCTATAGCTTTTAAAGACTCTGGCATCCAGTAATCTAAAGGTAAGGAGTATAGTCAAATCCATACCGGTTCCAAAGTGAAGGTTTCTCATTCTGGCACAAAGTTCATCATCCATGGCCTCATATAGAGTCCAACAGGTGTGAAGAAGTATGGCCCTCCTTCAAAGATTCCGTCCCTGTCTTCCATATTCGTAAACACCACAGTGAAAAAGCCTTTGGATCCAAGATGAATATTTAACTCCCCCTTTGGTTTCCAGTTTTATTTTATCCAGGTGTACAATGCTTTCTCTGATGGCTAGATTCCCATAAATTTACATATGATGGCATAGTTAGCCATGTGATCCCTGTGCGCTTGCAGAGCTGGATCGTTTAGAATAACCCAAGGTTTAGTTATGGTCTTGGGTTTACAGGGCCCCATCTTAGCTCTGTTCTTTGACCCTTGGCCTCTGTCTTCCTCTTTCTCCTCCCGACAGTCTTCTCCATGGGCCCCTTGATCTGCATTGGTTTTGCTACCTTCCGCCTTCTAAGTTTCTGTGTCTTTTGTCTTGACCTCCAAGGGTTGTGGAGGTTTGTTCTTTTTCCCGCCTTTTCCTCTGTTAGCTACCATATAACTATAGGAGGGAGTGGAGCTCCCTCCTCCCTGTGTCTCCATGGATGCTCGGTACTCTCTGACACTTGATTCGTTAAACCCTAGAACCAGAGCTGTAGCCCTCGTGTTCTCTCCACCTTGCCGGGGACCAGGGATTAGTCAACCCCCTCACATTCTTATACATGATGCAATGTTATATTAAAAAGTTGAGTAAATCATTAGAAGCATCTAATGTTCAAATGCATGACATGATATTACATATAAAATAATACATGATGTGATATTACACTTCTTCAATTCTCTAAATTGATAAGTGATGCACACCAAGGCTCTCCTTGAGATGAGGTTGACTTAAAAAAATAACATATAAATACTCAACAACAAACTAGATCATATATTGTTTTTGGTCGATATGATTTCTAAAACCTCAAGGCTACTTTTACATCAAACTTCGTTGATTAATTAGTGAGCATATTGCTTATAGGGTTGATCATCAACAACTATTATAACATTATTTGGTCATAATTGACCATTACTGATTGCATTGGCTAAGATATATCTAGTCTAGTATGTTTGCTCCACTTAATTCAACTTTAAAGAGAGTTTCACTAGGTACACATGTTTTCCCTTAAGGAAGCACATGTCTCATACATACTTTCCCTTCATGTAAGGTGTGTATACATTCTAAAAATTGAAAAATTTAAATCTGCATTAATTGTGCACTCCAATGTAGCAATTATGGGTTTCTTACCATTGTAAAGCCCTACTTTCCATTTCCAATGAACTTCACTAACTTCTAAGAATATAAATAATGTTCATATGTTGGATAAGAGACCATTAACCATTCTGATACCCTTATACTAGAGCATTGATTGAGATCCAAACTTTCTAATCTTATAATTACTTTTTGCATAAGAGACAAGTACTAAGTAGCAACGCTGCATATTACACTTGTTAATAATTTTCTTTTTGTAAACATGGTAGTACTCTCTATTTACTTTTTTCATAAATTTACAGTCGAATCCTCCGATCAGTCACCTGCCTGAAGGAAACCAGGTGACCATCGGTCAGCATTGTATCCACTCCAAAATTTAAATAAGTTCATCAAAACCATTTTGTCTTTGCTAGCCATTACACAAGTTCTTATCTTTCACATTTCAAACAAAAACATTCAAAAACCAAAGATAATTAAACTAATCCTCATCAGAGGAAGCTATCTGAACTGTCGC
This sequence comes from Pinus tabuliformis, assembly GCA_031772625.1. Lineage (NCBI taxonomy): Eukaryota > Viridiplantae > Streptophyta > Pinopsida > Pinales > Pinaceae > Pinus > Pinus tabuliformis. The sequence continues at coordinate 1,430,217,362 of CM062819.1, read as the reverse complement.
CTTTTCTTTCAGATTCAACACCTTCCCACCAGGATTCTGCAACTTCACCCCTGGGCCTGGAAGCTCTTGTCCCTGCTGGAACATTTTCCAATTTATCTCTGACAGTGTCTGCTCAATTCTGCCCAATGCTAGATTATTCCTGTAAGTTTGTATCTGAATTGTCACCAGTTCTTTCATTATTTCCCCCTAAACTAGGTCTGGTTCCTTGTTTCTTTCCTGCCTGTTCAACACTTCCCCTTCCATATGTTCCTGGTGCAGGGTCATGGCGCGGGCAACAATGTGTTTCATTATCCAATATTGTTGCAGAGTCCTGTTAAAGAGAGAATGCCGACCATTTGTGGTACCCGGGTCCTGTAGCATTTCTTCCCATTCATCCATGGGGAAGTCTCAGCCTCTCAGGTTATTTCTCAGATCTCTTTCCCAGCCCCATATTTGATCTCTGACCTCCTTCGGATTTGCCTCCATGTAGGCATCGATTATTCTCTTCATCTGTTCGCCATTTGGTTTCCTTCCTTTTTTCTTCCCTGTGCCGCTCGTTCCTTCTTCTTTTTTAATGTTCCTCTGGCTGCGCCTGGGTGCCATGTTTCTTCTTGTCTGCACCTTGGTACTCTTATCCTTAGAGTGCTCTGTCTGGGTTGCAGTTGCGCCCTTACCAGTGGTCGCACCTATCACATGGTAAACACAATTATCAGTTTTGGCCATTGAGGTTATATAATTGAAAGGGATATTTCTACCCCCCCTCATCATGGTTCTGCTTTTGCAGTTTCTTTCTCTTTGATGCAGTACTACAACCTCTCTAATTCTTTCAGGTTCAGGGCCCCCATCACTTTGACTTGCACTATGACAGTTAGAGTTCTTTTCCTGGTTCGAGTGCTCCTTCTTTCTTTCAAGGTCACTCCTTTCTCTCCTAGGCCTGCCTACCCCTTTCCCAGGTTTGGGTTTCTCTGGTCCAGAGTCACCCTCACGGTTTTCTTCAGAATCTCCTCTCCCTATGAGGTGCTCCTGCTTCCTCCCTCGAATTTTCTAGGCTTTCCTTTCCTTCCTGACAGGGTTCATCTCAACAGACTGAGTCTCTGGGCTGGAATCGCCCGACGCCTCAATTCTGTTACAGGGATCATGGATGGTTGGGTCCTCCATTTCCTTTCTCCTCCTCACATTACTTTTATGCTCACCCTTCTCGGCCATAGCCCCCAAGGATTCTTCCCTGTCCCCAACTACCTTATCTCTATACTTGCTTCTGAGATTTTGAGGATCATCCCTATCTATCTTCAGGCCTGCTCTATACTTCAAGCTAAAGATTATTTCGAAGGATGGAGAGGAAAATTTTACATACCTGTCTACCTGGATGCACTGTTCTATCTCCTGCAGCTTTCGTTTGCGCTCTGAGCGTTCTCTCTCGCCACCTTCCTTCTTTCGCGTCCTCATGCAAAATGCATGGTTTCCCTCTGACTCTACTCCTTTAACATCCTCCTGTCTTAATTCTACCGCCAGCTGTCCGCTTTTCCTTCCTTCCTTGGCTCGCCTTCCGTCCCACTTGCCTTGGGATGCTACCCATCTGTCTTTTCCTCCGTGCTTCATTTATGTCTTTCTTCTCCCGGCTGCTCTTGTCGTCCGCTTGCTGACTCCGCGCTGCCATTTGGCATCCACTTGCTGCCCCTTCTCGGTCTTGATGTCCTATCCTCCTTTCTTCCACACCTTTCCATTTCTGCCCCCACTCTTCTTGGGTTTGTCCGTTCTCTACCCTCTTCCGTCATCCGATTCATCTCTATCCTTTCCTCCATCCTTTACTGTTCTGGGTGTGATCTGTTCTGTCCTGCCTGCACCTGCCTTCATCCTTCTTCCCTCCCATCAGCATCAACCGAATTCACTAGATGCTTGCTTTGCCACCTATCTTCTTCGACTGCCTATATCATTTGTTTCATTTCCTCATTCTAACTAAGCTCTTCCCCTCCCGCGTCTAACTGTTGCTCTCTATTTTGGCATCCCTAGTTCGCAAGGAGGTCCGCCGGGGCATTTCCTTTCCTTTTCACATGGGACATTATGGTGTATGAAATCTTCTGTAGTTGCTGTTGTAGTTGTTTTATTACCCAAGCCGTCCTCCATCTTTTGCTCAGCTTTTCAGCTGTTGTTCCCTACTGGAGTTGTTTCATTGTTTCTATAACTAGCATGGAGTCACCTTCTATCTGCAAACTGTGGTACCCTTCTCTTATCGCTATCTCTAGTCCCCTGTTTAGCGCGTGGTATTCTGCTTCGTTGTTTGTGGCGATGCCACAGTCCATTGCATATGCCCATTTGATCTTCCCTTCCTCGTCTCTGAATATCCCTCCTATGCCAGCCTCCCCTGGGTTGCCTTTGGTTACCCCATCGAAATTTAGTTTTATGAACCCTTGTGGTGGGTTCCTATATCTTTCTTCAGCTCTAGCCTTGCCTGCATCATGTTCCTTCCCTATCCTGTTTGTGTTTTTTACTTTGATTTCCAGTCGGTTCATAATGCAGGTCTCTATTCCTTCCGTCTTCCAGTTGTCCTCTTTCCAATTTTCCAGACTTACTGTTTCTCTTATGTTTTTCATGATTTGGTTCCATAATTCTCCTTTGTCTTTTTTATCTTCGCTGAATATTACCCTGTTTCGTGCCTTCCAAAGGTTCCACAGGAGAAACCCAATTGACAGATTCCATGCATGGTTCAGGATTGTGTTGCGGTAAGGCTTACTGCTCCACTTCTCTATTGTTGTTTTTATGCTCCCTATATTCCTATCTGTAATCTCGAATAGTTGTTGGTGTTTTTGCCACAGGTTGTTACTTACACTGCAGGAGTTTGTGACGTGCTCCATGGTTTCTTCTTGTTTTTGGCACAATGCACATCGCGAGGGCCCATGCATCCCTTTCCTTCTTAATTGGTCCCAAGTCAGGGCACGCCCATGCAGCACTGTCCAGGTAAAAAACGCCACTTTTGGCCAAGTTTTTAACTGCCATATTCTTTTCCATTTTTTTATATCTGCGTTTCCACCTCCTCTTGTCTTTATATGGTAACCTTCTGAGGTTGTGAACATGCCTTTTATGCATTTACCCCATCTTATTATATATGTTCCTTCTTTAATTGCAATTTTCCTGGTTGCCATTTCTTTTTGATAAATTATCCATTGATTAGTTTTTGGGGCTTCGGGCCAGTCACTCTTTGTCTTCCATTTTCTCCAGTAACTATTTTGTTCCTCTACCCAATAGTTTCTTACTGCATCTTCCACTATTTGGGTTGTGTACTGTTGGATTTCTTGGAGCTGGGGTTCCTGGATCAAGATTCCTCTCTGTTGCCACACCTCCTGCCAAAAGTCTGCTTTATCCCCCTCTCGAATTTCCCAGAAGCTGTTGTCTCTTATCAAGGCTCTGTTCATACTTGCCAGGTTCCAAATGGCTAAGCCTTTCCTTTCTGATAGTGTTCGGAGTTTTCCTTCCGGAGTCCTTGCTATCTCATATTTCTTTTCCCAAAGCCGTTTCCATAGGTCGTTCCCTCCTTGAACCCATCTCCACCATAATTTTGCCCCCATGACTTGGTTTAATATGTAGGGGTCTCTTAGTCCTAGGCCTCCCTCTATGACGGACTTGCTTAACCATGTCCATGAAAGTAAAGCCCACTTTTTTTATTTATTTGACCCTTGCCACAGAAAATTTTTGAAGAGTTGCACCATTTTCTGGCATATGGTTTTAGGGATCACTTGACTATCCATCTGATAGACTGGCATAGCTTGAAGAATAGACTTCAAGAGTATAAGGCGGCTTGGGGTGTTGAGCGTTCTGAACGTCCAATTGTCCATTCTTTTTTGAATTTTCCTTAGCAATCCTTTCCAATTCACTATTCTGTTCTGCTGATCACTCAGTTGTACTCCTAAGTATTTAGTTGGAAACTGTCCAATTTTGAACCCCATTGTTCTTGCTAGGAAGGCTTGGCTCACCCTTGGAGTATTAAAGAAGAATATTTCAGTTTTCTCCTTATTCACCTCTGTTCCTGAAGCTTTTGTGAATTCTGTAAGGATCTCCTCAATTTTTTTGCTTCCTTGAGATTTGCTTGGCTATACATCATTACATCATCCACGAATTGTTGATGTGTAATGGTTAAGTCATCCCCCCATAATCTCAGCCCTTTGAACTCCCCTCTGCTTACTCTTGCATTGATTAATCGGCCTAACCCATCCGCTGCTAAAATGAACAGAAACGGTGAAAGTGGATCTCCCTGTCTTAGGCCACGGGAAGGTTTAAAGGTGTCTGTAGGGGTCCCATTGAGCAGGATTGACATGCTTGGTGTGGATATCATGGACATTATCCATGCTATCCATCTATCATCAAATCCATAGGCTTGTAGAATTTTTTGAAGATATTGCCAGCTAAGTTTATCATAGGCTTTTGCTAAGTCAAGTTTAACCATCATTCCTTTATTTCCGGTCTTCTTTAAGGAATGAATCACCTCTTGAGCGACGACAATCCCATCCACGATCTGTCTCCCTTTCACAAACCCTATTTGTTCTTTTGCTATCAATTCTGGGAGTAGAGGTTGTAATCTTTTTACCATTATTGTAGCTAGAATTTTATAGATTACATTACAAAGAGCTATTGGTCTGAAGCTATGAGGTTCTTCAACCTGTTCTACTTTTGGTATTAATGCCAGAAAGGTGGCATTCCATGCTGGATGCATTCTTTCATTGCTTTTTGATTCTTATACTACACTAACAATATATTTTTTCATAAAACTCCATGTTGCTTGAAATAACTCTGTTGTAAATCCATCCGGGCCAGGAGCTTTATTTTTAGCCATTGTCTTTACGACTTCCTCTACCTCTTTCTCGGTAATTACTCTTAGGAGAGCCAGGTTTTGTTCCCTGTTTACCTTTTTTGGGATGTATTGACTTATCTTTGCTATCTTCTCTTCTATGTTACTTTGTGGCTCTGTCAGTATGCCCTTGAAATGTTGGATTAGGAGATTTTCCATTTCCTCTTTCTGGATTACCCTGTTACCTTGTTTGTTTTTTAGGGAGAAAATTCTATTCTGCTGCCTATGTTGCTGCATCGCTCTGTGGAAGAATTTTGTGTTCCGTTCTCCCTCTTTTAACCACTGTACCCTTGACTTTTGATGCCATAGGATTTCCTCCTGTTTTCTTCTTTCCTCCAATCTAATTAGCACCCCTCCTTCTTCCTGCGCGAGCTCCTCTGTTCTCCCTTCTTCTATTATTTTTTGTTGTATCCTTTTCATTGCTATTTGGAGCTGTTCCTTGTCTTTATGTATGTTGCCAAATTCTTCTTTGTTCCAAGTCTTAAGTTTGCTTTTCAACTCCTTAAGTCTCAGTTGGAGCGTTTGCATCTTATTTTTGCCTTGTATTTCCTCTTCACTGTTCTGCCACCATTTTTCCATCTTTTCTATGAGTGTTGGGTCTCTTAGCCAGAAGGCTTCAAACCTGAAAGGTTTGTGCTGGTTTTGATTGTTCATGGAAATTTCAAGTTTTATTGGCCAGTGGTCTGATCCTTGGCATGGTAAGATTGTTGCTTCATAGAATATATCTTTCCCAAGGAAGTGTTCTGTTGCTAAGAACCTGTCCAATTTGGAGGATATCTGCTTGTTGCCTCCTCTTCTATTATTCTAGGTGTATTTTCCATTGATAGTGTTTATATCTATCAATTGAAGGGCTATCCGGGTTTCCCTAAATCTCTCCATATCTGCATCCTCCCATTGCAGTCCTCCTTTCTTTTCTGTTGTGGTTGTGATCATATTAAAATCTCTTGCTATCACCCACAGTTTTTCTGTGTGCAGGTTACTTAGTCGAAGAAGTTGTGTTAAGAAGGCCTCTCTCTCTGTCGGTATGTGAGGTCCATACACCGTTGATACAAGGAACCAGTCTTTATGCCCTATCATTCTGAATCTCCCTGAGAGAATCCTTCTCATTCCTATCCATAAGTCAACCATTACTTCTACTGGATTCCACAAGATTGCAATACCCCCTACACTCCCTTTTGAATCTAATGTCATACTTTCATAAGAGGGCTTTATTTTTTTTAGAATTTCCTCCATTTTCACCCCCATTATTTTTGTTTCTTGAAGCAACATAATTTGAGGTTTTTCTTTTTTGATCCTCTCTACCAGGTACCTTTGCTTACCCTTGCTGTTAAGCCCTCTTATATTCCATGATGTAATAATTATTGGGAAGGTTGGGTTGTTTGTTGGAAGACCGTTGAAAGCGGCACTACTCTTCCTGTATTGACTAGCATTTCTCCCATTACTTGAATTGATTCTTGTAGGTTCTTTCGTCCTCATTTTTTTCCTCCTTTCCCTTTGTTTTGATGTTCCTGGCTATTGTCATGTGGTGTTCCTAACTGTTCATTCATCCCTGTAGTTCCGTGCTCCCGTTTTTCTTTGTATTTTTGGAATATTTCTTTGTATAGTTTTTTATCTTCTTTTGGGATAAACCGCTCATCCAGGTTTCACCACTTATCCAGTAGGTTTCTCAGAATTTCCTCTTCCGTTGTTGGGTCATCCCCTTTATTTATATCTACTTCCATTACTTCATTCTCCTGGTGTTCTTCCTTTTCTTTTCTCCCCTTTGCCTCTGTTTCTCCTTTAGTTTTCTGCTTGTTGCTGTTGACATCCTGATTTGTTCTATCTTCCTGATCTGGTTCCTCTTGGTAGTCCATACCTCGAGTTTCTTCTTCTCCTTCTTCTGTTTGCAATATTTCGAACCTATTTGTCTCTTTTACTTTGGTTTGCTGTTCTTTTCTTCCATCCTTCGGGGTTTCTTTGGTAGGTCGTTTCTTGGTTTTTATTTCTTGAAACCCCTCATTGTCTTCGGTGGTTTTCCTCTGTAGCTTAGTCTTTCTTTCCTCTTCCTCTGCATTTAAGGGGCATTCCTTGAAAAGGTGTCCATATTCATGACATTTTCTGCATCTAAAAGGTATGTGTTCGTAGTCCAACGCCTGCTGCCAGACCTCCTCGTGATATTCTAGTTCGACTACACCTAGTATAGGGTTTGCAATGTTCATATAAACACATATTCTTGCATACGAGGTATATCTTCCTTTTTTAGTTGATTCTGCTATCTTTACGAAGCTACCTATGGTATTCCCTATTCCTTCAAGTATCTCTGGGTCCCAGAAATCCATAGGTAGTCCAAACAGTCTAACCCATATAGGTGCTGCTAGGAATTTTTCTTTATCCGGATTATAGCATTCCTCCCAATACCTCATAAATAAACCTGAATTGTTATGGAAATATGGGTCATTTTCAAAAACTTTTTCTTTGTCTTGCAGGTTTGAGAAGATTACCGTAAAGAATCCGTGTGCGCCTAGCTTCAGTTCAATGTGGCCGTGTGGCTGCCATTTCTACTAGATCCATCTTGTCAGTTCTTTCTCTAAGGGCCAGACTCCAATGAACTTGCAGATCATTGCATGGTCTTTCATATAACTTCTGTACCTTTCCAGTTTGTTCATTGGAATAACAAACCTCGGTTTCTCCGCTGTGCAGGGTAGACATTTTCCTTTACTTCCTGCTTGCCAGCGGGCTCCTAAGACTGGTCTCGGTGTCCTTTCTTCAGCCTCCGCTTTGCTTTTGCTTGTTCCTTCTCCCGCTATTGCATCTCTGTAGTAGGGGATCTCTCCCCTCCTAGTCTCCTCTGCCATTTCTGAGCCGCCTGTCCACTTCTGTCTGTACCGATCCGCTTGTTTTCAAGGTGTTCCGCGCCGCCTACCTCATGGCCACAAGGTCATTAGGGTTGCAGAGCTCCAAGAATCCCTCATTGTGATGAATGCATTACACTTGTTCATAATTTATATTCATTATAAATCTTATATTTTTTTAAAGTTAATTTTTCCTTTGATTGTTCACAAAATTACTATAGCCATAAGTAGTTATCTATGATTGGGCTGCCACTTGGGAAACCAGACCATAGATAATAATTGATTGTCATTCACTATCAAAAAGTAAATTGAAGGGTGAAGCATAAAACTATAAAAGATAAGTGTTTCCCTTGTCGTTGGGAACCAGCTAAGATAATAACAAAGGGAGTGACCACAATTTGTGACTGTATGCATAAGAATGACCATAACCTACTGCAAAAGAAAAGGGGTTGTTCCATAAGCGGGAAAACCAACTAAGAGACTAACAACATAACCTACCAAAGGGATAAACATTTCAAACAAAGTAACAAATAGAAGGACCGTGACAATCATGAAGTTAGGGAAGTGTCCAAGTCTATGGGGTGCCCTTCATTTTTGCATTGAGGCACTGTTGTCGGGCTTAGAGATGAGCCCATTTCTAGGTGGGTGAGATGTCCTTTAACATCAATCAAGAACATCTTCAATTCATCTAGTTTGTGTAGAACGATGTCCCTTGCATCATGTTTGTCCAACAATACTTTCCCTAGAAGTAGCTTCAAGTACCAATATAAATCCACTATATACAAGTAGTGGCTTTGTCAGGTTCTAGTATTCCCAATGTTAATAATCTTATTAGTAAGAGCAACCAGAACCTCCACATCCAAAATTCCCTAACGTTCATGGTGAATCTCATCCTCCACAACATTCATCTAACACTTAATCTTAGGGGGAATGTGGGCTTGAAAGTGTCGTGCATAAGCCTCAATAGGTAACCAATCTCTTGAACCTCCAATTCCTCCTCAACCTTCGTCGCCCCAACGATAACAACTACATTGGCGGTTGTTGGTGTAGACAGAAGGAAGAGTCGTGTTGAACAAAGGAACCCCAAGGCTGAGGGGTGGACAAAATGCAGTTTAACAACAAACCAAAACATTTTGAGAGGACCTCCAGTGAATTTGCAGTAGCAAGGGAATGCCCCTTACCGCATGATATAATGGGTGTGAGAGGAAAGCCAAGGAGGAGTGCTTAAGCATAGGTGGGAAAAGGGAGGAGATACAATTTAATTTCATGAGTAGCAAGGGGAAAGAAGTGAAAGTGTTGGAGCATATCTAAGTGTTTGCAACCAAAATATTTCATTAGAAGTGTAGATGTAGCATAGGCATGAAGGAGGTTAATATAAGATGCCACGTGAAATGGTAAACACCACTCTCGAGACCAAGATTTAATGATCATATAATATGACTAACATATCGACAACTAATGGTGCCTTGAGACAAGGTGATTTGTCCAATTACCATATTATTGTCGACATTGGACAACCTCATTAAAGAATTGTAAATATTATATTTATTGTAAATCATTGTAGAATTTTTTTTTTAATAAATAAATTTTCTTTTTCCTACTTAATTCAAAGAAAAAATACATAATAAAATATATTTCACAATAATTATACATAATTATCTTAATAATACTTGAACTTAGATTAAAAAATTATCATTAAACTTTCCAAACCACCTGAAATACACTCCATTGACATCATTATAGAATTCCAAATCTTATATTTATTAATATTTATAAAAAAACTTAAATTTTGATAAATTACTTAACCTATCACAAATTTCAGCACTTAACGATGACCCTAGGTGACTAAACAATATCACCTCGATTTAAATTTCGCAAAAAGTAGAGACTTTGTGTGATCTGGAAACAATGCATGTTTTAGATTGCTAAGCGTTAAAAATTATGTTTAATGCATTTGTTTCTTAAGTGTTAAATATTATGTTTAATGCATATGGTATTTTGTGTTATTTTATGATTTTTTTTATAATAAAACAATTAATAAGATGCTATGTTTTTGTACGAGTTTTTCAAACATCGGAACGTTGGAAATCTGTTTATTATGAAGGTGTATACGGGTTGCAATTTCTAAGAAATACTAAAAAGCTGTATTGTAAGGAGGTTATAATTTTGTTAGGAAAATAATAGGATTTAAGTATGTTTTTGAGAAAATTTGGTAGATTTTTTTGGAATTCTGGTTATAGATGTCAAGATTAAGGATTTTGGGTGCCTGAAGTTCTTGATGGCGTTGAATCTATTTCCACTATCAAAAAAACTGATGATGATGATGATGATTAATGTCCACTAACACCAATGCGGTCTATAGGACCTTAAGAAGAAGAATCTAATTGTAATTATTTAGAATCTTATTTCTGTGCTCAAAAAATTGGGAAAGAAGCGCACCAAGATTACTACTCAAACACTGCCAATTTTGTTGTTGTTGTTGTTGTAATTTGACCTACTCAAAATATTTATATAACATAACATAACATGACATTACAACATCTCTTCCATACTTGGTTGGAGAGTGCCTCCCTCAATGCGATTATGTTAAAATCTATAAAATTAAAATATTAAGTTACTAATTTAATTTATGTTAATAACCAACCTAAATTCATCTTAATTTCGAATCTACCAAGGGCCCAGAGAGATCAATTCTCTTTTCACTCTATAAAAGGTTTGCACCTCAAGAGATTACCATAATTAGCCTTTAAATGGGCTACCTTAGAGAACAATACCATGGAAAAACCATTTTATTTTTATTTTGACCAAGTCAAAATGTTAAACATTGTGCAATTATATAAAAACATTTAATAGGAAAACTGAAACTTTAATATCCATATATATTCAACTATAATAATAATAATAATAATAATAATAATAATAATAATAATAATAATAATAATAATAATAATAATAATCTATATATATATATATATATATATATATATATCATTTTATTGGAAAAAATAAATAAATATGATTACTTTTTTAATATGGAAATATGATAAACACATAAATATATCGTTGGTTGACAAAAACAACATCGAAATTATTCACTATTAACAACGACATGATTTGTTAGATTTTCATCTTTATTTTAATTTACATGCATTAAAAGTTATTCATATCTATAATTATAAAGTGAGTTTTATTAAGTTTAGTTTTTTTTTTTTTTTTTTTTTTTTTTTAATAAAATTTATATGTAATTTAGTTTTAGGGTAATATTTTGAATAAATACAACAAAGTATATGTGATAGATTAAGGGTTTTTAAAATTGTTGTCAGTGAGCATAATTGGTTGACTTTCGGTTATTAAAGAATGGGAGGTCATGGGGTCAATTCTCTGCCATATGATCCCTTTGACAATAAAATAAAAAAATTAAGGGTTTTTAATAGTTAAATAAGATTGAGAGGGAGGTGGTAGGTCGGAGAGAGGAGGAGCGACGACAGGCTCTACGGTTTGAACACCTGCAGTGACGGCAGGCTCTGTAAATCTGCAGCACTCTGCAAACGCTGACGGATTCAGGTCCTTCTCTTCAACGGACTGAGGGTACACACCCTCATGGATCCCCAGCCCGGGGGGGGCGTTGAACCTCCCCCACAAAGTGACAATGAACAGTTCGTTAAAACGGCAGCAGAGGAAGCCACAAATCAGGATAGGGACAATGAAGTTCCGGAAAACCGGCAAGCAAAACAAGGGGAAAAGACACCAGAAGTTCATTCTGCTACATGCAAACCAGTCGTCGCGGTTCACCCAAGGGTTGAGCTACCAGGCCATCGAATCGACGCAAAGATCTAGTTCATGAAAGATCATGCTCTAATAGGGAAGTTCATTGGTCTATGGCCAACCGAAAGAGCCCTAAGAAGCTGGATAAATGTGAAGTGGCATCCTAAGGGGCATATCACCCTGCAGCTGGGGCCGAAAGGATTTTTTACTGCTATCTTCAACTGCTTGGAGGACAGAAACAGGATCCTTGACGGTGGACCTTATTTCTTCAACACGGCTGGTCTGTTTCTTAAAGGATGGATGGAGCGCTTCAATCCAGATACGGTGGACCTCAGCTGGGCTCCGGTGTGGATCCGCTTATACTCACTCCCCGTAGAATACTGGGAGGAAGACTTCCTACAGGCGATAGGAAACACCCTGGGCGAGTTTGTCAAAACAGCAGAGGAAATGAAAACATGCAGATATACTTCTTATGCTAGAATCTGCGTTTACATGAATCTCAATCAGGCTCTTCCAGATGCGGTAAGCATTTCTCACTATGACATTGAATGGCTACAATCTATTGACTATGAACATGTGCCCTTTCGATGTCGAAGATGTCATGCCCTTGGGCATTTATTCAGGGATTGTCCTCTAACACAGAAATCTCCCCCTGCCTCGGATCTGGAAGCTTCTGAAGCAGGTGGCTTCATCAAAGTCACGAATCGCCGGAGAACCCACAAGAAACATGCTCCAAAACCAAAGGTAGTGCAAACCAGCCAACCAGGGCCATCCACAAGCAACAGTTTTGGTGCCTTAGCTAACCAAACGGAAACGCAAACGAATTTGCCGGAGCCAGAACCCATGAGCGATGATCATTCAAAAGGAGGAAAACCCACAATGTCACAAGCAGATACTAAAGGTAAGGAGGCTTCGACCTCAGACAAACAAAAAGAAATCGTCTGGAATGATCAAACCATGCAACTGGAAACCCCAAATCCAGATGCTCACTCAGAAGAGGAACCCATGGAAGAACCAGATTACTCTCAATTTATGGAGGAAGAAACAGAAACAATAGACATTGGGGATCTGGACCTTCCCGGTCTTGAAAAAGCCTGCACCACAAATAACTTCGACAACATTCCAGCAGGACAGCTTAAGAATCTGGAAGAAGTTTTATCTCGGGCACAGAGGCAGAAATCTTTGGGTATACAGACAGGAGGTCCTTGGGATGGACGATTTATAGTCAAAGATATAAAAAAGCGAGGAAGGAAAACCATTCTTCAAAGAACAATCAAATGTGGTCATATCTTAGTGGAATCAGGCAGATGTGCCAAGTTAACTAAGTACTATGGTCCTGAAAACCCTCCTTCTCAATGAAGCTAATCTCTTGGAATATAAGAGGGCTTAATGGCCCCAGGAAAACCCGCATCCTCAAAAATATGTTAAAGCAAGAAAACCCTCAGGTTCTATTCTTGCAAGAGACAAAGTGTGATTCCAACGCACTTGATAGATTCGCTGCTAAATTCTAGTCCGGAAGTCATAACATAGCAGTAGATGCAGATGGTGCCTCGGGAGGCCTAGCCATTATTTGGGACTCCAGAGCCATCGAGCTCAACAACTTTCATGCTCACAGGAATTTCCTCCAAGCAACTTTCCATATCATAGGCACAAACCAACATGGGCTGTTAACTAATGTTTATTTCCCACAGGAAACCTCTCGAAAAGCGGAGATCCTTAACTCCATCTCGGCTCTCAACCAGAACAGACCGCTTCCTCTATGGATCGCAGGAGGTGATTTCAACATGGTCACAAGATTGGAAGAAAGAAGAGGGGGTAGATGCAGAAATTCTCAGGAAGGATCGCTTCTGAAGGATTTCATTCAAAACAACTGGCTCATCGATCTCCCCTCCAATAATGGGGTTTTCACTTGGACCAACAGACAAGCAGGGAGCCAGCAAATCGCCTCTCGGTTGGATAGGTTCCTTCTCTCTGACAATGCCATTCATCTGGGGGGGGATTTTGCAGCTTCCATCCTTCCCTTCACGGGATCTGATCACTGGCCCATTTCGCTTCACTGGTCTCGTCCTGGAAACAATATCCGCAGGCCTTTCCGCTTTGAGGCCTTTTGGATGACACATCCAGACTTCCACGATTTAATCAACACAGAATGGAAAAGCTTTCATCCACCTCCAGGCTCCAAAATGTTCCAATTTCAACAAAAACTTAAGCACCTAAAAGGTAAGATCAAGCATTGGAATCATACTTCATTTGGCAATATATTTCAGGGAAAAGCAAACATTGAGTTGGATATGAAGCAGCTACAACAAAAGATCATCACAGTGGGTAGATCAGAGGAACTAGCAGAACAGGAAAAAACCCTTGAATTGCAACTAGCGGAAAAGGAAAAGCAGGAAGAAATATTGTGGAGGCAAAAATCAAGAATTAGGTGGCTCAAGGATGGCGAGAGAAACACCAAGTTCTTTCATAGCACCACAATCCAGTGCAGGATGCATAACAATATCACTCATATTCAAAATGAGCAGGGCATCAGAGTGGAAAAGCATGAAGAAATAGAGTCTGAACTTTTAAATTACTTCAAGCAAGTGCACAGAGAACCAAATATAGACAGATCTCAAGCCATAGGAAAAATTACAGGCAATATCCCCAGACTTATTTCAGAAGAGCATAATCAAATGCTTCTCAAGCCTGTTGATCCTCAAGAAGTGGAAATAGCAGTGCGACAACTAAAAGTTGGCAAAGCTCCAGGACCGGATGGATTCACCTCTAACTTCTTCCATAATTTTTGGGACCTCATCAAGACTGAGGTCTGGCAGGTGGTGGAGGAATCCCGCTCTCTCCGTTGGATGTTTCCAGGGATAAATGCTACTTTCATAGCCCTAATCCCCAAGGTGGAGAAGCCTTGCAAGCCGGACAAGTACAGGCCGATAGCACTCTGCAACATAATCTATAAGATTATCTCTAAAATTATAGCCTCCAGACTCAAACTCCTACTCCCTCTCATCATCTCGCCAGAGCAATCTGGATATGTTGAAGGAAGGCAGATCACAGATGGGATCATCCTTACTCATGAAATAATTCATTCCCTGAAGATCTCCAAAAAGCCAGGTATGCTACTCAAACTTGATCTTTCCAAAGCTTTTGACAGCCTAAGTTGGAAGTATATTGAAAAGACTCTTATAGCATTTGGTTTTGATGCTTCTTGGGTCCAGTGGGTTATGAGCCTCATTTCATCTTCTTTCTTCTCTGTTCTAATTAATGGCATACCCTCCGAGACTTTTCACCCTACCCGTGGTATCAGGCAGGGAGACCCCCTCTCCCCTTTCCTGTTTATCATTATGGCAGAGGGTCTAGGGAGGAGTATTAAACATGCTCAGCAAGCTGCCCGTCTCAAAGGCCTCTCCTTTCATAACTCCCCTGTTTTTACCCATCAACAATTTGTTGATGACAATATGCTTTATGGGCATCCCTCAGTCCAAGAGGCCAGACAACTCAAAACTCTTTTAACAGACTTCTCGGAAGCCTCCGGTGCCTCTATCAATCACTCCAAATCTCAAATCTTCTTCTTTCATACTCCCTCTATTATCCAATCAGCCATCTCTCGCATCCTTCACTTCTCCTCTACCAAACTTCCCTCCTCGTATCTTGGAGCCCCGCTCATAGCCTCTGGCCTAAAGCATTCTTCCTGGAGAACCCTCCTAGATAACCTAGAAGCGCGGCTCTCCTCCTGGACTCACAGATCTCTTAACATGGCTAGCCGTCTTGTTCTGATTAAAGCTGTTCTTCAAGCCATGCCCTTATACCTCTTCTCCATCCTTGCGGCTCCCAAGTGGGTTCTCAAAGAACTCAAAACTCTCCAAAGATCGTTTCTCTGGGGCAGCAGCGGTCTACGACGCAAATGGGCTCTTGTCAAATGGGAAACCGCTTGCCTTCCTAAGAAAGGAGGTGGCATTGGGTTAAGAGACCCCACTCACAGCAATGCTGTTATGGGAGCTCGAATCTGGTGGAAATGGCTTTCGGAACCTCCCACTCCTTGGGCCCTGTTATGGACAGCCAAATATGTGGGAAACTGTCCAAGGGAGGAACTCATCAGAATATCAAAGACTAGTAATGGCTCAATCATGTGGAACTCAGCAAATCAGCACAGGTACCTTATACAGCAGCACAGCTTTTGGGAAGTGAAGAATGGTGATCAGGCCAGATTTTGGGACGACTCCTGGCAACAGATGCCTAAACTCAGGGAACTTATCCAATCAAATGTTCCTCTGGAACAGGATAGGCACCCCCAAAACACAGTGAGGAACTTTTGGTGCAATACCTCTCAGCAAGACTACAGAGAATGGCTTAAAGCGACTCAGGTCATTCCACAGGGGACGAGGCAAGACCAGCAAACCCTGGATACAGAGTTAATAAAAAGGAAAATACAACACTCTGAGGAAAAAGACATTCTCAGATGGGGATATGAAGAAAGGGGAATCTATTCCACTAGAGAAGCATACAATATACTTATCAAAGATCAAATAAGGCCCGATCCGCTCTGGAGCAAAATATGGGATCCCTCCATCTGGCCGAAAGTGTCTACCTTTCTTTGGCTCCTCTGTCATAAGAGAATTCTCACTTGGGATAATCTGAGAAAAAGAAATTTCAGTGGCCCCTCCATGTGCCCCAATTGTAAAAAGGAAGAGGAAACCATTGAACACCTCATGTATTACTGTTCGTTGGCCTATAAGCTCTGGCAAAAAATAAACTTTCGGTGTCAAAAAGAAGGAGGAGCCAATGGAGATATAACGGCTACAATACGCAACTGGGACCCCCACCCCTTTCAAAGCAAGATCCTGAACTTTCTCTGGAAGCTCATCCCAGGATTTGTAACATGGGCCATATGGAAGGAGAGAAATGGTAGAATTTTCAAAAATCATTCCAGACCGCTGGATGACATATGGAAAATCATTAATCAAAACATTGAAGAAACCTTATCTCTAAAAACTTGGTACAAAGAGGATTTTCCCACTCTTCCTCAGGAACAATCCATATGGAATAACTGGAACTTTCACAGAAGGCAAGAACAACTGATCAAAGGAACAAAGCCTCAGAGAGATCCCTCAACGGCGAAATGGTTCCCTCCCCCCAGGAATATGTATAAACTAAATTTTGATGGAGCATCAAAGGGCAACCCAGGGAATTCAGGGTTTGGAGGGATCTTCAGAGATCATAAGGGAGCTAATATCATAACCTTCCTGGGCTCACAAGGGTGGGACACCAATAACTCAGCTGAGTTAGAAGGTCTTTGGTAGGGGCTACTTCTAGCGCAAGACAAGAATCTCTTCCCGCTCCTTATAGAGGGAGACTCTCAAATCCTCATCCAAATGGTCACGAGAATTCTACAGGGGTCCCCTTCCTCCAAGATCAGTAACAGTTGGAGAATGTCTCAACGGCTATTGCACATTGAGCGCTGGCTTTCCTCCCACAGAGCGATCTCCTTAAATCACATACGGAGAGACGGGAACAAAGTTGCAGACCTCTTGGCTAATATGGGAGTTGATTGTGGGAGGCATCTACATGTTGGATCACCATCAAATTTCATCTCGGATTCCCACCTCCACGACTTCAATAATCTTGTTCAGAAGGAAATGTCTGAGATCGAAGAAACTCTCCCAGATCCGGGTGGCATAACCGCTTCCATAGTTATCCATGCCAGCAGTTAATGCCCAGTACTGCCAGCTGCAGAGCAGCGTGGCCTCCCGGGACGTTAACTCATGCGAGCAGGGGAAGTGTTTTAATGTGCGATCGGGAGGCGGATTTGCATTAATGCTCTGCGTGGATCGACACAAAATTCCTCCGGTTATAATCATGACGCTCCATTGCTTTCTCACCAAGCTTGGTGCTTAGTTGCGCGATAATGGAATCTAGTCTGAGGATGCTGTGGGTGTGGGTTTAAATCTCGTTCACGACCACGAGCTCCAAGCCATTTATCTCCAGGGTAATTTCTCACCTATTCTGAATCCCTGCTTTCTGTTGTTGTCAGCAAGTTCTGTGGATGTTTATAAGCTCTGTAATACTGTGGCTATTTACAAGCTTTGTTATTCTGTGGTGTCGGTCGCAAGCTCTATTGGGCACTCCTTTTGCCTCATTCGCCCCCGGCCTGTTGGTCATCCCGCCCACAGCCCATATCTTTCCATTCCCCTGTCCATCACCATGGTTCGCTCGGGTAAGAGGCATTGTCCTGAGGGGCGTCGTAACAATAGCCTGCATCCTCCCGCTGGTCACGCCATGGAAACGGCGCCGAAACCTTTCAATCCCTCTCCCGTCCATGAAGCTGGGCCTTCTGCTGGTTCTGGTCGTAGACCTCTGCCGAATAGCACTTTCCAAACAACGCACTTTAAGTTCCAAAGTAATTTGCATCGCCCCCTGGTCACTGCCCACATCACTCTCATTCTCTCGGAAGAGGAAAATCTTGTCACCCCACTGGCCTGCATTGCCCCTAATCCTTCTCCAAGCAGTGCGAATTCTTCGGATAAAGACAGTATGGAGATCTGGGAAAAAGAGAAAGTTGAACAGGAAGCTGGTCTTAACAGTGTTCCTCCCCTGGAAGATACAGGACTGAACGCTGAGGACAGGATTCATGGCGAAGCTGATCACACCATCGCCATCCCTGACGATGATTTAAGCGGCAATGAAGGTTTGAAGACTGGTGACATTGGTCGGGATGAGAAGAAGGACAGCGGCCCAACACAGGAGAAGTAGCGCCGCTTGGGACTATCTCTTTTTGTCTTGGTTTCTGCTTCAGGCGCATGGTCAAGTTTTTTTGTTGTTTTTCCTACTGTTTTTGGCTCCCAGTTGGACTCCTGGTGACACTTATATGCTGGGTTGCATTGTTTTTGTATTTCTATGCCGGCTTAGTTCTTCTCCTCGGCAACATTGGTCCTTCTCTATGTCTGATTTCTGGTTTCTTGCACTTTGTAACTGGTCTCCCCAGCTTATGGATGTAATGGGGCAGTTCTGTTCTGTCGGGTGCTGCCACGCCTCGACAATATGTAAAAATATTTTGCTTTCCAGTTAATAGAAGTTAGTATTTGTAGAGAAAAAAAAGAAAAGTTAAATAATAATAATAATAATTAAATAAAAGGATTTTCATTTTAACTTAATTATATTGAAAATTCAAATTAATATGTATTAATAAGAGAGTGTAGATCTTAGCATTGTTTCATGTTGTTGAGAATTTTCAGAATAAACTATGAAAACAATTTATTATCAGTCCCACTTTTCTGGTGAAACCTCCACCCATCATTGGGACCAGAAAGCATAATGAAATTAGACGAGATGAGGAGTCTTAAATAGAAAAGAATTCAAATTGGCCATTAGATTATTTAATACATATTTTCCTGTTGCTTATTCATCCTTTTGACTTATTTCCCTTAACTTTATTCCTTTAACAACTACCATGATTAATTTAATATTAATTTTCTAATGGCTAATTTGAATTCTTTTCTATTTAAGTCTTCTCAGCGTTCATCTAATTTCATTATGCTTTTTGGTCCTTGATGATGGGTGGAGTGTCCACCCAAAACATCAAACTTATAATAAATTCTTTATACAATTTCTCTATTCTCAAGCTCGGTTAAGATTGAAGTTCTCAAAAAACTTCCAAATTTCTAAAACTTTTCCTCAAAATATTTCAAAAATGTGGGGGAGAAGATTCTCATGCAACTATGGTAATATGTTTCTTTCCATTTAAGTATGTTGTATTTATTATTTCTTAAAAAATATGTGACATGTAATTTTTCATAAAATTGTTTAATTTAATTAATAAGTGTTTCGATTTTATTGTAAATTTGTTTTAGTTAATTAGATTTAATTTGGGCGATCAAAAGGAAAATTTATTACCCACTTCACTCATATTCAATTTTCATTTTTTATTATTATTAAACTCTTTATACATATAAAGGAAACAATTATGTGTTGCATTAAAACAATCTGTTTGAAGGCCAACAACTTGTACATCATAAGCCAAAATTTCTTCTTCTACTATCCAAAAACTCCAAGAAGGTTTGTCACTGTTTGCACCTAAACTATAAATAGCTATTCTAAACTGATTTTCTTAGTACAATCTCCAAAACAAACCTACAAACATAACATATTTGCAAAACATATAAAAAAGATTAACAATTGACTAAATTACTACATATCCTCTGTAACAGAAGCAACTTGGGCTTCATTTCCCTCTGGCTCAAGCTGAGAAGATGGGGAGTCCTGGCCATCGACGAAGACAAAGTTACTCTAGGAATCCCATGTTTCTCTAGGATAGCCTCATATGCTCCATTACGATCCTCATCAACGTTGACGTCCTCTGCTGAAGCCAAATTATCTAGGCGAAAATTCAACATTTCATTTGCCAATTGCAGACGTTCTAACTTAACCTCAAGAATTCCCATTTTCTGATTTAATAGCTCGAATTGGGCCCATGATTCAAACATAATCATCTCAACATGCCTTGAGACCAAAGATGAGAATTTCCAAAGCAATTGCCATTTTAGCTAAAGAGATGTTGAGCTCTTCCTCTCTAATTCCAGAACCGCCCTCCATTAACTTGAAATTGTACCAATGTTGCTAACATACCTGACAAATTATGATTATAATCCCTGAATCTATGCTTCCAAAGTCACTCCAACATTCTATATATACCATTGGGCTCACATTCCATGATTTGAAGCTTCTGACTACGACATTAATGTCGGCGCGAATCACAGAGACCGAACTATCAAGGAAATCAAAAGCCATAATGTAAAGATTACAGGCTGAAGCAAATTCCAATAAGGAAAAAGTTTTTTTTTTTTTTTTTTTTTTTTTTTTTTTTTTCAGAAAGAAAAGCACAATATTATATTGAGGCAATATATACAAGATGTTCTGATGGATCTCATAAGAATATCGCTTGTGCATTCAGCATGATATCAGTCGGAGACCTGAAGCAACAAAAACTTAAGGACATAATACAGAAAGATGAGAGCCCTCCGAAACATCAAGGACACAAAACCAAAATTAATCTCCACATATACTGCATTCGTCGGATAGTAGGAAAGAGAGCTGAGATAGAAGACAGAACATATTTGGAGGAGATATTTGAATCCTCAAAGATTTTTAAGTTCCTCCACTTCCAAAGGCACCAAATAGTGATGGGAAGGATTGGTCGCTTATCAGCTGCTTGTCTTCCCCACCAGGCAAAAGCTGCATCAACAGAGATGAAGTTTAGATGCGGAAAAGAAAAAAATAGAGCTAATTCATACCAGATTTGTTGGGAGACCATGCACTTGAAAAAAAATGATAGTTTGTTTCCTCCTCCATTTTGCATAAGACACATCTGCTGGGTCCGTGCCAAGAACGCTTTCTCAAGGTATCCCAAGATAAATTTTTGTTGTAATAGACTAACCAAGAGAATATAATCACTTTGAGGGGGCAACCAAGTTTCCACCAGAACACTGGAAAAATCTGTCTAGCCAGCCTGATTTTTTTGGAGATGAGGTCCAAGTAAATGTCCTTAACATTGGCTCGAGAGTTAGAGAGAGATAAAGACCATACCATATGGTCATCAATCCCAGACCGCTTTAAGCCACCCCGTTCGAAGGAGATTTTGAGGTTATCCCATAGGAAAGACAAGGCCTGCGGAATACCAAGATCGCCAACATCCTTAAGCGAAGGAGAGGGCCCTCTCCATTCCTTGATAACTCTGTTCCAAGTGAAAATACCAAATCTGTGGAGATAAAAAAGAAGAGGAGCTGGAACTTGTAAATTACCCCTGAAGCCAGCAAAAGAGTCGAAACCAATGAGGATTTTCCGGCCAGAAAAGATCTTCCATTTGAGATTGTTAAGAAAGTATTGCTGAATTCGCCTGAAACTAAGCCAAAAAGTTATCACACATGCAAATTGCATCTCAAATGCATGAACAATAGCCTCCCTCCTTTGAAGAAATTGATTAATCACTACTTTGCCTATCCATTTGTCCTTTTTCCAATGCAGTGCAACGAACGCTGCCCAGTTAGCTGCACAAAATCATCCCTCCATGTCAGATATTGGCCGCCATAGCACTGTGGGAATTAATATTGTTTCGAAGTGATGTTTTCATGGGAGATATGATGAAACCCGACACCTTATTTCAAATTTAATGCCAAGGAATGTCTGCGGTATACAAATTCCTAGTTTATTCTTCATGGAATTTCTTTCATATGAAAATACCCTTCATCAATATTTATAATACCTTGTTCTAATGGAGCTCCTTGATTGGCCAAAGAATCTGTCACCGTGTTAAGGATTCTCTTAACGCGGAAGAGTTCGATCAATTCAAATTTATCCATTAATAACTTGATTCGTTATAGAATAGAAGCTAAGATCCGTTCTTGATTCTCTTTAACCTTATTCACCTGCTGAATCACTATCGTTGAGTCACTGGATACCAACAATTTGCAAATTCCCTTGAAGTAATCCAGTTCCAAGCCCCGCCACAAATCTAGAAATTCCGTCTGATTATTAGTTGAAATCCATAATCCCCAGGCAAATTGTATTTCCTTTTCTTCGCTGGGGCAAAAGATAACCCCTCCTGCTCCTACCTCCCCATCTTAATAAATATTTAAAAAATACTAAATTCACATATATATATATATATATATATATATATATATATATATATTATCCCATAGGAACCCAATAGCGCACCTCACACGTAACTACTAGCAAACCTCTAGGGGTTTATGGCTTGTCCTCCTCTCCATAAAGTAGGTCACAATTGGGGGGATTTGAACTTTGGATCTATCAATTTTCACAGATTTCACATTACTTCGATCACCGATTGAGTTCCCCCCAGGATTATTCTAGATTTATATTGAATTAGGAGTACTTGTCGATTTTTTTGGATGTGGAATATCTTGTGCTAAGAATTATTCTTATTCTCGAGAATTGGTTAGCTTAGCCCGATTTTCCCAACTTTCCATTTTCCAAGGGCCAAACTTACTATGGAATTCATGACCCAAGTCATGAGAAGCTAAATCTACTTTTGATCAAATTTGAGGGATCTGATCTTGTTTCTTTTATTTTGAAATGAAAGACACTTGAGGTGGAGGCGAGTTGTCTTGCAAAACTAACTGATGATTCTCGGTGGAACCAACCTGCTAAGTAGATTTCTGCTACTTATTTTTACAATATTTTCACCCAATTAGACAATGAGAAACTATATGGCCTATATTAAAACATGCCCTACATCGCAAGGATACGTGCTCGTAATATAATTTTTGAGTCCAGAGAAAAATTTTCGCTGTCAAATTCATTTTAGTTGGAAACCCAAGACTGAGGTCCATTTCCATATAGATTTTAGCATAAATAGAAATGCTCTTCCTTTGAGTTTTCCTGCAAGCAAAATGAAACTTTCCTAAAGTAGACTTGATAAACTAAAGAGATGGCAAGCCCCATAGATGCAATGACATATTTGGAAGTCGGACCCAAACAAAAATAGAACTAATACTTCTATCATTGGATTGAAGGAAGGAGACCAAAGCTTTAGACACAAATTGACATTTCCCCAAAATCACGTAACTAAGTTAAAGATCATATCCCTATTTTCGGCACTATCAAACTAAACAACAAAAAAGTCCTTAACCCAAGGATGGATGGAAAATTCTTACTTGATCACAGGAACCCAAGTTTTTGCTATCC
The DNA here is from genome assembly GCA_031772625.1 of Pinus tabuliformis. NCBI lineage: Eukaryota > Viridiplantae > Streptophyta > Pinopsida > Pinales > Pinaceae > Pinus > Pinus tabuliformis. The sequence goes on along the minus strand of CM062819.1, from coordinate 1,430,194,250 downwards.
AAGATTGAAGATTTGCAAGTTGTGGCCAAAACAAAAAAAATGACAAACCAAACTACCAGATTTGAGGAAATATGCTTCTTCATCAACCTTTGAAACAATGGAAATAGAAATAGAGGGAGCTTCCTGAACCATAATAGAGGAGAAAGAGGAGAATATTGTTGAAGCACATCATGCTTGAGAGAAATAGTTGCACCAATGACAATGGTTGGATCGAAAACCATTAGATCCAAAATCGTAGGCCTAAACAAGGTTGAGAGGATGGGTGTTATAGCTAAGCATAGTAGTAGATGAGTCATAAAACACGACAACCAATGGGGTACACAATGATGATTAAATTTGAACACCAACCATTACAAAGCCAAGCACACACGACATCACTTCAAGAAGAACTCTTCCTATTCTAAATATATTAAATAATATGATAATATAAAGTAACAAAAAATTCACGATTAGGTGGTTGGGGGGTCATTCTTGCCACCCTAGATATTAAAGGAGCCTTAATGGAAGTGGGGGCGGGGAAGGGGGAGCATGGCCTCCTCCTTGTATGCATAAGCATGAAACTGCAAATTAATTCTTGTACAATGCATTCAACCTGAGAGACGCCAAGCAAGGGAGGAGAGGAGTCAGGCGGTAATCCAAGTTGTGATCCAGGTGGATGTTGGTGGCCACCCACCTATCCCACTTGGACCCCCACAACTATCTCTTTCAGTTTTTCAGTTTCTGTAATTGAAGCACACTTTACTATTCTTAGTAGTTTTTCGGGTCCTGAACTTCTGGAGCCATTTTGAGGCCCTAAACGATGTTTTTTGGGAAATCTGGGAGCAACATGGGTCCATGGATTGGTATTGCTCTTCCCAAAGTTGTAGTGCTTGGATAGATATTTCTAACGAGCTATTGTATGCGTCAAACGAAGATTGGGTGCCAAAGTTATGACCCCGGGAAGTTGATGTACCAACTTACCCAAAACGGGGCCCACAATTTGGCATTTCATCTTCTAGGGTTAAGTTTTAGGATGTTAAGGGTTTTCCATTGTTTCTCAACAATAAATAGGCCTTCGAGCCTCATTGTAACACAGTTCAGAGGCATGTAGCTGCCACATCTCTTCTCAAAGATAAGCTACCATCACCCTAGCTGGTTTATTTCCATTTCTATTTGTAAGCATATTTCAGTATTTTACATTAATGAAATGAAGTATTATTTCTGCTGCATCTCTATGTTTATGGTTATCTCTGTAATTTGTTTCGCTCCTGTTTAAATCCAGATCAGTGGTATCAAAGCGGTTTGCTCTTTCTCTGTTTTTATTTGCATGTCCCCAACGAGGTCGGGATATAAGGAGTTAGGGATTGAATTGGTCGAACCTTTGCAAGACCAGCCTCGCAAATCCCGACGGCCTCCCATGGCGGATGAGAAGAAAGACGAGGGGGCAGGAGATCCTATCAAAATCTTGCTCGAAGAAGCCCTCAAGCGACAAAGGAACATGATGATGGACAACTTTGCGCAGATCCTTCAACGGCTACCTAGAGGCGACGCATTAGCTTCCAACAGCTACTTTGGAAATGCCACACCCTTTAAGGTACAAGTTAATTTTGAAATCCCCATCTTCGAGGGTCAGATAGATGCAGATGCCATAGATAAATGGTTAAATCTACTAGAAGGGTATTTTTCTGTTCATGAATTTTCGAGTCGAGAAAATATTGTTTTCGCTCTTCTTAAAGCAGCCCCCCACATCAAGGATTGGTGGGAAACCTACTGCGAGCAAAAGGATGAAAGCACGGGCTCACTATTTTCAGTCGCACCCACTTGGAATTCATTCCGAGATGCCATCAAGGAGTAGTACTACCCTGTCAAAAGCTATGAGGACAAATACATAAAGTGGACCATGTTGCGGCAGGGAAGGGACCAAGATGTGTCGAAGTTCACAAACATTTTTCATACCCTTCGAACACAGTTGGGTATTAAGGATTCTGAGCTGCATTTGGTACTCAAATACTGTGGCTACCTACACAGGTACATCCAGGAAGAGATGGAGTTCCTGGACATCTCCTCACTCGGCACGACGTACCAATACGCTGTCAAAATCGAGCAGAAGTTCAAACAGAAGAAGCAAGACTTTGGATATGCAAATCCGAAGACCAAAGGACAAAGCCAAGGTGGGGTGACCCAAGACAACCCGTTGAAGCCGCAAGAAAAGAACAACACAACAAAGTCGAAGAAGGACACATGAAAGTGGTGTGAGTTCCATAAGAGCCCCGCTCACAGCACAAGTGAGTGTCGGACCAAGCAGTCGCTAGTGGCCGAATTGAAGGCTTCAGAATCAGATGTATGTTCTGACCCTGAGTTAGAACTCGACAAGGGGAATGGAAAAGGGAAGCAGATCATTGATGCGGAGCCCAGCGCCACTGTTGCCACCACCAAGATCCAGAAGAATGAGCCTGAAGATCCATAGGAGGGGGAGCGTCTTTTCCACTCACAGATGAGGGTGAAGGGTTCGCTGCTGCAATTCACTATTGATAGTGGGAGCCAAAAGAACCTCATTTCAGTAGAGGTCGTGAAGCGGTTGGGCCTACCGACTACACCACAACTGCAGCTGTAGAGTATCAGGTGGCTTCACCAAGGACGAGATCTCTGAGTTCGCCAGTAGTGCCGCCTTCCTTACAGTATCAAACCCTTCATAGATGAGGTATTGTGTGATGTTACACCTCTGGATGTTTGTGATGTACTATTAGGCCAACCATACTTGTGGAGGCGACATGTTGTGTATGAGTCAAGGCCTCGCGCTATTATTATTTCTTTGTGTAATTCATTATACAGGATACTGGAGGTAGCCCCACCTACTGCCACCTCTTTGATCACTGCCAAAAAAGGCAACAAGCTCATCTCCCAGACTAGGAAATTCATTTTCTTTTTGGTTCGCTCCTAAAGTAAGGGGAAGATCGTCACCACATCCATGACCCCTGCGAAGGGTTCCTCCATGCAGCAACAACAACAAAGGGATACGGTCATGAGAGAACACATGAATAACTTCTCCTCACCCATAGGGGTACCACACAAGCTTCAGGTGGGCAACAAAGTCTAGTTGCATCTGTAAAAAGAACACCTTACAAGAGCCCATCAGAAGCTCTGACCACGCCGACATGGTCTTTACACCATTACCAAGGTTGTGGGAAATAATGCTTTGGAGCACATCATTCCTCCAATCCTTCGCCTGCACCAAGTGTTCAATGTGTACCACCCTCAACCATGCTTCCCACCATTACTGGACACATCCGAGATTGCAGAACAGCTCACCAGGGACTAAGTTCAGCAGATGAAGGAACTCAATGCAATGGGGACCATTGCTTCATAAGGGGGGAGGAATGATCCATGTGGATGTTGGTGGCCACCAACCTATCCCACTTGGACCCCCATAACCGTCTCTTTTAGTTTTTCAGTTTCTGTAATTGAAGCACAATTTACTATTTTTAGCAGTTTTTCGGGTCGTGAACTTCCGGAGCTATTTTAAGGCCCTAAACGACGTTTTTTGGGAAATTTGGGAGCAACATGGGGATATGCACCAATGTTGCTATTCCCAAAGCTGTAGTGCTCGGATAGATATTTCTAACGAGCTATTGTACGTGTCAAACGAAGATCGGGTGCCAAAGTTACGACCCTGGGAAGTTGATGTACCAACTTACCCAAAACGGGGCCCACAATTTGGCGTTTCATCTTCTAGGGTTAGGTTTTGGGATGTTAAGGGTTTTCCATTGTTTCTTAGCAATAAATAGGCCTTCGAGCCTCATTGTAACATAGTTCAGAGGCATGTAGCCGCCACATCTCTTCTCAGAGATAAGCTACCATCGCCCTAGCTGGTTTATTTCCATTTCTATTTGTAAGCATATTTCAGTATTTTACATTAATGAAATGAAGTATTATTTCCACTGCATCTCTGTGTTTATGGTAATCTGTAATTTGTTGTGTTCCTATTTAAATCTGGATCAGTGGTATCAGAGCAGTCTGCTTTTTCTCTGTTTTTCTTTGCATGTCCCCAACAAGGTCGGGATATAAGGACTTAGGGATTGAACTGGTCGAACCTTTGCAATACCAACCTCACAAATCCCGATGGCCTCCCATGGTGGATGGGAAGAAAGACGAGGGGGCAGGAGTTCCTATCAAAATCTTGCTCGAAGAAGCCCTCGAGTGACAAAGGAACGCGTTGATGGATAGCTTTGCGCAGATCCTTCAGCGGCTACCCAGAGGTGACGCATCGGCTTCCAGCATCTACTCTGGAAACGCCACACCCTTTAAGGTACAAGTTAATTTTGAAAGCCCCATCTTCGAGGGTCGAATAGATGCATATGCTGTAGTTAAATGGCTAAATATGCTAGAAGGGTATTTTTATATTCATGAATTTTCAAGTCGGGAAAAGATCGTTTTCGCTCTTCTCAAAGCAGGCCCCCATGTCAAGGATTGGTGGGAAACCTACTGCGAGCAGAAGGATGAAAGCACGTGCTCAGTATTTTCAGCTGCACCCACTTGGAATTCATTCCGAGATGCCATTAAGGAGCAGTACTACCCTGTCAAAAGTTATGAGGACAAATACATAAAGTGGATCACGTTGCGGTAGGGAAGGGACCAAGATGTGTCAGAGTTCACAAACATTTTTCATACCCTTCGCACACAGTTGGGTATCAAGGATTCTGAGCTGTATTTGGTACAAAAATACCATGGCTGCCTACACAGGCACATCCAGGAAGAGATGGAGTTCCTGGACATCTCCTCGCTCAGCACGATGTACCAATACACTGTCAAAATCAAGCAGAAGTTCAAACAAAAGATGCAAGACTTTGGATCTACAAATCCGAAGACCAAAGGATAAAGCCAAGGTGGGGTCACCCAAGACAACCCGTCGAAGCCGCAAGAAAAGAGCAACACCACAAAGTCGATGAAGGACACAGGAAAGTGGTGTGAGTTCCATAAGAGCCCCCCACATAGCACAAGTGAGTGTTAGACCAAGCAGTCGCTGGTGGCTGAGTTGAAGGCTTCAAAATCAGATGCATGTTCCGACCCTGAGTCAGAACCCGACAAGGGGAATGGCAAAGGGAAGCAGATCATTGATGCGGAGCACAGCGCCACTGTCGCCACTACCAAGATCCAGAAGAATGAGCCCGAAGATCCAGAGGAGGGGGAGCGTCTTTTACACCCACAGATGTGGGTGAAGGGTTCGCTGCTGCAATTCATTGTTGATAGTGGGAGCCAAAAGAACCTCATTTCAGCAGAGGTCGTGAAGCAGTTGAGCCTACTGAATATACCACACCCGCAACTGTACAGTATCAGGTGGCTTCACCAAGGACGAGATCTTCGGGTTCACCAGCAGTGCCGCCTTCCTTACAGCATCAAACCCTTCACAGACGAGGTATTGTGTGGTGTTACACCTCTGGATGTTTGTGATGTACTATTAGGTCAACCATACTTGTGGAGGCGACATGCTATGTATGAGTCAAGGCCTCGTGCTGTCATTATTTCTTTGTGTAATTCATTATACAGGATACCAGAGGTAGCCCCACCTACTGCCACCTCTTTGATCACTGCCAAGAAAGGCAGCAAGCTCATCTCCCAGACTAGGAAATTCATTTTCTGTCTGGTTCGCTCCCAAAGTAAGGGGAAGATCGTCACCACATCCATGACCCCCGCGAAGGGTTCCTCCACGCAGCAGCAACAACAAAGGGATACAGTCATGACAGAACACAGGAACAACTTCTCCTCACCCACAGGGGTACCACACAAGCTTCAGGTGGGCAACAAAGTTTGGTTGCATCTGCAGAAAGAACGCCTTACAAGAGCCCATCAGAAGCTCCGACCACGCCGACATGGTCCTTACACCATTATCTAGGCTGTGGAAAATAATTCTTTGGAGCACAACATTCCTCCATTCCTTCGCCTGCACCAAGTGTTCAATGTGTACCACCCTTGACTATGCATCCCACCATTACTGAACACATCCGAGATTGCAGAACAGCTCACCAGGGACCAAGTTCAGTAGATGGAGGAACTCAACGCAATGGGGACCATTGCTTCATAAGGGGGGAGTAATGATCCAGATGGATGTTGGTGTCCACCCACCTATCCAACTTGGACCCCCACAACTGTCTCTTTCATTTTTTCAGTTTCTGTAATTGAAGCACAATTTACTATTTTTAGCAGTTTTTCGGGTCCTGAACTTCTGGAGCTGTTTTGAGGCCCTAAACAACGTTTTTTGGGATATCTGGGAGCAACATGGGTCCACAGATTGATGTTTCTCTTCCCAAAGTTGTAGTGCTCGAATAGATCTTTCTAATGAGCTATTGTACGCATCAAACGAAGATCGGGTGCCAAAGTTACGACCCTAGGAAGTTGATGTACCAACTTACCCAAAACAGGGCCCACAATTTGGCGTTTCATCTTCTAGGGTTAGGTTTTGGGATGTTAAGGGTTTTCCATTGTTTCTCAACAATAAATAGGCCTTCGAGCCTCATTGTAACATAGTTCAGAGGCATGTAGCCACCACATCTCTTCTCAGAGATAAGGTACCATCGCCCAAGCTGGTTTATTTCCATTTCTATTTGTAAGCATATTTTAGTATTTTACATTAATGAAATGAAGTATTATTTTCGTTGCATCTCTGTGTTTATGGTTGTCTCTGTAATTTGTTGCGCTCTTGTTTAAATCCAGATCAAGTTGGTAGAGGCTTATTTATTTGTAATTGGAGAGATTGAAGGGAAAAATATTGTAGAGAAACTAGAGTCTTTGAAGGGAAACTTTGGCAAGGAATACTAAGCCCAATGGCTTGAATATTTCATGGAGGGATGACTGGAGGAAATAACTAGAATAATGGACAAGTGATGTAGAGAACAGGAGACAAGGAGGATCGTCCAGTTGGGACGAGTCAACAATCTTGGTTGTGGTGAAATTGAAGCAACAAGAGTCTCACCTGGTTCATGAAGAAAGGAAGTTCCCTCAATATTTTTGGGTACCCCTAAACTCTTAAACTTTTCCTTTGAACTTTGTTTGGTATTTACTTGGGAAAATTATCAGCGGTCTGAGTCCTCTCTTGTAAATACTTTGTATGTATAAGTTGTGAATGAGTTGGAAACCATTAATTGTCCACTGAGTTGGGTAGCCATAGGTCGCGAGCCGTCACTCTGTGCTGCTACATTGGATCTCTCTATGCTGCATGGGTTCCCTCTATGTTGTAGAATTGGTTTATAAATTTTGTGTTTCTGGAATGTTAAAGGTCAAGATGGGTGTAGCTTCATACTTTGTGTCCAACCTATGTGGTCGTGGAATCATGGACTGAGTCTGAGACCCACAGTAATTGAGTACGGAGCATCTCTAAATTGGATGTGCATGGTTCTGTACCTTAACCTAATTCAATGCTTTCTTGAATGGTCTGTAATTAGGGGCATAAATCTTCACAGGTTGATAATTTCACCCCCTCTACCTGAAGGTGGCGAGTGGTGAGCCTCATTTCTGAGTGTTATTATAATTTATAGAGTATTGAAAGACAAAATATGTGTAGTTGGCGTGGAGGAGGGGGTCATGGACCGCAAGGATGAAGTAGAGCCCATCAACAAGCTCAAGAAGCTGTTGACAACTACCATGTAGTAGTCCCTCCAGATACTTAAGATGAAATCTGAAACTTGGAGTCTCACGCTATCAATAAGTGCTAAGTCTTTTCTAAATCATAAATCATGGATGATATAGCCATGTGGATTCCTGACCCAGGGAACACCTAGGGTCGAAGTAAGCACTACTTTGGAGCACTGATTCTCTATTGGAAAATGAAGACCCTGTTGGGCAGGATTCTCATGGACATGCAAATCGAGTGATACCATGTATTTGTAGGCTTGGAGGATGTTAAGAGATACCGACATAACCAAAATTACCACCTAAATAGAATTGAAGATAGGTTTGCCCATATTGAACTCCACCTCCAGTGTAAACCAACTTCTCAAGATCATCCTGGATCGAGTGCTCGAGATAATGCTCTTGCTACCTCTTCAAACACTTGAATCAACATGATTAGCTTCATTTTTTTACTTTTACGATTCATGCATAGATAATTTAGTCATGTTAGAAATACTAATACTTCATGAATTTTGGACTAATTATTCCATTAGTAGGTGGTCAAAAACATTTGATTTTCTATTAGACAAATTGAGACCACCTACCAAAAAACCTATGACCAAATAAAACATGATGAATTTATGTAATTTGCATAATTTTTGAAAACAATACAACTTAAACTTAAAAAAAAAACATAAATATATACTAAAACATTTAAAGTCGTCCTTCTCTTAACTAAACATGATAAATTTATATAATTTACATATATTTTGAAAACAATATAACTTAAACTTAAACTATATATATATATATATATATATATATATATATATATAAATATATATAAAGAGTCATCCTTCTCTGGACTAAACCCATTTATTATGTATAGGAGAGATAAGATGCAAAGATCTTTGTTAACAAACCCATTTTTTATATATGTGAGAAATGTTAGGTAAACCTCTTCAATGTCAGGAAATTTTAATTGACTCTGGAAATGGAAGTTCATAACAAGTGTCTTTGATTAAGTTATTAAATATTTAATATAGTAAATAAAAATTAATAAGATAAATTTATATGATAATTTTAAATATTAATTATTTATATTCCATAGTAAATATTCTTTTATTGTAACAAGAATTTTGTATTATAAGAAAAATTTTATTTGGAGTGTAGCATTATATTAAAATAGAGAAGAAATTAAATGAGAAATTAGAAACTAAATTCAAAATTTTCTAGCTATAAATATTCTCAAAAAGTCATACTACTTATACCTATTTTATTTAAAAGTGTACACTTTTAAAAAAAATTGCTTAAAATTTTATAAAATCTAACAAATATACTCTTTTAAGGGGCATGGGAAGCATGTGGGGATAGGGCATATTGACTCTTTTTTATCGATCCATAACATTCATGTTTCTGAACTATCCCCTTTATTGACCTATTTGTCTATTTCTTGATTATTTTTTTAAATAACATGAAACAACTTACAGGGTTGGAATTTGGGACAAAGAGCTTTGAATTTTTTAAAGATATTTTTCAATTTACTATCCTTTGTAAGGAGACAACTACCAATGGCGAAGGATGATCCTAAAGGGTTTTTTTTTTTTTTTAGAGGAAAAAAAATTGTATTTTTTTTTTTTGAAAAGGAAACAAGATTACATTTTGCATATGGTTAAAAGAATTCAAAAAGGGTGGCCTAGACGTCATTGAAGAGAAACAAAAAAACTAGAGAGAAAATAAAAATACATGAGGAAGATCAAGTGGCATAGAAATCACTTACCTCCCCTTTCTTTCCCTTCATTTTTTGGACCTGCTGCCACTCCCTATATTTGGGACCAATTGGTACCATAGACATAGCGCCCACAGATGTCTGTGGAGGATGTTCATTATTTGAATCTGAGCTTTCTGAGACATGGACACGCTTTGTGCCCACCGTTCCATCCTCCATGTGTGTCACTTTGTCTGATGTTCTGATTCCTGTATTGCTACTGAATCTGCCCCATTCTAATTTCGGATAACATTGTCATTCTTTTCCTAAGTGCCCCCATATTCTTTGAATGGAATCTCCATGGTTTCTTCTTCTTCATAGAGCTGTGGTTCTGAAACCCGCCATCTTTTTGGCTTATGTGTATGCCTATTTTTCTTTTTTTTTTGATTATTTTTTGCTTGTGGGCATGTGTTCTACAAATGACTAGTTTGGAAGCATGTTCAGCATCTGAATGTTCTGTTCTCATAATATAAAACTTGGGCATACTGAAAGTTTTTGTGTTTCGGTTGAATGTGGTTAAGTAGACCTTTGCTAAGGTCTACCTCGACACATATTATGGGAAAAGTAAATAGGCCTTTCTCTGTTCTTTCTAGGTCCATCTTATTGAATTTCCCTGAAGTATTTCCAATATCCTCTAAGACCTTATCGTGCCAGAAAGGAAGAGGGATATTTGGAAGTCGTACCCAAACCGGCATTTTAGAAACCACCATATTTGTGGCATCAAAATCTAGGAACCATGGGGTAATGAAGAGCCCAAATCTACCCCAAAACCATGGTCTATCATTCAAAACATTCTTCAGATCTTTCAGTGTATCAAATTGTATAATGAAGAAACCTCTGGAGCATAAATAAATGTCATAGTTGGGTGTCTAAGAGGAAAGAACCCACTGGTGTAATGCTTCAGATTTAGGCTAGAAACCTCAAATATGCAAATGAAAACCTTTGATTTGAGGGCAGAAAAGATAGAATTTAACTTCCATTGCTGGTACTTGTTCCATTTGATCTACAATGTAGGGTTTTAGATTTTTTTGAAACTAATCTACTGGAATAGAAGTATTTCCCTTCATTTCATCTTTGAAGGAAACAAATCCTCCCAATTTTTTGGATCTCGAGGCACCTCAACACAACCTCAAATTTAAAATTATAGTGGAATTTTTGGATACACTGTGATCCTCCACCTGATAATAATCTTGAAGAATTTTTCCTTCATAAAGGATATTCAGGGCATTTGCAAGTATACTCAACCTCTGTTCTATAAGTTGCTTCAGTTTTTGCACTAAATATGAGCCAAAATGCAAAAGGGGGTGGACTTCCCCTGTAGGTCTTCTACAAAAATATGAAATATGCTCTGGTCCAATTCTTTTTGAGATACTGTTTGCTCCACAACTAAGATGAGGTCAAGGGGATGAATCAACTGTCCGTTCGGTGCTTCGACGTATGCAGTCTCATGAAGAGACCCTTGAATGGCCACATTGTTTTTAAGGGTTTTTATCTCGATGAAAATTTTCGATCTTTGAATGGGTGGACCGACCTCTCTCCTCCCCAACTTTTTCCGACATTTGGACAACCCAAGCACTATTTTCTACCCCTTGATGACTCTGTGAGCATTGAGTCCTCTGAGAGATGGGTACGTCTGCCTACATCCACAACCCCTTGTGACATGAAGCGCCAAACGGTAACATTGTGCCATGTAAGTGTCGCGGCGCCTTTGGTTGCCATTTGAAACCCATCGCCACACAGACGAGGCCCGCCGACGCTCCTGAAAAAACATAACTCTTCCACAACCCTACCACTGTGCTCCATCTCTCTCTTCAGATCCTTCTGTGCATTGTCTTGTTATGTGAGATGAGTGGATGATCAGTTACTGATAATTATTAGAGAATTTAGATTATGAGCATGATATAGATAATATAATATAAGATAATTGTTATTATGTCCAACTAATGACCACAAAGTAGGTCAAAGAGATTGCTGAGTACAATGATATTCGTAAAATGTGGGAGAACCAAATGGTCTCCTATAAAAAATACAATGCATGAATATAAAAGGTACAATGCAGGAACATAAAAGATACAATGCATGGAATGCCCTAACGAAGAGGATCAAACCCATCTCTCCTAACATCCGAGACTGACTGAAGAGCACTGAAAAAAATTCCACAAAGTTTGTTGGCTTGATGAAGGGTCAGTGGGAGGTACAGACTGTCCACTAACTTGTTGTTTGGGGGAGTTTATGCACTATTGAGGTCTACAGGATCTAGTCTGTCTCCCAGGGACGGATATGAGATGGTTTAGTTGCTGGGGTCTCGTGTGGCGGGGTGAGGTCCCACGAATCCTCACTGGTCTAGAGTTTGGATATGAAACAATATTAATCATTCTCTTTGTGCCCCTGTCTAAAGGTAGTACTCTAAAAAATGTCGTGATCCTTTGTGTGGGGTCTGGTCTGATGGGAGGCTAAAGAATATGCGCTCAGAACCTAAGAGCCTCTTGCATATATAGCGCAAAAAATCTTTGATCGGAATACCTAAAAAAGTATGTGAGGGTATGAGAGTATCTGAACAAGCAATGTAACCTTCCTTTGATCTCGTAGTAGATAGGGCATCCAAAAATGAAGTGCACCTCGGTCTCTACTTCCTGTAATTGACATACCTGTTAGATTCTGTCTGGCCTATCAATCTGGTGGTCCGTCTCTACCCGGAGTCTATGAGAACCTACTCTAAACTGTCCTAGAGGAATGCAAAGAGCATGCATCTAGTGGTGAACGTATACTGGGGTCGAATAATGAGCCCGTCTCTCAACTCTAAGAAGTTCTTAGAGTATAAGGCCATCTTTTGGCGCAACCCTCCCAGAAGATTGACCCAGGTGACCTGGACGAACAACCTGTAGATTTCCTCCCTAATGATCTTGTTCAACTCTTGTCAAGTAGGTAGAAGGTGACCAGGAGCATCCAAGGAATATCAAAAAGGAGGGAGACGATCCAATTGAATGCCCACTGACTCTAAGGGATCTGAAACTCCTATAAACCAACATCTAGCCTGGCTCGAGGGAGTAGAATGAGCAATATTCTCAAAAGAGAAATATGTCGAGTAAGGGTAACGGTCCCTACTCTTTATCGAGTTTGTAAATCCCCAGACACAATGCAAGAATGAGACCAAACTGAAGGCTGTCTCAAGCCAAAAGGGTTGAGCTCCAAACTCTGCAAGGATGATGTGCTGAGGTATTGTTTGTTTGCATCTAATGATGTGGTGGAGAAGAAGAGTCGAAGAAGCACATATGTCTTTGTCTTATTGTTTGATCTAGGTCTTAATCCTCAAGCATAAGATGTTTCTATAGGTATTTCTAGGAAAATAATAACCCCTAGTGCGACACTTGGTACCCCATAAAAATTGAAGGACATGGGTGGGCTTTGATCCACTTATGTGTGTCCAATGATGAAAAACTCCTTGCTTTCCACCATTAGATTCAACTCCCTTGGGATTTAAAAAGAAGGCCATGGGGTTGGGCTTTGATCCATTTACATGTGCACAAGTCACAAAATTATTAATATAGTCTCTTTGGGTGCAACCACATATTTGAACACCACCTCAGGGTGTTTGGATGGCTTTAGAGCTGACCCCTCACAAAAATTAAACATTGTCCAATAGTGAAAAACTCTTCACTTTCCACCATTGAATCTAACCCCTTTAATATCTAATTGACATTATATGTAAAATTATTAACCTTTTTTTAATGATAACTTTGATAAATCTTTTACCATTAACTTTTATGATTTATTATAACTTAATATTTTTTTTATTAACTTGACCCAAAAAATTTAAACTTTATATTTCATGATTTATATAATACTTTATAACAAAACAATCATTGATTAAACTATCCCTAGTAAACAACTTAATAAATTTTTTAATATAAAATTATTAACTTTTTAACCATGACTGTGATAAAACTTAATTATTCTTTTAATTTCAAATTCTATATATATATATGATATAATTGTTAAGTGTTATTATGTGAGAGGTTGCCATTTTCTTCTTCATAATAATGTTAACACTGATAAGTATTATCAATGCTTTGCTTTCATGAGGTCAATTGCTAGAATCAATTATATCCGCATATCCGCAATGAGTAAGACCATGTATTATTTTATTCCAATTAAGGTTATAAAATATTTTAATGTGGTAAAGGATTTAATTATTTATATAATGGAATTTAATAGGTTTTAAATATTATTTTAAAGGTAACCTGATAAATTTTCTCGATTGCTTTTAGCGTTATTCGAATCGATGTAAATTTAAAAATATTTAAAACACGCTGGATTGAGTATAAACATGGGAATTCATTACATCAAACTCCAATAATTGGAATTTATTGCATTATTTAAATTTATTTTACTTTCATATGCTTTTCAATAAACTGTTTAATGAATATGGATGTTTATTAATTAATAACTAAGATGGCGTGTTTAAAATAAATATAGGATTTAAGTGTAATATTCCCTTGGTTAGTTGTTTATATTATGTTTATTATTTTGGAAGTTTATATTAATTGTATTTTAATTAAATATTTTAGAATTAATAAGTTAAGTAGATTTTTGTATTCAAGTTTTTGTGATCCATAATATTATTATTTAAATATTTTTTTCAAAAATTAGTCGTTTAATATAGCCGTTACTTAATAATATTTGTTTTTAATATATTAATAAATTAATATTATAATTTAAACATTATTGTTCAAATATAGTCATTACTTGAAATTATGTCTCTACATTGCTCTCTATTTAAGCTTTTGCCATGGTCTGCCTCTTCATCTGGTCCTGATGATGAACCACACTTGTTGGTTCGAAACGCGTCGGCCAAAAAATTCTATCATGTGATTTCTACCAAAAGACTTTGTTTAAGTTAAGTAGAGTTAAAATTATATGGCTTAAATATATTATGGTTTTTAAAATTATTTTTATTTAATTTTTATTAAAAATATAGAAGAATTGTTAAAATTTCAAAGATATCAGAGAAAGTTACAAGAACATGTTAGCATCAATTTCTTGGCATTGTCTTTTTAGCAAGGGGATTGTTGGAAGGTTGGGCCAACTCATCATCAATTTGAATCAGAAAAGGATTGGCTTGCAAAAAGCAAAAAACAAGGAACTAATGATCTCATAGACTATTTTTAGTCTCGGGGACCTTAAAATATCATTTCATTTCATATGAGTCTTTGAATACATTAAATCTTTTTTATTTTTTATTTTATTTTTTATAATAAAAAAGTAGAAAATAATAAAAATTTACTATTTCAATGAATTTTCTATAATCAAATTCTCATGATGATTGTAAAAAAAATCTAAATCGTAAAAACATTTAACCTTCTTCAAATTGAAATGTTACTCTTTTATTATTATTATTATTATGGGATGTTTTAATCTATTTCTGGATTCATTTTTAGGAGTGATTTTATTAAAAAATGTATAAGCCAATATATGAGCCAACCTTTATGTATACATATGTTTACTAAATGTAAAACATGAACTTGACTTGAACATATTTAATGTGACCACCATTTGAAACTAATGCACTTTACTTAATCAAGCAAGATAAAGAGAAGCCTAAACCTAACACAATCCTATATTATACACAGTTCTCAATATTCATATTCACATTCAATGAGTGTCGTTTTAAAGAAATATAACATAGGTTTAATGTGACCACCATTTGAAAATAATGCACTTTACTTAATCAAGCAAGATAGAGAGAAGCCTAAACCTAACACAATCCTATATTATACACAGTTCTCAATATTCATATTCACATTCAATGAGTGTCGTTTTAAAGAAATATAACATAGGTTTATAGGATTCCCTGAGCTTGGATCCCTTATCTATGTTAACATCATTAGATATTTTCTATATTCCCATTGATTTCCTAATCTTTTTCTTTATCTCATGATTAATTGTAACCATTATTTTAACATTTTCCATACTCATAGTGTTGCATATTATTAAAATGCTATGCTAAATGCAACTTCTTAATCTTATTATATATGACATCCACATTTTGCTACTTCAACTTTAACATGTCTTTTCATATAAGTAAGGAATGACATAGAACCTCTTTATAAATCTTTAAATCCAATGGATCTTTAGTTGAGTCCACCATGATAACTCTTATTGTGATAGGAGGTGAAAAGCTAACCATTATGTTACCTCTGTTTAAGGTAACATTAGTTTAGTGCCCCTTGATGTAAGAGAGAGTGACCTTGGTCTTGTCATATTAGGTGGTAACATTAGTTTAATACCCCTTGATGTAAGAGAGGGTGACCTTGGTCTTGTCATATTAGGTGGTAACATTAGTTTAGTGCCCCTTGATGTAAGAGAGGGTGACCTTGGTCTTTATCTCCTCATCTTGTCATATTAGGTGGGGTCTCTTAGCATTAATAATAGTAATTTATTGAATGTATTCTATCACACCCATTATTTAGTAATACCTTAAGTAGATAAACCAATTCTTACTCCATGTTTTTATTGAAGATTTTAATGACACGAGTCCCCATAATGTTAACCATGCCTTAATTTTTTGCACAAGATAATAGTGCAAATTAGCATGTTTGTTCATATGAGTCAAAGAGTCAATATCATTATTAGTGATGAGAATGTCAAATAAATGAATACATATGTTTTCTTCCACCTTCATTATGGATTTGATATTATTATTTTCGGTTATTCAAATGATCAAAATTTTGATTTAGACTTTCCCTCCCGTGAGGCTTGTCAATATCGATATCGTTTGCATATCGCTTCTACAAATTTTGTTTGAAAGGAAATAAATCTAATGTTTTTCTCTCAAAAATCTCCGTGCACACATGGGAATAATGGAGACCCATTACAATCCCCTCTTCATGTTATAAACAACTCCACAAAAGCTAAAAATTTCAACCAGACTTTTAGTTATCCTTTTCTCATGTGATTTGTTAATTCCCCAATGAGATTTATGGCTTCATCCATCGAGATCTCGATAAATAAGCAAATTGCATTGCAAATTGCTCTTTTACCTTTAACCTTATTAACCCAATTAACAAAGTCCTTAACAAAAAAGAATATGGTTTCCATGCGAATGAATACTTCTATTGACTTGGGACATGTTTCAAATCACCATTTTGATGAACAAGAAATCACTAAAAAAAACTCTTGCCTACCATGAGGATAAAGGAAGTTCTTACCGTCATAATCACTTTGAAATCCCTTTTTTGGTATTATACCAAAGAAAATCAATACACTTCCCTTTATTAGTCTAGAAAGGAGATCACACATAAGATAGTCATTTATAATGTTTTTCCAAATCAAATGTCTAGTTGATCAGTTGATCATATATCTACTTAAAATTTGATAGGTGTGTCTTAAGGTGAAGCTTATGCATTTTTAAGGTTTCACCTTAACTTAGTTGGTGTGGATTGTTTACTTTGTGAAATTTGATAGAGCACAATATTTTTATATGATGATATATTTTTATATTGACATAGATTGATGCATGTGTGTGAACATGAGTAGTGATCTCGAGGTTATTTACTATCAAGTCTCATAGTGATATTATCAAATAGTATCTATCCAACTATCTTAACAAGATCAGTTGAAAATTTATGTTAGCATGGAAGAGTTGAGAGTTATGGAGTGTCCTTGGGAGGGTGTGTAAAATTCTTATTTGACCATCCCACTCTTGTGTGCATGTGTATGTGAGCATAGCCTTGTGGTCTAAGAATTCCCCTCTCATACCTATTATTATTGATGTAAAACCTAACTATGACATATTAAGGTTGGCAAGCGATATGCAAATCAATACAAATGTAAATAAATAAATTTAATGTAATTGGGATACATGTTATTAATGCATAACCATGATGAAATGATGATTAAAGGACACGAATATGCTCATAAGTACATCCACTATAATCATTTGCAATGGGTTCCTCTGATTTCAAAATCATTATTTTCATAATAAAGCACACATAACAAAGACTAGGTCATTATTTAGTTTAGATTCATTTATTGTATAACTTAAAAAAAATCCAAATCAAATAAGGTACTTCCCTACCATTTTTGTTGACAAGGCGGGGTCCCTTTAGTAAATGAGATGTACCCACAAGCCTTCTATTATCACTATTTATGTGGTTTTCATATAGGTGTACTACTTAATCTCATTAACTAACTGGAAGGCTAGTGATAACAATAGGAATTTTACTTCACTAAGTTCAGAAAAGGAGAAGCAACTAGGTTTTCAATAAAGAAGGGAAGATATTAACCTATAACTTGTGCTCCTCAATTGATCATCCAATTTTTAAGGGTTGAGCAAGAGAGGAATATCCTAGCTCCAAGAATCTTGCACACAAGACAAGAAAAAATACCTTGCTACTATACAAGTAACAAAACCCTAGATGTAACTCACAAAACAAATTGAAAACCCTTCTAGATCTACTTGATTAGTTCAAAAGGTAAACCATTAAATAAATAACCTTAAACCAATTAAAAATTAAATATTGGGGGCATGGGTTGGGGGAAGAGAGAGGAGATTCCATTATAAAAAAAATATTAAATCCCTAGATCCATACCTTAAAGTAGTGACATGGTTCCAAGCCCTTTATCCTCTAGTTCATTCCTCATCAAGGCTCTCTCATGTCCAATAGTCTTAAATTGTGTCTCAACAATCCTCCAATGGTTCTCCTCAAACCTCCACAAGAAAATTGGCAAATGGATATACAAGATGTAAATTGGTTCTTCCTTTTCATGAGAAGAAAACCAATCAAAGGCCTCTTCAAAGCTCTAAGACAAATCCAATAATGTAAGATCAACATCAAATCATAAAAATCGATTAATCCCATTTGAAGGTTTCCATTGTTGATTTTCTAGTGCTAATTAGGCAAGTACAATTTTTTGCAATTAATAATTACTTCCAATGATATATGATATTACTTTAGCACACCCTAGAACATCATTAAGAAATTATACTTAGAAAATTTAACTTCTTAGAAACTTCAACCTCTTCCTCGGATTACTTCCCATGTGTGAAAGAGAGAGAAATATATGAGTGATGAGTGTGTGTGAAAATGATAAGTTCAAGTGTATTTTTATGGTGTTTTTAGGGTGCCCAAGAGACACATTTCTTTGAAAATTAAATTAAATTTTCTTTCTTTTAATTTAAAATTAATTTTTCTTTCTTTTAACTTTTGTACCTGCGGAATACCTCTCGCAACTACCCAAAAAAATCAACACTCCCTCTTATTTAGGGAGGTATTCACCTTGACTTCCTCAGATGTCCACTTCGCTAAAAAAAATAATTCTCTATCTAAAGAAAAGATTGAATGATCCTACTATGTTAATGTATCCATCCACTTCATGTTCCATTCTAGAACCACATGGAAAGCATCTTGCATCAACATCATGCAATGGATATAGTCACCCACTAGCCAAATACCCCTTGGGGATATGGTCACACTACAAGGAAAATACCTTATAGCAGAGGTTTTTGCAAAAGCCCCTATAAAAATAACCCAAAAATTAGTTTGTAGCGGAGATCACTAGCGAAGGTGGGCGAGTGAATTTTTTAGCTGATGTATTTTGGATGGTGCGTATAAAATCTACAAACACACCAGTGCTTTACTAAAAATACAAGCACCAATGCTTCATATAACATAGTGCACCGTGGAAAATTTATTTTTATAAAATAAAAATAATAAGCATGGTGCGCTAAATAACACAGCGCACTGGTGCTTTAACAATAGATAGCATCAGTGCCCTTCGTGTAGAAAAATGACTCGATGCATACCACTAAGGAGCACCGCTATAGTTTTAAATTTCAGAAAAATGCGGTACTATTTTCCAACTATGCTCTAGTGCAGAATATGTACTAAAATGCCTCTTTTAAAGAGCACCACTAGGCGTTTTTAAATTTCTAAAAATAGAGTGGTGCTATAGTAAAACCATTGCATCGGTGAGGTACATGTATAGAAATGTCTCGGGGTGCCTCGCAAAATGCACCCTGATATTTTTTAATTAAAAAAAGGTGGTGCTTTTGGATATATCCCACCCCGGTGCGGTTAGTTAATGCACAGAAGGGTGAAATAAAAAAATCCTCCTAACCGTAATTTTCATTTTTACCATCTGCAATGCGGGAGAGCTCTAAAGCACTGATGGCACTCTTACCACATGCAAACACCCTGATGTCGGTGCTTCTCTTGCTCACCATATTTTTGTACCGTGCTCACTGTTTGAGTTTCTAATTTTTTTAAACGATGTTAAAATTTGTTTTTCTCCATTACATGTCCACAATGCCTCCCTGATGACCAAATGTCCAGGTAATGTCTATGTTCCTTTGTAATTTAAGATTTTAGCATATTAGAATTTCAAATTAGGTTAATTTTTCCATTGTTTTTGAAAAAAAATCACTGCACAGTGCCTTCGATATATTTGGCTTGCACTAGGTGCAGTGCATCTTGTAAATTTATAAGGTTCATCGCATGTCTGTGGGTGAACATAATGCACCGTAGTTGTTGCGGTGCATTTTGTAAATGAAAATGCACCAGGAAAGATACGACATATTGTACGTCGGTGCGTCACACCTGGTGCATTTGTATTTATCAAATGCACCGCAAAAATAATATTTAAAAATATAGCTGTAGCTCAGTGCGTTTGATAACCTGAACGTTACGAATCGGTGCGAAAGTTTTATATGTCCGCACCAGTGCAAAAGTGTGCTGCACCGCTATCAAAAGTTAAATTTGTGAACCAACAACAGTGTGTCATAATTATGTGCACAACGATAGTAGTGCGATTATAGTTGAAAGTGCACCAACGTTGGTGCATGAATGTGTTTTGTTTGCACCAATGATTTTTTTTTTTGAATTGAAAGTTATATTTCCGTATTTATAAATACATGTTTCATTTAATAAAAAAAATGTATTTTATGTATGAGGATGATGTATTTTATATGCGAGTCATGTAACAAAGGCATTAGTATAGGGAATAGGAACAACAGGCGGACCTATACAATATGGTATGAACATGGAAATGTAGAGAGAGGGAGAGGGATTTATACCCTCACCCTATTACTGCAGTGACCCGATCACTCTTGAGGAATGTAGGCCTCCTAAAGTATTATGAAGAGGCTACATCCCTGAAGGCACACTTTTTTATTGGAGCATCTGATCTACCAATGGAGTGTCTAGGAGTAGGCTTTCCGTGTTGGTCCTACAACGTGGTATAGGCCCACTAAGGAGGAAATATACTTTATCACTAGCCTATCCAGGAGAGGGGAGGATTTCTCAGTTCCTTGATGCCCCCCATGGTGTTGCAACAGAGATTCAACTTGCATACAATCAGAGATATGTTGGGTGTCATGCCATCCATCCATCATATTTTTAGGTCTGTGGTGGACGGCTAAAGATTTCTTCTTTTGCTACAGAGGAGGTTAGGTTCCTCTTGTTATTAGTCACAACCATTACACACTTTAGTAGTGATGGGAAATTCATTAGTTTCCCTCTTTTGTATTATGTTTATTCTTTGATTTAGATGCCTTATTGCATTAGATGGTTTTCCCTTTTTTTTTTTTTTTTTTTTTTTTTTTTTTCAGGCAGTTTTGCATGGCTTTAGATAGATGTCATGCATTGAGACATGGGAGGGATACCTTCCCTTTTTCTTCCAAGATTTTTTAATTTATTTTTTAAGAGGCTTCCAGAGACGAGGGCTACATTTGACCATCACCCTTCCATGCTGATCACTGAGGTTCATATGTGCATGTGGGGGCAGATGATGTCCAAGAGGGGCTTGCAGAAGTATTCGACCAGGATTTCTCTCGAGGAACTAGCGCTACTGGGCAGTGAGGATGACCATGCATTTGTCACGTTGGTGTTTCCATACGCGGGGATTGATTGGAGAGGGTTTCCCAACATATTCTTCATAAGGGCTAAGCCTCTAAATAATAGAGGTAATATTAGTCTTTTCATTGAATTAATCTAGTTTCATTTTCTTGTTTTAATGAATTAGAATAAAATTTATTCTAGCACACTGTTTAACTTGTTTTATTAAATTGTTTAATGAAATTGTTTAATTATTTTTCTGTACTATATATTTTGTAGACATCAACACATTCGATGGGGACATGTCTCCTCCCCCACTACATGTCAGAGGAGATGAGGATATGGGCAAGGCCCAAGAGGGTGATGCACATCCTTGGGGGGGGCGTGGGTGTCCAGGGCCGTATGGCTGGTTTGCGATTTCAGATGGACTACTGCGACAAAATGGCAAAATTTTTGTTTGATGCGGGAATTCACATTGTGAGGGCTCGAGATATCATCATGGATCCTAGTTTCATGGGTTTGTACAAGGACTATTCGCGGGAGATGATGTCTCTTATGCGACATATCATCGAAGCTAGTAGGGTATTTACAATGATGAGGGATGCAGACCAACATCATGCAATGACATAGACATCAGATGATGCTGGTGCTGATGATGATCAAGGTGATGATCATGATCCTGATGATGAGGGCGTCAATCATGATGCTTCTAGTAGTACCATCCCATCGAATCATGGCCGTTAGGGTGTCGGTGATCCATCTAGAATAAAACCTCCTCATTCGCCTGATGACGAGATGCCAAAACTAGAGGATGCGCCTCATGTTTCTCTAGACAGAGTAGACCAACCACCTCCTCCACCTCAGAGTTCACCAGACCGCATTGAGGGCACAAACATAGTTAACCACCCATCGTCTTCTACTCATGCAAACCAACCACCTCCTCCTCCACCTCAGCTAAGTTCGACAGTTGTTGATCATGCAATAGTTTACCATCCATTGTCTTCTATTGCAGACCAGCCTGACACTACCTCTATTTTATTGGATATTTGATTGCGGTTATTTGAATTGTTTTTATTTTTCATGTTTATGCACTTAATTTATATATTGGTGTTGATGTGTATATTCTTAGGTCATGTTAGATATGTTCATTTAATGTGCTTGCAGATAGATGTGTATGTGATAACAATTATTTGACATGAGATTTATATTAATTTGAGGATGTGTGTGGTGATGATGTTATATTAGAATGTTTGTGTTTTGTTAGATGTGATCACGATGATGATGCCCTATTAGATTATTAGATTTGTGTGCTAGCTAATGACGTTTATATGTGCTAGAGGTGTATATAATTAGATGATGGTAGTGAATTTGAATGTGTATCTTAGATGATGTTTATGATTGTTAGATGGTTATCATCATGATGTTTATTTTTATGAAATAATATTTATTATAGATTATGTATTGTTGAACTTATATCAAACTTTTATATATGAAATTGCATGCAAAATGACTTACTTAAAAAAAAATGCAAAGATATTTTTATAAATTACAAAGTTTAGTATGGTTGAAACTATGATTGTAAAATTAGGCTGATATGGATTTAGGCTGGTAATAATATACATACATACATACATATATATATATATATATATATATATATATATATATATATATATATATATATATGTAGTTGACATTGAAATATTTTATTTATAATTCACATTATCCACATTAAAATGTTAAAATATGCCCCCTCATAATATTTTCTTGTATGTATACATTTAATTATTTTTATTATTAATATTTTGTAAAATATTACATCAAATCCATATCAAACATTGACAAATGTATAAATATCCCTCATATATTGAATTAGAAAGAAATTATTAATGGAATAATAATTCTCTCAATCTTTCTCACTAAAGTGAAAATATAAGAATATTTTCAATTTAAATTACTTTACTTTTCTCTATATAAAGTATCTATAAAATTATATTACTTAATATGGAGTTGAAATATTTTAATTATGGTTCTCAAAATATTTTTTGATATAAATATAATTTTGTTTTAAATATCACATGTAAATTGAACATATAATGAATTACAC
The DNA here is from genome assembly GCA_031772625.1 of Pinus tabuliformis. NCBI lineage: Eukaryota > Viridiplantae > Streptophyta > Pinopsida > Pinales > Pinaceae > Pinus > Pinus tabuliformis. Next base: position 1,430,170,960 of record CM062819.1, on the reverse strand, counting down.
ATAATGTAATATCAATAATACTATTTCTTGTCATGTGAAAAAATTACATTTCTTCCTTGTAGTAAAAAGTAAATTATATGTTTTACTCCTTACATTTCTTCTTCATAATAAAAGCTATTTTTTTTGTTACTTTATGTCTCTATATAGAGTTATATAAGATTAGGATGTAAATTGAAGTATTGTAATTATGCTTGACATCAATTTCTATTGTTATTACTATTTTTAATTTGTTAATTTAAATTATTATTTTACTATTTTTAAATGTAATGCTATGTGACAACATCTCTCCCATGCGAAGCTGTAGAGCAACTCTCGGCACAATTAATTTAGATTTAATATAACTTAACAAATTCTATTTTTATAAAATTTAATTTATTGCTAATGTTATGAGATTTTCAATCAATTTAAATTTAATATTTATTACAACTCTTACCAATTTAAATTAGAAATTTCTCTCTGTAAAGACGAGGATAAAGAAATGTAATATGATAAGGTTTCATGTGAAGTTACTTGTAGTTGGAGATTTCCTTTATTGGTAGTTCTCCCTTAAAGAGGCAAGTGAATTTTTTTCTAGTAATAAAGATATAACATTTGATGTTATTTTGGTTCTTTATTTGCTACTGTTCTGGTTTAAATTTAACTATTTTTAATAATAAATATCAGTTGAATAATACAAAATGATAATAAATTAGATTTAAACTTTTGATAAATAATATATTTGATTATTCCTTAATGAAAAATTGCGACATTATTATTTTTTCCACATACTTATCAAAAGATAGTCACTAAAATTCATGGTTTTCACTTTTCTCCTAGCTAATCAACAAAAACATACAACTATAGTCTAAATGATGAAATAACAGAAGTACATATCACTCTCTATTGTAATCACCCTTATTATCTTCCTCGCTTGACATGATAACATTTTTGTTCTCAAAAATATGTTTTGATCTAGGGTCATGCCTTAATATGAACCATCAATCCCTATCCAACTCATCTGGGTAAAAAATCACATGGTTGTAGTGTTTTTGGAAAACATAAGGCTCCCTAGCTTCATGCCACATCTTTCTAAAGTTGATAGATATCAGCCCACTATCACAATCTTCATTTACTTTATTTCGATCAAAGGTGTCCCGCCACTTGCACTTAAAAATAACACATTGGAACGAAGAGAAGCCCACTTGAATGATCTCTTGTATCTTTCCAACGTAATCTAATGTCCCCTGCATTAGGTTTTGATCGCGTGGCTAGCATGATAAGATTGATCGAAATCCACTTCTATTCCACAGTCTTGTGTCATGCATCCATCATCAACATCCTCCATGTGAAAATGATGTCCATATGCCAACGTAGATGGGAACAAATGCACTTGTAAAAAAGTAAAAAAATCACAGTGTCATGTGTCTAATAACCCAAACATAATAAAAAATAAAAAATATATATAGATGTTACAATTCAAAGGTGCAGTATGAAGTTAAAACTGTACAAAAAGAGAATATAATTACCGAATTGCTGTACCCAGTCCCTATGTTTAACATATCCTCTTTAGCATGAAGGTAACGACCAGATACACCGTATTTCTCTCTAACTTGATCAAAAACCCAATTTTTAGGGCATGTCATTGGCATATTTTATTTTAAATAATTAGGATAAGGCACACTTCTACCATTCAATCGTTTGAATTCTTTCTTGTCACAGTCCCATTTCCTCCTCTTCTCTTTGTACAATGCGACCCACAGTTGTGTCGTTGCCATATTGTAAAGAATGGATTTGTTGATGTCTTCAATTTCTGAATTTGCTGATGATCAAATCAAACCAACATATATATATTTAGTACACATGAGATCAAAATATGCATTAATATGAAGTTCAGTTTGAATAGTTATTGTGTAGTAATGTGAAAAATGATAAGTCTACACTTTTTATCATGTGCCTCTTTCCATTCATTTCGAGAAGCTCCCCTTCTCTTGTGTATTCATCCCTTTCATCGTACCAAATTGTCGCACTCGGTGTGTTGTCAATTTGCTTGATGTACTCATTGGAACAATAGAAATACTCATACGATATATACCCCTCTGCCATAGACCCCTCAGTTTTTTCCCTTTGTCGAATAAAACCTTTCAATTTCCTCATGTACCTCTCTAATAAGAACATCCAACAACATGAAAGGACCCCAACTAAATCAACCTCATCTACTAGGTGAATTATAAGATGAACCTGCAAGTTCATGAAACTCGTTAGAAGCTCCTTCTCAAAAATAAAAACAATCTTAGCTATCTTTTGACGCCACTGTGGAATGCTAGCCATATGAATCTCCTTTGATGTGATCCAACGAAAAAATGAAGATAATTTAGATATGGCACGTCGTAGGTCTTGGGGGAAGTCATGATTCACACACCCACACACGAGCAAAGGATAATGACACTACACAAAAAATAATACATTATACAAAAAATAATTATAAAATATCCCATTACATAAATATAAAAAAATAAAAAAAATCATGTTTTTGACATACGTACTCTTAGAAGGTTCAAATGGTCATACAATTTCAACCCAAAAAAACGATCTTCCACAGTGAATAAACACCGTAGTGAAGACCCATATAATGAAGAGACCCTCACACTTATTATAAATTCCTTTGCCAAAGAAAGATCATCTTTCTTTAAAATCCACAGGATATCACCTTCTTTGAAAGTCCAAGAGGGACCAACCTATCCTCTAGGTTCTTGCCTTGGCCAATGTTTCTTTTTAGTTTTTGAAGAAATAATATCTTTCCTAACAACCAATGTGTCACTTTATTTTGATGGTATGTGCCTCCATAAAAAATATGGAACATTTTTAAATATATGCGTGAGATCTAGTAAGTGGGAAATATTAAGATGCTCCCAATATGGGATCTCATAAATGACATATTTCCTTTTCATCCCAATGGGAAATTTCTCAAAATAGATGTCGAATAATTCTTGATCATCAAACATAGGCTCCCCATTTGAATCGAACATTTCTTCAAACTCCTTCTCCTTCTCTCTCTCATATGCTCTAAGCCATTGAATACTTGTCATTGTTGCAGGCCTCTGGGTTCTCTCTGGTTTACCATTGAAAGCGGATGTTGCTCTTTTGTAAGGGTGTTCTTCTGGGAGGAATACCCTAGAGTAGTCATACACTGGCTTTCATAGGTGTTCAGACCACCTAGCCTTCAAAGAAGTTCCATAACATTTACATGCATGATACCCTTTTGTTACAAGACCTGCAAAATTATTGTATACAGGCTGGCATGTTAGCGACCATGAATATCTAATCAATTACAACAAATTAAATTAATTTAAAATGTGAAACAATATTGTTACTAAACAAATAAATAAGAATGTAATTTACTAGAGCAAACTCCTAAGCCTGGATAATCATGTATGGTGTAAGCACATGTGCCATACAACATAAAAATCCTATATGTTGTGATGGGTCTTGATACATCATACACATGTATCCCTTCCCATAATTCCTTCAATTCATATACCAATGGTTATAAGTAGACATCCATATTCTTCACTTGTCTTCTACCAGGGACTATGAGAGCCAACATAAGATGTTCATTCTTCATGGAAAACCATGGGGGGATATTGTTATTGATCACTACTATAGGAAAAACAAAATAGTTGGTGTTTTGGAGGGAATATGGGTTGACGCCATCCATGGCTATGCTGAGTCGTAGACTTCGTACTTCATCCTTGAATTTTTTAGGCCATGTATCCTCTATATGCTTCATGGTTATTGAATCTATTGGGATTCACATAACTCCTGACTCACTTATGTGTGAGGCATTCCATCCCTGCAACATAGTTAATTCTTTGCAATGAAAGAGTCTTTGAATCCTTGGGATTATAGGCATGTGCCTCAATATCTTATGAGGAGGACCATGTGATTTACCATTTTTTTTTGAATTATGGTACCTTTCATGCCCACATTTCAGACATATCTCTTTGTTTGCATATTCTCCTCTATATAGAATATAATCATTCAAACATGCATGATATGATATGTACTCAACACCCAAAATTTTCAACAATTTCTTTGCCTCTTCGTAGCTACCTGACAAGACATTATCACTTGGACGAACCTTATCTTTGAATATCTACAGTTGGTGGGGAATATAACTATACAATGTCAATATTTAACATTCATAAAATCTACTATTTTTAAATTTGATTGTGTGACAAAATATAAGGAAATTGATCGATCATGCGGGTCTATTACCTCAATATTGCCGAGAAACATGAATTCGACATGCCTAACTTTGCTTTCACGTTATACAACGACATCATTGTGCCCAACTGAGTAGACTTTGACTTGCTGCTAGGTCCAAAGAGAGGGGTGGTGGAAGTAGATTTCAGGCTTTTGAATAAGGTATCGATGATATGAGGATCATCCCCTAGCTCATCGTTCTGGAATGCATCTAACAAAATTGCCTCCATGTAAGTCATATCTCGTAAGTAATCATCCACACCAAACTCCATTTGATTGCCTCCATTGCCAACTTGTGATGAATAACTACTATTGTTGTAATCATTCCTAATTGGTGAATATGGACGTAGTGGGGATTGATAAGTGGTTGATTCAACCATTCTTTGTATTCTCCCTCTACGATTCTTACACTTAATTCAACCTTCTCTCGAGTTGACATTGTAGTGATGTGCTCTGAAAGATGGTAGGTGGGTTGCTCATCATCACTAGAATCCTAATTTCAAACAAATATTGAACATCATTAGTACAATATCAATGATATTAGTAAGCACGTCAATGCAATTGGTTTGTTGAAACTACTTTATACCAAACAATTATTACCATCGTTGATCCAGGATTGAGGATGGAAGATGCCATGTTCCAATTGGCAGGGTGAAGGGTTGTCCATTTTCATCTACCAACTTCTTGCGAAATGTTGCTCCTAATAAGAGCTTCTAACATTTTTTGAAAATATGGAGTAATATTTTCTACATCTAAACTCAATTCTGAATTAGGTTCCTACAAATTTTGATACATTTTAATTCAAATTGACATGGATTAAAAATAAATATTTTCAATGAGATAATCAAAATATAAATAAAATATGAACTTACTAGAGATGAAAAGGGAGAACTCTATGAAGGACTTTGATCAACAATATGGAACAAGATGGAATTTGAAGAATTGGCCATTTGATATTATTGAGATTTTATCCCTCCATTTGAGAAAAATCAGAAATACAAATTTGTATGCATATCCAAAATTAATCTCGACAACCATATAGCCACAATTTGAATTTCAAGAATAAGGCGATTTTGATTGGAAAATGTATACTATGAACTACTGTAATTCATGTGGATGCATTCTAAAGGATAATTTGAGATTAATATGCCGTTTTATGTGAAATTAAAATTTCTGATAACTTTTAACCCAAATCGGTGCACGTATCCGAACAAAGTGCACTGATGCGTTTAAAACATTAACAACACTAGGGCATTCAAATAATACCCACACTGGTTTCCAACATTTCAGAAAAAAATATGTTATCATATCGATGCTCTTCTACAAGAAGCATCGATGTGTTAAAAAAAAAAAACAATACCGCTAGGCACCTGTTTCTTGATTTTAAAAAATAAAAATGAATTCAACCAACTTATGTGCTCTTATAACAATTAGAGCACCAATGATTTTAAATAAAAACCACATCGTTGCATTAAAAAAATTTATTGCATCGTTTCGGGATTTCGAAAAAAAATGTATAATGTTGGTGTGTTAAAAAAATTTGGTTCCCTGGGAATGTCGATGTGCTTTTTTTATAAACGCACTGGTGTGCTTAACTGTCGAATGCACCAATCTGTAGAGAAATTGAAAAAAAAAAACACGAATTTTTTTCTTTTTTCTTAAATTAAAAAACGAGCAGCAATTGATTTTTTGAAATCTAATTTCATAAAGTCGTTTAAATAGTAAAAAAGTATTCACCATTTCATTATTTTAGCCAAAATTTCAAGTGAGTAATTTGCAAGAGAGACATACCAGGAACACTGTGTAATAACAAAATACTTTGGAGCAACAAAACTGTTCAGAAGATCAGAAGTTGAAGGGTATGGTGATTAAGTAAAAAACCTGCATAATAAAAAATTTAAATTTTACTGTTCATTTTACTAATTTTTTTTTTTTTAGGGTTTAATTAAAAGAGAGATCATTTGCAAGAGAGACATATTGAGAGCACTGTGGAGCTGTGAAATATTTTGGATCCACCGAAAGATCAAAAGTTGAAAGGTATGGTGATTCACTTAAAACCCTAGATAGCAAAAATCTTAAGTATTATTGTTAAAATATTTTACAAATTCTGTTAGATTTATTCACAATTCTGAAATAAATAAATAAATAAATTTAAAACCTTGTATAATAAAACATTTACTATAGATTTTATTAATAGTTTTTTTTTACGATTTGCTTTCCTATTTAAATTTAATTAAAATTCAGACAAAAAATAAAATAAAATCAATACTTACCTTAAACCCTTGCTTCTTCCTGCCAAATGTCACCTTAGGGTTTAACTTCCTCTACCACTTTACAATTAAAGTTTTTCAATTCACGGATTTTAGTTTTAATGGTTTTGTGTACATACTATATACATAACGTTTGACATGTAAAGCAGGGAATCAAATATTGAATTAGATCCAAATCCTATTAGTCATCTCCATTTTTTTTAAATGGCTATATGTTCCGCGGTGCACCCTCTGTAATATAATGCACTGGTGCTCCCTATGTAATACACCACACCGACATATTAGAACACTCTCTATCTGTTCTAGTCTAGTAATTGTTGCTCTCGGTATAATATAGTGCACCAAAGCGCCTCTTCCAAATAGCACTATTAAATCATTCTAGTGTGTTTATCCTTACAAATCACGCCATAATAATTTAAAATTAATGTTTAAAATTAATTTTCCATGACGGTGTTGAACAATTAAATTCCTAGTGCATTTATCTAAATACATGCACGAGTTACGAGAGTCTTTTTTGTTGAAAAGTATTTGATTTATTTGTAAAATATATTTAATGGCTTCTATATTGAATGCTACAGATTGTATATTGATAAAAAAATGTCTCATAAGGTCTCAAGTAAAAAAAATACTAATCGACACAATGATAACACATAAAAAAAAACAGAGAAGAGAAGTTCTTTGTAAATTCTTTACAAAATTAATATGTTTGAGCTATATGTAAATTTAACTAATATATATTGGTTGGTGTGTGTCATTCAGAGCCACAAAATGAGCAAGGTCTATAAGAATATTTCTAATCTAACTGCAGAAGAGTGTATAAATCTGATAGAAAATTGCAAAATCATGAATGAGGTGAATGAAAAAATACTATTCAATATGAGTTTTTTTTAAATAATATACTTAAAAATATTAGATAAAATGTTTCAAACAATCTATTAATTCATATATGTTTAATATTCTACAGTGAGCGAAGAAAATTTTTTCTGAGAAGGAGAGCGGTGCGCCTCTGAGTTCAGCCACTAGGGTTTCGCGTTGTCTGCACACTGTAGCAAATGGCAGAGACCGGGGGATGAAGTCCCCTCCTTTCGAGATATGGTAACTAGTAAGAACAAAGAACCGAAAACGTCCTTCTTCACTAAGTTAATGAATTACAATGCATTTCATTCTTCAAGAACAAGCCAATCGGCAAGAGAGAAACAACAAGGAACATGAAAAGAAGCAGAGAACCAAGTTGCAAAAGAAGCTATCCAAGCAAAATATTCAGCCTCAGGGGAAGGAAAAGAAACAGAGGAAGAAAAAACTCATCTAGGCCAGCCACAAAGGGCAACAACAAAAATAAAAAACAACTACAATCCGAAAGCAAAGAAAACTTTGGTCCTGGAAATATAAGACCCTGATGTAGCAACATACAAAGACTATATGCAGGAGCATGCAGTCATATGCAAGTTCATGGGCATTTGGCCCATTGAAAAAGCCTTGAACTGGTGGATACAAACAAAATGGAAACCAAAAGGAGAGATCAGGTTGCAACTGGGCTCAAAAGGATTCTTCACGGTCATCTTCGACCTCCTGGAAGACAGAGACAATTTTTTTGAAGGAGGCCCCTATTTCTTCAACTCAGCAAGGCTCTATATGAGATTTTGGAAGGAAAATTTTACCCCAGAAAAAAAAGATTTCACAAGAGTCCCAGTTTGGGTTAGGCTATACTCATTGCCTACGGACTACTGGGCACCATCAGTTCTTAAAGGCATAGGAGATGAACTAGGAGAATATATAAAAATGTCAGAAGGCACTAAAAATGGCCACTACGTTTCCTATGCAAGAATATGCGTATACATAGATGTCTCAAGAGCCCTACTTGAGATAATAAAGTTGGTGTTTAGAGACGAGGTCTGGCTCCAAATCATCGACTATGAGCATATACCATTCAGGTGTAGGAAATGCCACAAACATGGACATATATTCTGAGACTGTCCCCAAAATAAAGCTCCACAAAGCAACTAGCAAGTGCATAAGAAAAAATATGAGCAAGGATTTAGAAAGGTTGGACCAAGAAACAAGCATAACAAGAAGGAACAGGTGAAACAAGACCAATATCAAGCAATAAGCCCAAACAAATATGAAGAACTGCATAAAACACAAGAAGACCCTCTCTCAAATAACAAGAATGAAGAAGAAACTAATGGAAAATTCCAAAATGCAGAAAACCAAGAACAAGAGATGAAGCAGTTAGATCATATTCAAATAGAAGAGAACTACACACAAGAAGACATTGAGATGGAACCAACACCGATGGAAACCACTCCAAAAGATAATGCAATAGAGGAATCCCTAGAGGGAGTTGACCTCATATCCGTAGCTGAAGAATGGTAGAAAATGGTTTGGCAGCAATACCAGAGGAGTAAATACATAAAATAGAAGGATCTGATTTCCTATAGGAAGAAGTAAAATAGAGTATACTCCAAAAACCACCTGAGGATTAAGAAAACAAGGGCATATTGTCGAATATGATAGCAGGAAGATGCAACTCAATAGGGGTCAATAGGAAAAGAGGAAGAAAAACAACGGGACAACTCCTTCAAGAACTTGGTGCAAGACTCCTAAATGAAGGAAAGGTAAAAGCTCTAACCCTTACCCCTCTTCATTATCAATGAATTACATTTCATGGAACATAAGAGGCCTCAATGGTCCTGGGAAGAAGAGAGTCTTAAAAAATAGACTCATCACAGACAAACCTAATATGATACTCATTCAAGAAACTAAACTTGACATGGAGAACCTCAACCTCCTCCAAAAAAATTGCTTCAAAAATTACAGTTACATAGAAAACTCAACAATCAATTTTGCTGGCTGACTCATGACTCTTTGGAAAAGCTCATAGTACGAGCTTTCTTCCCATGTAGCAATCAGACACTCAATTACAACGGTTCTAAAACTCATTGGAACCAATGAAAGTATATGTATCACGAACATCTACGCTCCTCATAGGGCTATAGAAAGAATCAAAATGCTTCAAACTATCAACGAACTCTTGGAAACCATTCCTCAGCCTTTCAAAATCATAGCAGGAGATTTCAATATGGTTTTAAACCTCGGGGAAAAAAAGGAGGGATCTGTAAACTGGAAAAAGACTCAGAAGCCTTTCAATCAACTATAGATGGGCTAAGTCTGATAGACATCCCCACAAATAATGGTATCTTCACCTAGAACAATAGAAGAGGGGGAGACCATCAAATAACATCTAGACTTGATCACTTCCTTCTCTCTAAAACTACTTACATGACGTCTTAGGAATCAGAGGCTCAGATCCTCTCCCAATCAGGTTCAGACCACTGAACTATCTCCTTGAAAGTTCAAATAACCTTTGGACTGAAAAAAAATGCCTTTCAGATTCGAATCATTCTGGCTTGAGCACCCAAAATTCATGGAAAATATGAAAGAATGGTGGAGAATCCCAATGCCTCAATCAGGAAACAAAATGTATCAATTCCAACAAAGATTGAAACTCATAAAAAACAAAATCAAAACCTGGAACAAAGAGACCTTTGGCAACATTTTCACTAAAAAAAGATCTAGAACAAAGAATGGAAACACTCCAACAGAAAATCATCAGTAGTGGAATCACTGATCAAATGAAGCAAGAAGAGCTAAGTCTCCAAAAGAACTGGGAAGAAAGAGTTTCTCAAGAGGAAAAATTATGGAAACAGAAATCTCGTATCAATTGGCTTAAATGTGGAGAAAGAAATTCTGCCTTCTTTCACCGTTCAATGATACAACACATAAGAAATAACAGAATCCTAGGCATAAAAACCATAGTGGGTAACATGATCCATAATCATGAGGACATTGCAAATGAATTAAATCTTTACTTCAACAATCTTCTTGAAGAACCTAGGATGGACATGGCTAGAGCTATGAAAGAAATCACAAACAACATATTGGTCATCCTCAACTAGGACCAAAACAAAATGCTCCTGAGAAAAGTTATGATGCAAGAGGTAGAAGAGGTTATTTTGTCTATGCCAAATGGAAAAGCTCCAGGACCATACGAATTTACTACAGACTTCTTCAAAGCCTGTTGGCCCCTAATAAAAGAAGAGGTTCATGCTCTGGTGGAGGAATCCAGAGTCCACAAATTTGTTCTAAAAGCCCTAAATGCAACTTTCCTTACCCTGATTCTCAAGGAGGAAGGGGTTGAATCCATAGAAATGTTCATACCAATTGCACTCTGCAATGTAATCTATAAAATCATTTCAAAGGTCCTAGCCAATAGGATCAAAACTATCGTGCCTCTCCTAATATCCCAAAATCGGTCGAGTTATGTGGAAGGAAAACAAACATTGGACAACATCATCCTCTCCCATGAACTGATACACTCTCTAAAAGTTAAAAAGAAAACTGGGCATGATGATGTAGCTGGATATGTCAAAACCTTTGACAAAACAAGCTGGGAATATATGAAAGTTGTTTTAGAAGCTTTTGGCTTCAACAAGGACTACATAAAGTGGATCATGGTAATGGTCTCAGGGGCTTCCTTTTCCATTCTTCTAAATGGTTCCCCATCTAATCCTTTCATCACCTCTAGAGGCATAAGATAGGGAGATCCCCTATTTCCTTTCCTTTTCATTATCATGGTAGAAGGTCTAAGTAGATCTATCTTGGTAGCCACTTCTAGCAACTCTCTAATAGGCCTCAAGCTTCATGTCAATGCCCTCCCTCAACTCATCAAAAATTCATCGATGACACTTTGTTTATGGGCCTTCTTACTGTAAAAGAAGCCATCTCCTTCAAAGAAATCCTATCAGAATTTTTAGAAGCTTTAGGCACCATAATCAACTTAGAGAAATCTAAACTGTTCTTTTTCAATACCGCCATAGCTATTCAAAGGAACATTTCTAGAACGATGGGATTCCAAATATGTTGTCTCCCCTCCAAATACCTGGGGGTCCCTCTAACTGATAAACCCCTAGTCCGTTCCATCTAGGAAGACCTCATAACCAAGCTGGAAAAAAGACTGGCTAACTAGAATTTTCGTGCCCTCAACTTGGCTGGTCGGTTGGTTTTGATAAAATCTGTGTTGCAAGACATACCCCAATACATGTTCTCAACTCTTGCTGCTCCTAAATCAATCACCAATATCATCAGGAACATCCAAAGAAACTTTCTCTAGAGGAGCATTGAAAACAAAAAAAATGGGCATTGGTTGCCTGGGAGAATACGTGCAGAACAAAACATGCAGGAGGTCTTGGATTGAGGGACCCGAAAATCCTACGGAAAACCCTTGGGCCCAAAACCTAGTGCCGTTAGCTAGAAAATCCGAACTCTCCCCGGGGAAGTATCTGGAAAGAAAAATATGTCCCAAATCACTCAATTAAGAACCTCATCAGGCTCAATGGGAACATCAAAGGCTCGACAATATGGAATCAAGCATGGAAAAGAAAGGCAATCATCCAAAATCACAACTTTTGGGAAATAGAAAATGGATTAAAATCTCTCTCTTTGGGAGGATGCATGGCAACAAATGCTGGACCTAAACATGGAGCAGTTTAGCCATCTACGCAATACAATGAAAGATAAAGGAAAAAATAGAGTAGCTCATTACTGGAAGCCTCACAATGGCAAGGATAAATAGAGAGAATGGCTGGATGAAAGAGATTGGGAACCTTTGCCCAATGATTTTGATTGGAGAGCATTCTCCAGAGAAATCCAAGAAAGAGAGACACAATTTGATAAACGGGAACATAAGATTAGATGGGGGAAAAAGTAGCAAGACACTTCAACCTCAAGGAAACATACAATTACATGGCAAACCACGACCAAATTAAACCGGAGAAAAAGTGTAAAACTCTATGGGGAAGAAAACAATGGCCCAAAATCACCCTCTTCCTATGGCTAACACTGCAGAAGAAAATATTAACCTGGGACAATTTAAGGAAAAAAGGCTTCATCGGACCCTCAAGATGTAATCTTTGTGAAAAAAGTGAAGAAACAACAAACCACCTTCTGAATGAATGCGTTTACTCTAACAATCTATGGGAATGGAAAAAAATGGTTCTCAAAGTATCAGACAAAGACATCTCCTCTATCCTCAACATAATCAAGAATTGGAGAAATTATTTCTCGTCCAACCCAATGGTGAAATAACCCTGGAATTTAATCTCAGGCATAATTTGTTGGGCTCTGGAAAGAAAGGAATGCCATAATTTTCAGGGGAAAGCATAGGCTGGAAGAGAAAATCCTAGCCTTCATTAAGTAGACAATCAAAGAAATGGTCTCCACTTCCAATCTCCAAATTTCCAATGATACTCCTAGTCAAGCCGATCAACGAATCCTCATCCTCCTTGATCTGAATTTCTCCAATAAAAATAACATATCTATGGCTAGAGTAAATTGGGATGCTCCATGTCAATGATCTCCTCCGGACAAAGGAATCCTAAAATTGAACTATGATGGGGTAGCTAAGGGTAACCTGGGGGCGGATGGTTTCGGAGGTGCTTTCAGGAACTTGCAGCTGAAGATAATTTGGGTTTACACTGACAATTTAGGCAATTCATCCAACAATGCAGCCGAGCTACAGGCTTTCGAGCATGGTATGGAAATTACCAAAGATCAAAGGTATTGGCTGCTGATTGTGGAAGGAGATTCCATGCTCACCACTCAAGCTTGCTGAAAGTTACAACAGGGAACAATGGTCATCAGAGTTTCAAATAAATTGTGCCTCAACAAAATCCTTCATAGGATCAAATGACATGTCGATGAGGCAAATGGGCTCCACTTTCAAGCAGTAAGAAGAAAAGAGAACAACTTGGCAGATAGATTGGCGAATCAAGACACAACTGGCAACCTCAGATTATGTTCCCTAGCTTGGAGGGACTCAAAACAGAGTACACTTAGACAAGAATGTGGAACTATAAATGGTCTGGATAATAGGACAACGGGCCCTCACATTAATGAGATCACCTGTCGCGCTCTTGATCAGAGCTGGTACACCCACCAAAAAAATTCATTATGAGCTCCTCCATGAGCAGCTGTGCCAATTCGTGGCACAAAATGAGCATGAACTGGTTCATAGTGTCCCCTCAAAGGTGTTGCCTATCGAACCTTTCAACTAATAACATTACCCTCTCCCTCATTATCACGATGTACCTCCTTTTGGTTGCATTCAATGGCCACCCCACTCCATCCCGCTCCTCCTTAATCGATCACCCCTATGAAAATGCCATCCAAATAGTACCTCCCCTCCACTATTTTCACCCCATCGCCATTTCTCTCATTGCCTTTGTCCATATTCCCCCCCCGGAATTTCGCTCCCTCCCCAACATGGCTTCTCAGTGTGGTTCCATCCCGGCTCCTCAACGCGGTCGTAGTGGAGGTCGTAATTCTTCCAGGTGGGACAATACAAGTAGGTCGCTAAGCAATGAGATGTGATGCACTCAACTATGCCATCTCGATTAACCCGGAGACACAGGAGAGAATCAACAACCTGGAAACTCAAGCGCGCAATATTGGGCGTAGAGTGACCTTAGAAGCTGTGGATGCCAAATTCTAATGGATTCCCGACCCGAGACTTACTAGGTACAGGGAAAATATTTACAGCCGCACAGTTGAATTATCTTGGAAGTTGAAAATAATCCTTGGGCTTGCTCTTCAGGAAGAGACAGAGAACACCAAGGCACTGGAGGAGAAAATTGATATGCTCAGTGATAAGTTCACGGTGTATGTGGAGTGTGTACACCATCACCATTTCATCACTCGGGACTTGCCTCACTATGCCTTGCTCAAGAAACGCATGGCCAATGGAGGGGGTTCTCCAAGCATTAAAAAAGAAACAGTCGGAGCCTCCTCAAGCCACCAGGCAGCAACTGAGGCTTAGGTTGGAAGCACGCAGGAGAAGCCTATCAGCCTGGACGAAGACCCCGTGGAGGTCACAACTTAAAGATCTCTGGTATGAAATTTATTTTTGGTATGCTACTTATGCTACTTATTCCAGATCTCTGGAAGTCTACTGCTCTCAATGACTCACATGATATCAAAGTCACCCTAGGCAATATGGTGTTTCACAAGTCTCTCAATTCTCGCATCATCAACTCGAGGGACATTTTTGGTATTCTCAAAAGCTCTCCTTCTTCCACCAAAATATCATATCCATCATCATAGATAAGGGGAAGAAGTATTTTTGTTTACTGTTGCAAATGTAAAAAAAAAGACCCACTCATTCAAGGAGGAACAATTTTTGTAAAAATCATTGTAAAAAACACTTCAGTAGAGGCAAGAGAGGCTTGTTTTGTAAAATTTGTGAAAATAAAACTTGGCTCTAGTACTAGAGCCCTCAGTTTGCGCCATCCATTTCAGATTGTAGATATCCCACTTCAAAGTAATAGATTCTATCTTATTTACAAAAAAAAAATGTTCTACAGGGAGCAACAATGAAGGAAAATATTAATGTCCTTCTAAGAAAATAAAAATCATAGAACATGTAAATAACGATGAATTGGTCCTTAGTGTTGAAGAATATAGGGAAATGTAGGTTAATGAGATTCTTCTAGACATGATAACTATTTGTGAGGTGTTTTAAATTTTTCTTCTTAGCATAATCTTCACTTGTTATTATTAGAGTGTCTTGTTAGTTCATCAAATAGCTATCAAAACAAAAGAGACAAGAAAACAAGATGTTTGCTTTTTGCTAGGGCAAAAACCTCTCACTCTTTGATAGAAAAAACACACATAATTCTTCTTATAAAGATTCCAATTGATGAATACCAAGACCATGACCCTTGACCGATTTAACCACTCCAAGGCCAAGACACCAATCCTCTTCTTGTCACTACTGAGATCATCATCATTGCTGCACCACCGAGGCCAACACTATTGCATCACCAAAATATTCATTACTGCTACAACACCCTTATTGTACCTTCACTGAGGTCTTCATCATAACAACTAGATCACTGTTGCCACACTTAGATTCACAGAGATCATGACTATTTCACCATAGATGCAATTTGCTGCACTGAGATTATTGTTGCATCATTTCTACACCACCGAGATCTTCATTAGGTTCATGACCATGAAACTAGTTCTTCAATATGACTGAGATCACTATGCCAAGGTCACAACTATTTTCATGAGACAAAGAGCATTATTGTGGGTTCACTAGAATCCTTCTCATCATAATTATGTTGAGACTATAACTGTTATCTAGAGATTAGGCCAAGACAAAGAGTGTCACTCCATGACTCTCCTCTTCACAAGTATGATGAGACTGTATGCTGACATAAAGGTATGTTGAGAATGTATTGAAATATCTTCATCACACATATGCTTAGATTGGGACTATGCCGTAGCATGCTGAGACAGTGTTGTGAGGAGGCCGAGATATCACTGAAAAACACAGAGATTCGTCTCCCTTCGCAATATTGAAATTTTGCACTTATTTGAGATTTCTTGAGCCATTTTACCTATCTAAAATTTTGAGCTTCTTGCACCTATCCAAAATTACAGACAGTCCGAGTTTTTCTACTCCTTTTGTGGTGACCCTAGCCACATATATATAATAGTCTGCCTCTACATTTGAGCCGACATGACAATGTGAACTGTTGTGTCTCTTTATTGAGCCGAAATGACAGTGTGAACTGTTGTGTCTCTTTATTGAGTCGACATGTCTATCTTTTAATTAATTTTCAGGACGATGTGACAAAGAGGATTGTTCGTGTCATTTGGAGGGCTTCTTCCAAGTATAACATGACTTTATAAACATTACAATGACTCTTATTCATTATGACAAATCCTAAAGACATCAAGAAGAAGTTTTTGACCTATGAATAACACTTCTTGCTCATGAAACCCATGATGCAAGGAAAACAATAAATATATTTTGTTCTATTTATTACATTATTTACATGAGTCATAATTACATGTCATTATGAAGACCAAACCTAGTTACACTTTCTTCAACACTCCCTCTTAACTGGGGAGGTATTCATAATGGTACTTGGTCATTCTCAATTTGAAGAATTTCTCATAAGAAGAATCGGATTGGTAACCCATTTGTATAGCATCATAGTAACCAACATTGTTTCCACAATAAGGCCTTAACTGGAAACTCTATCTCTCATCATATCAAATCACAATGTTGGTGAGACCAATGATTATATACACCTTTATCATTGTCTCTCAAGGTACATATCCACCAGGGTGTTCACTGATTATGACCTCCTAGGACTATTCTTATCTTTGGTTCTCATCCCTCAAAGAATATCGGTCCTCTTTCCTAATCTTGTCTTGGATGCCCTACACATCCTCAAAGAGCATAAGATGCCAGATGATTACCCAATCCTCCATTCTTTCTTCCAAAGTGAAGACAAGAATGTCGTGTCTATCTCCCCCTCTCAACTGGGGAAGATATGCCCATACCTTGAAGGAATGCACCCAAGCTCCCTTTGACTAGGAACTTTCCAAAGCTCCCTTTTAATTAAGAACTTGTTAGAGCTCCCTTAGCTAGGGACTCTCCTATACATCAACAACTTGTTCTTCGTGGGTCCTTCAACTGCTTGATCAACTTCTCTTCTTGATGTCATGAAATTCAATTGAGCTTCTTCCTTGTAGGGAAACAACCATCGATCACTTTCCTCCTTATTTTTTCATGTCGTTCCTTTCTTCATATCTGGAACCTTTGTCATATGGCTACTTCTTCCTCATCATGGTTCTTTCAGGAGTTTCCATCCACCACATGAATGCTAGTTGTACTTGTACTTTCAATTCTTGTTCCAATAGCCCTGCATGAATTCATCCAGATATTATTCAAGAAATCATAACATTAAATCAAATGTAACTTTCGATATGGATCTTCAGCATGATATCTTCCTGTAGGTATCAACATCCTGCATACATGTTGACACATCTCCCAAAGATACATTGTTAAGGGACTTCATCTTTTCAGACTTTTATTAGAGCCTCCATATCCTTCCAGGAGATTTCCTAGTTAAACATTCTTGTTCTTTTGGATGTTGATTTCTTTCATCATGGTTTCATATCTCATGATCTCTTCCTTCCTCACACATTACTTTCCCAGGAGCTTTCGATCAGAGTTTCTTAATTGTAGTCAACCACCTCATACTTCATATGAGGACATATTGTTGATTTTTGGTATCATCGAATGTGATCTAAGTCTCAAATTTTGCAGGGAGGCCTGGGCACATGTATTCAAAAGAACCCAGAAAGAAATTTGGGAAATTCCACCCAAAAATAATTTTATTAAAATAATTAATTATTTTTAATGGGACCCTAAGTCTAAACTTAGGAAACTAAAATAATTAATGGGTATTAATCTAATTGTGGTTGTAACTTCTAGAAGAAGATGAGGATTAAGTAGAAATGATCTTATCCATCAATTAAATTCTAATCGTGTCCATTGAATGTCAACAAGGAGATTATTTAAGGAAGCTTGAGGGTCACTTGGAAGACACACAAAGAGAGTTTAGAAGTTTGATTTTCTAAAGCAGAGAGACTATCGTGAGAATATTGATAGTGAGCTTGTGCAGTGAGGGGCAAGGATAATTTGGTTGGAGAGTCTCCTCCTACCCCAGGATACACAACAGAGAGGTAGAGAGACACCAGAAAGAGGTAGCACAATACCCAGGAGGGGTTGGCATTGAGCCAAAAAGGCTCACACAGAGGCAGTATAGTCCTCCCAACAGAAGTCCAAAAATTTGTTGGGGTTTGACGTCTGAGCCGGGAGGGTTGATGTCAGAGTTCTGGGAGAGAAAATCAACCTAGCACAAAGCTGACGTAGAGCCTTAGAGGCTAACATAGGGCCCACATAGGGGCAACGCAGAAATAGCCAGGGACACGTTGGTTCAGCTGCCGGATCAACCGGGACTTGCTGGGTAGAGTGAGGTAACCTCACAAATTTCTTCTGCCAGTTATATTTCTCTGTAACTGGATTGTGAGGAAGGCATCTAGAGTTGTATTTAGAAAATTACTGCATAATAATAAAAACCCTAAGAGCCATTGCACTAGTTTTCCCACATTGGTTTTTTCTGAGGACATTTATCCAAAAATAACTGTGTCATTTGTGTTGTATCTTTGTTTATTGTTTTGTTCTTGTTTCAACATTTAATTTAATTGGTGTAGGCTATAGTGTGTTAGATTCGATATTTTTTGTAACAAGTAGTAAATAATTTGTTTTAGTAATTAACAAATAGGAGAAGTTTAATCAGTGGCTACAGTAGGAATTTCGGTTTACGAAATTTTCACATCGTATCAGAGTGAGTGCAGGTGAAGCAAGAAGAAAAATGCCAGAGAACCCAACTCTGAGCAGAAAAGGAGGTCGAAAAAGGCGTAGGAGGCAACAGTTCGAATCCTCAGAGGGGTTTGCGTAGTCCTAGTCTAAGGGATAAATTTCGAGGCAATCTCTCTCTGAGTGAGTCAACAGAGAGAAGGGATTCCAGATCGAAATCTTGTTGTGGTAGAGGAAGCAATATTGAAGCCTCAGCATGAGGAAGATTTGGTGGGAGGAATTTTTTCTGCAGGTTGTTTTGCTGGGCAGAAAGATGTGAGAAGAGAAGAGGAGCACTATGAGGGAACTTTTCCTCAGTAAGACTTCTCGCCAAGAAGTTCGTTTTCTTATTGGCTGAGCAGCAAAAGTAAGAACCAGAGAAGAGATTTTCGACATTTTCAGTGGCAAAGATGGAAACCAGTGGCTTGAGAGATCGTGATAGGTTAGATGGCGCATCCAATTATGTCATCTGGAAGGTGATAATGTCATTCCTTCTAGATGAGCATGCCCTCAAGACATATGTCGACAACATGGTGGTTGTGCCTCTAGATGCAGATCCATTGAAGAAATACAAGGCATAAATGGTGAAGGCAAAGTGTATGATCCTCAACAGAGTGAAGGATCATGTAGTCTGTCATATTGCTAGCAGAGGGACTGCTAAGGAGATGTGGGATGCATTTTCTACACTGTATCAGGGATCTTCCAAGTAGCGGAATATGTACATTGAATAGAAACTGAGATCTGCTCAGATGCAGAAGGGGGAGTGTGTGGATCCATTCCTCACGAAGCTTCAGGAGACCTGAGATGAGTTATTAGTTGTGGGGTCTACACCTTAATATTCTGAGTTGCTTAGATTAGCCCTCAATTCTATCTTAGATGAGTTGCAAGTCTTTGTCTAGAGTATCTTGGGCAGGGCGACTTTGCTGAATTGGGATGAGATGTGGGAAACTCTCAAACAAGAGGAGCTGAGGAGAGGCTTGGTCAAGTGTAAGCTTGATGGAAGCAACAACAGTGGGTCGAAGCCCAAGGAGGAGGAGGATAATGCAACCCTTGCATCAAAGGGGAAGCAGGAGCATCGAAGGTGGAATAAGGATGTCTCGAAGATAAAGTGCTTCAAGTGTGGTGAGATGGGTCACTACGCGACTGAGTGTCCTCTTAGGAAGAAGGAAAAATATGAGAAGCATGATCTGAAGGCTGCACTTTCTAATATCGAGGAGGATGAGTGCACCATGACAACGAAGATACCTCCAGGAGGAAGGTGGCCTGATTTAGAGCTATAGTTCGAAAGAGCTACATATGGGTAGGATCCTTGAGGAACCCACCTCTTGGATCAATACCTTGCTACAGGAGCCCAAATCAAAAGTAGAAGGATGGAATAGTGTCGAATGGTGTTGATGAGTATCGAAGAGACAATTGTAGTGGCTAGGAGCACCAGAAACTGAGCAACGGAGAACATAGTTGGCAGTAGTGCAGATGGCACTGGGCAGAGGTCAGTAGCAACATAGAAGATTCAGAAGGTCAGTGCAGAGACTAACAACAATCAGGCTCTAGCATTCACATGGTATCATATTGAACACAATTGGTTTAGTAATTTGGGATGTTTTTCCATTGATGATGCAATAGCAACAACAATTTGTAGTGTAGGGGCAGTTGCTAGTGGTAATGCCAACAACAACACGAATGCAGAAATTCAGAGGGAGTTGCAATATGGATGCAATTTTTATAGTGGCAAAGTCGGAAGCAGTACAGATGCAACATTTTCATAATGGTTGGTGCACAGTATGTCATACATCAACAACACAGAGGGAGTTGTTACAAAATAGAGTGATGCTTCAGCAGGTTGTATTGACAGAGCACATTCTTCGCTAAGAGGGAGTGTTGATTTATGGTAGCATCAAATGTGATCTAAGTTTCGAATTTGGTAGGGAGGCTTGGGCACATGTATTCCAAAGAACCCAGAAAGCGTTTTTGGAAATTCCACCCAAAAATAGTTTTATTAAAATAATTAATTATTTTTAGTGGGACCCTAAGTCTAAACTTAGGAAAAATAAAATAATTAATGGGTATTAATCTAACTATGGGTTTAACTTCTAGAAGAATACGAGGATCAAGCATAAATGATCTTATCCATTGATTAACTTCTAATCTGGGTCGTTGGATGTCAACGAGGATATTATTTAAGGAAGCTTGAGGGTCACTTGAAAGACACACATAGAGAGTTCATAAGTTTGATTTTCTGAAGTAGAGCAGCTGCTGGGAGAATATCAATAGTGAGGGTCAGGAATAATTTGGTTGGAGAGTCTTCTCCTGAGAAAGATACACAACACAGAGGCAGAGAGACACCAGAAGGAGACAGTGCAGTATTGAGGAGGGGTTGATGCTGAGCTAGAAGGGCTCACGCAGAGGCAGCGTAGTCCTCCTAGCAGAAGTCCAAAAATTTGCTAGGGTTTGACGTCTGAACCAGGAGGATTGAAGTTAGAGCTCTGAGAGAGAAAATTGACCCACCGTAGAGCCTTAGAGGTTGATGTAGGGCCCATGCAGAAATATCCAGGGACACGTTGGTTCAATTGCCGAATCAATTGGGACATACCGGGTAGAGTGAGGTAATCTCACAAATTTATTCTGCCAGTTGTATTTCTCTATAACTAGATTGTAGGGAGGGCATCCATAGTTGTTTTTAGAAAATTACTGCATAATAATAAAAACCCTTAGAGCTTCTACACCGATTTTCCTGCATTGGGTTTTTCCTCAGACATTTGTCCAAAAATAACTGTGTCATTTGTGTTGTATCTTTCTCTATTGTTCTGTTCTTGTTTTGGCATATAATTTAATTGGTGTATGCCGCAATGTGTTAGCTTCTATATTTTCTGTAGGAGGCAGTACATAATTTTTTTCAATAATTAACAAATAGGAGAAGTTTAATCAGTTTCTATAGTAGGGATTCCGGTTTACGCAATTTTCACACATATTATGTTGATTTCATCTATTGTGACTTATGCCTTCCTACATCCTTTCAGAGGAGGAGATTATTTTTCTCTTGATAATGCTTCTCAAGAAAGAATTAATGATCCTTATTACTTGCAACTATACTATTTTCTCTTTATATAACACTTGTAATACAAGTGCTGCGGGAGACATAGAAAGCTTCCTAGAGACAACCTCTGGGTTGATTGTAGACCAGTGCCTAGGACATCTTAGATAAAGTGGTGCATGGAATATTTTCAATGGGGACTTTCAGTTGCACTCTAATTGTCACGTAGTTGGAAAAAGGGGATAAAGGGGGCTTGGTTCAATAGGCCTTCATGAGGGTAAACTCAGCCAAGACATGGATCCGAATGTTCATGGGGTAAATCAGGCCAACCTCAAAGAGAAATTTCTGGTTCTAGTGGCCGACACATAACAACTAGCAATCTTAATATCAATGTAGTAGTAACATGAAGAGGAGGAAAGAAAAGAGGGAATTCGATGCATAGGGCTGCCAACATAATCCTAAGCAAAAATGTTCTAGCAGAAATATGGAAGAGGGAGGAGATGAAAGAGTATAAGGATTGAAGTGAAAATTAAGGTTTCAATGCCATATACCTCATGGGCACACTTGTCACTAAAAGCATAAGCAAATCTGTGCAAATTACAAGTACTTAAGTAAATCTGTAGCTAACACAGGTACTGTCGCTGCTTAGTAACAACTATACAATCATGAACAAGGGTGAAACCTGTAGCTTCCTTACATTATTTCAGAGAAAGAAAAACATATATGGAATGAGATTTATAGAGGGGAAAACATACTACACATTGCCATGATTGGAATCACCAAGGAGTTTCATTAATCTACAAAATGAGTCCCATTCACTAGTCCATTTACATTCAGCATGTATATCACTATAGTCCCTCATGAACAAGTTTCATAGAACCAAAGTGGAACCACAGAATTTGGACCGTCGCGGGTGTAGAATTCCAGAACCTCTATTGAGTGTTTCTACCCCTTATTTATACAGAGAAGGGGGGATTTGAATCCACATTTACAAAAATATCTCAGCCAAGGGCCAACTGTCCAATTGACTAGTTGCCTCGCCTGCGATAGCTCTGCTGCCAAAAATGATTTCTAAGGATTTGATTCCTTTCTTGAAAACAAACAGAAATTACAAAATAATGAAAAGAAAAGGAAAATGGAAAGATGATGGAGGAAGTATCCCTTTGTTATTCCTATGAAGGCCCTTGATCAGGCCACGTCTCTGCCATGATGCACCTTTCCTATTGTTCTGCTAGTTCCTATCACTTTTGCCTTAACTACCCGACTTCTCCACTCTCTGTAGTTGGTAGCGATCGACTGTGTTTGCTTGTCACAGAGCAACAACAGAGTTTTTCTGGGCAATCCTTTGTATTTATGACTGAGTGGAGCTCCACGCTGAGGCATTAAGTCTTCCTGAGTCCCCATACCTTCATTTACTCTTCGAAGACGTGCAACAAAATAGCTGAGTTCATTTCTTAGGCCATTGTTGTCATGGGTTTCTTATTGCAGAGGCTTCCACAGGATTAGTCCATATCTCTCTCCAACTACTCCATGCCTTCCTTCAATACCTCAACTGCCAACCCATATGCCTTCAAAGCCCTGTACCATACTATCAGAACGTCACCACGTCGAGAATTTTAGTCTTAAAAGCATCATAGACAGTGAGTCTCGATCTCCTTTGGCCCCCTTTGGTTTAGCCCCTTTCAGTATTTCTTCATCATAGGACAACGGACCACGACCTGGGGCTCAACCTTTATATCGGAGCTTCCCAGTCAACGTTTTCAAATCGGGGATTGAACTGGAAGTGAAGTGATATCAAGTTTCACTGATTGTTGATTGCCCTCTGTGCTTAGCCCTTGGTTCTTTTAGCTTTTTATGTGACTGTAGGCAAACCCCTATCAGAGTCCTTTTCTCGGCGGATTGCAATCGGGTTTTTAACCTTGATGTAATAACATGCATCAACCTGTGAACACCAATTTTCGATCTCTGATATGAAGTCATCGCTGCCACGTGGCACTTCCTGAGTGGTGACACGTGTCACCCAAATATGCCCTCTTTGGACCCTTGAAAATGCCAGATCTACATGCCACATGTCCTCCGTACTGCCACGTCATGCTGACATCAACGCCACCATGTTTATATCGGATCCAATAATATTCTGCCACATGGCCTCTAGGAGGAGAGAGAAAAAGGCCTGCATGCCCCTGGTTTTGTGTTGATTTCCTTTGTTAAAAGTTTTTGGCCCTCTCGGCGCTTTAACACCATCGGTGTTCGCTGATCGCAACTTTGTTAAGGTTGTGTTGTGATATTCAACAACCCCCCCATTTATTGATGTAATAGCTAATATTCTATTAATAAATGGGGACCCTTGATAAAATCCTTGAAAAAGAAATTTAGAACTTAGACACTTTCTTTTAAGCTTTTTTAAGAATAAAGCAAGATATCAAATGAAAACCCTTTGAAAACTAGCAATTCTCGCATTTTCGCATACCGACGGACCAAGTGTGTCAAAAGCCTTGTTAACAAAGCAAAACCCATGAATTGTGATCAAAGCAATCACCGCACTTAACTTAAATATCATTAGGCTTTTCATTTAAAGCTAAGACCTATGACATTTCCTATTTAATAAAGCCCATATCGCAATCACACATCAACGCTCACAAAGGATGCAAACCCACAAAGCATGTTGAAATGTGCAATATGTGATATCGTGATATGACAAGTTAACCTTACCACATCACATCAAGATACTTAAAAAGGGCTAAATATTATGAACTGCGCGATCTTGCGAAATGTGATAGAACCCTCGACCCAATAGAAGCCAATGTCATGAATGGTATTTAAATCTGTCAAGTAGTGAAAAGCGCTTTATAAGGTAATTACTCCTTCAAACAAGCTATGCTCTAAGTAAAAAGGATATACTTCTTATCCCACATCTCACATCCCGCAAAATCCTAAAAAACTTTGAGAAAGCACACAGACAAATATGCGATAATGCGATTTGCGATATTGCATCACAATCGCAAAATCGACATTCTCGCAACTTAAGTCCACCACCTTAAAATTTTTCCTTCCCATTTTGTGATGCGGTACATTAATGAGCAATAAAGGCAGCGATAAGGGACCATTAGTGGCTATTTAATATAGGTTAATGGCATTTATGTTAAAAAGTGGCTCGACATGATACGATATCTTTTCATCTGTGTTTGATTAAAACTCCTTTCTTGTCACCTTTTCAGGTTATCTATATCATTCATTCTCATTGTCATTCTTACTTGTGTTTATCCGATAACTTCCGCTTTGCTCCATTTCAGGAAAAATCTATAGGGAGCATTGTTAGAAACAATGGGAAAGAAAAGAAAGGCAAATGCGTCTCAGAAATTTGAAATAATTCCTCTTTTCTCCGATACTACGTGTAGCATAGACGGAGGAACTATGACATGGGAGGCCATGTACAACTTGTTAGAAGAGGAGCACCCCAGGCCACTAGAAACAAAGGCCACGACAGATTCCGAGGAGTCATATGATGCCTCCTATTTTGAGATGACATGCTCTTTCCTGCACCACATAGTTGCATGACCAAAGATAATCCCATATATGGACATGGTCAAATGGGTAATTGATGAGGCAAACATTGCAGGCCGAACATTCAGGAATCACAGGCAAGAGGTTATGGGGTCTTTTTTAGTAGAAATCCTACAACTCATGTACTAGTTACCAGAGCTGCAAAAGCTCTACAACAAATAGTTCCTTGAGCAATTTTCCAAGGAAAATGAAGACCTATCAGACGTCACATAAACCTGGACAACAATTGAAGGCAAGCTCAAACGGGATAAAATGGATATGTACTCTACGTCATCCATTTCTCCCCCTCCTAGTTTCGCAGCAGCAATGCTATGTAGATTGTTCGGTAAACTTGATAGGTCCAATTTTTCCCTAGAATGGCTCCCATTGATAGATGTAGCAATGAATGCAACAATAATGAATTGGACTCAAATTCTATTAGATAATTTGGCTAAGGCTATTATAGAATATAGAAGGAAGAGAAATTCTTCTCTAAGAGTGTTCCCCCCTTTTCATGAGTGCTTTTGTAATGGATGCAATCTGTTTTAGTTCTAAATTTCCCAATATGGGATGGAAGTGGATTGTACAGGACCTGCTTCCCATCCATATGTACCATAAGATTTTGTGGGAATCTCAATTTCACCCCCATTTTTATAAAATCTATCAAGGAGTTATGCTACCCATCCATAAAGAAGTGTACAATAGAACCACCCCTAGGTTTTCTAAAGAGGCTGAGATAGATATCTTGCCAGTAGCCAGATGGTTTGGGGAAGAAAACTTTACCTATATCAGAGTATTCAGGAGCATTGCTTCACCACATGTTCTCCCATATTACATCCCTGACAAATTAATGGCCAGAGAAATAGCCTACCAAAAAACAAGGGAAGGTGGATTAAGCAGAGGACTGAAAGAGCAGAAGAAGGCCATTTGGCCTACATTCCCATTACAATGTGGTGCATTTGCACTACATGATTTTGGACATGCATGCAAAGAAGAAGAGATTATTAAATCTATGAAATTAGATACAGTTCTGGGAAGGAAGTATGACCCAAACAACACTGTTAAGAATTTTACTACTATGGTGAAAGTAATGTCGTTCACCCACGAAGGGGATGCCTTTGATGACCTCTTCCTACAGGAAGAAACATATTCACAAGTGTTGCAATTGGCATCAGAACTTTTAACCCCAGATGATCTTAGGGATTTCCATGTATATAGGGAAAAAAGATTATTGAAGGTCCCATTGGACCTATTGCAGATAGAATCAATAAGGGAGCCAACTCCCAGTGTAAGCTTGGAGGACAGCTCCAAAGAAAACTCTAAAGAAGAAACCCAAGAGAGATCCATGCATGAGTCAGAGCACTCAGAGCAACAATCTCAAAATGGAGGAGGAAACACAAATAAAGAGTCTGATAAGGACACAACTGGAACTATAGAAGAGACGGTCGAGCAAACCTCAACAAAGAAGCAAGAAGAAATTGTCTCTACATCAACTGAGTCATGTAAAAGCCCAATTATTGACTTGGAACAAGAATGGGAACAATTCAACAAAAAGCTTCACACAGATTCAAACCCTGAGCAAACATTTGAGATGCAGACTCCTAAGAAAACCCATCACAAGTAAAATCTGGAAACAACAGAGGAAGGAGTTAAGGTCACTCAGGACGTTGAAATCATTCCTATTACTCCTACTTCAGAAATTGTTTTCACAGTTGAAGAAATACCTCCACTAGATGTATCATATAGTCCTACCCACAAAGCTGTAGTCAAGAGATAGAGGAAGAAAAGAAAGCTAGATTCTGTAACTTTTACGACTTTTGAAAATGAACCAATGGAAATCGTTTGAAAGGACTCGCCCATGGACCCATCTGAAAATCTCACAAAATTGTCACAATATGTAGGAGCTTATGCCACGACAACTATTGACAAAGCGACATAGGTCCAAATGCCGCTTAAGGAAAAAGAACAAAGAATTCTGCTGTTAGAACAACAATTAGCTCAGGAAAAATCAATCAACAAGTAGAATTACAAGTAGCCCAACTCCAGTAGGAATTTGAACAGATGAGAATACAACATCAGGCCAACTTAGCAGAAAGAGATGCACGGATACAAGCTATGACAGATAAGTTTAAGGATAATCCGCAAATCGATGAGTTCATAAAGGAAGCACTCAATCTTAATTCCCAACTAATGCATCAGAAGGAAGTACTTTGCTAGAAGATCTTGTAGATAAGTCTTTACTGTGAAACTAATGGTACGCTAACAAACCAAGCCATTGACATGAGACTTGAGTATGACGAAATCCATAAAAGGATTTCCTACTTTATTATATGGAATGAATCAGAGGATGGGAGAAAGGCTGGCCTACCAAAGTCGGAAGAATCTCATAAAGGCATATTGTTCACAAATTGGGATTCCCGGTTGAAACAAGTGAAAAGGGAAACATTGATAGCATCGACAACAACAAACTGCATAATAGAAGCCATCAATGAAAATCTTGATTGCGCCAATCTGGTTAAGGAATGTATACCAGGATTTCTTCTGAATTTCAAACAATTAGAGTAGCAGTGGAGACAAGCAGCGCAGGAAAAGGAGGAGGTAATCAGACAGCTAAGCAGGCTGAATTGGGAAGCATACTGGAAATTTTTAGTGAAACCATACAGTCAGTGGATGACTTTGAGGTGCTTAACAACCTCAACACAAAAGATGGTGCCAACACTAACAAACGCTATATTTGTGGGGCAGTTAAAATCTATGATTGGCCAACCGACCCAGCTCAAGCCAATGACTGATATTTGCGATCTTAGAGATCAAGTCCAAAGGAGTTAGTCATTTAATTTATTTTTCTTTTAGTTTTATTTTTTGCATATTCTGAGGAAGGTCATTTAAACCTCCTCAACTATTTTTTGTAATAATCTATTTTAGGACCTATAGTTTAGTATTTAAACCCCTCTCATGCATTTAGAGAGGGGTCTAGAAATTTTATCAGAAACATTCTTTGAAACATTGCACTTTTGTACTTTTGAGGAGGTTCTGATGGAATGAATGGAACATGATCTATTTTCTTTCAAATATCTAGCATGCTCTACTGAAATGCACTTTTGTACTCTTAGAATGTGTTGGATTGATTGAGATTGGGTTAATATTTCTGAAGCACATGAGCAGGACTCATCATATATGGTACTTTTATCTTATGATCTTGTTTTATTTATGTATCAGGCAATACTTCTTCTTTAAATTGTTTTATGTGTGAAAGTTTGAATTACAATTTAGCATTATTGCACTTTTGTATGATGTTAGCTTTGACTCTATTCTGAATACATGAATGATTTTGTATGCGATATATCTTTCTCAATTGTTTTGTCTAACTATTTATCCAAAACGATTACTATTAAATGATTTCACTTCTTATTGTAGTTGAATGATCTTTACTACCAATTGTTGCAGGACATCATTGTAGATCGGATATTGTATTTAATTTCTGGGTATATTTATAGCTAAATTGTGTTAAACTAGGATATATGCATGTGTTAATTAGTTAGATTATATTACACTTAGCTCAGTCATTTTCCCGTCACATCATATATCACCCCACCAACACTATCAAAATATTTTCTGGGAAACTGGTCCCATTATCCCCAGTCGGAGCCACTACACCAAACGAAAAAGGAGCTACTAACCAAGGTCTGGACTGGGTGGTTTTCCCCCATGTTGTCGCAATGATTTTTGAGGCTTCAACATTTTGGTGCTAGAAGGAGGGCCTAATTATGAATGGCAAGTAAATTCAAATCAATAGGCCATTCTAAGAGTAAAACTCCCTCACCATCTCCTCCAACTTCTCGATCACATTCTAAATCTCCAAATCCTAAGCGAGAAGTTGTAAAGAAACCCTTAGAATCCACTACTATGATATCAAAGAAGTTAGATCACTCTTATATTGTAGAAACCCCTGAAGTCCAGTCATTGATCCATAAGATGCAGGGGATTTCAATATCTCAAGAAGAATTTGAGTTATCCCAAGCTAGTGTTTCTTCTTAGTTTCCCTCCTCTCAAAGGTTAACTAGATCACAGAGCGAAAAATTTGGGATCCCCCCATTTGAATTCCCTCTACCAAATCGAAAGAGAGCTAAGAAGACATAGTCTGAATCCCATAGTGAGGTTCTCTCATCATCACCTCAAACACCCTCATTCATTCCATCCACTTCATCACAAAATCAACCATCTGCCTCATAACTCCAGATCATGGTTTACACTGGTACTGGAGCACAAGCCTCCTCTACCCAATCACCTTCAACTACTGGAACATCTTCCTCTACACAGATACCTATGATGGCTCAAAGACCATGGACAAATCCAGGAGCTGTTCAGATGGCGGGACCTTTACATCCATTGCCCACCCATCTAGAAAAGTGGTTACCAAAGTTCAATCCTGATGATGGCCTACCAGTTGAAGAACACATAAACAACTTTATGTTGTCCATAAATCTCAACGAAGTAGTAGAAGAAGATGTTGTTGTAAGATTATTCCCGTATACCTTACAAGGATCAGCAGGATCGTGGTATTTTTCATTACCATCTGGTTCCATTAATAGTTGGGATGCCTTTCAAGAGCAATTCTTAACCAAGTTTGGAGATGACCGATCAACAACTACTCTTATCAATGATCTCTCCAACTTGAAAGCTGAACCAAGAGAACCCATTAAGGACTTCAATTCACGTTTTAATAAGTTATTAAATAAAATCCCAACGACATCCAAGCCCAGCGATGAAGTCCAAAATGAATGGTACATTTCTGCTCTTCCCTCAAACACAACTATTTTTGTCGATAGAGCTTCCAAACCAACTTTGGAAGAAAACATGAAAGAAGCCATAGCTGTAGAAAAACACATTTTAGCCTTAGATAAGAAGAATGCATTAGAAGAACGAAAATCCAAGAAAGTAACTTTTAGGGATGAATCCAAGAAAAAATCGCCTAAAGATCCTTTTAATCTTGAAGATCTACAAAAAGTCCTTAAAACCATGTCCAATGAAATGGTTGATATCAAGAAATAGGTAGTAGAGACTTCCTCAAGGAAACCTTTCAGATCATACAAAAGAAACCCTACCTCTGATCCTAAGCCTCCAAGTACCATATCAAACGTGGAGTTAGATATGGAGGAACAAGAAGTCTCAATGGCAGAAGAACAAACAGATGATGAAGAAGTAGTTGAGTTACAATTAATGTGGGATTTTATCCTTCCCAATGAAGAAGCACAAGAAGCATTACCTGTTGCAACCAGGAGTAGAAGCCCAGTTGATTTACTGCAAAGAAATCCAAAGTAGAAGGCATCAACTTCGGATCCCAAAGACAAAGCAATAGGTGAGAAATCTTCGTGTAAATCCACTCAAACCGCTCCTCCTCAAACAAATTCTTCACCTTCAGCTAAAACCTTGCTAGTCTATGATGAAATGGGATACAACATCGTTGAAGATATGAAAAAGACTAGGGAAAACATCACATTCCATGAGCTTAGCAAGTTAAAACATTAACAAAAGCTATTGCTCAAAGATCTAAAAGCAGTCCCTACTTCTCCTCTTCCCACTATTGTAATCTCGCAAGCTGCTCAAGAAATGGGAAGGCCTCCTACTACCTTATTATATAGAATAGATCCTACTGATATTGCTCTAATAGGAGGAAGATCCAGATCCCATACTCCATTTTTGTTGACTTTTGAAGTTTTCAACAAAAAATTACACAATTGTTTAGTTGATTCTGGAGCTTCATCCAACATTCTACCAAGAACAGTTTGCGCGAAATTAAATGTGGAGCCCCAAAAATCTGTTGTTCACATTGTGCAGTTAGACCGATCTCAAGTCAAAGTTATAGGAGAACTCAATCAAGTCACTATTAGACTCTCATCAAACCCAAAAGTGTGTCAAGTCATTGACATCCTTGTGGCTGATATACCCGAATTCTATGGCCTAATCCTTAGCAGAGACTGGTCAAAAAATCTTCATGGCTATTTTGCAACCGATTGGTCCCACATGTGGCTTCCCTATAATGGTAAGCCGAATCAAATAAGGGTTGACCAAGAGAAACATCAAAAGTATATCATCACAGAATTAGAGGGGGAAATGAACCAGTCGCATACAATAGTAAAATCATTGGAAATTACTCAGTCGAATCATTTCTAAGAAATTTTAATGCAAATACTTCACCTTTCTTGGAAAATTTTGTTATATCGCAAGTTGAAAATTATTCACAAACAAATGCTTCTAAGTGTATAAATTTTGTAGATAAACCTATAGTTACCTCCTTATTTTGGAAATTATTTTTTGATGGATCTAGATCTAATGATGGAGCCGACGCAGGATGCATATTA
Organism: Pinus tabuliformis; assembly: GCA_031772625.1. NCBI lineage: Eukaryota > Viridiplantae > Streptophyta > Pinopsida > Pinales > Pinaceae > Pinus > Pinus tabuliformis. The sequence goes on along the minus strand of CM062819.1, from coordinate 1,430,139,235 downwards.
GTTAGCCCAGAAGGGGAAAAAATTATGTTATCATGCAGGCTTGAATTCGAATGCACAAACAACATTGCCAAATACGAAGCATTGGTTCAAGGGTTGTATAAAGCCATCGGCCTTGATATCAAATATCTTCAAGTATTTGGAGATTCTGAAATTGTGATAAAACAGGTAAGAAATACTATACACTGTCTGTCTGGACATTTGAAACATTATCAATCGTTAGTCCAGGACCTCACTTCTCATTTTACAACGTTTAATATTTCCCCTATCCCAAGACTCCAAAATGCAAGTACCAATCTTTTGGATAATGTTGCATCCAAGCTCATTCCACGAGGAGATTATAGCCCCAATCGCTTTTCTATTGAATTAATTTTTAGGTCTTCTATTCCCGAAAATATCACCAATTGGCGAGTCTTTAGTAATGATCTGGATATCATAAGTTTTATAAAATCTGAAGGCTCTTATGACGGCCAAATAATAGATGAAGATCAACATGACAGCCAGCTTAAGCAAGAAACAACTATGAATTCCATACCTAAGTCTGTGGTTAAGCTAGAAGACTTATATGATCTTAAGGACAGGTTCAAAAAACCCACTAACTCAAAACTTCAAAGTTCAACTTTGAGGTTTGAACTAGTAAATCTTGGAACTGACCTTAAACCTCAAAATATCAATCTAGGACTTGGTCTTACGCCTGATGAAAAATCAGCCTTCATTCATTTGTTGAAGAAATACAAGAATGTCTTTGCTTGGAACTATGAAGATCTTAAGACATATGACACTTCCATTATTCAACATACCATTCCCATGATATCTGATGAAAAGCCCGTGCAACAGAAGCTGAGAAAGATCCACCCGAATTTAGAAAATCAGATCAAATCTAAATTGAATAAGCTGCTCAAAGCCAAAATAATCTTTCCTGTCAGGCACTTAAGGTGGGTTTCCAACCTTGTTCCGGTTAGAAAAAAGAATGGTGATATTCGAATATGTATAGACTTTCACAATCTCAACAAAGCTTGTCAGAAGGACAACTTTCCATTACCCCCTATGGAATAGATACTGCAATCAGTTGTAGGCTCAGAACTAATGTCTTTTCTGGATGGATTTTTAGGTTATAATCAGATTCTAGTACATCCAGATGACCGGCTAAAGACTACATTTCGAACCAAATGGGGCACCTATGCCTATCAAAAGATGCCATTTGGGTTAATCAATATTGGTGCCACATTTTAGAGAGCCATGGACATAGATTTCAAAGGTTTGGTGAATAAATCAGTGGTAATATATTTAGATGATATACCCATGTACTAAAAAAGGCACAGTAATCATTTAAAGGATTTAAAACAAATATTTGAGCGTCGTCAGAGGTATGGAATCTATCTCAATCCCAATAAATATTTCTTTGCTTTAAGTGAAGGAAAGCTCCTTGGATTTATTGTATCCAAAGGAAAAATTCAGATTGATCCTGATAGGATAAGAGAAATTTCTGAAATCCCTTTACCTCATAACAAGAAATCCATGCAATCTTTCCTAGGTCAGATAAATTTTGTCAAAATATTTGTCCCTGACTTTTTGCGAATTGTTTTACCTCTCCAAACTATGATTAAGAAAAATTCTCTTTTTAAATGGGGACATACTGAGCATGAAGCCTTTTATATGATTAAACAAGCAATCATAAATGCTCCCTCATTAGCAAAACCATATTTTTCTAATCATTTCATTTTATATACCTTTTCTTCCGAGAAATAATATGCAGCTATATTAACACAGGTTAATGATGACAAAGCCAAAGCACCAATTTCTTTCTTTAAGTCCAATTGGTAGGGGGCTGAATTAAACTATTAAGATGTTGAAAAACAAGCTTTTGTTGTTTTCAAATCAATAAATAATTTCAGACCCTTTCTCCTCAAAACTCACACCAAGGTAGTAGTCCCATTCTCAGCAATGAGAAATTTATTAATACAAAGAGATGTAGGTGAGAAAAGGGAAAATTGGGTAACAACACTGCGAGAATATGACATTGAGATCAGACCAACTAAATTGTAAAAGGTCAAGGTTTTTGTAGAATGTTAGTAGGAGCATCCAACTTACCAACACTATAAGATTCAGGTGATGATGTACAAGTATATGAGATAAGCCTCAACGACACTGAATCCAAATATGTTGATATCATCTTTTATTTGAAAAATGGATATGCCCCTACGCAACTAAGTTACAAAAGAAAAAGGGCTTTGAGGTTAAAAGCTAAACAATATGAAATCATCAATAATGTGTTGTTTAGAAAGAATTATGATTATGTTTTTCTTAGATGTCTTGAAAAATTTGAGGCAAAAAAGGTTTTGCAGGAACTCCATGATGGACCAGTGGGTGGACATTTTGGAGGGGACAAAACTGCACATAAAATCCTGCATGCTGGCTATTATTGGCTAACATTATTCAAAGATGCACATGAATATGTAAGGAAATGTAAAATTTGTTAGACAACTGTTGGAAGACAGAGGAAACCCACATTACCATTGTAGCCAGTCAACATTGAACAACCATTTGAACAATGGGGACTGGACATAATAGGTGAGATCATTCTTCACTCCTGAAAGCAGCATAAATATATCCTTATAGCCACTGATTACTTCACAAAGTGGGTGGAAGAAATTCCACTTAAGGTAGCCAATTCTGATAACATCATTGAATTTATTGACCAATTTATTATTACTAGATTTGGTCTACCATCTACCCTCATGTTTGACAATGCGTCTTATTTTACAGGCAATGCTATGACAGAATTTGCTCTTAAAAGAGGTCTTAAACTTAAATACTCTGCTAACTATTATCCTCAGGGTAATGGCTTGGTTGAATCTACAAACAAAAATATCATAAGAATCATCAAACGAACTGTTGATCAAAGTCATAAAAACTAGAACAAATCTTTAACATTTGCTCTATGGGCAGATCAAATAACACATAAGGCCTCAATAGGAACTTCTCCCTTTAATTTGGTCTATGGGAAAGAAGCTATCCTACCTACAAATTTAGCTATTCCCTCTCTAACCTTGGTTCAATTTATTGAAGAAACCCCTTCCTCTTCTATGCAACTAAGACAATTACAAATCCTCAAGCTCGAAGAAGAAAGGGAAAAGGCCAAAATCACACATACCCATCATCAATAGTTAGTCAAATCTTCATTTGATGCAAATTCTGTAAGTTCAAAATCATTTCAGCTTGGAGACCTGGTATTGAAATGGGATAAAGCACATGAGGAAAAAGGTAAGCATACCAAATTCCAAAGAATGTGGCTTGGCCCGTTTCAGATTGTGGAACAAATAGGCCCATCAACCTTTCTATTGCAAGATTTATCAGGCAAGAGAGATTCTCTGCCTGTTAATGGGCAGATTCTAAAAAAATATTTTTCATAGAAGATAATCTCTTCTATTCCTTGTATACTATTGCTTTTACTTTTTAGGAAAATAAAAGTTGAGTAGCATTTACTTTTGGCCTTTATAATAATAATCTCTTTTATATTTTGACTTTTCGCTTGTATAAGTAGAGATTGTTAAGAAGATGATTTTTACATTTGAAACATAAGCTAAGTTCTATTACTCTGAAATTTCTTGTCCTCTACCAAAATTACTTATCCTTTGATAAACCTTAAATTTATAAAGAAACCTTTGTTCTACCATTAGTTAAGAAAAGTATCTATAACAAAACAAGGAATCTCTACAAAGAAGCATATGTAACTCTATAATTATCATCCAGAAACTCTTAAGGAGTCAATGATTCTCCCCATCTAGTAAGCTTTCACTTTTTAGAGTGTAATTCTAAAATATGCTTAAAACTTAAAGGATAAGAGGTCTCATTAAGAGTCGACTTACCATGATCATAGGGAAGTAACAAGCTGACATTACCAATATTGCATATCAAAACAGGGTAATGGCTTGAGATTATGTTAATCAAAAGACAAGGGGTCTCATCACGAGCTAGCTTGTTCAATTAAAGTTACAACCAGTGAATGGCATTGTCAATTTTTGCCACCAAACCAAGACAATGACCTTTAAGAAGAAAATGAAAATTTTAAGAAAAATGAATTGTTTAGAAAAGAATGAGAAAGAAAGTAAGTATATGAATATGAATTTATCTTTAAAAATTGCACTCTTATCTAAATGGGACAATGAATCATTATTGGTTAAAAGGTAAACCTGTCGAGGCCATGGACGCCTGCTAGCAGCAGAGACTCTACCTATGACAATTGAGTACATCTAAAAGCTAATCTGTGAGAGCCCCCTATTTTTATCTTTAAAACCAAGTAATGATTGATGTAGATAAAGAAATTTTCATATTGAAGAGGATAATGAAATGGATGATAATTAGGTAGATTTTGTTTTTATTATTCGGAGAAATGTTACTTATCTTATATTTCATGTATTTTTATTTTCTGAACTACCTTTATTTTGGAAGTTTTGAGAAATTTCAAAAAATTGTCAGAGATAACTGGTTCTTCCAGCGAGTTGCCAATTGTTGTGTTATTCAACAACCCCCCCAATTATTGATTTAATAGCTAATATTCAATTAATGAATGGGGACCCTTGATAAAATTCTTCAAAAATAAATTTAGCACTTAGACCCTTTATTTTAAGCTTTTTTAAGAATAAAGCAAAATATCAAATCAAAACCCTTTGAAAACTAGCATTTCTCACCTTTTCGCATACCGCTGGACCAAGTGTGTCAAAAGCCTTGTTAACAAAGAAAAACCCGCAAATTGCGATCAAAGGGATCACCGTGCTTAACTTAAATATCATTGGGATTTTCATTTAAAGCTAAGACCTATGGCATTTCCTATTTAATAAAGCCCGTATTGTAACCGCACATCGACGCTCACAAAGGACACAAACCCATAAAGCATGTTGAAATGTGCAAAAAGTGATGTGGTGATAGGACAAGTAAACCTTACTGCATCATGTCAAGATACTTAAAAATAACTAATTCTTACGAACTTTGCGATGTTGCGAAATGCGATAAAAGCCCCGACCCGATATAAGCCAATGTCATAGATGGTACTTAAATCCACCACGTAGTGAAAAACACTTTATAAGGTAATTACTCTTTCAAACAAGCTACGCTCTAAGTAAAAAGAATATATTGCTTATCCCGCATCTCGCATCCCACAGAATCCTAAAAACTTTGAGAAAGCTCACAGAAAAATATGTGATAATGCAATTTGCGATATTGCATCGCAATCGCAAAAATTGGCATTCTCACAACTTAAGTCCACCACCTTAAAAGTTTTCCTTCCCATTTTACGATATGGTACATTATTGAGAAATAAAGGTAGCGATAAGGGACCATTAGTGGCTATTTAAAATAGGTTAATGGAATTTATGTTAAAAAGCGACTCGACGTGATATGATATCTTTTCATCTGCATTTGATTAAAACTCCTTTCTTGTCACCTTTTTAGGTTATCTGTATCATTCATTCTCATTGTCATTCTTACTTGTGTTTATTCGATAACTTCCGCTTTGCTCCATTTCAGGAAAAATCCACAGGGAGCATTGTTAGAAATAATGGGAAAGAAGGGAAAGGCAGCTGCGTCCGAGAAATCAGAAATGATTCCTCTTTTCTCTGATACTACGTGTAGCAGAGACGGAGGAACTACGACATGGGAGGCCATGTACAACTTGTTAGAAGAGGAGCACCCCAAGCCACTGGAAACAAAGGCCACGACAGATTCCCAGGAGTCATCTGATGCCTCCTATTTCGAGATGGCATGCTCTTTCCTACACCACATAGTTGCACGACCAAAGATAATCCCATATACGGACATGGTCAAATGGGTAATTGACGAGGCATACATTGCAGACCGAACATTCAGGAATCACAGGTAAGAGGTTATGGGGTCTTTTTTAATAGAAAGCCTATGACTCATGTACCAGTTACCAGAGCCGTAGAAGCTCTACAACAAACATTTCCTTGAGAAATTAGCCAAGGAAAATGAAGACCCAGCAAATGTCACACAAACTTGGACAACAAACGAAGGCAAGCTCAAACATGATAAAACGGGTATGTACTCTATGACATCCATTTCTCCCCCTCATAGTTTCGTAGCAACAATGTTATGTAGATTGTTCCATAAACCTGATAGCACCAATTTTTCCCCGGAATAGCTCCCATTGATAGATGCAGCAGTGAATGCAACAATAATGAACTGGGATTAAATTCTATCAGACAATTTGGCTAAGGCTATTATAGAATATAGAAGGAAGAGAAATTATTCTCTAAAAGTGTTTCCCCCCTTTTTCATGAGTGCTTTTGTAATGGACGCAATCTGTTTTAGTTCTAGATTTCCCAATATGGGATGGAAGTGGACTGTACAGGACCTGCTTCCCATCCATATGTACTATAAAATTTTGTGGGAATCTCAATTTCACCCCCATTTTTATAAAATCTGTCAAGGAGTTATGCTACCCATCCATAAAGGAGTGTACAGTAGAACCACCCCTAGGTTTTCTAAAGAGGCCAAGATAGATATCTTGCCAGTAGCTGGATGGTTTGGGAAAGAAACCTTTACCTACATCAGAGTATTTAGGAACATCGCTTCACTGCATGTTCTCCCATATTACGTCCCCAACAAATTAATGGCCAGAGAAATAGCCTACCAAACAAGAGGGGGAGGTGGATTAAGTAGAGGACTAAAAGAGTAGAATAAGGTCATTTGGCCTACATTCCCATTACAATCTGGTGTATTTGTGCTACATGATTTTGGACATGCATGCAAATAAGTAGAGATTATTAAATCTCTGAAATTAGGTACACTTCTGGGAAGGCAGTATGACCCAAACGACACTGTTAAGAATTTTACTACTATGGTAAAAGTAAAGTCGTTCACCCATGAAGGGGACACCTTTGATGACCTCTTCCTACAGGTAGAAAAATATTCACAAGTGTTTCAATTGGCATCATAACTTTTAACCCTAGATGATCTTAGGGCTTTCCATGCATATAGGGAAAAAAGATTATTGAACGTCCCATTGGACCTATTGCAGATAGAATCAATAAGGCAGCCAATTCCCAGTGTAAGCTTGGAGGACAGCTCCAAAGAAAACTCTGAAGAAGAAACCCAAGAGAGATACATGCATGAGTTAGAGCACTTAGAGCAATAGTTTCAAAATGGAGGAGGAAACACAAATAAAGAGTCCGAGAAGGACACAGATGGAACTACAGAAGAGACGGCCGAGAAAGCCTCAACAAAGATGCAAGCATAAATTGTATCTACATCAACTTAGTCATGTAAAAGCCCAATTATTGACTTGGAATAGGAATGGGAACAGTTCAACAAAAAGCTTCACAAAAGTTCAAACCCTGATCAAACATCTGAGATATAGACTCCTAAGAAAACCCAGGACAAGTCAAATCTGGAAACGATAGAGGAAGGAGTTAAGGGCACTCATGAAGTTGAAATCATTCCTGTTACTCCTACTTCAAAAATTGTTTTGAGAGTTGAAGAAATACCTCCACTAGATGTATTTTATAGTCCTACCCAAAAAGCTGTAGTCAAGAAACAAAGGAAGAAAAGAAAGCTGGATGCTGTAAATGTTACAACTTCCGAAAATGAACCAATGGACATCGTTTGAAAGGACTCGCCCATGCACCCATCTAAAAATCTCACAAAATTGTTGCAATACGTAGGAGCCTATGCCACAACAACTATTGACAAAGCGACGAGGTCCAAATACTGCTTAAGGAAAAAGAAGAAAGAATTTTGCTGTTAGAACAAAAATTAGCTCAGGAAAAATCCAATCAACAAGCAGAATTACAAGTAGCCCAGCTCCAACAAGAATTTGAACAGATGAGAATAAAGCATCAGGCCAACTTAGCAGAAAGATATGTGCGGATACAATCTATGGCAGATAAGTTTAAGGATAATTCGCAAATCGATGAGTTCATAAAGGAAGCACTCAGTCTTAATTCCCAACTAATGCAGCAGAAGGAAGTACTTTGCCAGAAGATCTCCCAGATAAGTCCTTACAGTGAAACCAATGTTAAGCTAACAAACCAAGTCGTTGACATGAGAATTGAGTATGATGAAATCCATAAAAGGATTTTTGACTTTATCGCATGGCAAGAATCAGAGGATGAAAGACTGACCTACCAAATATGGAAGAATCTCATAAAGACATCTTGTTCACAGATTGGGATTCTCGGTTGAAACAAGCAGAAAGGGCAACAATGATAAGAACGACAACAACAATCACATAATAGAATCCATCAATGAAAATCTTCATGGCGCCAATCAGGTTAAGGAGTGTATACTAGGATTTCTTCTGAATGTCTAGAGCAGCAATTGAGACAGGCAGCATAGGAAAAGGAGGAGGCAATAAGAAAACTAAGCATGCTGAATTGGGAAGCATATTGGAAGTTTTTAGTGAAACCATACAATCAGGGGATGACTTTGAGGTGCTTAACAACCTCAACAAAAAAGATGGTGCCAACACTAATAGACGCTATATTTGTGGGGCAATTAAAATTTGTGATCAGCCAATCGACCCGGCGCAAGCCAATAACTGATATTTGCGATCTTAGAGATCAAGTACAAAGGAGTTAGTCATTTAATTTATTTTTCTTTTAGTTTTATTTTTTGCATATTTTGAGGAAGGTCGTTTAAACCTCCTCAGCTATTTTTTGTAATAATCTATTTTAGGACCTATAGTTTAGTATTTAAACCCCTCTCATGCATTTAGAGAGGGGTCTAGAAATTTTATCAAAAACATTCTTCAAAACATTGCACTTCTATACTTTCGAGGAGGTTCTCATGGAATGAATGGAACAAGATCTATTTTCTTTCAAATATCTAGCATGCTCTATGATATGCACTTTTGTACTCTTAGATTGTGTTGGATTGATTGAGATTGGGTTAATATTGCTTAAGCACATGAGCAAGACTCGTCATATATGGTACTTTTATCCTATGATCTTCTTTTATTTATGTATTAGGCAATACTTCTTCTTTAAATTGTTTGATGTGTGAAAGTCTGAATTACAGTTTAGCATTATTGCACTTTTGTATGATGTTAGCTTTGACTCTATTCTGAATACATGAACGATTTTGTATGCGATATATCTTTCTCAATCATTTTGTCTAATTATTTATCCAAAACGATTACTGTTAAACCATTTCACTTCTTATTACAGTTGAATGATCTTTATTACCAATTGTTGTAGGACATCATTGTCGATTGCATATTGTATTTAATTCTTGGGTATATTTATAGCTAAATAGTGTTAAACTATGATATATGCATGTGTTTATTAGTTAGATTAGATTACACTTAGCTCAGTCATTTTCCCATCACATCATATATCACCCCACCAACAATATCAAAATATTTTCTAGGAAACTGGTCCCATTATCCTCAATCAGAGCCACTACAACAAACAAAAAAGGAGCTGCTAACGAAGGTCCGGATCGGGTGCTTTTCCCCCATGTTGTCACAATGATTTTCGAGGCTTCAACAGGTTGACGCTTTGAAAGCAACGATAGTCGATCATCAATATGGCCTGGACCCGCCGATGTGTGGGACCTCTGATATGCCAGGCTACTTGACCCGCCGATTCACCCCACTGATCCAAGACCTCAAATATATCAGACATTTGACCTGCGATGCGCCGATATGATATGTGCCATGGAAAAGAAATTGTCGATTGCCCATTTGTGATATCGACGATTGCTGATCGCTAATTTCACCTCTCACTTCCGATTGCCTCATTTCTGCCTGATCCACTGATGTGCAATTTGCGATATGCTCTCAGACCTCTGATCTATGATTCTTTCCTCCTTTCATCAGTGACAAAACCCTCATCTTTAACAGGCCATATCTTCTAATTACAAGGTCCATTTGAGGAGTTCCATATACCATTGGAAAGCTTATTCCGAGCCCTATCCAATGGAGAGGGTCAAATTTAGATTTGAGAGCTTCCATGGCTTGGAATATGGATGAAAACTTTTTTGCTCTTTTGCGCTTTGGGTAGATTGAAAACACTTTTTAAAGCGAGTGACAACACATACGACATGGCATTATAATATTAAATACAAGCATAAATACCTAATTTTTTCCTTTAGGTCATCTAGGCTTCTTTCAGTAGCTTCCTTGATTGAAGTGTCTTCAATCCATTGATATGCTTATTCTCCTATGTCACCATAACATCATCCATGAATTCCACAAGTTGGAGTTTTTGATGAAACATTTGCTTCCTCTCTAGATTAGTGAACCCTTCGATGAGGATTCTATCAGAGAATTAAGAGGATCTTGTATATCCCCATCTGACAAATGTTTCCTTTCTGACTTGATGTATGATGAGCCTTGTCCTGGATGACTTCTTCCCTTCCTTCAATGTCCAATGATTTTCCCAAGAGCTATATGCTTCATGTTTGACTGCCATAAATTTTGTTGTCCATGATTCCCATGGTGATGTCACAAGCTCTTGTTTATAGTGTTTCCATGATGCATCTTATTATCATGGTCATATCTGTAATAAAATATTTAGGAGCTTATGATAGGACCCTTTTGTGAGGGATACCATCTCGATCATAGTATAGATCTGATACTCCCACTTTCCTTGGCCCTTTTCTTCAGTTTCCTCCATCTTTTTGGTGATATGAGCTTATTTCTATAATCTTTCCATAGCATTGAATCTTAGCTATACTATACTGTCTTGTTTGAGGACTAAACTTCTCTTTCTTTTCTGCACATGTTTGAGTCCTTTAACCTTCAACACTTTTTCCTACAACTTGTATTTTTTATTTAGCATAGAGACCACAAGTTGTTGAATGAGATAACTTTCTTGTTCATGGACATTTGTGACCTTTGCTTATCAGTTAGAAATGATGAGTATCTTCATTTTCTAATTGAGAACTTATGAAGATATTCCTTCATTCTTTGATACCTTCAATCAGGTCTAAGTGATATGACTTTCTTGTTAGGGTCCAACCCTAACCCCTTTATTTATGTAATAAGCCCAATGGGGCCGAGTCATAGTCATAGTTAGTTAAAGAGTCAATAAAGCCCATATTAATAATTGTATGTGGTTGACCCGCATTTAAGAAAGGAACCACAGTTAGTTGCAAAAGGGACATAATTAATAAATAAAGTGGTTAACCCATGTTATGCAAAGGACCACTAGTCGTTAATTTGTTGGAGGCCATTTGGCTATAAATAGTCGTAGTTAGAAGGGAAAGATCATCGAGTCTTATTTGTAATCGAGCTTTGCTCTGTTGGAGGTTACCCCCTCGAAGAGGCAAGTGAACATTGCATCTATCTCTGAATAATAAAATAATTGTTGTTTTTTCTCATTTTATTCTGTGTTTTGGGTTGTATTTATTCGCATATTTGGTATTCTGGAATATCTCACATGTCAAGAGCATAACAAGTGGCATCAGAGCACTTTCCAGGGCCGGTTGTACCTCCAATTTTTGGAGATTTTTTTTAGTTTAGAGACATGTTCTGACATCTTTAAACCATGGGATCTGTTGTTGAGCGCATAAACCTGTGGATTTGGGGAGGCATGCACGTAGGAAATACAAGAGGTGGTCACACTTGTTGGACTCCCTTGTAACCTCTGTGGGTACCCGTTCGAGTAGTACCGCATTAGACAGAACCGTGCATGGAATGCACTTCCATGTACCCTTTGGGTATATCGGAAGCCCCCTAGGATCACCTGAAACCTCGCCTTAGATAATCCGTCGACTGTCTTGCTGCTATAGTACACGAAGAACAACACTCAGGGAGATTACTCACGCGTACGATAGGGTAGTCAGGTAGTACGACTAAGGGTACGGTTGATCCTCCTTAGTTAACACCTTGAAAGAATTGGCCAAGTACTATCGTTGGAACCTTATGTATATTGCAATCCATAGCACCTGACACTCCTTTGTGACAACAGTTCCCTCTTCTCTCTGAATATCGCCCATTATATTATCTTGTAGATCAGATCCAACAGTTGGGGTTCTATCGCCGCAATACAATTAAGATCTAGTAGTTGGGGTTCTGTCGCCACCACACCAATCAGATCCAACAGTTAGGGTTCTTCCACCACAGTGAAAGTCACATTCAACAATGGGGGTTTCATAGGAATATCTGACTTTTTGTGCAGTGAGGCTTGTTGTTGCTATAGTCTGGGCCCGATTTTCACAGGACATTGGGCAGGATCAAGTTTTTTGGAATTAGGCCACTGCAGTATTGATCAACAAGGAGTAAAACTCCATTTGGAGTATTAAAAAAAAATATTCCTTCCCGAGGCGCTTACAAGAGACTTAGCCCATAAGATTTAGGACGACGAGTTGATCGCAGTGGTACCATTCACTTGTCAGCCTCAATTTTTTGGTGGTCCCAATTTTTTTTCAGAGTGACTTCAAGTGACCGATATCTATGTATGGTAGAAAACAGAGCTCAAGTCATGGCCAATGAGAAGATTGAGCGCCTTGAAACAAGATTAGATGAGTTCAAGGACCAACTGGACAACATTGCAAAATCAATTGCACAATTCACCAAGAGCATCTCGGGGTCTCATCAGGAGGCACATATTATGGATGAACACCTCGAAGGAGAATCTAGCAATCATATTCACTTCCATGGAAATCACTAACATTCCCACCCTCGACCACCCAAGCTGGACATATATAAATTTGATGGCTCTAATCTGGTAGTATGGGTAGCACAAATGGAACAATATTTCACCCTGAATGATATCTGCGATGATCAAATTAAACTACACGTGGGAGCCCTTTACTTGGACCAAGCGAGATGGAAATGGTGGTAGTAGCATCATAAATGTTATCCCGAGAGCATAACTTGACACGTGTTCTAAAAAGCCCTTTGTGACCGCTTTGATAGAGAATATAAATTTTTGGGCCGTCTCACTAAGCTCCGACAGACAGACACAATAAAAGACTACATTGCAGCCCTTGAGAGACTAGCCATCAAAACATAAGGTTTAGGAGATGAATTCTACTTGGAGTGTTTCATCAGTGGTCTCAAGGAATCCATCCAAGCACATGTCCAGATGCACCACCCACCTACATGGATGGACACTTGCAAAAACACTGTTGAGGTGGAACTTGCCTTAGTTTCCCAGTCTACTTGTCCAAATTTCATAGCCAAGGGGCATCCCACCCAGGCTTAGGGCCCTAACCAAACACTTAAGGTTGAAAAGGTGTCTCCAGTAGAAATGGTTGAATGAAGAAAAGAAGGATTGTGCTACTATTGTGATGAAAATACTCCCCGGGGCATAAATGCAAGGAACCAAAATTCTTTCAAATTGGTGTTACTGATCACAACTCATCTGAGGAATCCCCACCCCTTGGGGGACCAGAGGAAGAAGTTGAGGAAACCCAACATGACAATGATTGCATAGCTACGACAGATGAACCAGTTATCTCACTACATGCTTTGGTGGGAATTTCTGCGCCCCAAACTCTTAGAATCAGAGGCTTTCTTAAACATTGCCCCGTAGTAGTATTGATTGACAGTGGCATCACTCATAACTTTATCCATAAGTGAGTCACCAAAGTTGTTGATTGTTTTGTATGGGAAGTCTCTAATTTCCAAGTCCTTATTGTTGATGGGGGGACAATGAAATGTGAAGGCTGCTGAAAAAATATTAAACTTCAGATGGGAGACTACCACCTAAAGACCCACATGTTTGCGATTAATATGGGTGGTTAGGACATTGTCTTGGGTGCTGAATTGCTTTGCACACTAGACCTAATCACAATGGATTTCTAGAAGTTATATATGCGCTTTAAGCAAAATGACCACATTCATACACTATGTGGACTCCAAGCAAGTGCTCCCACTATCATTAGCTCACATCGAATGGAAAAGGGTCATCATGGAGTCATCGCCTAGTTTAATGCCATCCAGGCCATTGAATCCACTACTCTTCATATTCATCCTAAGATGCAATAGGTCTTACACTGCCACCAACAGGTATTTGACAAACCTAAAGAGCTTCCACCCTCTAGAGGTGAACATGATCATAACATCCCTTTGGTCCGGGGGGCCCAACCGCCTAATGTGCGCCCATATCAATATCCTTTCGCCCAAAAGAATCAAATTGAAAAAAGGTCATCAAGGAACTCCTTGAAGCAGGTGTTATTCATCGTAGCATCAATCCTTATTCATCACCAGTGGTCATGGTGCTAAAGAAACATGGAGAATGGCGCATGTGCTTGGACTTTCGGTCCCTCAACAAGCTCACTTTCAAAGGAAAATTCCCTATTCCAGTTGTTGTTGATCTGCTTGATGAACTACATGGTGGTCAATTCTTTACCAAGCTAGATCTTCGCTATGGCTATCACCAAATATGCATGAAAGAAGTAGGCATTCCCAAGACTACTTTCCGAACTCATGAAGGCCATTATGAATTCTTGGTCATGCCATTTGGTCTCTATAATGCTCCATCTACTTTTCAAAGCCTCATGAATCACCTGTGGAAACCATATCTCCAAAAATTTGTCTTCATCTTATTTGATGACATTCTCATATACAACCTAACATGGGAAAAACATCTTCAGCATGTAGACTTGATCTTGCAACTGCTTCGGAATTACAAATTATTTGTCAAATTTTCCAAGTGCTCTTTTGGCATGGAAGAAGTCAAGTATTTGGGACACATTGTGGGTCATGAAGGTGTCAGGGTTTATCCCAAAAAGATACAGGAAATGAAAGAATGGCCCTACCTAAAAGCCTTGAAGAGTTTGAGGGGATTCTTGGGTCTCACTGGCTACTATCACAAATTTTTCCGCAATTATGGTCACATTGCTAAACCCCTCACTAACCTTCTCAAGAAAATTTCATTCCTCTGGAATGATGCAACACAACAGGTGTTTGTGGCTCTCAAACAGGCCATGTGTTCCACTCCAGTATTGGCACTACTGGACTTCACCAAATCTTTTGTGATTGAATGTGATGCTTCCGGTACTGGTATTCGTGATGTCTATGCAGGAAGGTTTATTGTTGGCTTTCACTAGCCAACAAATGAGTGGAAAACATCTGGGTCAATCTACCTATGAGAAAGAGATGATGGCCATCTTACATGCAGTAGATACCTGGTGACCATACTTATTGGGGCAACATTTCCAAATTCGCAGAGACCATCAAAGCCTCAAACATTTTTTGGAGCAATGTCTATCCTCGCCACAACAAAATAAATGGCTGGCCAAAATGTTGGGATATTATTATGAGATAATTTACAAGAAAGGGCGTGACAATGTAGTAGCTAATGCTTTATCGCGCCAATTTGAGGATGAAAGCACCTTGCTATTAATCTCTCTTCCCATACCAGATTGGATTGAAGAAGCCTGCAAGGAATGGTTTTCACATCCCTCTCTCTCCCAACTTATTAATAACAATAGTAGATCCTAATTCCTCAGTCAACTACTCTTGGAAGGATGAGATTCTTCATTACAAGGATCGAGTAGTTATATCGCCAACATCCACCCTCAAAACCCGCATTTTGGAAGAGTTGCACTCATCTCCCACTGCAGGGCATGCAAGCTTTCAGAAGACTTATGCTCACACTCATCATTCTTTCTTTTGGATGGGCATGAAAAATGAAATTATTACTTTTGTAGCTGAATGTGATGTGTGTCAATGCCACAAAGGAGAAATAGTCAGGTTACCAAGAACCTTACAGCCATTGCCTCTCCCTACCTCCATCTAGACAGATGTTTCCATGGATTTCATTACTGGTCTCCCAAAGTCGGGCAACAAATATGTCATTATGGTGGTTGTGGAATTTTTTTCTAAATATGCTCATTTTTGCGCTCTATCCCACCCATTTACCCCCACTTTGATGGCTCAAGCTTTCATGGACCAGATCTTCAAAATGCATGGCATGCCAATTTCCATTGTGTTTGATCATGGCCCGACTTTCACCATAAAATTTTGGCAAGAACTTTTCAAGCTACAAGGCACCCAACTCCAACTAAGTACTTCATATCATCCCCAAAACGATGGTCAAATTGAAGCCGTCAACAAATGTTTGGAGACATATCTAAGGTGCTTCATTTCATAAAAGCAACATCAATGGGTACAATGGCTACCTTTAGCTGAATGGTGGTATAATACTAACTATCATGAAGCAACCAAGGTGACTCCATATGAAGTAGTGTATGGCCAACTCCCACCTTCACCTATTTCTTATATCCCTAGAAGCTCTAAGGTGCAAGCAATTGATAAAATCCTACAAAACAGTGCCACCATGCTAGCTCGTCTCAAGGATAATCTCCATCAAGCTTAGAATTGAATGAAGCAACAAGAAGACTAGCATCGTTTAGGGTGCACATTTCAAGAAGGGGATTAAGTATTTCTACGATTGCAACCATATAAGAAAACATTTCTCAAAGAAAAGGGCTACCAGAAACTAGCTCCAAAATTCTATGGACCTTATCAAATACTTCAGCGTATTGGAGCAGTAGCCTACAAGCCGGCCTTCCCACCAACTTCAAAAATCCATCCAGTCTTCCATGTATCATGCCTCAAGAAAGTGGTGGGGAACAATTGCAGAATTCAAACTAGTATACCTGAATTGGATGAGGAAAGTTCACTCTATCTCCAACCAGAACAGGTCCTCGATACTCATGAAAGACATCTGCACGGCCGCACGATCAAGGAAGTCCTTTTCAAGTGGAAAGACACCTCTCCAGAAGATGCGACCTATGAACCAACCACTATTCTTCAGCAGTTTCTACAGCTTTAGCCTTGAGGACAAGACTACTTTTCATGGGGGAGGCCATGTTAGGGTCCAACCCTAACCCCTTTATTTATGTAATAAAGCCAATGGGGCCGAGTCATAGTCATAGTTAGTTAAAGAGTAAATAAAGCCTGTATTAATAATTGTAAGCGGTTGACCCACATTTAAGAAAAGGACCACAGTTAGTTGCAAACAGGCCATAATTAATAAATAAAGTGGTTAACCCATGTTATGGAAAGGACCACTCGTCGTTAGGTTTTTGGAGGTCATTTAGCTATAAACAATCATAGTTAGAAGGGTAAGATCATCAAGTCTTATTTGTAATCGAGCTCTGCTCTGCTGGAGGTTGCCCCCCTCGAAGAGGCACATGAACATTGCATCTATCTATGAATAATAAAATACTTGCTATTTTTTCTCATTTTATTCTGTGTTCTTGGTTACATTTCTTCGCATATTTGGTATTCTGGAATTTCTCGTAGGTCAAGAGCATAACATTTGTTCTCTTCATTTTAGAGAGTATATCTTCTAGCATTTCCTATATCTCTTTTATGTCTCCTTTCTTGCTACATAGGGATGAGAGGACCTTAAGAGTTCCCTCCCATGAATTCAAAGAAGACATTTTTCCTTGGTATGTTCACTGACTTCTCTTATCTATGAGGATTCTGACAATCCTCCTTATTCTATGCAAGGAATTTTGATGACCCATCCAACCTATAGATTTCCCTGCAATCATGAAGTCATTTTACCAAATTGATTAATGAAAAATACTTACTTGATTTGTGAAGATAAAATCTTCACCTTGATCATTTTGATGATGGTTGAAGAAGATGTATGAGGGATTCTTATTTCAAATGAGAAATCATTTCCGTAATAGAAAATGTTTCTCCTTTTGATGAGGATTATTTGCTTCTTCTTCGGATGATCTTCTTCTAGGGTAAGGAGATGATCCTTTCTTGAAGATGACCACGCCTTATTGATGTGTGTCAATGCCACAAAGGAGAAACAGTCAGGTTACCAAGAACCTTACAGCCATTGCCTCTCCCTGCCTCCATCTAGACAGATGTTTCCATGGATTTCATTACTGGTCTCCCAAAGTCGGGCAACAAATACATCATTATGGTGGTTGTGGATTTTTTTTCTAAATATGCTCATTTTTGCGCTCTACCCCACCCATTTACCCCCACTTTGGTGGCTCAAGCTTTCATGGAATAGATCTTCAAAATGCATGGCATGCTAATTTCCATTGTGTCTGATCATGACCCGAATTTCACCATAAAATTTTGGCAAGAGCTTTTCAAGCTACAAGGCACCCAACTCCAACTAAGTACTTCCTATCATCCCCAAACTGATGGTCAAATTGAAGCAGTCAACAAATGTTTTGAGACATATCTAAGGTGCTTCATTTCATAAAAGAAACATCAATGGGTACAATGGCTACCTTTAGCTGAATGGTGGTATAATACTAACTATCATGAAGCAACCAAGATGACTCCATATGAAGTAGTGTATGGCCAATTCCCACCTTCACCTATTTCTTATATCCCTAGATGCTCTAAGGTGCAAGCAGTTGATAAAATCCTATAGAATAGTGCCACCATGCTAGCTCGTCTCAAGGATAATCTCCATCAAGCTTAGAATCGAATGAAGCAACAAGAAGGCTAGCGTCGTTTAGGGCGCACATTTCAAGAAGGGGATTAGGTATTTCTGCGACTGTAACCATATAAGAAAACATCGCTCAAAGAAAAGGGCTACCAGAAAGTAGCTCCAAAATTCTATGGACCTTATCAAATACTTCAGTGCATTGGAGCAGTAGCCTACAAGCCGACCTTCCCACCAATTTCAAAAATCCATCCAGTCTTCCATGTATCATGCCTCAAGAAAGTGGTGGGGAACAATTGCAGAATTCAAACCAGTATACCCAAATTGGATGAGGAAATTTCACTCTAGCTCCAACTAGAACAAGTCCTTGATACTCATGAAAGACATCTGCACGGTTGCACGATCAAGGAAGTCCTCGTCAAGTGGAAAGACACCTCTCTAGAAGATGCGACCTATGAACCAACCACTATTCTTAGCAGTTTCTACAGCTTTAGCCTTGAGGACAAGGCTACTTTTCATGGGGGAGGCCATGTTAGGGTCCAACCCTAACCCCTTTATTTATGTAATAAAGCCAATGGGGCTAAGTCATAGTCATAGTTAGTTAAAGAGTAAATAAAGCCCGTATTAATAATTGTAAGCGGTTGACCACATTTAAGAAAAGGACCACAGTTAGTTGCAAATGGGCCATAATTAATAAATAAAGTGGTTAACCCATGTTATGGAAAGGACCACTTGTCGTTAGGTTGTTGGAGGTCATTTAGCTATAAATAGTCATAGTTAGAAGGGAAAGATCATCAAGTCTTATTTGTAATCGAGTTCTACTCTGCTGGAGGTTGCCCCCCTCGAAGAGGCACGTGAACATTGCATCTATCTATGAATAATAAAATACTTGCTGTTTTTTCTCATTTTATTCTGTGTTCTCGGTTGCATTTCTTCGCATATTTGGTATTATGGAATTTTTCGTAGGTCAAGAGCATAACATTTGTTCTCTTCATTTTAGAGAGTATATCTTCTAGCATTTCCTATATCTCTTTCATGTCTCCTTTCTTGCTACATAGGGATGAGAGGACCTTAAGAGTTCCCTCCCATGAATTCAAAGGAGACATTTTTCCTTGGTATGTTCACTGACTTCTCTTATCTATGAGGATTATGACAATCCTCCTTATTCTATGTAAGGACTTTTGATGACCCATCCAACCTATAGATTTCCCTGCAATCATGAAGTCATTTCACCAAATTGATTAATGAAAAATACTTACTTGATTTGTGAAGATAAAATATTCACCTTGATCATTTTGATGATGGTTGAAGAAGATGTATGGGGGATTCTTATTTCAAATGAGAAATCATTTTCGTAATAGAAAATGTTTCTCCTTTTGATGAGGATGATTTGCTTCTTCTTCGGATGATCTTCTTCTAGGGTAAGGAGATGATCCTTTCTTGAAGATGACCATGCCTTATTGCCTTCAATATGCTTTGCCTTCTTTTGTAGTGTCGATTAGGACTACTTATAGGATTTTGACCTTCTCCAAGATGATGTGATCTTCTTTTTGAGGTCCTTTGAGTTACCTTGCTTTCTATACATCCTGATGAGATTCTTGATGGTTTTTTGGTGATGGTGATGTGGAGACACAAGTTCTTGATGTTTTAGATTGTCTCCTTGATTATTAGACAAAAACCCTTGTTTTTGTAGACTTGATCCTTCAATATTGAAAAAACCCTTCAACTTGCTTTGATTCCCTTCTTAAATACTGATCCTTGTATGTCTCTTTTTGCTCCCCTTCCTTTGACTTCAACACCTTAGCTCTGATACCATGTTGAAGAATTTAGGGCAATGTAGGTTAATGAGATTCTTCTAGACATGATAACTATTTGTGAGGTGGTTTTAATTTTTCTTCTTAGCACAATATTCAGTTGTTATTATTAGAGTCTCTTCTTAGTTCATCAAATAGCTATCAAAACAAAAGAGACAAGGACACAAGATGTTTGTTTTCTGTCAAGGCAAAAACCTCTCACTCTTTGAGAGGAAAACCCACACAAAATTCTTCTTATAGAGATTCCAATTGATGAATTCCAAGGCCATGACCCTTGACCTATTTAGCCACTCCAAGACCAAGACACCAATCCTATTCTTTGTCACTGTTGAGATCATCATCATTACTGCACCACCGAGGCCAACACTACTGCAACACCCTTGCTGCACCTTCACCGAGATCTTCATCATAACAACTAGATCATTGTTGTTGCACTTAGATTCACCGAGATCATGACTATTTCACCATAGATACAATTTTTTGCACTGAGATTATTGCCGCATCATTTGTACACCACCGAGATATTAATTAGGATCATGACCTTGAAACTACTTCTTCATTATGATTGAGATCACTATGCTGAGGTCATGACTGTGTTCATGAGACAGAGTGCATTATTGTGGGATCACTGGAATCCTTCTTATCATAATTATGCTGAGACTATAACTTTTATCTAGAGAGTAGGCCGAGACAAAGAGTGTCACTCCATGAATCTCCTCTTCACAAGTATGCCGAGACAGTATGCTGAGACAAAGGTATGTCGAGAATGTATTGAGAGATCTTCATCACACATATGCTTAGACTGGGACTGCATCTTAGCATGCTGAGACAATGTTGTTAGGAGGTGTTACACTAAAAAATGTCACCTTAACTACTTACAGTTAGTATGGCTCAAATCAACAGTCATGCTACCCTCTTAGGCAAGTCTCATGCCTCTGTTATCCATCTAAAACTCAAAGAAGAGAGAAAGTCTTGTAAAAACTATGTTTATCTCTGGGGTCGCAGGTTCTCTCTAGCCTTACCTGCGGGGACGCTGACCTTGTTCACAAAATATGCGTCCATGGACGCTCTGTATGTTAAGGGACAGGTGCGTCCCTCTGTAAAAGGCAAAATGCGCGAGTTTTATCTTGAAAAAGTTACTTGTGGTTACTTCTAGAACATTCTAGAGGTCGGTTTGATGAAATGGATGCGCCTCCAGTTGGTTCATGTATCTCTATTAAGGGGGAACTTATCCCATCAATAAGGGAGCTATCCCACCCATAGAGGGGGATGATCCCATTGATAGTGGACCTGAATAACCTCTTTACAGCACTATAAATAAAGGCATTGAGCCAGAAGGAGAAGAGGTTGGAGCTATACATTTTCTTTGGGTAAATGCTGCAGGATTTAGGTCTTCCATTAGAGCCTTTGTGAGGAGAGATTGTCTTCACTTGATTCTACTTGGAAGAGGGTGAGCTTTGTCAAAGTAGAGGAAAACCCTTGATGGACCCTGGGAGGAACTTGCACAACACCAAGGCCAGGTTGTAAGAGTTTCTTTGTTTCGTTATTAATACAAACTGGTTTATTTTTCTCAATAGCTTGTGTTAATGAGTTATTTCATGTGTTCCTTGGTCTGCATGTTGAATATATGTTTTATTATATGAAATGCAAGTGCTTGGTAATTGTTTGATTGTTTGTGGTTGCAGGAATTGACTTGAAGGAGGAGCTCATCCGGATCGTCAAGAACGGACTTCAACAATAGCGTTTTGGAATAAGGTAAGCCTAAACACTTGTAGTTTTTATGTTGTAAAAGGTGTATTTAGAGAAAGATCACTCCATTTTGTCTTGTTTGTCATTAGAATGTCTTAGACTTCTAGGAAGGTCAGCCGTGTCCGCACCCTTGACCAATTCCGTGTGACAAATTGGCGACTCCACTGGGGATTCCATTAATGAAAAAGATTTTTCCTTTGAATGAACTTTGCTCTGAGAAAATCATTTTTATTTTCTGGTTTTTGACTGTGAGAATTAGTATTTGGGTGGCTTAGCTTTAGATTTAGTTAGATTTGGTTTTTCTTAACTTTTCCAGAAGGACGCACCCTCTGAGTACTGCACAGTGCGTCTTTGGACGCGCTGTTGCCGTTTGCACAGAGCGGGCCCGCGCCTGTTCTAACGGGTTGCCTGCGTCTTCCTGTAAAAATTTAGGAGAACTCCATTTTTGATTTTAGATTTTGTTTTTTCTTAGTGTTTTCTGCCCAGATCCTTTAGTACCCTGTCAAAGATCTTCACCTAAGCTTGTTCCTGCTCTTAGCTTTCATCAATTGGGTGTTTTGAGTCTCTTTCTTGAGAATTTCTTGATTTGATTTCCTTTGGTCATTACTTGGAGGTTTGTCTCAGTCTTTTCACAATTTTGCATCTTTTTGCTTTTGTTTTTGCAAAAAAATTTCCCCCTCATTCGCCGGGGGGGGCTAAATTGTGTATGAGTGTTAATCGCCTTTGAGTGTTTTTATGTTTTAATCTTTGGAACTCTCACCCAATTTTCTCAATTTGCACTTGATTGGTTCTTAGATCACATTAGAATCGTCTTGTGTTTGAGAATTCTTTTGCATAGATCACATTTGCACAATTAGAATTCTCATTCTCAGAATATTATTGAAAAATGTGCATAGATTACATTTGCATACTTTTCATGTGAATTGTGCATAGATTACAATTGCATAGTTTACATTCTGAAAAATCAATCGTAGATTTAGATCAGCTTTCTTTGATTTGAATTTACACAAAAATAAAAATAAAAATTGGTTTGGAATTGATTTGCATTAGTTTTTCTTGATGAAATTAGTGCATTAGAGAATTTGTTAAATTTTCTCTTAATGATCAATTTTTTGCATTGTTGGAAGTGAATGGAAACTCTCTCCTTACTCTAGTTAGGATTCATCGAATTGAAAGGATTGCATTATCATATTCGATTGCATTCAGTTGAGTCGGGTCATAACACCATTGGTTTCATCTCCATTTACCCATTTGAGTAATAACAGCCTTAATAACACAGCGCTTAATTAAAATTCATCTAGTAATTTTTACATTTCTAGGGCTCTGAAACACCAACATAGCTTAGGCTAAGGTCTTGGAGTAGGTGAGTACTTAACTCTCCAAGACTACAAAACCAAACAGATAGTTTATCTTGAGTAGAATAAATCCAATTGTTTCAATTGCACTCTGGGAAAGCTCCTCTTAAAGGAGAAGCACGAGCTCGTGTCCGAACCAGTGAGGGGATCATTCCCCCCTCGTTGGGAACGACGCCAGACAGTACGTATTACAAACGGTAAACCTCGGATTAACCATTGTCGAGGAGCCAGGGGTCACTTATCGGTAAACCTTGGATTGTTGTCAAGGAGCCGGTAAGGGGATTGAGCTTGCTACTCTGCCCTTGCATGCTGTCGGAGTTTAGACTGTTCCCCCAGGTGTATTTGTTACTGTTGGTGACCTTAGTGACCATAATCTTTAGGGTTCTACCGAGGTGACGGTGGAGGGAAGGTCCCACTGTACCTGGAGCAGACGTCGGTTATACTCACTTGGATTTTCTGGGGGGTTCACTTCACTTCGAGACGGTTAAAGTGGAGGAACTTGGTCCGGTCTATTCATTAAGCAGGTTGCCGGGGTAACTGTTCCACCCACCACTTCTGTACTGAATTCGGTGATGTTGGGCTTCATCACCAACTAGTGTTTTCGGTCCGGAAGGCTACTGTTTGTGTATGGTTTGACTCCTAGATTTGATAGCGCGTGTTAATTTGTTTGTTTTTACTTTTAGAGACCATAGGTGCGAATTGTGAATTTTAGTTGTTAAGTGTGAATTGTGAATTGTTAATTTTAGTTTTAAATTGTTAATAAAATTCACTGAAGTTGAATATAATGGCAAATGTTCCGGAATTTATCAACCTAGGAACCCCTCCTAATGAGAATCCTAGTACTTTTCCTTACTTTGGAAATGTTGGTCCTCCTTATATGGCTACTTTGTCATTACTTGGATTTACAATAGGTTTACCGATATGGTTATTTTCAACTTCGTTGGCCCAAAATACTCCAATTGTTCCACCTCAACCGGATGCTTCACCTCAACCGAGTTCACCATCTCAACATCACCAACCTTTTGTTGACCCTTTACCTTCTTCGCCTAATTTTTCTTCCTCCATTTCTTCCTCTTCGCCTGGTAAAAGCCTTGATGCTAGTAACCAGGAGGCTAAGAAGAAGAAGAAAGGGAAGAAGAAGAAGAAGAAGAAGAAGCAAGATAAGAAAGAAGTCAACCAACCAACCATGGCTGTAAGTGTTAGTTGTGTTGAGGAAAATTCCGACATGCATCGTAAACCCAAATACCCTTGCAGGCTTTGTAAGGGTGACCACTTCCTTGTCAATTGTCCTGGTATTCCAAAGGTCTTGGAAGTATGGTCAGAAAAATCCCATCAACTTTCCATTGATCCATCAACCAGTGATAGTCAGGTTCCTGGGAAAAAGGGTAAAGTTAGGTTTCCTTGTAAGTTATGCAAAGGGAGTCATCAAACTCACATTTGCCCTCACATGGATGAAGCCTCAACATTGTTGGAAAGCCTTACTGTTCCACAGCAAGAATTTCCAACTGGTTACCGTAAACTTTCTCCCAACCTACCGTCAACTGACGGAGTGATTGATCTAACTTCAAGTACAGTCAATCACACTCTTCCATTGGAGAGTGAAACTCATGTCACTCAGGTTGATGATCCATTAGTTGATCAAGTGGTCGATTCAATTTCACATTCAGTCGATCACACTCTCCTTTTTGAGAGTAAATTTCATACCGCTGATGTTCTTCTTGTTACATCGGATTCTTCTATGCCGGGGGGCATTTCACCTGTTTCTACAGAACCCCCTCCAAGTACTGAGGTCTTTTCCTTTGATTGGAATAGACTGACAGAACCTCGTCTTCCTTCCTCCATCCCTTTCCAAATCATTGTCAAGGCTGGTGGTAGGGACATACATCGTACTCAGGTAGATGAAGGTGCTTCTGTTAGTATTTTATCCTCAGCTGTTTGGAAAGCTTTGGGTTTCCCTCAGCTTGCGCCTATTACGCAGAATCTGAAAGCTTTTAACAGAACAATTAGTGAACCTTTAGGGATCCTTCCTAAGTTTTCTATTACCTTGGAAGGTAAAACTGTTTGTGTTGATCTTATGGTAGTTCGAGGTCCCTTGGATTTCAATTTACTCCTTGGGCGAGACTATGTTTATGCAATGAAAGCTGTCGTATCGACACTCTTTCGCGTGATGTCTTTCCCTCACAATGGCAGTATTGTGACTGTAGACCAGCTTTCGTTCCCTAGTCTTTTTTCAACTACCAATAATATGACACCCCTAAATGTTCCTGATTCTAAAGTGGTATCTACCCTGCCACGGGTTAATTATGTGGCAACCGGTCCCATGATTTCAGTTACCGATGTAAGTGAGCCTCTCACTGTTTGCTCATCTTCCTTTGATTTAGCTCCGGTAATTGACATGGAAAACTCTATGGGATTACTTGAACACGATGTTCTTATCCCTTTTGAGTCCCTTGACATGTGTTCCTTCCCAAGAAGTATTCTTCCTTCGGATGAAGACCTCTTGGAAACCATGATCAAGGTGTGTCCATTGACATGTCTTTCCTCCAGTTGGAAGCCATAATCAATGTTGCGAGGATAGTTTTGTTCCTGTGTCAACCTCGTTAAAAAATGAAATAGGCTAGCGAGGATAGTTCCTTTTACTGTGTCAACCTCGTTAAAAAATGAATCAGTGTGTATGAGGAAAGTTCTTTTACTGAGTCAACCTCATTAAAAAATGAATCAGCTATATTTTAGGATATGTAGATAAATTGTAGAAAGTAGGATTTTGCGAGGACAGTTCCTGTTACTGAGTCAACCTCGTTAAAAAATGAATCAGGTATGAGGACAGTTCCTTTTACTGTGTCAACCTCGTTAAAAAATGAATCAGTTGATGAGGATAGTTCTTTTACTGAGTCAACCTCATTAAAAAATGAATCAGGTAGGTTTTAGGTTATATAGATAGTTAGAAAGTAGTGAGGAAAGTTCCTTTTACTGTGTCAACCTCATTAAAAAATGAATCAGTGTGTGTGAGGAAAGCTCCTTTTACTGAGTCAACCTCATTAAAAAATGAATCAGTGTGTACGAGGCAAGTTCCTGTTACTGAGTCAACCTCGTTAAAAAATGAATCAGGTATGAGGATAGTTCTTTTCTTGTGTCAACCTCCTTAAAAATGAAACAACTCCCTTTTCAAGTTAAATATTGAAAGTAAACCTTCATTTCATCCAGCCGGTTGAATGCAATGAAGCCTGGGGGGCATGTACCTCTCTTTGCGTCATTATGCTGGGGGCATGCGAACTTTTTGAGCATAGTTCCTTGTCTTGTGTCAAGCTCGTTAAAAAATGAAACAAGGGTAGGTTAAGTAGGTAGATTGTAGAGAGTAGTTATGAGCATAGTTCCTTGTCTTGTGTCAAGCTCATTAAAAAATGAATCAAGGATTTTAGAGCATAGTTCCTTGTCTTGTGTCAAGCTCGCTAAAAAATGAATCAAGGTTTTTAGAGTAAAGTTTTTGTTAGGTAGATTGTAGAGAGTAGTTATGAGCAAAGTTCCTTGTCTTGTGTCAAGCTCGTTAAAAAATGAAACAACTCCCACAAGTCTTTCCAAGATCTTGAAAGTAAAGCTTCATTCCATCCACCTCATTAAATGCAATGAAGCTTGGGGGGCATGTACCTTGATTTGCATCATTATGCTGGGGGCATGTGAACTTATAACAAGCATAGTTTTTCGTTTCAAGCTTGCATAAACATGAAACTAAATCCGAGCATAGTTCTTTTCCTGTGTCAAGCTCGTTAAAAAATGAAACAAATCCTCCTCTAATTGAGTCGAGAGTTTGACTAGACCTCATAGATGTTAGGTTGTACGTTTAGGTTAGTTATTTCAGTTTTTGCATAATTTTCTTACAGTTTTAGGTCGAGTCTTTCAAATGATCTCATTCTTGAACCTTCATTTCATCCACCTTAGTTGAATGAAATGAAGCTGGGGGGCATGCGCTCTAACAGTTATGCTTAGGGGGCATCAAGCACAGTTTTATCTCTGTTTCAAGCTTGTGTAAAAATGAAACTAATTTGAAGCATAGTTTTTATCTGTTTCAAGCTTTTGTAAAAATGAAACCTATCTCGAGTCAATTTCAGTTATTTTCAAGACTCGTTAAACTCATGAAAATCCCGAGATTATTTTGCTATTTTTCATTCTCGTAAAACAAATGAAAATGCCGAGTTCTTTCCGTCTTTTCCTGCTCGTAAATTAAATTGAAAGTCGGTCATATGAGTACATTTTTATCCCTTTTTCGAACTCATTAAAATTTACGAAAAAGTGAAAACCATGAGTACATTTTTATCCCTTTTTCAAACTCGTTAAAACTTAAGAAAAAGTGAAACCTTGGAGTTCTCTTTTAAGCCCTTTTCAGACTCCTAAAATATGAAAAGATTGCCGAGCTTTTCTTTTACACTCGTTAAAACGGAACTAAAAGACGGTCCCCTTATAGCTCTTTTCTGACCGTAAAAACAGGAAAAGATTGCCGGGTTTTTGTCGTTTCAAACTCGATACGGAAATAAAACGACGTGTCCTTGACCGCTTTTTACTTTTCAGGTCAGTAGCACTAATTATGAAAGTACTCCTTGGTCGCAAGATCAAGCGGTTCCCCCAGGTATTATTTTATACTTTTTCGGGCTTGAGGGACACAAATCTACGAAAAAGTTCAACGTGGAGTCTTCTTTAGTTTTTTTCAGACTCTCTAAAATTGAAAAACGCCGAGTTTCTCCTATACTGGGCTCGTTAAAACTTTTACAGTAGAGGACCTGTTCAATTACAAACAGGAACGAACCACTCCTTCCTAGGGTTCGAATTTAAACTAGGTTGGACTCGTCCGAAGGATGAGCTTATAATCAAGCATATGTTATCCTCCTCAAGCTTGTTAAAAATAAAGAGGTACTTGCCAGAAATGGTGGGGGAAAAGAGAGAAGAATGAACCTGTTTGTCACCTTTTGTCTCAGAAGAAACTTTATTACCACTCTTGAACACGACACTTTTCATTCACCTGGGTTGGGAAATCTTTTACCTCACAGTTGACCAAATCACTTTGAAAGTCTTTAACCGGGTTTCGGGGATTAACTTTGAGTTATTCATCACCAAGCCATCTGTTGTGTCGTTATGTGTTCAAGAGGTCTGCAAGCAAAACTTTCATCTGCAAAATACTTGTTATCCATTTGACCATCCCTGAGTCAGTCCTTACAGCAACATTTCTTCAACTTGAACAATGATTTCGTGTTGCGGGCTTGCCTGCAACGGGTCGCTTTCTATCGACATCGGCACATTATCTAGAAAGATGACTTAGGAATCGACAGTACCTTGAAGTCTGCATGCATCAATGGCAGGTTTCTCGCCTTTGACGTCAGTTTACATCATTGACTTTCGATCAAAGGATTCCGTGAAGTGTTCGACATCAAAACATCTATTCACATTTCACAGGTTGTGCTTGGTACTTTGAGAACCATTGACATTACTGGTGGTCTCTCTCATGCTTGTTAACAGTTTACATCATCGACTGGTAATCAAGTGGTTTCTAACATGTTCGACATCGAATCATTTAATCACATGGCTAGAATCGTACCAATTCGGGAAGTAGAAGTGAAGACCCTGGATCTAGTTTCTACCATCCAGGCTGCGAGGAGTTTTGTATTCATTATCTATGTAGACTAATCATAAACAGATGGCTGCGTCCATACTGTGTCTACAAAAGTCTATAAAAATGATGTACTGCAAGATCATTCCTGTATCAGAATAGTTAGTCCATTAGTTAAAGTTTTGAATCTGAGTATGGGAATGCCTACCTCAGTGATGATATAATCTTATCCATGTATTTTGTGTTGAAAATTGCAGGTTCCAACCAGGCCATCCACAAGACAATCCTTGAAATGATAAAGCGCTTCACCCTTCCTAGAATTACAAAACCCTATTCTATTCCAGGCTTCGCACTTTAGGGGGCAATCTGTTACACTAAAAAATGTCACCTTGACTACTTACAGTTAGTATGGCTCAAATCAACAGTCATGCTACCCTCTTAGGCAAGTCTCATGCCTCTGTTATCCATCTCAAACTCAAAGAAGAGAGAAAGTCTTGTAAAAACTATGTTTATCTCTGGGGTCGCAGGTTCTCTCTAGCCTTACCTGCGGGGACGCTGACCTTGTTCACAAAATATGCGTCCATGGACGCTCTGTATGTTAAGGGACAGGTGCGTCCCTCTGTAAAAGGCAAAATGCGCGAGTTTTATCTTGAAAAAGTTACTTGTGGTTACTTCTAGAACATTCTAGAGGTCGGTTTGATGAAATGGATGCGCCTCCAGTTGGTTCATGTATCTCTATTAAGGGGGAACTTATCCCATCAATAAGGGAGCTATCCCACCCATAGAGGGGGATGATCCCATTGATAGTGGACCTGAATAACCTCTTTACAGCACTATAAATAAAGGCATTGAGCCAGAAGGAGAAGAGGTTGGAGCTATACATTTTCTTTGGGTAAATGCTGCAGGATTTAGGTCTTCCATTAGAGCCTTTGTGAGGAGAGATTGTCTTCACTTGATTCTACTTGGAAGAGGGTGAGCTTTGTCAAAGTAGAGGAAAACCCTTGATGGACCCTGGGAGGAACTTGCACAACACCAAGGCCAGGTTGTAAGAGTTTCTTTGTTTCGTTATTAATACAAACTGGTTTATTTTTCTCAATAGCTTGTGTTAATGAGTTATTTCATGTGTTCCTTGGTCTGCATGTTGAATATATGTTTTATTATATGAAATGCAAGTGCTTGGTAATTGTTTGATTGTTTGTGGTTGCAGGAATTGACTTGAAGGAGGAGCTCATCCGGATCGTCAAGAACGGACTTCAACAACAGCGTTTTGGAATAAGGTAAGCCTAAACACTTGTAGTTTTTATGTTGTAAAAGGTGTATTTAGAGAAAGATCACTCCATTTTGTCTTGTTTGTCATTAGAATGTCTTAGACTTCTAGGAAGGTCAGCCGTGTCTGCACCCTTGACCAATTCCGTGTGACAGGAGGTAGAGATATCACTGAAAAACAAAGATATTCTTCTCCCCCCGCAATACTGAAATTTTGCACTTATCCAAGATTTCCTGAGCCACTGTACCTATCCGAAATTCTAAGCTTTTTGCACCCATCTGAAATTACAGAGATTCCATGTTTTTCTGCTCCTTCTGTGGTGACCCTAGCCGCATATATATAGTAGTTTGTCGCTACATTTGAGCCGGCATGACAGTGTGAACCATTGCGTCTCTTTATTGAGCCGGCATGACTATCTTTTAATTCATTTGCAGGCCGACGTGATGAAGAGGATTGTGCTTGTCATTTGGAGGGATTCTTCCAAGTATAACATGACTTTATAAATATTACAATGACTCTTATTCATTATGAAAAATCCTAAAGAGATCAAGAAGAATCCTTTGACCTATGAATAGCACTTCTTGCTCATGAAACCCATGATGCAAGGAATACAATAAATATATTTTATTCTCTTTATTACATTATTTACATCAATCATAATTACGTGTTATTATGAAGACCGAACCTAGTTACACTTTCTTCAACACTTAGCTCATCTGGAGTGGTGTTGGAGGTTAACGAAAGGGTGATTTTTTCTACAGAACAATGAGGGATCTAGTGGAATGAACATATATACGTACTTTCCACTTACAGTACAAAAATTAATCCAATGATTCTGAGAACCACATTATATCTAAACTACAGGATGCGTTTTCGAAGCAATGATCAATGAGACATGTCATACTTGCAATATCAGAAACATGCAACAACAAAAATGAATTATTCAAAAGGTAATATTCCTAATTGAATAAAATGATTTTGTATATATATATATATATATATATATATATATATATATATATATATATATATATATATATATTACTACAAACCATTCATTTCTTAATATCGATTTTTTTATATTTAGTTTTCATATATCATTATAAAGTAGTTTATTACTTTTTTTCAGGAAGATTATGAAAATCTCAAATGATCAGTGCATTGATTTGCGAAACATGCCAGTAGGAATGTCCAAAAAAATGTATAAGGAGATGGTCAAAGAAATGGACATAATTGCATCACAGGAGGAGTCATCTCAAAAACAACGTGCTTCAAATGTATGTAATCATGATTGAATTTGTACATATAAAAAAATAATTTAGCATTAAATATTAATTTTCAAGTATTTTCTTGTAGAAAAGAAAACAAAATGGAACTCATTCAACACATAAAACAAGATGACAAGGAAGAAAAGGGTTGATTTCAAAGTTTGTGAGTAATTGTTAATATTTCCTTATAACAACTCAAGGTTTCATTTTTGTATATTTTAAGTTGTTTTACAACAACCATCCTTGAATGTCTTCAAATAGGTGCTAACATACAAAGAAGAGCCATCAGAAGAATTGATTGACATTGGGTTAAATAAGGGTTGTGAGTATATGTTGGCATATCAAAAATTAATTGTGGAATTTGTAAGTATCTATGTTGTTTTACTTCTCTAAGTTTATAATTAATAGAACAAAAAAATCCTTTATATTAAATCTATGATTTATAATGGGGTTTAAAACATGCAGGAAACAAAGTATGGAACTACGCTAATAGAAGACTTGTTGCAACAAGGCATGAGACTTGGTTTTGAAACCATGTGCACAATTTATGAGTCACTTCTTTCTATGGTACATTGTTATTCGATTTACATTGATGTATATTATTTATTTCAATTTTCATTATTCTCACCAATGTAGATACACTCATTACACTTTATTTTTATGTTTGTAGATGGAAAATGAGTAAGAAGATGAAAATAATCGATGCAATAAACAAAAAATTCGTTTAGATAACCGAAGTCATGAAATTAGCTCGAGCACTGACAACAGTTCTAGCGAAGAATGATGATCAATTTGGATGTAACACGCCTCCTCTCATATCTACCCACTTTCATCGGCTTACCCAGGGTAAACATGAGATGAGGGGCTATTATGACATTAATCAACCTCTATATGACCTTAAGGAAATGGAGCTGACAAAACAAGACCTTACTGACTTCCCTCAGGTGCTATAGGATCCCCAGGAACTAACCAACCATTCCAGGTGTCCATCCCTTGAGATAAATTTCTTTTTCAATGAGCTAGATCCCCAGTCACTCCCATGGAAAGGCCTCCAAGCGATTGTAACCCTCCAGTCATTCCCATGAAAAGGTCTCAAAGTGACTGTAACCCTCTAGTCGCTCCAACAGGCCTTCTTCCCAGCGACTGTAGTCTCTTTTAGGAAGTTCTCTATTAATGACTGTGAGATTTAAGCCAACTTTTTAGGGCTAGGACCTAGAACCCTACCCAGAAATTAATGAAACTTCCAGATATGATAAATAACATAAAGAAAAATACTCTAACACAAAACTTACTCAAGGACTTGACCTAACTTGGTTTAACCATGACCGTCATTCCATCAAACACATAGTGAACGTGCAACCTACAGGTCATGAATGCATATCTAAACATAGGGATTTGAAACTTATTTGAGGTTTACCAAGAAGGACTAATTCCCTCACATAATAGCTGCAATAACATTTATTAGGTCATGCATTCATTAACCATTCATTTATCAATCAAACATGATAATAGACATACCTTGAATATGTCATAGAACAATGCTTATAACCAACATATAACTAGATAAATAACATTGATAGAACAACCATTAAATCCACACAATAACAAGTACATTTACTCATGAAATACAAGAAGAACTTAGCTCTTATTGACATATGCAAATGCCAACTAAGTCAGGGAGTTTGACCTCCCACCCAACCATAGATTGGGCTAAACCAAATATTTCTTTCAGCCAATCACCCCTGTGCCATATTCCAAGCATGAATGTGGGATCTCATGGGATAAACCAATCCATAAACAACCAAGGGAATCCAAAGGTTAAACCAACTCCACCCTCACACTACCGTGATCTCACCTAAACTGGTCCCGAGATCACAAAACCAAACCGAGCTTGGATGCCTCAGAATTCATTCGCCATCCCTTAAGGAATTTTCCTGTCTCCACCCACCTGTTGAGGGCTTTCATAGAAAACCATCTCCACACCGAACCCTTGGGATTTTATTTAGACCACCTCACCTGGATCCAAAAACTTCCTGTAATCCAAAGCTAAACTAAGAATGAATCTCATCACACCATGGCTATTTGAAAATGGAAAGACATGGCTAAAACCATTGTCAAAACTCGACAAACCCATGCCAATGAAAACAAATGAGCCAAATACACACATGCATATACCATGCATGTCAAAACTAGCTAGGAAATCATACATGTAACCTGTTACTTGCAAGTAGTCCATTGAAGCCACTTGATCCAACTTTTCCTTCCTTAATCTTTGTTTTCCTTGTCCTTCCTTTGTTGGCTTTATTTTCTTCCCCTCTTGGTGCTATTATCCTTTCTGTGACTAATTCCAAAAATAAATTAACAAAAGGCCCCAAACTGATGTTCTGGTATCTTTTTATTATTGATCCCTTTAATTTCTTCATTTTCCTCTGTTTTCCCTCAATTTCCTCCTCACATGCAGCCTATGACCTTTCACCTTCCTTTTCTTCTATTTTCTATTATTTTCATAAAATAAATGCCAATAATTTTTTCTTTTTCTTTTTCAAAGCCTTTGCCATTGACTTTGTCAATTTCCCCTTAGCCATAATAAACAATAAGTGATGCCCACTAGGATGTTTTTCCCAACATTCATCTTTGAATACGTGTCCCATGACCTTGGTCTTATTTTTCCTTTATTAACTTTATTACATGAAATTTTAACCCAGAGTCATTACAGACCCCTCCCCCTTAGGGGAACACTTTCCTCGGTGTTCACTGACACCTACAACCAACAAAACCGATGAAAAGGAAAACATACTTCCCATGGAGCTTTATAACCCAACTTGTTGTAGTATTTACGATGAACAAGCTGCTCAAAAGCAAAACCATCTTGACAAAGATGACAACATGACAACCATACCGCTTATTGGAGCTTTATAACACAATTCATTCCAATGGTATTTACAATAACAACCATACATAAATATTTACATATACCAAAACCGCTTTTCCTCAACCAACAAATAATGAATGATATATAGCCCACATCTAATCAACCATCTCCCATGTAGCTTCATCAGGCCCAAAGTGCTTCCACTTCACTTTAACTTCTTGATTTTTCTCTGTTTCAGAGTATGAGCTATTTTCGCTACAATATGCACTGAGGTTATGGCTAGAATTATATAATAGTCGTGGTGAAAATTCCATGTAACAAAAGTTAATAAAATAAAAAATAATAATGATGGATGATGGGACACTTATTCCAAGCTGAATGTTGGGCAAGGCATCCTAGGGGGTGTTCATTTGGTTGTTTATGGCTAAGGAAATTGGAAAAGGAAATGGCTAAGGCTTTGGAAAGGCAAAATGAAATTTTTGGCACCTTTATTTATGAAAAAATGGAAATTAGGAGAAAAGGGAGGTGAAAGGTCACAGGTTGCATGTGAGCAGGAAATTGAAGGAAAATAATGGAAAATGAAGAAAATAGAGACCCAATTAATAAAAAGGATTCTGAGGATTAGTTCGTAACCATTGGTTAGTTGAGTTTTAAAGGTCTCTCATTATTCTCTCTCTCTCTCTCACTCACTCTTGGAAACTTAGAGTTTTCTTGGAGCATTTTGGCATTGGAGCAAGAAAGACAAAGAAGAAAATAGGAAGCAATGATCAAGCAACTACAACAGGATTCAATACATGTATTGATTTGCATGTGTATTTTCCTTTCTAAATATGACATGCATGGTATTTAATGTGGTTCTTTTGTTGTTATGGCATGGTTTTTGCCATGTGTATCAGTGTTTTCAGCCTAGCCTTGCCATTTCTGGATAGCCATGGTGTGATGGGGTACCCATGTTTTGGTTGAACTAGATTTCCAGATGGATTCGAAGCTGAGTGGGGTGGATCTTCGAATGATAAATCACATGGGCTAGTGGTCCCTGAACCAAACTGTGGATCATGGTAAAGCCACTAACCTAGTGACCCCTAAGCCAGACTGTGGGTTGTAGTAAAGCCAGGATTGTGTTTCCTTGGTGGGACTAGGAATCCTTGTTGGTGAATGACAGGATATACGATAAAGCCAAGAGGTGGTTTGCTCTCTGTTGGGCTTAGTAATCTCGGGTTTGGGATATTCGGTAAAGCCTGGAGAGTGGGTCTCATTTAGGGCCTAGTGATCCGGGTTTGGATTGTGGTAAAGCCTGAGAGACTAGGAGACAGGAAAATTCCTCACAATGTAGGTGGAGAAATTCAGTGGCATCCATGCTTGTTTGGCCTAGTGATCGGGTGGAGATCACGATAAATCCTGTTATGATGTGTTCATTATGTTGGCTTAGTGATCTGGGATGTATTATGTCAAAGCCCGGTGTTGGGTGATTTAATTGTGAGTTAAATCCTTGTCATTAATTTGTCAATGCGGGGTTCATGAACTGATGAGGTATACGTGTACTATATGTACTAGGTGATTATTTCTCATAATAGATTAATCTAATGCAAGAAACTTGAAACTAACTAAAAAGAAAATTAAATCAATTCAATCCAATCCAATCCAATCCAAATATAAAGAAATTGAATCAATCTAAAAAAAACAACATGAATTGAATAACATAAAATAAACTAAACTAAACTTGCATAAATGAAACCACAGTTGCTTGAAATGAAATCACACTTGCTTAAAATGAAAATCACATTTGCTGAATTGAAAATCACACTTGATTAAAATGAAAATCACACTTGTTGAATTGAAAATCACACTTTCTTAAAATGAAAATAAATGAAATAATATAATTACACAATGTTACCAATATGTACAACAAATGAAAAATGTGTGCAAACTGTGGTTGATGGGGGTCCTCCACTCCTCAGCAAACACACCAAACAATTATCAAATCTTGGAGATCAAAGCAGAAACATGTATTCTATAAAATGAAGTTGGAGAAAAGCTCCTAAGATATTACAATAATTCAACTCTCTTCTTCTCTATCATGACTTTACAAATTACTTCTTGGATAAGACTCTGAAGCTGGAACTCCTTTGTATGAAGGATGCACTCCTATTTATACAAAAAATTAGGATAACTAATCAATAAATATATATCTTCAAATCTCTCCTAAATCCACATTTATATCTTGTGGTTAAAATCAATCACCTAAAAATATGAGATATACATCCTTTGAAAATTATCTCCTAGTTTTGATAGGAGACATATATCAAAACATCCATGATTTTTCTCCTTTGAATGCACCTAGTCAATGAACCAAATCTTCTACAATTATTCCACAAATCTTCATGAGTTGGAATTAAAATTCGAATTTGTGGTTGAGTAGCCAAATAGGACCCTTCTAGAATCTTCAAATAGGCCTACAATATCATAAATTTATACCAGTTTTAGATATATATGAAAACATGTTAATTGTCTAATATTTAATTATAATTTTTTAAATACTAAAAATAAATGACATAGAGAGTAATAATGATAAACCCATATGATCATGAAAATGTTTATTAATGTAGGATTATGGAGCTATAAAATATGGTAAAGAGTTACAAAATATGGTAAATTGATAGAAATGAGGGTAAAAGAGGGTGACATTTTGGAGGCCCAACATTTCTCCCCATCTGAAGATGTTGCATGTCCTCATGAAACTTTGAATTGATCCCCTTAATCATAAGTTGATCTTCTTGAAATGTTTTGCTTCTATATGAACTTTGAATTTGTATTGATTATCTTTTAACTTTGCATAATCATATCATTGGATAAATTTATTCTCTTTGCAAAGTGTACTTTGTAAAACATTTGATTGCAACATATTTTTTATGGTTGGTTCTTGTGTGACAACCAATTTTTTTTGAGTATTTATTCTTGTGTTATAATACTTTTCTTATTTTTGTTGCAACAAAATACTTCAAAGCATTGAGAATTCCTTTTTAAGGCCCCATAGTGGTTGTCAGCCATTTAATGTGCTTATCAATTGATCATTGCAAAACATATAAACTTTTGGAATAAAAAAACGCTAATAGTTGATTGGGAAAAATATGTTGGTTAGGATGAAATGAAATGTGACATGTGACATGAAATGATATCCCTTCCCCTCAACTAAAGGTGTTTTCAGTTTTTGGCAAATGAGAATGGGAATATAAATATGGTGAGGGATTTTCCAAAATCACAATTTCAACATTTAAGGAATTACATGATTAAGTATTAGAAAACAACATATCTTCACCTACTTGAAAAGTGGACAAGCTATATATATATATAGAAGAGTGGTTGTTGCTATTGGATCATGAAATGTGAAGTAAAAGAATCTAATATGTTTTTTCTCTCTTGGTTGTATGAATAGAAGATGAAGTTGATTTGAAATTGGAATCTTTATTGCTACGACTGTTGATTTCTGAGTTGAGTCCTGTTGCAAGTTGCTAAAATCATATAGTCTTCATTCATTTCCACTTAGTGGCATAATTCTTACCTATGTGAATAGATGTGTCGATGTTGAACATATAAAATAAATTATTGGATTACTAGCCATTAATGAATGCCATTAACCAACACGAGACTACTCACCATTGATGTTAATGAGTTAAGATGCCTAGGTACATCTTACTAGGTACAAATAGATGTGTCATAGTCAAGTCACCTAAACGACCTGACAAATAGGGGACATTGATGTATTCCCATTGTTTATTGGCAAGAGAAATTTCCATTAAAGCATGCAAGCCTAGAGGTACTTGAAAGATCTCTAGTCTTAATCTCAGATGATGTGTCAGAGTCGATGGGTCAAGACTTGTTAGAAGGGAGGTGTTAATGAATCCTCCATCATCTAACGCGAGTATAAAATAATAATTTGAAGGACCATAAATGAAAGATTTGCATTATGAAGCAAGTTTTATTTGACAGAAAGGAAGAGAAAAATCGGGTGACTCGGCTTTGTAAGGGATTTGAATGACTTTATTTTTGGGTTAAGGGTGAGTGAAAATGAGGCAGGAAAGTATGAATATTGCAAATGAAAATTGAGTTTTGAAATCATGGTTTGACAGTAGGGATATGTAAAATTATGGATCAATTGTAGGCTTATAATGAGTAGCAATGGTAAAATTGGTATCTGAGAGGCCTTGTTTAGTAGAAATGGTGTAATGGATCTGGTTTGACATGGAATGAACATGTTATTCTGAAAGAAACTTGGTCTTTAAAAGGCACTCGTGCATATAGTGATCTTCTTTCATCTTCCTGGAACCTGCAAAAAATTAGCACTTTTTTGCAATTAAATGTAAGATTATCGAGGGAGAGAGGTGATTAGTCTCTCTTCATCTTATATGTACACAAAAAAGATTAGAAATAGTACTAATTAAACAAATTCAAGGAATAAAATTTAAATGCACTTTAACTTGTTTGGAAAATGGTACCTTGGACTACTTGTTGAGGTTTTGTTGGTAACTTCTTCACCTTTTTATGGTCTCAAATGTTGATTAAAACTCTCTAATTGCATATCTTTTGTCGAGATCTTTCCAATGACATTTGAATCCTCAAAAATAGACACCATGTGAGAAAGTTATGGTTGTTTGAAGTTTTTATGAAACATGAAAAAAAATTGTGCATGGGTGCCACGTGGGATTCTAAAGTAGTTAGATGACATGGAATGCAGAAGTGGTGAGCTGACTGTTCAAGGTGACATGGTGGAAAATGGGGCAATATTTGTGTAATGTTGACTAATAATATGCTGCAACGTGGACCTCACCACATGGTAGCAATATTATTGCCTAGTTAAGGATTGTCAAAATTGTGGAACAATTAACATATTTTGGTTTATTTGATTTGAATTCATGACATCTCTTCTAAAATTCAAATGGTTAACAATAAACCACAACTCAAATTTTTGAAATATAAGCCATAAAAACATTATTTAAAGTTAAAAATATTAATCATTTTACAAATTTTACTAACGAGACAACACTTTGATAAATGTCTAGAAAAACAAAATTCAAGATTTTTAGGAGAAAATCAAGTGTCTAAGGGCACTTGTCAATCAATTTCATGCCACCAAAATATTTAATTTTCATTTGAACTTATCCTCTTTCCAAAATGAATGGATCTCACAACCAATTTATTCTATAAAAATTGGAAAACATTGAAGCTACAACTCAAATTTTTTTTTTTTGCAGGTTGCTACAAGGTGTGTTACATCAAAATTCATGGGCCATTTTATCAAAAACTATTTGTTGTATTTTACTCCAATTTTGTGGACATGTTCCTACTGTTCTAATGTTTATGCACACCAAAAATCAACACTATCCAATATACGGATTTCGAGATATAATCAAAATTGTTGTAAACTTCAGAAATTATTTTCTCACAAAGTACAAATCGGTTTGAGCTGAAATTTTGTAGGAGGGTTCCTATTATTCAAGTGCATTTGTACACCAAAAATTAGATCGATCCAATGCATGGATTGCGATATATAAGTGAAATGGATGAAGGTGATGATACTCATTTTCTCGAAAACTATGAAGCGGATTGCATTGAAATTTGTAGGGATTGTTCATCAGAATATTATACGCTTCCTATCCAAAAATTACAAAAACCCAGTTCCTATTTTGTGAGGTATATTCAATTTAATTTATGCACTTTGTATTTTATTTTATTTATTTATTTATTTGATTGGTTGTTTGTTTGTTTGTTTTGTTTTTTTATTATTCAAAAGTAAAGACTTTATTTTAAAAAAAATTTGAGAAAAAATTAGCAATTTTTGAGAAAGATCTAATTGAAATTTGGAGATTAAATTTTGAGTATTTTTAGAATGAATAATGAATTTAGATATCCTATCCAATTTTTAGATCTATGAGTTTTATTGCAAAATTTCAAAGCTAACTTTATTCAATTTTCCTTTTTGATCTTCTAGGTCGCACAAGGCGCAAGAAGAGAGCATACTCAGGAATTTTGTCAACTCTTTTATTCTTTTGAAATCTAAAATATAAATAAAAACAAAGTAAAAAGGATTCGATCTCTAACTTCTAATTTTGGCTCTCAAAAATCTGTTTGTCCTCCCATCTTTCTAGATTTTCCTGCAAATTGATTAGTAAGTGAGGTGGCTCTTACTACACCACCAAAAATAAAATTGCAAAAAAAATATAATCTAATTTAAACAAAAAAACTAAAAAACATCACCAAACTTGGTTTTATTTATTGATTTTGTCCTACTCTACTGGAAATAGAAAAATTGGTTCAAGTGTATGTATATTTCTAGTATAACCATGTGCATAATAGGAGTAAAAATATATTCATTCTTAGGTTTGAAAAATATGAATTAAAGTAAATCAAAGCATGAAAGACTAGTTGTTTTGATAATGCAATAACCATGTGCATAACATGAGCAAAAATATATTCATGCTTAGGTTTGAAAAATATGCATTAAAGTACATCAAAACATGAAAGACCAGTTGTTTTGATAATGCAATCAAGAAGTAAGGAAGAATGAAAGAGTGATGTGACTTGATCCCTGATTGGAACCATCTTTCAATAAATCTATGACATTCCTGATTCCTTTCTTGGTTTAGATCACATTGAATATCCTCCTTTATTATGCATTCCTCAATCTTAGATTCTAGTGGTTGCTCCCCATCAAAAGTATTCCATGATTCTTTAGTCTCTTCAACAAATTGACAAGAGGAATCAAAAGAGACTTGAAGATCTTCTTGTGGAGGTGGAGAGATAGACAAATTTTTGAATGCAATTAAAATATATTCTTCCTGAGAGGCAGATATCCTAGTTGT
The DNA here is from genome assembly GCA_031772625.1 of Pinus tabuliformis. Classification (NCBI taxonomy): domain Eukaryota; kingdom Viridiplantae; phylum Streptophyta; class Pinopsida; order Pinales; family Pinaceae; genus Pinus; species Pinus tabuliformis. The sequence goes on along the minus strand of CM062819.1, from coordinate 1,430,098,119 downwards.
TGCTAGGATTCAAGAAAGTTCTTGGAAGGACATTCCTCAAATTCTTAATTGTCTGTGAATTACTCCAACTGGTTGATAATTCCTGTCTTGCACATAGATTAGTACAAAGTATTGAAAAATTATTTAATATGCATCATAAATGATTTTAATATGCTTTTAACCATGCATCTAAGAATGAATGCAACTATCATGAGTTGTCTAAACTTTCAAAATAAGCACCTATGTATACCTCCCCGAAAACAGCACCAAAATGTTGGGTGATTTAACTGTGAGTTAAATCCCTATTATTAACTTGTCAAACCGGGGTTCATGAACTGATGATGTATATGTGTACTAGGTGATTATTTCTCAGAATAGATTAATCTAATGCAAGAAACTTGAAACTGACTACAAAGCAACTTAAATCAATCCAATCCAATCCAAACATAAAGAAATTGAATCAATATTAACAAAACAACACGAATCAAAATAACATAAAAGAACTAAACTAAACTTGCATAAATGAAACCACACTTTCTTGAAATGAAATCACATTTGGTTAAAATGAAAATCACACTTATTGAATTGAAAATCACACTTGCTTAAAATGAAAATAAATGAAATATCATAATTACACAATGTTACCAATATGTACAAGAAATGAAAAAGGTGTGCAAGCTGTCGTTGATGGGGGGCCGCCACTCCTCAACAAGAACACTGAACAATTATCAAATCTTGGAGATCAAAGAAACAATATGTATTCTATAAAATGAATTTGGAGAAAAGCTCCAAATATATTACAATAATTCAACTCTCTTATTCTCTATCCTCACTTTACAAATTACATTTTGGATGAGACTCTGAATCTGGAACTCCTTTGTATGAAGGATGCACTCCCATTTATACAAAAATTTAAGATAACTAATTAATAAATATAAATCTTCAAATCTATCCTAAATCCACATTTATCTCTTGTGGTTACAACCAATCACCTAAAAATATGAGATATAAATCCTCTCAAAATTCTCTCATGGTTTTGATAGGAGACACATATCAAAACATCCATGATTTTTCTCCTTTGAATTGTCTTAGTCAATGATCCAAATCTTCTACAATTATTCCACCAATCTTTATGAGTTGGAATTGAAATTCGAATTTGTGGTTGAGTAGCCAAATAGGACCCTTCTAGAATCTTCAAATAGGCCTACAATGTCATAAAACTCATATCACTTTTAGATATATATGAAAACATGTTAATTTCCTAATATTTAATCATAAATTCTCTTAAAATACTTAAAATAAATGACTTGGAAAATAATAATGATAAACCCATATGATCATGAAAATGGTTATTAATATAGGGTTATGGAGCTATAGAATATGGTAAGAGTTATGAAATATGGTAAAATGATGGAAATGAGGGTAAAAGAGGATGGCATTTTAGAGGCCCAACATCTGGTTTCTATTGATGAGGGTCAGGTGGTTTAGCCTTGGTATGCCCTGGTTGGTTCTTTTGGTTTGAGTCCCACATTCATGCTTGGAATATGGCACGAGGGTGAATGGCTAAAGAGAGATTTGGCTCAGCCATTTTATGGTCGTGTGGAATGTGGAAGTCCCATCTTAGGTTTGGTTTTTTCCTCATTAATGAAAGGCTATTTATCTTTGTATTTTTATGAGAATTTTGATGGATTATATGTGGTTTATATGGCTGTACTTTCATGAATATTTTTGTTGTTATTATGCTGGTTATATGTGGTTTTATGACAACAACTAAGTATGGCTCTCAGCATGTTTTTACTTGTAAATTAATGGATAATGTATCTATGTCCTAATAGATGATAATGCAGCAAATGACATGAGGGAACAATGGTTTATAACGATTCTCAAATAAGTATGAGACCCCTACACTTAATTTTGTTGTTTACACCTATAGGTTACATGTCTACACAAAATTCCTACCATGGCTAGTAGGGGTCTGATTAAGGTTTTGTTTAACTTATTGATTTTGCATCATTGTTTCCCCATTCTTTTACTACTCCTAAGTTATCATTCCATTCTGGGCAGTGACTTGGGCTCTGGGCCTGAAAAAGTGGCTCAAATCCTAGGGTCGCTATCATAACACTGGAAAATTGGGTCTTCGGATGCTAGTGGGCAAGCCTGTGAGAGTGAATTTGGGTTTTTGGACGCTCTCATTCTTATAGAATGATAGCAACTGAGGGTTAAGATGTCTAGAACATCAGCGGGACCCAGGAACATGATGTCTGAGTAGTTGACATGCCTTTTGAGGGCTCTGTTGCCAATGTGGATAGGTTGGTTGATGTGTTCCGTCGATTCCACTTCCTTAAGGTCACATAGGAGGTCGAATGCAATCATAGTCCCATCGGATGTTTATTCGGATGACATGGTTACTTGGGTAGATGTGGGAGGAGGGTGTTACAGAGTGGTATCAGAGCATGGTTCACCCCTCAGATTGGATGGGTGGTGTGTGTTGGTCATACATGCATGTTAATTCCATGTGTGTCTCTGACACTTCCATTCCATGTTCATGTTACATTTGCTTGATGATTGATTATGGTTGAAATAAGGTTGTCATGGAGAATTTGATGTTGATATTGTGGAATGCATCGTCATGAGTATATGACTGGTTGCATATGGTTATATGTCACTTGACTAAATATTTGTATATCAGGTGCATTCTTGAATGTTTTTATTATATGTCTCAGTCTTGTAGATTGATTACAAGAATTGATCGCTTATGCTTGACTACATGTGTCTATGCGTATGTGTAGTTGATTTGGAATTTCTTATGCATATTGATGGTCGCATGTGGCAATGTGTACAATTGAGTAATGGTTTCTGTCATGCATGAGGTAATAGAGATGTGGCCTTGCATTGATGACTGAACCCTAGTTAGAATGATGTTTATGCGTTGATGCATTTTCTTGTTATATTTCTATATGTTGTTTTGATTATGTTATACATGTATCACGCTGATTTAATGATCTTGTAGATGAGATATCCTCCCAAAATTTTACTAAGGTACATTTATTTATTGTGATTTGGTTTATCTGAAATATTATGCATTGTAGGAAAGAGACCAAATGGCTAGAAAGGTGGTAGATTACATAGAATCTCCCTAAGCATTAGATGAGCAGTGTGGTGTGGGGCACTCTTCTGATTTAGAAGATACACTAAAAATCTTGAAGGAATAGATAAGGATTTTTAAGGAAGATAATGACCGGATCATACAGGCACAAGAGAAGCAAGCAGAGATTAATGCTATACTCCTTCAGAGTTTGATAGACTTGTAGCGACAAGGGCCGCTTCAGATCAACCATGGACATGAGGATAGAACTAATGAGGCATATGGCAGTAGGTCTCTTGGTAGACACAAGTCTGATAGATCTGACACAGTGAGAGATGACTTGTTGTTGGACACTCCATATAGAATGGGTGATGAGGACAGGTACTATTCTAGTTGTAGTTCTGATAGACATCATGATCGTCATTGTTATCATCCTTACATGAGGAATGATAGGTGATACTTTCCAGATGATTTTAAGAGGCTTGGATACTTGGGATGATAAAATTATTTGAGTTGAATGATTACACAGATAACATGAAGGTTAGAGTAGCGATATTTAGCTTGAAAGGTAAAGAATACATTTCGCGGGAATATGTTAAGTGGGTTAGAGAAATCAGGACATATGACTTCAATTGGCGGGAGTTCAAGAGGATTTTCAGGAATAAGTACTTATCAAATAGGTACTATGACAGTAAGGCCTAGGAATTATATGAACTAAATATGGGATCAATTATAGATAAAGAGTACACGAACAAGTTTCTGGATCTATTGAGGTATGTACCGTATCTTACTGATCTGAAATTTATCCAGGATAAAGAATGGAAGGTATTACAGACTCATGTGCATGGATGTGCCTATGTTACTTATGCAACGGATCGATAAGATTGCTAGAATACATAGACACTGAGGCAATCAAAGAAAACATAACAATCAAACATGTAAACAAAACAAGTTTAATAAGGAGTTCACCCAATGCTCCTGGGCTACGTCTCCTGGTCCAACCTTTAAGTGGTGGCCTCTCTATTATGTTTTCAAGCAGATTTTTTACAACAGTGAGCTCGATTCGAGACTCACTAACATAATGAAGTCAGTAGGACTGGAGTGCACAGACTCTCCTTACTGAAACTCAACCTCTGAGGGTCACAGTAGTATGACAGGCCTATACTGAGGAGCTTGCTTGAACCTCTCAAGCCTTCAACGGAGTACATAGACTCTCTAACTCTCTCTGGCTCTGTCTAGCTCGATGCTACCTTTAGGTCAACTTGGCTTCTACTCTCTATTCTCTGCTATGAGCTTCTTGCATCTCTGTATGTGCCCACTCTACTTCTATCAGTTCATGGCTTTAAAGCTAGTCTGTTATTTGACTGCTCGTTTCTGCTTCTCGGCCTTCTAGTTTCCTTTCCTTTGTCCGTTCGAATTCCTCTGCTCTGTGTCATCATCACTAGGTAACACCTCGCAGGGAGGTGGCCACCTGTTTGCTAATGAACTAGGTGTCAGATTCCCTGAATCATACTTGAATGGTCGTTAAATCTATTTGCTTCAAGATCGCTCGTGAACACGAATTGTTTGCCAACTCATCATCCATGTCAGACTTCCAATCCCTGTCATCTTGCTTTTTGACCTGTCAAATCCGGTCAGCCATCGAGACATATCTCTGCAATCGATCTGGGCCCCCTAGATCCTATGGTCGTCCTTCATATCGGGCGGACAAGTCGCACAACGTTTACCCATCCGATACGGGCGGTTTCTCTCTCTTCTGCTGGACGCGTGTCACTTGATGTGTGGCATCGGGAGGGACTCAGTCAAAACTTCTTACCACCTCGAAGCCTTCCAATATCCTGCTGATTTTGGGAAATCCCGTGCTACGGAACCGAAACAATTACTTTTCCAAATTTTATAGCGTTTTCGGGTCCGGGCACTTCGGGGCTTTCCTTCACTGAGGGGGACGCCATGCAATACGTGATTAGTGCTTAGAGCTAATCGCGTATCAGAATCCACCTCTGTTTCTTGATCTGGCGTCCGGTTTTGCCAATTTTGTTCTATTGCACTTTACCATGGGCCAACGGTCTGCGCGCTCGACCGAGGGTCCTCGTTGCTCCACTCTGGCCACAACTACAATTGTTATGAGGATTCCTTCTGATAGTTTTGATCTTTTCTAGGACTTGAATCTTTTAGCATACTTTGAAACAATCACGAAAACTTAGAGAGTTTTAGGATCCAATTCGGATCACGGTCTTCCCACTGAAAAAGATTTTGGACCACTAAAAGTTGCTTTTCTTTCAAGCATCAATCAAGTGAGGGAATTTCTTCCTCGCTTGCTCAATTTCTATCCATTTCGCACTGCTTGGATTTGAACCTTTGAGTCCGATCCTGAGGTACTCAACATCCCCTATGCATGTAGTTCTTACCTTCCTATCCAAAACTGTATCTTCCTGCAACTCATTAAGATATTCAGGTAACAGATCATCAATAGAAGGCAATTGACTCTGCTCTTCGGGATCTTCAATTAATGAAGGTTCAAATAGTCTCAAGCTGTCTACATTAACAACTGAGTAGATGTGCATGTACGCTAGTAGATCAAGGTGAAAAGCATTCTCACCAATTTTCTCAAGTATCTTGAAATATCCATACCTTATTGGATTCAACTTCTTACCTTCACCTTGCATTCTGTCTTTGCTGATATACAACCAGACTTGGTCACCAACTTGGAAACTATGCTCCATTCGATGCTTGTCATGCCTTGCCTTGTACTTGGCTTGGCTCTTTTCCAGCTATTCCTGTATTTCCTGGTGAATCTCTTGGATTTGTTCAATGAACTTGGTTGCCTAGTCCACATCACTATGTCCATCAACTGCTATGTCTTTACCAAAGACAAAATCCAAGGGAGACCTTGGTGTGAAACCAAAACAATCTCGAAAGAAGATCTTTGTGTAGAAGAATGTTTAGCTCGGTTGTAAGCATGTTGCACATAACATAAATGTTCATCCCAAAGTTTGGGATGCTTGATGCAATAATCTTTGAGCAACTAGATCACTGTCCTGTTGACCACTTCTGTTTGCCCATCTGTTTGCGGATGAAAAGCTATGTTTTTCTTAAGCCTGGTGTCCATCAATTCCCACAAACTTGACCAAAATTTCCCAACAAATCGGGTATCTCGATCAGATAATATGGAAGTGGGTAATAAAAAATGAACCCATAAATGCTGAAAGAACAAATTTGCAGTTTGTTCAGCTGCAATCTGTTTGTTACAAGGTATTAAAATACACATTTTGCTGAACCTATCCACAACAACATATAAATAGTGATGACCTTTCCTATATTTAGGTAGTCCTCCAACAAAGTCCATGGAAACACTTTCCCAAGGATGAGAAGGAACTGGTAGTGGAGTGTACAAGCCTAGTTTTCTATTGCCGGGCTTGCTTTTAGCACACATGGTACACCCTCTTACATATCTAGAAACTGTCTCATTCATTTTTGGCCAATAACAAAATCTTTGCAGCTGTGCAACCATTTCACTTACACCAAAGTGACCTGATATTAGAGAAGTGTGTGCTTCTCGAATTATCTTTACTCTTTCAATTTTTGGAATGCATATCTTCCCACAATGATATAGGAGTTGGTCCTTAATATGATAATCCAATTCTTCTACTCATTTGCCTTGACTTAAAGTTGCATATACATCTTTAAAATCTATATCTTGAGCATATTGTTCAATGTAACTCTCATGCAATACTGAATTATGCTTAAGTATGGTAGATGCATTTATAATTGGTCTAGATAACATATCTGCAACTTTATTGTGTATGCCCTTTTTATATCTGATGACTAAATGAAATTGTTGTAGAAAACCCATCCATCTATAGTGTCTTGATTGTTGCAACTTAGTTTGGGAGTGTAGATATTGAAGTGGTTGATGATCAGTATGTATAATTGTCTCTTTTCCCATTAAGTAATGTTTCCACTTTTTCACACTCTGTACTAATGCATACAATTCTTTATCATATGTAGGATAGTTAACTACTGCAGAATTAAATGTCTCAGAATGATAACATATGGGTTTACTGTGCTGCATCAACACTGCTCCCATGGCATAGTCACTGGCATCTGTTTCAATCTCAAATGGTCTTTGAAGATCGGGTAGTGCTAGTACTGGTGCTGTACTAATCTTTTATTCAAAGGTGTCGAAGGCTTTCTGCTGTTTGCCTCCCCAATGAAACACCTCGTTCAATCCTGTTAAAGCATGTAAGGGAGATGCAATTAAGGAAAAGTTAGGAATAAACTTTCTCCAATATTGTGCTGCTCCTAAGAAGCTTCTAAACTTTGTAGCAAATTTGGGTTTAGGCTATTTTACAATGACTGCAACCTTAGAGGGATCTATTTTCAAAACATCTAGTGTCTGCTTAACATGCTTTAGATGTTCTTCCCACGTTTTGCTAAATATAAGAATGTCATCCAGATATACAATAACAAAATAATCAAGAAATGGTCTAAGTACATCATTCATTACTCTCATGAAAGTAGCAGGAGCATTAGTTAAGCCGAAAGGCATAACCAGCCACTCATTCAATCCCTGCTTTGTTTTGAAAGCAGTCTTTCATGCATCTTGCTCTATGACTCTGACCTGATGATAGCCACTATGTAAGTCTAACTTGGAAAAATAAACATCTTCTTTCAACTGATATAATAGATTGTCTATGCGAGGAAGGGGATAACGATTTTTTATCGTTATCTTATTCAGTGCTCGGTAATCAATGCACATTCTCCACGAGCCATCTTTCTTTTTCACCAAAAAAATTGGAGACCCACATGGTGATGTGCTAGGTCTGATGAACCCCTTCTCGAGCAACTCCTGTACCTGCTTCTTGATTTTTGCATTCTCTAAAGCGGACAACCTGTACATTCTGATGTTAGGCAATGGAGCATCTTGCTGCAAATTAATATCATGCATTATTTCCTTTTTGGGTGGTAGACCTTTAGGTTCTTGAAACAATACATCATATTCTAAAACAACTTTTTCTAAATCAACTTTCTTTTTAGCATCACAACCCTCAAATACATTGGTTTTATCAGGTTTCTTTTCCTTTACAACCATCAGTAAAAATTGTTTGCATGAATTTACAATTCTTTTCATTTGCCTTGAGTTTATGAGAGTATAATTATTCTTGAGCTTATGAGATCTTACAATATATTCGATTCCATCTTTAATGAGTAGATACTTGTTCTCAGCTCTATAGAAAATAACTTTTCTATCATAAAAGTAAGGACTTCCTAAAACAATTCCACATATATCCAAAGGAAATATATCTAACTCAACCTCATCTACAAATGTTGACCCAAAAGAAAACTTAAGTTTACATTGTCTAGTCACTTGTAGCTTTCCTTTATCACATAGCCAACCTAATGGATATTGTTTCTTGTGAGGTGTGGTTGGTATTCCAAACTTCTTTACAATTGCTTTAGAAATTAAATTTACTTGTGAGCCACTATTAAACAAAGTATCAATCTTTTGATGATTGGAAATAACTCGAATATGAAAAAGCTCACGTATTTTTCTCTCGTTTTCTTCATTATCAGTAGATTGTGCAGAATTACTAGTAGATGCTTTAGAATTTTTACCTTTTATACCTGTGGATGCGATTGTTGCTTCATCTCTTGAATCTGACCCCAAATCCTTTTGAATAGTTGCAGCGGTCTTCTTCTTCTTGCGCTCGAACTTCTTAAGTTTCATCTCTGGATGTAGAATCCAACAGTGTTCATCGTCATGCCCATCCTTCTTACAGTGAGTGCATGAGGACTTGCTCTTCTGTACAATGTTTGTCTTCCTCTCTTTCCATTTCTGTTTTCTTTTCTCCTTATTTTTGCTTGTAGTGGGTTGGGATGATCCCCCAACTTCTGGGTTCCCGTTCTTACCTCTCGCTTCTAGATGCGTAGCCTGAATGGATACCTCATCTATGCTAGTGGGATTAAACATGAGGATAGTGTGCCTCATTTAGCTGTGTAGACCACCTATAAACTTCAACAGAGTCTTAGGTGAGTCTAACGAAATTCCTAGAATCAAAGCTCTTTTCCTAAATTCTTGGGTGTAACCTTGTACACTTTTCCCTTTTAGTTGTCGAAGAGTTTGCCAGCTCATCATGGCTTGCTGCATGTAGGCTAGTGGATATAATTTCTTTTTAATTGCAAAAACAAATTCACTCCAGACAGAAAGAATCTTAGCATGTTTCTTCATGTCAGCTTGTGTCCTGCCTTCCCACCATACCAAGGCAGTGCCTCTAAGGCGTAGGCTAGCCAGCTGAATCTTACTCTTGTCTAAGTCGATGCTCTGCACTCTACAATAAACATCAATCTGTCTGATCCAATTATCCAGCTTCTCTGCATTCAACTCTCCATCGTATATTGGTAAATCAAATTTAACATCTAATTTAATCAAAGATGTCTTCTTTTTATTTTCAGGGCTATTAGGAGGCGTGAGAAATTTTTCTTCTTTCCCTTTGCCTTTAGAGTGGTCATGGGGGAGATATTCTTCTACTCCTTTGTCTTGTTTGGAGCTTAATGAATCTTCATCTCTATGTTTCTTAAAGTCCCTATACATTTCCTCCACCATGGATTTCAGGGTCATAAAACTATCCATGAACTAGGGGTCTAATTCCAAGGGATTTTCTTCTGACATTTTCCTCTTAGAATAGACACTTCCAATTTCCGGGTTAGTTTCAACCAATTCTCCTTCTCCTAATTTAACCTTTGATCTAGTTAGCATTCAACAACAAAATCCAACACAAGCTTGTCTAACCTTAGTAAACTTGAGCTCTAATACCACTTGATCTAGAATTTATCTAGGATAAAGAATGAAAGGTATTACAGACTCATGTGCATGGATGTGCCTATGTTACTTATGCAATGGATCGATAAGATTGCTAGACTACACAGACACTGAGGAAATCAGAGAAAACATAACAGTCAAACATGTAAACAAAACAAGTTTAATAAGTAGTTCACCCAATGCTCCTGGGCTACATCTCCTAGTCCAGCCTTTCAGTGGTGGCCTCTCTATTATGTTTTCAAGCAGAGTTTTTACAATAGTGAGCTCGATTTGAGACTCACTAATAGAATGAAGTCAGTAGGACTGGAGTGCACAGACTCTCCTTACTGAAACTCGACCTCTGAGGGTCACAGTAGTATGACAGGCCTATACCGAGGAGCTTGCTTGAACCTCTCAAGCCTTCAACGTAGTACATAGACTCTCTGACTCTCTCTGGCTCTGTCTGGCTCGATGCTGCCTTCAGGAAAGCTCGGCTTCTACTCTCTATTCTCTGCTATGAGCTTCTTGTGTCTCTGTATGTGCCCACTCTGCTTCTGTCAGTTCATGGCTTTAAATCCAGTCTGTTCTTTGACTGCTTGTTTCCGCTTCCCAGCCTTCTGGTTTCCTTTCCTCTGATCTGCGTCATCATCACTGGGTAACTCCTCACAGGGAGGTGGCCACCTATTTGCTAATGAACTAGGTGTCAGATTTTCTGAATCATACTCGAATGGACGTTAAATTTGTTTGCTTCAAGATCGCCCATGAACACGAATTGTTTTCCAACTCATCATCCATGTCGGACTTCAAATCCCCTGTCATCTTGCTTTTTGACCTGTCAAATCCGGTCAGTCATTGGGACGTATCTCCACCATCGATCTGGGCTCCCTAGATCCTACGGTTGTCCTTCATATCAGGGGGACAAGTCGCACGACGTTTACCCATCTGATGCGGGTGGTTTTCTCTCTGTTCCACCGGACGCATGTCGCTCGATGTGTGGCATTGAGCGGGACTCAGTCAAAACAACTTACCACCTCGAAGCCTTCCGATATCCTACCAATTTTGGGGAATCCTGTGCTATGGAACCGAAACAGTTACTTTTTTGAATTTTATAGCGTTTTCGGGTCCGGGCGCTTCGGGGCTTTCCTTCACTGAGGGGGACGCCCTGTGAATCGCGTATCAGAATCCACCTCTGTTTCTTGATCTGGCCTCCGGTTTTTCCAGTTTTGTGCCATTGCACTTTACCATGGGCCAACGGTCTACACGCTCGACCGAGGGTCCTCGTTGCTCCACTCTGGCCACAACTGCAATTGTTATGAGGATTCCTTCTGATAGCTTCAATCTTTTCTAAAACTTGAATATTTTAGCATACTTTGAAATAGTCATGAAAACTTAGAGAGTTTTAGGATCCAATTCGGATCACTTACTGATGAGAAGGCTAAAGTCCAATGATTTTTTAGGGCTTTACCATTAGCATTTGGAGATTGGATTGAGTATGATGAGCCTCAGTCACTCGAGGAAGTTATTGGGAAATTGAAGCATTGCTATGAACAATCAAAGCGTAAGAATGACTCTTAGCAAGGATGGAAGGGAAAAGACAATGGTAAAGGTAAATGGTAGCCTAAGAGGACAAGGCCTCAACATACAAATGAGAAAGATAATGTAGCACCACAAAAGAGATTGAATGTAGCTAGACATAGACATGAGTCGCATCAGCGACATAGAGGTGTTGGTACTAGTCGGTTGGGGTGTTGGACATGTGGCAAGGAACACCTTAAGAGAGATTCTCCACAAAATTAAGGTGGTAGACCTTAGATATATAGTGCGCAAGAGACATAGACTGTTGGGGATGTTGGGTAGAAGATTCCTCGTATCTATGCAGTAGTGGACAATAGGTAGGAAGAACATCATGAATCTATCATTGAGATGGATGGTAAGCTTTGTGATCAAGTTATTTTTATTTTGATTGACCCTGGATTTAATTATAGCTATGTTAGTCCTGACTTGGTGGATAAGTGTGGTTTGAGTAAAGAGTTGCATGCAGAGTCTTGGTTAGTGTAGTTGGCTACAGGTACAAAGAAGTGAGTTCATCATTCAGTAAGAGCTTGTGCATTTGATTTAAATGGTATACCTACCACAACACATTTGAATGTATTACTGTTGGGATCATACAGTATGTTGTTGGTCATGGATTGGTTATAATTTCATATAACCAAGGTAGACTGTTATGACAAAGCCATTGAGTGTGTTGATTGTTGTCTCTTTTTCTAGCACCCGTAGCACAAGTGCCTCGGGAGACATACAAAGCTTCCTAGAGACAACCTCTAGGTTGATTGTAGGCCAATGCCTAGGACATCTTAAAGAGAGGAGTGCATGGAATATTATCAATGGGGGCTTTCTATTGCACTCCAATTGTCATGTAGTTAAAAGGATAATAAAGGGGGCTTGGTTCAATAGGCCTTGGTTAAGGTAAAATCAAGCCAATACATGGATCTAAATGTTCAGGGGGTAAATCGGGCCAACCTCAGAGAGAAATGTCTGGTTCTGGTGGATGACACACAACAATAGGCAGCTTAATATTGATGTTGCAGTAAAGTGAAGAGGAGGAAAGGGAGGAGGGGATTCGGTGCGTAGGGTTGATTGCAATACAGAATCCTAAGAAATGATTGTTTCGACATAAATATGGAAGAGGGAGGAGATGAAAGAGAGGAAAGAGTGGAGCACAGATTAAGGTTTCATGCCATATACCTCATGGGTACCTTTATCACCAAACAACATCAGTAAATCTGTGCTCATGCAGGTACTACAGGTTAATTAAATAACGCAAGGAAGTATTTTTTATACACAGGTACTGTTTGCTATTTAGCGACCTAGATAAATCCATGAATAAGAGAGAAACCGACAGCTTCACCTCACTATTTTAGAGAAAGAAAAACATATATGAAATAAGATTTACAGAGGGGAAAACATACTGCGCATTGCCATGATTGGAATCACCAAACAGTTTCATTAATCTTCAAAATGAGTCCCATTCACTAGTCCATTTACATTTAGAAAACTATAGCTCAGGTCCCTCATGAACAAGCAATTAGAACCAAAATGGAACCAAAGAATTTGGATCACTGCGGGTGCAAAATTCCAAAACCTCTATTAAGTGTTTCTTCCTCCCTTTTATAAGGAGAGGGAGATCTTGGAAATTAATTACAAAAATATCTTAGTTTGGGCATCCAGCTGTTTGCTAGACTAGCTGTCTCGGTGTGCAAGGCTCTTTCGCCCCAAAATGATTTCATTCAGATTTGATTCCATTCTTGGAAATATAAAATTACAGAATAATAGAAATTACAGAAAAATAGAAACAAGGAAACTAAATGATGATGGAGGAAAATATCGTTTTGTGGTTCCTATGAAGGCCCCTGATCAGACCACGTCTCTGCCATAATGTGTCCCTCTAGGTTCTCAACTGGTTCCTGTCACTTTCACCTTAAATGTTTGGCTTCACCACTCTCTGTAGTTGGTAGCAATCGACTGCGTTTTCTTGTCACAGAGAAGAAGCAGAGTTTTTCCTGGAAGTCCTTGTGTATCTAAGTGGAGCTCCATGCTGAGCCATTAAGTCTTCCTGAGTCCCATACCTCCATTTACTCCTCGAAGACGTGCATCAAAGTAGTCGAACTCATTTCTGCAGCCCATGTAGTCCTTGGTTTCTTGTTGCAGGGGCTTTTATAGGATTGGCCCATATTGATTTGTAATTACTCCATGCCTCTATTCATTGTCTCAACTGCCGACCCATTTGCCTTTAAAGGTTTGTACCATGCTATCAGAACATTATTGCATCGGGATTTTTATTCTAGAGGATGTTACAAACAACGAGTTTCGATGCTCCTTGTACCCCTTTGGTTTAGCCCCTTTTAGTATTTCTTCATCATAGCACTGAGGGATGTGACCTGGGGCTCACCCTCAAGGCTTTAGGGCCTTTAGACTCCCGCCAGGGGATTTTTTCCTTTTATAAAGCACTTTTTTCCCTTTTGTTTAAGTTCCTCTAGCGACCCTGCGCTCAGCCAAATATCGAAGCTCCTCTACATCAAAGGTTTCTAGTTGGGGTTCTTATATTGGAGCCACAACATGTTTGTGATCTCCGACTGTCGCAGCCCTTTAGTGCTTAGCCCTTGGTTCCTCATCTTTTTATGTGATCTCGGGCTAGCCCCCTTATCAGATTCCCCAAATCAGAGGTTCGCAATCGTTGATTTCCTTTTGATGCACAACACACCACAACCACCAATAGCTGATCACACTGCTGGCTTAGCCCCTGGTTATTTTAGCTCTTTATATGACCGCGTGCCAGCCCCTATTAGAGCCCCTTTCTCAGCCGATCACAATCAGGGTTTTAACCTTGATGTAATAACATGCCTCAACCTACAAATTCTGATTTGCAATCTTCGATGTGACGTCATCCTCTGCCATGTGTCACCTAGTGAGTGGTGACACGTGTCACCCTGTTTTGGCCCCTTATGACCCCTCAACACATTGAATCTGAATTCCATGTGTCCGTCGTACTTCCACGTTAGTGCCACCATGTCTTTAACGGATCCAATAATACTCTACCATGTGGCCCATGGAGAAGAGAGAAAAAGGCCTGCCTGCCACTGGTTTTGCGTTGGGTTCCTTTGTTAAATGTTTTTGGCCCTCCCAATGCTTTAACACTAATGTATTGCAACTCGCGATATCCCAATATTTTAGAGTTGTTACCCCACTGATGCGCCGATTTGCCAATTTGCAACATGGCTATGACCTCCATTGTGCGAGCTCGCCGATAGAGGACCCTTGATATATCGAGACTTTCGATTTGCGGGATCATCGATATGCCAGGATGTTATGAAGTGCAATCACTGATATGCCATGTGACCCTGATGTGTGATCATTGATCACCATGTCACTGGAACCTCCTAAATGCCATGCTACCTGATCCGCTGATTTGTGATTTGCGATATGCTCCCAGACCTCTGATATGCTCTTCTCCCTCATTTCAAAGGCAACAAAACCCCTGAACTTCAACAGGCCATATCTTCTGATTCAAAAGTCCATTTTTGGGCCCCCACATACCGTTGGAAAGCTTATTTCGAGAACTATCCAATGGAGAGGGTCTGATGTAGATTTGAGAGCTTATGTAGCTTGGAATATGGCTTCATACTTCTATGCTCTTTTACACTTTGGGCGACTGAAAACACATTTTGCAGTGATTGACAACATTGGCTCCAACTGGGAATAGCGCCTTGCTGGCAAGGTGCTAAGAACCGGCAGACTAGTAGCCTTCACCATTGGGCATGGAGTAAAAAATATAATGAATTTATACAACCATAAAATCTCCATAGGACTTTGTTTGCAGTGATTCCTTCCCTCATCGAACTGAAATGCTGAAATATAAACTCTAACAACTAGAAATTAAATGCTCATCTAGTGAGATTATTTATATACAAGTCATACTTATGTATAGGGAACCAATTCACCTAAGTGAGTTCAACCATCCAATGGAGCTAGGCCAACATTTGGGTGCTGGACCTAATGCCTCCCTGTTGCTAAAATTTAAAAATTAAACTAGGCATGCACCATGAAAAATATTCAAACAAAAAACTTGATGCATACTCCGGAAACAACCTCTGATGTTGACAAAAGAATGTGCTCATGTAATTAGCTACAAAGTCATAGAACCGACAAGAAGAATTTGTAGCTGTCTTATTTCCATTAAAATTCTGCTAACCAATATATTCTTGCTTAGGGCAGCCGCAAATATTGTTTAGCTCCTCAACTTTAGATTTTTTGAGAAAAACTTGTTACTGGAAGCCTTCTCCCCACTTGCTAGTAAACCACTCCCTTTGAACATCTGTAACCATCTCATCCTCCTCTGAATAATATGAATCATAAATCGAAGGAGGTTCTTGAACTTGTTCTCCCAGTGAATGATGTGCATTATAAATTGGAGCCTCTTTACTAACCTCTTGGTGGGCCTCCTCTTCTTATGCAACTTTGCATGACTTAGATTGTTGTGGATTTGCATCTATTGAATCTCGATCGGAGTCATATACATCATAAGATGAATAAACATAAAATTCAGCTGAATAACATCACTAAGGGTTTATTTGTAGCTCGATGATGTTTCCCTCTTTACTTTCTTAGTCATTGGGTGATGATTTTTGATGCGAGTAGATGTTTTCTTGGAGTGGAGCTCCACAAACATCTTCAGCAGGTTCATTAACCTCAGGAATATCTTCATCATTGAAATATGCACAACACGTTTCAAATAGAGCATCCAATGGATACAAGCTTTTGTAATAATGATTGAATTCCATATGAAAACTATTTAAGGAAGATATGTTGCCACAAGGTATTGTTCTATACCAAATTCTAAAATCATCTTCTAAAGAGTACAGGAACAATTTCATTTGCGCATCTTCAAAAATAATACTGTGTTATTCCATGCATTCATGAAAATCCTTAAGGTGTTGGTCCGACCTTCTATCTGTGTTTCCACTGAATCTAGGCAAATAGGTATTCCATTCATGAAACGAAGGGACATGATTAGGATAACCATAAATAGAAGAAAAATCTGATGGAGAAAATTGGTTGGCCCAGAATGCAGGAATGGCCATTTTGAAACCCCCTAGGTGAGTGATCTTAGTTTCAAGGGTAGGAAATTTTTTGGCTGCTTTAGCATCAGAGTGAGTATGAGGCTACTTGAAAGCCAAGATGATCAAATAGAGATATGGACAGTGGAGTTGCCAAGATGTTTACCATAAAATTGAAACAGTGGAGTCGCCAAGGTGAGAGATCTTCAACCCACACTTCCCTTGCTCACCTAACAGAGAGAATGTAAATATTTGTTGTACCCAGGGAAAAATATTCTAATCCATTCCCCGACAATGGTGCCAAAAAGATGTTGTCACTTTTTCTAGCACTCGTAGCACAAGTGCTTCGAGACATAGAAAGCTTCCTAGAGAAATCCTCTGGGTTGATTGTAGACCAGTGCCTAGTACATATTAAAGAGAGGAGTGCATGGAAGATTATCAATGGGGGCTTTCTGTTGCACTCCAATTGTCACGTAGTTAAAAGGATAATAAAGGGGGCTTGGTTCAATAGGCCTTCATTAAGGTAAACTCAAGCCAATACATGGATCCGAATGTTCAGGGGGTAAATCGGGCCAACCTTAGAGAGAAATGTCTGGTTCTGGTGGTTGACACACAACAACAAGTAGCTTAATATTGACATTGCAGTAAAGTGAAGAGGAGGAAAGGGAGGAGGGGATTTGGTGCGTAGGGATGATTGCAATACAAAATCCTAAGCAATGATTGTTCTGGCAGAAATATGGAAGAGGGAGGAGATGAAAGAGTGGAAAGAGTGGAGCACAAATTAAGGTTTCATGCCATATACCTCATGGGTACCTTTATCACCAAACAACATGAGTAAATCTGTGCTCATATAAGTACTGCAGGTTAATCGAATAACGCAAGTAAGTCTATTTTATACATAGGTACTGTTCGCTATTTAGTGGCCTAGATAAATCCATGAATCAGAGAGAAACCGACAGCTTCACCCCACTATTTTAGAGAAAGAAAAACATATATGAAATGAGATTTACAGAGGGGAAAACATACTGCGCGTTGCCATGATTGGAATCACCAAAGAGTTTCATTAATATTCAAAATGAGTCCCATTCACCAGTCCATTTACATTCAACAATCTACAACTCAAGTCCCTCATGAACAAGCAATTAGAACCAAAATGGAACCAAAGAATTTGGACCACTACGGGTGCAGAATTCCAGAACCTTTATTAAGTGTTTCTTCCTCCCTTTTATAAGGAGAGGGAGATCTTGGAAACTAATTACAAAAATATCTCAGCCTGGGAATCCAGCTGTCTGCTAGACTATCTGTCTCGGCATGCAAGGCTTTGTCGCCCCAAAATGATTTCGTTCAGATTTGATTCTGCTCTTGGCAATATAAAAATTACATAATAATAGAAATTACAGAAAAAATAGAAACCAGGAAACTAAATGATGATGGAGGAAAATATCATTCTACAGTTCCTGTGAAGGCCCCTGATCAGGACATGTCTCTGCCACAATGTGTCCCTCTAGCTGCTTAGTTGGTTCTTGTTGCTTTCACCTTAACTATCTGGCTTCAACATGCTCTACAGTTGGTAGCGATCCACTGTGTTTGCTTGTCACAGAGCAGAAGCAGAGTTTGTCCTGGCAGAGTACTTCGTTGTGTATATGAGTGGAGCTCCATGTTGATCCATTAAGTCTTCCTAAGTCCCCATACCTCCTTTTACTCTCCGAAGACTTGCGGCAAAGTAGTCGAACTCATTTCTACAGCCCATGCAGTCCTTGGTTTCTTGTTGCAGGGGCTTCTACAGGATTGGCCCATATCGATTTCCAACTGCTCCATGCCTCTATTCAATGTCTCAACTGCTAACCCATCCGCGTTTAAATCTTTGTACCATGCTATCGAAACATTACTACATTGGGAATTTCATTCTAGATGACGTTACAAGCAACGAGTTTTGATGCTTCTTGGGCCCCTTTGGTTTAGCCCATTTCGATATTTCTTCATCATAGGAATGAGGGATGTGACCTAGGGCTCAGCTTCAAGGCGTTACGGCCTTTAGACTCCTGCGGGGGGCCATTTTCCTTTTATAAAGCACTTTTTGCCCCTTTCCTTTAAGTTCCTCTAGCGACTGCGTGCTTAGCCAAATATCGGAACTCCCCTACATCAGAGGTTTCCAGTCGAGGTGCTTATATTGGAGCCACAAAATCTTTGCGATCTCCAATTGTGATATCCCTTTAGTACTTATCCCTTGGTTCCTCAGCGCTTTATGTGATTGCACGCCAACCCCCTTATCGGAGCCCCCAAATCGGAGGTTCGCAATCGACGATTTCCTTTTGATGCATAACACACCACAACTGCCGCTTGCCGATTGTCGATCACCCTCCGTGCTTAGCCCCTGATTCTTTTAGCTCTTTATGTGACCGTGTGAAAGCCCCTATCGGAGCCCCTTTCTCGACGAATCACAATCTGGGTTTTAACCTTGATGTAATAACATGCCTCAACCTGCAAACGCTGATTTGCGATCTCCAATGTGATGTCATCCTCTGCCACGTGTCACCTTGCAAGTGGTGACACATGTCACCCTGTTTTGGCCCCTTATGACCCCTCAACACGTTGAATCTGCATGCCACGTGTCTGTCATACTGCCACATTAGTGCCACCATGTCTTTACTAGATCCAATAATACTCTGCCACGTGGCCCCCTAGAGGAGAGAGAAAAAGGCCCGCCTGCCCCTGGTTTTGCGTTGGTTTCCTTTGTTAAATGTTTTCAGCCCTCCCGGTGCTTTAACACTAACATATCGAAACTCGCGATATCGCAATATTTTAGAGTTGTTACCCTGCTGGCGTGGTGATTCACACGATTTGTGACATGGTTATGACCTTCGATGTGCAAGCCCACCGATAGAGGACCTCCGATATATCGAGACCTCCAATTTGCGAGATCGCTGATATTCCAGGATGTTATGAAGTGCGATCACTGATATGCGATGTGACCCTGATGTGTGATCATCGATCGCCATGTCGCTGGAACCTCCTATATGCCATGTTGCCTGATTCACCTATTTTCTATTTTTGATATGCTCCCAGACCTCCGATATGCTCTTCTCCATGATTTCAAAGGCATCAAAACCCCTGAACTTCAACAAGCAATATCTTTTGATCTAGAAGTTCATTTTTGGGCCCCCACATACCGTTGGAAAGCTTATTCCGAGCACTATCCAATGGAGAGGGTCTGATTTAGCTTTGATAATTTTTGTGGCTTGGAATATGGATTCATACTTCACTTCTCTTTTGCACTTTGGGCGACTAAAAACATATTTTGCAGTGAGTGACAACATTGATGACAATGGAGAACTAAGAGACTTGTAGGGTAAGAAGAAAGCCACATCAGTGAGGATGGTGACAGCTATGAAAGCAAAGCATAGCTGCAGTAAAGGGTGTATGTTATTTGCAGTGCACATTTCTAGTGATAAGGGCAAGGAGGTTGAGGACATAGATGTGTTGAGAATTTACCCAGTTTTGCAACAGTTTCAGGATGTATTTTTGTTGATGATTACAGGGTTTCTATTGAGTTAGTTCCAAGGGTATCTCCAACATCAAAGAACCTTACAGAATGAGCACACTTGATTTTTGGTTGAGTTGAAGTTGCACTTGAAGGAAATGTTGGACAAAGGATAAATTAGGCCAAGTGTATCACCTTGGGGCGCATCGGTCTTGTTTGTGAAGAAGAAAGATGAAACTCTCATATTATTCATTGACTATAGGAAGTTGAACAAAGTGACTTTCAAGAACAGGTACCCTTTAGTGAGGATTAATGACGTTCGAATAGCTGAAGGGAGTAGCAGTGTTCTTGAAGATCGACTTGAGATACGGATACCATCAGGCATGCATCAAAGAAGAGGACATTTATAAGACAAATTTCCGGATCAAGTATGGGAATTATGAGTTTTTTGTAATTCCATTTGGCTTAAATAATTCTCCAGCTACATTTATGTGCTTGATGAATAGTGTGTTGCATCTATATTTGGATAAGTTTGTTATTGTGTTAATTGATGATATACTGGTATATTCTAAAAACGAGGAAGAGCATGACGAGCATTTAGCAGTAGTGTTGAGGTTGTTGAGAGAGCGTCACTTGTCTGCTAAGCTCAACAAGTGTAGTTTCTTTTAGACTGAGGTACATTACTTGGGACATGTGGTCTCAAGGAGGGAATTGTAGTAGATCCAGAAAAGGTAAGGGCCATCATGGAGTGGGTAGCTCCTAAGAATGTGGATGAGGTGAGATATTTCATGGGCTTGGCAAGATATTATAGGAGATTCATCAAGAACTTCTCACAAATTGCTTATCCTATTACATCATTTCACATAAAAGGTAATAAGTTCGAATAGATAGAGGAGTGAGGCAAGCATTGAGCAACTTAAGAAGTTGTTGACACATGCACCAGTGCTACAAATATAGATTTGGACAAAGAGTTTGTAGTATGCACAAATGCTTGCAAGAGAGGACTTGGTGGAGTCCTTATGCAAGATGGACAAGTGGTATGTTGTGAGTTGGAGAAACTAAACGAGCATGAGAAGAACTACCTAACACATGATCTTGAGTTAGAAACGATCATACATGAATTGAAGATGTGGAGACACTATCTTCTTGACAGGAGGTTTGTACTTATGACTGATCATATTGGGTTGATATATTTGTTTGACCAACCAAATATGAACGCCATGTAGGCTAGATGGTTGGCCACGATAAATGAGTTTGATTTTGAGATTAGGTAGATCAAAGGCAAAGAGAATAGGGTGGCAAATGCTCTTAGCAAGAGGATAAAGGTAAACCACTTGGCAACTATGAGCTCCTATGGGATAGATCTACAGGATAGGATCTTGCAGGCAGGTCAGCAAGATGTCAAGTATATGGATATTGTGCACAGGTTGCAACAGGGTACTGGTACAGGTACAGGTACAAGTAGTGGTACATGTATAGGCATAGGTATAGGTGCAGGTGCATAGGGTATGGATATTGTCTTACAATAGATGGATTGGTCAAATTCAGAGACAAGATATATGTTACAGATAACAGTGAGCTCAAGAAGGTGATATTGAGAGAGTTTCATACGAAACCTTATTAAGGTCACCAAGGTTATCAAAATAATTGACTGGAGTAAAGAGATATTATTATTGGCTGAATTTGAAGAGGGATGTAGCAGAGTTTGTGGCTAGGTGTATTGATTGTCAATGAGTGAAGGTAGAGTGAAAACATTGAGGTAGACTGCTACAACCTATCGTGATTCCAGAGTGGAAATGGGAGGTCATTTTCATGGACTTCATTATAGGGTTACCGAAGATAGTGAGACAACATGATTCCATCATGGTTGCTATGGACAAGTTAACAAAGGTTGCACACTTCATTCCAGTGAAGGTTACATTCTCAATTAGCAATGTAGCACAGGTATTCATCAGAGATGTGGTTTGGTTGCATGGTGTTCCAAAGAAGATTATGTCAAACAGGGATGTGAAGTTCACTTCCAAGTTTTGGAAGGATTTGTTTGCAGGTTTGGGCACAAATTTGGCCTTCAGTACAATTTATCATCCCCAGACAAATGGATAGACAAAAAGGGTTAACAAGATATTGGATGACATGTTGAGGATGTATGTGATGCATCAACAATGG
Source organism: Pinus tabuliformis (assembly GCA_031772625.1). NCBI lineage: Eukaryota > Viridiplantae > Streptophyta > Pinopsida > Pinales > Pinaceae > Pinus > Pinus tabuliformis. Next base: position 1,430,075,995 of record CM062819.1, on the reverse strand, counting down.
AAGTGGGAAGAGTATCTTCCCTTGGCAGAATTCACAGACAACAAACGTTATTAGTACTCATTGAAGATGAGTCCTTTTGAGGCATTGTATGTGCGGAGTTGCAATACTCCCATCAGTTGGAGTGATCCGGTTAACAGGGTGTTGATTGGACCAGAGATGTTGGCATACATGGAATAAGAAATGTAGGTGATCAAGAAGAATATAAAGGAAACACGAGATAGGCAGAAAATCTATGCAGATCGAAACAGGTTGTTCAAGGAATTCCAGGTTGGGGAACATGTGTACTTGCGCATCAAACTGAAGAAGAACTCCTTGCGATTGGATCATGTGCCAAGTTGGCACCATGGCTTTTTGGACCCTTTAGCATTGTTGAGAGGATTGAGCCAATAGCCTATCGACTTGCACTGCCTCCGACAGTGAAAGTCCATGATGTTTTGCATGTATCGTTTCTTAAGAAGTATGTTAAATATGTTGATCATATGATTGACTGGTCTATATTGCAGGTGGAACCAGATGGATATTCTAGCCAAAGCCTCAGTGTATATTACAGAAAAGGGGTGCTCATGCTCCGGAACCGAGCCATCGAGAAAGTTAAAGTGCAGTGGAAGTACTTTGGGCTTGATGAAGCTACACGAGAGATGGTGGATCAGATGTGGGCTATGTATCGTTCCTTGTTTTTCGGTTGAGGCAAAGTAGTTTTGGTATGGTGATTTGGGTATATATCTTGGTATATGTTTTGGCGATGTTTCTATATGTATATGGATGTAAATATCACCATGAGCTAAGTTATAAAGATCCAATAAGTGGTATGGGTGTCATGTTACTACTTTTTCATGTTGTTATGTTGTCATGATGGTTTGATTTCAGCGAGGTTATGTTGTCCATGGGAATATGTTTTCTTTCCAGTGGTTTTGCTGAGGTCTGGGTGTGGTCTAACGCGAGGAAGATGTTCCCAAGGGGGAGGGTTCTGTAACAAAACTTGTGGAAATTATATGTAATAAAAGTTAATAAAGGAAAAATAATAACCATAGTTGATTGGACACTTATTCCAAGCGAATGTTGGGAAAGACATCCTAGCGGTGTTCATTTGGTGGTTTATGGCTAAGGAAATTGGCAAAGGCAATGGCTAAGGCTTTGGAAAGAAAAAATGGAATTTTTGGCACATTTATTTATGAAAATAATGGAAATAGGAGAAAAGGGAGGTGAAAGGTCACAAGTTGCATGTGAGGAGGAAATTGAAGGAAAATAATGGAAATGAAGAAAATTGGGTAACTTTGGTTAGTTGAGTTTTGGAGCTCTCTCATTATCTTCTCTCTCTCTCACTCTTGGACGCTTAGATTTTTCATGGAGAATTTTGGCATTGGAGCAAGAAAGGCAAAGAAGGTAAGAGGAAGAAAAGATCAAGTAGGGAAAGGCATGATCAAGCAGCCACAACAGGATTCATTATAGGTATCGATTTGCATGTGTATTTTCCGAGCTAGTTATGGCATGCATGGTATTGCATGTGGTTCATTTTCTGTTATGGCATGGGGTTTTCCAGGTGTAACAATGTTTTCAACCTAGTCTTGCCATTTTCAGATAGCCATGGTGTGATGGGGTTCTCATGTTTTTGTTGAGCTGGATTGTTGGATGGATTCAAAGCTGAGTGGGGTGGATCTCTGAATGATAGAGCACATGGCCTAGTGGTCCTTGAACCGAATTGTGGGTCATGGTAAAGCCACTGGCCTAGTGACCCCTAAGCCAGACTGTAGGTTGCAGTAAATCGAAGATTATGTTGCCTCGGTGGACCTAGGAATCCTTGTCAGTGAATGACAGGATATACGGTAAAGCTAAGATATGGTTTACTCTCCATTGGGCCTAGTAATCCTAAGTTTGGGATATGCGTAACGCCTGGAAAGTGGGTCTTGGTTTAGGGCCTAGTGATTTGGGTTTGGATTATGGTAAAGCCTGAGAGACTAGGAGACAAGAAAATTCCTCACGGTGTAGGTGGCGAAATCTAGTGGCATCCATGCTTGTTTGGCTAGTGATTGGGTGGAGATCATGATAAAGCCTGTTATGATGTGTTCATTGTGTTGATCTAGTGATCCAGGATGGATTACGGTAAAGCCTGGTTTCTATTGATGAGGGTGAGGTGGTTTAACCTTGGTTTTCCCTAGTTGGTTATTTTGGTTTGAGTCCCACATTCATGCTTGGAATATGGCATGGTGGTGAATGGTCGAAGAGAGATGTGGCTCGTCCATTTATATTGTCAGGTGGAACGTGGAAGTCCCATCCTTGTATTTCTATGAGAATTTTGATGGATTATATGTGGTTTATATGGATGTACTTTCATGATTATTTTTTTTGTTATTATGCTTAGTTATATGTGTGTTTTATGACGAGAACTATGTATGGTTCTTTGCATGTTTTTACTTGTAATGAATGGATAATATATCTATGGCCTAATGCATTATAATGCAAAAAATGACATGAGGGAACAATGGTTCATAGAGATTCTCAAATAAGTATGTGATCCCTACACTTAATTCTGTTGTGTACACACATAGGCCGTTACACGTTTATGATATGTTTGATGAAATGCCTGGTATGGCTAGTAGGGGTCTGATTAAGGTCTTGTTTTACTTATTGATTTTGCATCATTGTTTCCCTATTCTTTTACTGCTCCTAAGTTATCATTCCATTTCGGGCAGTGGCTTGGGCTCTGGGCATGAAAAAGTGGCTCAAATCCTGGGATCGATGGCATAACACTCGAAAATTGGGTCTCTAGACACTGGAGGAAAGCCTGTGAGAGAGACTTTGGGTTTGTGGACACTCTCATGCCTATAACATGAGAGAGACTGAGGATTAAGATGTCCAGAACATCAATGGGACCTAGGGACAGGATGTTTGAGTGGCTAGAATATCTCTTGAGGGTTATGTTATTGATGTGGATAGGTTGGTTGATGTTTTTCGTCGATTCCACTTCCTTAAGGTCACATAGGAGGTCGAATCCAATCATAGTAGCCTCTCGTTGCATGTTTACCTGGTTAGCATGGTTACTTCGGTAGATGTGGGAGGAGGGTGTTACAGAGTGGTATCAGAGCATGGTTCACCCCTCAGACTGGATGGGCGGTGTGTCATGCATGCGAGTTAGTTGCATGTGTGTCTCTGACACTTCAATTCCATGTGCTTGTTTACATTTGCTTGATGATTGATTATGGTTGAAGTAAGGTTGTCATGGAGAATTTGATGTTGATCTTATGGAATGCATTTTCATGAGTATATGACTGGTCGCATATGGTTATATTTTGCTTGACTACATCCTTGTATATCAGGTGCATTATTGAATGTTTTTATTAGATGTATCAGTCTTGTAGGTTGATTACAAGAATTGATCACTTATACTTGACTACATGCGTCTATGTGTATGTGCAGTTGATTTGGCATTGCTTATGCATGTTGATGGTTTCATGTGGCAATGTGTACAATGGAGTAATGGTTGTTTTCATGCATGAGGTATAGCATGCATGATTATTGATGTAGCCTTGCATTGATGATTGGACCTAGCTACTAAAATGATGTTTATGCATTGATGCACTTACTTTTTATATGTCTATATGTGATGTTATGATTATGTTATACATGTATCACACTGATTTGATGATCTTGCAGATGAGGTATCCTCCCCAAATTATACTAAGGTACGTTGATTTATTGTGATTTGGTTTTTTGACATATTATGCATTGTAGGAAAGAGACAAAATGGC